>OV656808.1:28282500-29482500 GCA_927399485.1 Calamotropha paludella
TAAGCTATATTACATTCATAATGCAAGAAAAACAGTAAAAACGTTTACGAGATGTATCGGGGTTATCGCAGTTCTAGAGGAGTGCCTCCCCCGCCACCCTGAGACGTAAAGTTTTGATGGGCGAGTATTATGAAATATTGCCTTTGACCTCAGTGGCAATCAAAGTAATGCTTGGGAGACAATAATAGGATTACACTATCATAAAATAGTAATTTATAACGCTTTCATAAATATGATTAATAAGGAACATTGGATTGATCATGCGAGGAGCTGATATGAATTTCGATTTATGCTAATTCAAGCGTCTCAAATTTTAAAATAAAAATAACCACGGAAGATGAAGCAATAATTACATCGGTATTGCATATATTTTTAGCATATAATGTATAAAATTAATATAAAATTAATAACAGTTAATTATCAACTCATGATTAAGAATATATATCTTTATTTAGTTATCCGTGGACAGACATCGATATGTAGACGTCAATTTGGCTCAACAGTATTCAATCAATCAAATTTTATTTTCAGATATTACAATCCATACATTTTGTTAGTAACAATTAATCATCTTATATCCTATGTTAGTAAGTACTGAGACAAAACAAACAGTTGAAAATAAATGAATACCAATATATACAAAGCAATACCCGTACCACCGACTGGACAGCGTCTTCAATGCTACCCAATCAGGGTACGAATAAAGACCCATGTCAAGTAATCAAATGATGGCAAAGAGATAACAAAATATCTACGTAGTTATTTCAATTACATTAATAAAATTAGCAATACAATGTCAAGTATTTAAGAACTCTATATATTCTTTAAATAAAATAGGTCGATGCAGTCGCTAGGAATAAAGCTTCGCTAGCACCATATATTGGAGCGAAGCTTAGTACAAAAAAAAAAACAATAATGTTGAGTTAATTTTAAAATTCCTTAAGAACGAAAACTTTAAAAAAGCGCGCGCCTTTTGTTTCAATACGAAATCCCATAGAGCCAGTGTTTTTGGTCAAAACTTTTTCATTTATGCAAATTCTAAAATTCCGTCCTTAACCTGTTGATTCAGTTCCACATAAAATATTTTAAAATCAATTAAGAACTCGGGAAGTGTCGGAAAGAACAGACATTGCGTCAATGAAGCTGATCCATGGGATAACATGGGATCCATAATATTTTTTCTATCGATGTGCCATCTCATTAGATAGTTTTTATAGTTGTTTATGATACTGTTGCATAATAAGGGTTCTTATAACATGAGTTTTTTTATAGTATCACACGAGTGTTATAAGACCAAGTTATGTACAGTGTCATACACTACTTTATCTACTCTCATACTATAATACGTAAAACAATATTGCAAATAAAACGCTGAATATAACAACAAATATATTTAAATGTCAAATGTTGGCGCCAAGGTGCAAACATCGATTGCGCATGCGTGTTGCGTCGTCGCGAACTCGTTCATTGAAACCTTTTTTGGACTGGACCAAGTAGAGGTTCAACCTCCTTGGTCCAGCTGGAGGTTGTATAGGTGTATCGTTATGATTAAAAAGTTATATTATTATACAGGTGTCCATACAAGACCTGTATCGTAATTAAACTAGATACTCGTGTGATACTATAAAAAAACTCGCCTACGGCTCGTTTTTTTAAAACACACTCATGTTATAAGAACCCTTATTATGCAACAGTATCATAAACTACTATTATCTACTCTGATACTATAATACAAAGATTCTAAAACTGAAAACAAAATGCTTATGACAAACATTACGTACAGGCCAAAAATAATAAAAAAAAAAGTTTAATTACGATACAGGTCTTGTATGGACACCTGTATCATAATAATAGGGGTTAAAGTATGAAATTGCCGTTTTATTGCAATAGGTTCTTTGAATTGACATAGAATCTTCATGGTTTGAGGTTTTCGAATGAAACTTTTTTTAAATGGTTTCTATGATGTTCTTTTTTTAAAAAATGTAAAACATTTGAATATCGACTTTCAATTGTTTTTGTTATTCAATTTAGACAAGAAAGATGGATACTGCGAAAATTCGAGTTATTTTTGAATACGAGTTCCGACGCGGAACTAACGCGGCAGAAACAGCCCGCAATATCAATGCTGCGTTTGGAGAGGGGTCTACTAATGAACGCACCGTGCGATTTTGGTTTAAACGCTTTCGTGATGGAAATTTCGACTTAAAGAACGAGCCACGAGGAAGACCGCCCACACAGGTAAATAACGATGAATTAAGAGAGATAGTGGAAGCCGATCCTAGTCAAAGTACCCAGGAATTAGCGGCATGGTTTAACGTTACCTTACCCACAATATTGACTCACTTGCGTCAAATCAATAAAATAAAAAAATACGAAAAATGGGTGCCTCATGATTTGACTGATCTGCAGAAAGAAACGCGTGTTGAAACTTGTGTTGCCTTGTTGAACCGGTACAGAAATGAAGGAATATTGGATCGAATTGTAACATGTGATGAAAAGTGGATTCTTTATGATAACCGGAAAAGAAAAATGCAATGGCTGACCCCAGGTCAAATGCCACAACAGTGTCCTAAAGCAAAACTTACCAATAAAAAGGTAATGGTAACTGTTTGGTGGTCTCAGCATGGTGTTATTCACTATAGTTTTCTCCGATCTGGTCAAGCAATAACGGCAGATGTCTATTGTGCCGAACTCCGAACCATGTTGACAAAACTAGCAGTAAAACAGCCCCGACTCATGAATCGATCTTCACCATTATTGCTCCACGACAACGCGAGACCTCACACAGCACGAGAAACCATTTTGACCCTTCAGGAACTGCAGTTAGAAACCATTCGTCATCCTCCGTATTCACCAGACCTTGCTCCAACGGACTACCATTTTTTTCGTGATTTGGACAATTATCTACGTGACAAGAAGTTTTCTTCCCAGGAGGCAGTACAAAATGCTTTCACACAGTTTGTGCAGTCTAGATCGTCGGAATTCTATCGCAAAGGCATTAATGACCTTCCCATTAGATGGCAGCAATGTATAGATAATAATGGCAACTATTTTGATTAAATAAATTTGTTAAAAATTTAAAAAATAAACAATATAGATTTTCAGTACAAATCGGCAATTTCATACTTTAACCCCTAATATAACTTTTTAATCATAACGATACACCTATACAACCTCCAGCTGGACCAAGGAGGTTGAACCTCTACTTTAAAAAGGTTTCAATGAACGAGTCCGCGACGACGCAACACGCATTCACAATCGATGTTTGCACCTTGGCGCCAACATTTGACATTTAAAAAATCTTTTCAATATTTAAACAAAGTTTGGTTTTGTTTGCAACATTGTTTTACGTAATATAGTATGAGAGTAGATAAAGTAGTGTATGACACTGTACATAACTTGGTCTTATAACACTCGTGTGATACTATAAAAAAACTCGCCTACGGCTCGTTTTTTTAAAACACACTCATGTTATAAGAACCCTTATTATGCAACAGTATCATAAACTACTATTTTTTATTATTATTTTTGGCCTGTACGTAATGTTAGTCATAAGCATTTTGTTTTCAGTTTTAGAATCTTTGTATTATAGTATCAGAGTAGATAAAATTTATAATTATTCACTGACAAATGGTGGTAATTTATTATACAGATTTATTGCCATGAAATATGCATAATGAAAAAAAAGTTTAATAATATTTTGATTTTACTAGCTTCTTATTTAAATTGGCTAACCTTACTGAAATATTCAGATATTTTTTTTTACAAATAGATGCATTTCTAAAATAATTAATCTTCCGCTTCTGTGAAAATGGTTTACCTGATTCCTTGCTGATACTACGTTTTTGTGCTTTCAATGCTCTTTCAAAGTCCACACAATTACCTTATATTATTTTACCCTAGTGCAAAAAAGTTTAGTAAAATCTAAAATAATGTAATAAATACTATAATATACGATTTTATTATTTTGTCTCTTGTATACTTTTGTAGATTCCTAGGTGCCATAGTTTTTTGGGACGTATTATGGGATCCTTATAAAATCGGAACCAAAAAGTTTAAAATAAAACGCTAGCAAATCTTTATCTAATTCCCAAAACCGTGTTAAATAATCTATAAAGCTATCCTGATAAATGCACGTATATAGTAATTGATGACCGTTTGGTGCAACTGTGGTGACCCTGCCTTTCACACCAACGGTCTAGGGTTCGAGTCCCGGAAGGGGCAGATATTTGTGTATATTTCTGTAAATATTACACGTCTGTGTATGTTTATCCGTCACCCATAACACAAGCTTACTTTGAGCTATGCTAATTGGCGTGAATGTAATAAATACTAAGAAATATCACTACTACTCGTATCTTAAATATAAAATAACACTTGTGACCGCATTGCTGCTGAGTTGGATTTTTATGAAGATCATTTTGTTTATTGCTATCAAGAGGGCTGTGAACATTCAACTCCGTTCAGCTCGAATGGTTATTTCAAGTAGTTTTATATTTTTTAGTGTCTTTTGAACTACTCTGGTCATTGTTTTTATTATTTTATGTCGATCTCTGTGGTCGAATGGTTTGCTGCAACGGTATTGATCCTGCCTTTCGCACCGACGGTCCTGGGTTTGAATCCCGAAAGGGATTGTATGATTGATTGGATGTTTGTATGATGAATACGAACATTTGTACTTGAGTCATGGGTATTTATATGTATTTCTAAAAATATTACAAATCTATGTATCGTATATATGTCTATCCGTTACCCTAGTATCCATAACGCAAGCCTCATAGTGTTTACTTTGGGCTAGGCTAATTGGTGTGATTGTAAGATATATTATTAAATATTATTTTTAGGTACATTGACAGATTATTATCAAAGCTATATGTAACAATAAGTATTCAAATTAAGGTAAGATAATAATTAAAAAAAATAATATAATGCATATTACTACATATTATATAACAGTAAAAAACTAACATATAGCAAAGAGTCCAGAACAGTAAAATGCAGGAAATTATTTAAAGAGAAGTGGAGCTTTGGCTTTTATAGAAATCAGTATTTATTCTCTTATACTGTGAAAAATTGGCATTAAAAACATCGATGTCTTTGCTACTTCGCACAAATATCATGGCGGCTATAATAAAGTTGTTGGCAATAAAAATGAAGGAACAAACTTAAATTAACTTCTTTCGTTAGTTGCAGCCAGAAGAAGTTAGATTGCCATCGGCTAGTTTGAGGGACTACTGAATTCATCTTGTTACCAGTTGGGATCTGCCGAAAACTGTTTGAAAGTTCGATATGAGTTCTGTGTTGACATCAAAGTCGATAAGCTTTACGATACGCACATTAACTATTATATAATTTGTAATTTAAAGTGATTGTTTATTGTTATGTAACTAGCTGCCCGTCCCGGCTTCGCACGGGTAGACAAAATTCTTTATTTTTTTCTATTATTAAATATTTTTTCATTAGCGCCATCTAGCGTCCGTTAGACGAACTACTTGCGGACTTTACGAAAAAGAGCGGACAGACAAACACACAAACCACTGTGATCTTAGATTATAGATTAGTGATTATTGTTATGTAATTTGTTTTTGAAGTAAAACTTTATCCATTTTTGACTTGGGGAGTAAGCTTATGAATGCGCGACGAGATCGTTACGAAGTGTGATCGGGCGAGGCGAACGGAAGTTGAGATATACATACAGATGAAGCTAAAGTAGTTTTACTTCAGTCGTGTGGTCACACTCGTGTTTTTGGTTGTAAAAGTAATTTTTTAATCTTTATTTTGTATAACTTAACGGTGGCGTCTACTCTAGGGCCCTGTCAGAATATCAGTGCCTCTGTGTTCGTTTTTTCCATCTCTGAACGACGCGGAGGTTTTTATGCTGAATATATACATCTTGTTTTTTTTGTTTATATTTTTTTATTTTAATTGGATTAGCTTCAATGACGCAATGTTTACTACGCCATAACTTCTCGAGTTTATGACTGATTTTAATAATTTTCAACATATTTAGGACCAGATTGTGACAAAGCCGAATTTTGAAATTCTTATAAATAAAACAGTTATTGCTAAAAAACATTAGCTCTATGGGACCTTCCATTAAAAATAAAAAGCGCGCGAATTTTTTTGAGTTTCATTCTTATATAATTTTAAAACTTATTAAACTATATTGATTTTTTTTGTAGTATTACGCTTCACTCCAATATATGGTGCTAGCGAAGCTTTATGCTTAGCGACTGCATCAACCTAGTTAATAGAAACTTGAATTGTTTATTTCTTACATGTTTGTTATTTTTTTTATTACATCTTTTGTTGTTGTGTGTTAATACTAGATTTAAAAATCTAGAATCCCACGTTTTTCAGTGACCAAAAAAAAATATAACCCGGCGGGGCCAAGCGAGGTGCCACTCAAAACGTGGGGGCGCATCTTTACAAATACTCTCAACATCTATGCATATCATACATCTCATTACATCTCCATAAGTAACATGCGCCCTTCTATTCTTTTTAATTATTAACTCAACGAAGTAACCATGTGTTACGCAACAATCGGATAAGCCCCATACAAAAGTGAAAGTTGCCGAAAGTTGACCTGAAAATGCACCTAGAAAGTTGAAAGTTTAAGCACGCATTGTCATCGGGTTCTGAGCTACCCTGAAAGTTTCAACTCGCTAGGTGGTCGGGAAGTGCCTCAAAATTGAGATACAAGATTCCAACCGGACAGACAAGACGACAGACAAGAAAGCGACCTAAGAAAAACGTGGGAAAAATTCTCTGTCACAGTGTTTCACCGCGATGAACTCCGAAACCACTCAACCTATTTCAATGATTTTTTTTTCAATCTACTGGATTTGTTCTGACTAAAAACATAGAATAGGTTTAATTTTAATTTAACACAGCAACGCGTGGCCAGGTCGGCTAGTACCCTATGAATTGTTAATTACATTAAAATTACTTTGAGGTGTGAAACAATGCCTACGATAGCAAACAACCTGCTTATATCTTAATTATATCTAGAGGTCTTTTGTTTATGGCATTAAGAGGTTTAATTTCCCTTGAATGGACTCCGGGGTATTTATTAATCCGTTCCATACGATGGCCATTGTTATCGCCCCATCGCTGCATCGGTTCGTATCCATCACGACCTAATTACCTCTTAATTGGTCTCCAGTTTAATTAGCTTGGCTTTGGCATGACAGGTGATAGAGGGAGCAATCTATGTGATTGATACCGTTAACTATGGGATAAACTTTTCCCATTTCGGATGAGATTGTAAACAAAGTTATGGGAAGTTTTGTCATTTTCAAATTATTCGGTATTCTCATCTGGGATGTTGCTTTGACAAATTATGTGATAATGTTCATCCTACCGTTTCTACTAAAGCTTGAAAGTATTTATTAATATTTCTGAGTATTTCCTATTAATTCTTGAGATGAGTTTAAATAGGAAATATCGTACAATAATAATTTATCTTAATATATTTAAATTATGTGTCACAGTGTTTGACCGCAATTAACTCCGAAACTACTCAACCGATTATGATGTTTTTTTTTCATTTTCCTGGATTTCTTCCAAGTTAGTACATAGGATAGTTTTCATTTTAATTCAGAATAATAAAAAGTTAATAATAATAACTGAGCCGCAGCAACGCGTGGCCGGGTCAGCTAGTAAAAAATAAATAATCTATTGTCCTACAGCAGCGCAAAAACAATAATCTTAGAGAAATAGACAATGCTAAAGATAAGCAATATTACTCTGCCCCCTAGATTAGGTCATCCTGTATTCTAGGAGAAATCCTTCCCTAAGTCGAGTGTGTGTGTATGTGTGTGAGTGAGCGAGTGTTTGAGTGTGTATCAACGCAATATAATTCTTGTGATAAGGAATAGCCCTTTCCATATTCTAAAAAACTCCAAATTAAGTAACTTCTTCTTCTTAAATTTTTCAGCTTCTTTTTGGAATTTTTTTATTCTGTTTTTTTTGTTGCTTTATAGTCATTTTATATAATTTTTATTAAAGTAATTATTTGAAATCATTATATAGTTATGTCATTATATTGTATATATGTATATTTTTATAGTATTACAGTTTATTCTATTTATAAAAATATATTTATCTGTTTCTTTGTATTGGCTTACGTTTTGTTGCTTACAAAAGCCTTTACTCTATCTGTGCTCAATTCTCCGGTTGACTGGAAGAGAATGCCTAATGGCATTAAATCTGCAACTTGTATTATTTTTATGTGCAATAAGGTATTAATAAATAGTGTAACTGATCGAATATCGATAGCGTAGTGCTATCGATAGGCTTTTAAGGAGTAGGTCAACATTTAAAAAATGGACAACCATTTATACAACTTTCCGCGAAGATAGTTCATTATGTGAAGTTAACGAGATAATTATTAAAATGTTTGACGCGATTTCAATGACATATTACTTCTTGTCAATTTTTATCATTCGAAGTAGGAAGTAAAATATTAGATTTTAATACACACACGTGTTATAATCGTTACAATAATGCCCTTTTTTTGATTTAAATAATTTTGAATTAGATATTTTTTTACCAATACTTGACTGCTTGACTGTTTGATTATCAAATAAATAAATAATAAATATTTCTTACATTCACACCAATTACCCTAGCCCAAAGTAAGCACTGTAAGGCTTGTGATATGAATACTAGTTTAACGGATAGACATACGTATAGTATACACAGATATGTTATATTTATAGAAATATATATAAACACCCATGACACAGGTACTAATGCTCGTATTCATCATACAAATAACTGCCTTCCGGGATTTGAACCCAGGACCGTCGGTGCGAAAAGCAGGATCGCTACCGTTGCACCAAATGGTCGTCAAATATATAACATATAATTGATAAATAATTTTTGAATTAGATTTTTTTTACCAATAATTGACTGCTTGACTGTTTGATTATTATTTTCTAACTAATGAAAGCTAATTATTCTGTTATTAAGTAACTATAAAAACATGGATTCCAATAAAAAGACGGAGCGCCACGATGATTTATAAATTTTATCGAATGTCGTAGCAAAAAGGCAAAGGAGACACAGACTATCAAACTACATACATTAAGAGGCGTTCAGGCTTTAGGCTGCTTTCATACTTCTAATACTGACCTTTAAACATTAATTATTATAATTGAAAAATACTTGAAAAAAACGACTCAGCACACAAGTAAATTCTCAGCAGAAAATAAGAATGTTAGTAGTGTTCACATGATTCGATAGCTCAATTGGGAGAGCATTGGACCGGATTTCCAAAGGTTGCGTCCTAGCTTCGTATTGGTGGACAAAATTCTTAAATTTTTTTCTAGCATTAAATATAGCCTATGTTACTCAGCGTGAATGTAACTTTCCAATAGTGAAAGCATTTTTGAAATCGGCTTAGTAGTTTTTGAGTTTATTCATTGCAAACATACAAAAATACAAACCTTTCCTCTTTATGATATTAGTGTAGATTAGTGTAGACATAAAAATTATAAAACAACCGTTAGATATTCAGAGTCGGTGAAAAGAGTCTTTTAAATATGTAAATTAAGTAATAAAATATTCTATTACTACAAGAAATATAAGCGAATAATGAAGAGCAAGCGATAAAGCGTGATAAGCACCGTCGGTTTTAATACACTTGGCTGAATTTAGTTGGCTAAATTAGAAAGCAGTTTAGGAAGCAAATTAGAAGCTTGTAATTACACTGTCCTAATTTAGTCACAGAATTATTAATTAAAGTGCGACGACGTCGGTCGTGTTTGAACCAGGAAGCGAACTAGTATTATTAGGATATCTAAAAGTTGGATGAATTAAAATTGAATGATAAAAACGAAAGTCATTTCGATTGGTATTTTCAAATGAATAGTACAATATTTCTTACATTCATTCATTAGCTGAGCCGTAAGCACTATAAGGCTTGTGTTATGGATACTAGGGTATCGGATAGATATGTAATATTTATAGAAATATATATATATATATATAAATACCCATGAATCAGGCAGAAATGCTCGTATTCATCACACAAACATCTCTACTTCCGGGATTCGAACTCAGGACCGTCGTCTGTGCAAAAGGAAGGATCATTACCATTGTACTCAATAATCAAAAGCAGTTAAGCAGTTTCAAGGTTATCAGCCCTTTTGTTAGCTGCGGTAGGAATCTTACACGCATAATGGATATAAATCAACTGTTCTTTCTCACATATACACGACTACAAACTATTTATCCTTTGCTATGTACAATAATGAATATTATAAAACACCTTTTTGTGTTGGGTGTTTTTCTCGAGTGGAGCGCGCGAAGCGAGCGAAGCTCCCATGGATCAGCTTCAATGACGAAATGTGTGTGACGCTATAACTCTATGAGTTCTTTATTAGCCGATTTTCGTATTTATTGTAATGAATCGAACCAACAGGTTTAGGACTAGATCGTGACGGAGCCCGAATTTTGAAATTCGCAGAAACAAAAAAGCTATGACCAAAAACATTGGCTCTATTGAATTTCCCATTGAAACAAAAAGCACGCGCTTTTTTTAAAAGTTTTCTTCTCATAGTATTTAAAAAATTACACCTGAATAAAAACCTTTTTGGAGTATTACCAGTTGATTAAATATTGTTAACATTTACTGATTAATGATTAATTATTGATAATAGTATTACGCTCCGCTCCAATATATGGTGCTAGCAAAGTTTTATGTTTATGCATCGACCTAGTTAATTAAAATTTTTGGTTTAACATCATTATGTATTCATTATAATCAGAATCATTATCTAGTTTCCATTCTACCGATTATTGAAATACGAATAATAATTGCGTTAATAAGCAAATATTCGGTAAAATGTTGGCGTTAATCCGATTGCCATTGTTTGGTGGCAATCAATTAAATAAATAAATTTAGCTTAACGATGAATTACGCAAAGTGTAAAATTTTGTTGGTGGTTATTTATAATGAACCAGCGCAACTCAAATGAAATGCAAACAGAAATTTAATTAAGGCTTTACAAGTGTTATTGGATTGATTGTGTGTTTTATTATAATCGAGGAAATGCGGAAGGATAATTATTATCTAATGAGAAATGAAAAAATAAAAAATATATATACACACACATATCTATACACACACACGACAATTTAAAGCCATCTTCACGATAAAAAAAATTGTGTTTGGAAAATTCAATCGCTTCCGTAATCATTTTTAGTATGTAGTGGCGTTCTTCTGATAAGTCTGTAAAATAAAAAATTATTAATAAAAATAAAAATTAAAGGAGTATTTGTTGGAAAACAGTAACACAAATCAGGAGTTTTTTCGAGTGTTGTTAATGATAATTTCAGAATGTACATATATACTGAAAAACAATTACATAATTTTATTTAAAAAAAACATTTTAACTTTAAATATCGTAGTCCCTAACAGTCCTTGATGATACTTTCGTTAATATTACCACCATGTAAAACTCATGAATCTATAAACATACATATTTTAATTTGTATCTGAGGGTTATGAAACTGGATCCAATGATTTTAGACCAATTGGATCAAATGTCCAGCAATGGCTGTTTTTGACCGCTGTATTATGGCTCCTTCATTCGTCATGATGTTGTTCGATTTGTTTGTCAAATTTACAATGAGAAGGAGGTTTTATCCAAAATATTTACTTAACTTTAACTGGTCACCGTCTCAGCCAAATGACGTCCACTGCTGGACAAAAGCCTCCCCCAAGGATCTCCACAATGACCGGTCCTGCGCTGCCCGCATTCAGGTGCTTGCCGCGACCTTCGCCAGATCCTGGGTCCGCCGAGTGGGAGGCCTGCCTACACTTCCTCTTCCGGTCCGTGGTCGAAACTCGACAACATTTCTGCCCCAACGGCCATCAGTTCTACGAGCTATGTGCCCACCCACTGCTACTTAAGTTTGGCATTTCTGCAGGCTAAGTCGGTTACTTTGGTTCTCCTGCGGATCTTCTCATTTTTGATTGGATTACGTAGGGAAACTTCGAGCATAGCACGCTCCATCGCCCTTTGAGTGACCTTGAGCCTTTTTATTAGGCCAATAATAAGGGACATAGGAGTCATCTCTAAAGTACGTCACACGTTAAAGGGGGGGGGGGGCTATTACCGGAATGTGACGTGACATAACAAATTTAAAATAATAAAACGCGAAAGGAGTTTGTCCACTCTCTATAGACACTCATGGACAGAACATTAAGCTAATCATATATGATAGATTGAATAGTTTACATCATTAAAAGACAAAATATAAGCCTAGCTTTGTATCAGAAATTATATTTAGATGTTTTTCTATGCATTAATAAAAAAGATTATGAATAAAATAAAATAACATTTTTTTAAACTATTTATTATTATTCAGATTCATAAGTAATAAGTACATGATCCAGAAACTGAGCTGGTGGATTAATATGGTCTTGATACTTTGCCCAGCCTAAAACCCTAATTAATAAGCTAATTGTCATTACATGTGCACAGCAACCTACTGTTCTACGGCCCACCATGCAGTTACAGTAATATTGTTTTATTGCTATTCTTCCTTTACTATTATTTTCGTACATAATATATATGAAACATATTTTTCTTCTAATGTGTCTACTTTGAATTCGCCCACGTAACAATCTGCAATTTATTAAAGGAATTGGAAAACCCTCCAGTAGGTATAATCTATCATTCACTGAATCCAAAATCATGCGGAAAAATAGTGAACATTGTGTAATACAAGTAATACAACAGAGACATCAACTACTATCGATACGAATTGGTCGATTTTTGATGTTTTATGTTAGCAACACTGGAACCAAAATGCGGAAGCAGATTATTGCAAGATTCAAATGAAATACTTAAAAAATGTTTAATTTTTGAAGTGTGAATTTACACAAACTTTTTGGTAAATAACATCATCTAAAATTAAAATAAAAATATTGCTTAATGTGTTTTTTTCATAGCATCGTGTCCACAAATGGCCAAAATTGGACAATGTCCTTTATATGTGAATATAAACTCTAAAAATGTATATGTTAATAACATATTTTATTGTTTTCTAAGTAGTCGTGTTTTCTCTGTTATCTCAAATATTTAACTTTATGTTGATTTTATAAAACATTATTTAATAAAAATAAGAAAATAACTGTTTTCTTTAGTATTATTTAAATTCATGCATAAAATTAAAAAAAAATGTGACGTCACATTAGGAGGGGGTTCTAAAAATGTGATAACCTGTGACAAGGACACGGAGGGAGGGGTTAGAAAGTCCTAAACCGTATAATTTATGGACGGCCCCCAAACAGGTATCACTCATTAATCACGAATCCCGTAAATTGAAGTTATATTACGGTATGTTGAATTTAAACATCTTTAGACGTGAATTAATAAGACGTGGTTGAAGACAAAATCAAAACAAGACAAGATCACGTTCATGTCATGAAGATAAAGTGAGTTCATCATCGCGTAGAATAACAGTACTTAGATACTTATTTTATGCCAATATTTTCCTTGTTTGTAATGAAATCCCAAGAGCGAGACGATTTCTTAATTTGTTCTGAAAAAGATTCGTTTGACATGTAAGTTTATTTTTATTTATCTACAATAATATTATAAAAAGGAAAGATTTGTATTTTTGTATGTTTGCAATGAATAAACTGAAAAACCACTAAGCCGATTTAAAAAAATATTTTATAATTGGAAAGCTACATTCACGCTGAGTAACATAGGCTATATAAATATAAAATGCTAGAAAAAATTTAAAGAATTTTGTCCACCCGTGCAAAGCCGGCACGGGCCGATAGTAATAATATATTTCGACTTCCTCGGTCGAGTGGTTCGCGGTATGCAAGTGTTTTTATTGTAACGCCACCTCAAAGTCCCGGGTCCGATACCAGGACGTGGAAAACGAACTGTCGTACTTTCTTGAATTCCATAGTACAAGTACTTTAGCTACTTATCTTGATTTAAGATTTTTATGTGTTTTATGCATTTCTAATGCTTACTACAAAATTCTTAGGCGGGAATTTACTTTTATTAAAATAATTTACTTATCTTGCGTTCAGAACTCTGTATGTGACGTTGTCTTATATTTCTGTTTTATTATTTCTTACATTCAAACCAATTAGCCTTGCCAAAAGTCAGCACTGTGAGGCTTGTGTTATAGATACTAGGGTAACGGATAGACATTTATTTGACACATAGATGTATGCTACCTATTCGTCAGCGCAGGCAGTTGAGATAATTTAGTGTGCTTTACTCCATCTTTGACAATCCGCACTCCCCAGGAAACTTGATATGTAAATTTCAGTATCTATGTGATCCCCATGATCGACAACTTTACTCGTCCGATTATTTTTTAAGCGAAGCTTCTATACGTACGTTCGAGTTGCTCGTCGCGCGTTCACTTTATCCGTGATAAGCGTCAGATTTTACCGTTACACGAGAGCGTCATATTTAGTACCGTTACCCAATAGGAGCGAGCTGCCTCCCCACCTCAATGTACATAGCCTTCTGTCTCGCTTTCACTCATGTTAGTATGCGTGGATGGCGTGGCTATTTATCTCTTTTTCAAGTTATACTATAAAGCTTCACTTTTTTTGCTTTCTACTACCCTTTACCTATCTAGTTTTATCTCAAATCGTTTTACACTCCAAGCTACACGTCTCTGAAATGATCTTCTAGATTCTTTTCATAGCTTTACCAGTAAGTTTACGTTCAAATAGAAAGATTTCGCTTTTTTCACTGAAGGATTATATTCATATTATGGGAGTATAGTAGTGAGATCGAATTATAATGTTATTTTGATATATTTTGTACATAATATGTACAAATATTATAGAATGAAGTCATATATCTTGTTATATTTTAATTATTGTATAAAATAATCTGACAAATATTTATATTCATTGTATACCATTATTCAGTAGATTTAATTGTAACCATATATCCCACCTTCGATCAAAAACAATTACAACTTGAAAATAGTTGAGTTGAAGTAACTACTATCTCTCATTTCATCTGCTCAAAAAGGAACACAACTGTAACTTCACTCAATCGCCGATAATTGGCACTTAGTACAGTATACTACCTAGTCGAAATTGTAGGTATGCTGCGTGCGGTTTATAGATTACTGTTACATTTGACATTGCGTACAACAGTCGGGTGATCAGTAAAAATAATAATGAAACAGAATGAATAGGAAATGTGGTTTATGTATGTATGTCGCATTTAAGTTATCCATACAGCATTTTTAACTAACCAATCGATAAGATAAATATACTATATCCTTTCATTTAAGTCTTTCGTTTTTAATCAAGGTTAACTGGCAGAGAATCCTGCTAACTTTAAATCTGCATGTTGTACCAATCCGAGTTTTTGGTTTATAAAACTATTTAAATAAATAAAAAAAGCTTCGATTAGATTTCGATCGTAACGTGTTCAATGCTATACAAATTTTAGGGAAAAAAGCCATCGTCTAAAAGGCAGAAACGATAAGTTTATCCCGCGATAATGTCATCGCGTAGAAAACAATTTACATTGTCGGAGTCCTCTCAAAAGACGGGGAAGCACCGAGTAAGCGCTGAAGTTATTTATAAGCCAAACAGATCGACCGGGGACATCGTAGTGATGCGCAACCTTTACGGAAATACTATCGTTATATCACAAAACTACCTTAGTTTTTACACTTTCACGCTTATTTAAATAAAAACTCTTTTAGTGGAAGAACGAAGCATTTATTCTCATTTTTTATATTTAATCGTGAGGTCGACTCCTTTACAGGAGCCTTTGATCACAAAATTACTTAGGTAATGATACGAGTATCTTACCTGAGCTGGGCTAAAAGCCTGGAAGTTCTCGTGTATATTTTGTTAAAGAACTTTATTCGCACAACTTTAAACTTCAAAATTACTGTTCTTAAATGGGTATCAGATTTAATGCTTAAGGTACTTTTCCTTAAAAAGTTAAGATGTGGGACAGTCTCACATATCCCCGCCATCAACCTTTAGCGGGTCAAATACATAAAGAATTTTCCACTGAGAAAAATAGGGAAGGTTCATGTGTCATCAGTATGTATAATCAGCAAAAAAAGATCAGAAAAAGAGCTTTGCAAAGCATGTCGTGTGCATCTGGTTTAAATAAATCAAAATAAATGTTTCTATTTTTGTTCCCTATGCCTTCCGAATTCGTTGATCAGATTGTGATGAAAATTTGTTAAGTTTTTGTATGCCAGGGAAAGTTTAAATAAAAATTCAGCAAAAAGAGCATCGCAAAGTATGCCGGGCGCAGCTAGTTTTTTATAAAGGCAAGTTTTTAAATCATCGGTAACTGTTACCGTTTAATCTAAAGGCACATCACTACGGAACTTTGCATCGCCTTCGGGGTGTCTCCGAAGCTTTTGTGGGAGTTTTGGACCAGTGGACCCGAAACGGCAGTAATCGGGGTTATTGATTCTATAACTTCGCCAATTAACGTTAATGTGTATTTGGAACTGTTAATGACACTAAAGCGATTATTTTTATCACTGGAACAGTTTAAGACGTTACTTCACTAAAATTAAAGTTTACTTATACCGCGTTTAATATATACATAGTGTTGCCAGTAGCCGATACAAAAGTAACATGAGACATCTTAAAAACAAACATTTCACGAGAAAAGTAACATTGTCTTATATTAAATAGAAAACTCAGTAAGCTGGAAAATTAATATGGTGCCGAGTTCGATATACTCATAGGTTCACCGAACAGGATTCGTTCTTACATTTTGAAAAAAAAAAATGAAAATTTACTGTAATCTAATTATTTATTACATTCACACCCGTTAGCCTAGCCCACAGCAGTGTAAGGCTAGTATTATGGCTAAAAAAATACAAAAACAGAAATGTTATGAAAATAATTTTATTAAAATGCACTTAAAATAAGTTGTTTTGAATCGTCCAACATTTTTACCTGCCACCCATTCAGGATGTCTTTTAACTGACAAGAAGAATGGGCACAAGAAACTCGTCAGTTTTAACAGAAGTAACGACATTTACAATATTATACGTCGTCACCATAAATAATCCACAAAAAAACAATATTATTATATTATAACAATAATAGTAGTGTTATGGTATTACAACATCGTGAATTATAACAAGGTCAACAAGTTGCAATAATATACAGAGAATAAACGACAAAATTAATAAAGCAACAAAGGTGTATGTTAAGTAAATGTCAATAATATCGATTCGTGTCCTTCAGACCAATGAAGCAAATTAACGTCGACCATTTTAATACGAATTTGAATGCAATGAATTGGGAGGCGATAGCACGTTTGAAGACAGTAAACGAGATGGTAGACTGTTTCCAGAGTATGTTGATTTGTTTGTTTGATATGCATGCCCCTCTTAAGACTATAAGGATGGGATCCAATCAATCATTTCCTTGGATCACTGATACTTTAAGGTGTATGATGGAAATACGCAACCAAGCTCTTAAAAAATATCGTACTAGTAGATTAGATGAGGACAAAGCATCATGGAAAGATCTGAAAAGGATGGTAGAGATCGGCTTGGACTCGGAGAAGCGTGCCTACTTTAATCACTTTGTGAACACACAGGCGAGAAACGGAAAGTCGTTTTGGAAGAGCATTAGAAATACGGTTGTTACCGATCCATGTCGTGACGATGGTCTCCCTAACACTTTCAATGACGCCAATGCCATTAACTCTCATTTTCTGGATTTTCAGGGTGGAGATGATGTATCATCTCGGTTGGTCGTATCATTTGAGTCACTTCGCCATGGTGGATCGGTTTTTAGCCTGAGGCCTGTCACGGAAACTGAAGTTGCTAGATTTATCATTTCCATTAAATCAAATGCTTTAGGTTGCGATGGACTGAACAGAGATATGATACTCTTAACCCTTCCATGTACGTTGAGTAGTATTACCACTATTATCAACATGTCCCTAACATCTGGCATTTTCCCTGATAATTGGAAGCATGCTCTGATAACGCCGCTTCCCAAAGTTACTCCTCCATCTGAACTAAAGGACCTCAGACCTATTAGCATTTTACCGTTCCTTTCTAAACTTCTGGAAAGGGCTGTCTACATGCAGCTAACCGAATACTTCGAGCGTAACAACGTGTTTCCTGTCCTGCAGTCGGGCTTTCGAAAACAACATGGAACATCTACGGCTCTGCTCGATGTTGTTGACAATATTTTATCCGAACAGGATATTGGTCATGGCACTATCCTCGCTTTGCTGGACTTCTCCCGTGCCTTTGATAGCATTAACATATCTCTTCTTTTGGCCAAGCTTCAGTTTTATGGACTAGATGATTTGGCAATGAAATGGTTTGCCAGTTACCTATCAAATCGGTACCAGTCGGTGAAATTGGTGAGCAATGGGGGTGGCTCTGTCTATAATTTATCTGATCCCAGGAGGGTTAGGCGCGGTGTACCTCAGGGTTCTATTCTCGGACCATTACTTTTCGTTGTTTTTACTGCAGATCTCACGAAAGTGATTAAGAACTGCAGATATCACTGCTATGCGGACGACCTGCAACTTTATATTTCTGAAAAGCCGTCATTTATTCATGATGCTGCGAAGAAATTGAATGACGATTTGAAACGTGTTGCAGTCTGGTCGCGAGAGAATGGGCTTTTGCTTAATCCCTCTAAATCCAAGTTCATGCTATTGGGTACCAAAGCGCAAATTAGCAAAATGATAAGTTGTGGGCCAGTTGTGATTATTGGTGACCAGGCCGTAGAGAGGGTACAGGAGGCGCGTAATCTCGGAGTTATCTTCGACGGCTTACTGCGATTTGAGACTCATGTTTTGAATCTGGTTAGGAGCTGCATGTACCGCTTGAAAATTCTTTATCGGATTCGGAATTTTCTAACTGAGAGTGTTCGCGTCATACTATGCGAGTCTCTAATACTCTCAAGACTCAATTACGGCGATGTCGTGATCGGTCCTCGTTTATTGTCTAGAACGCGGCATCTGATTCAGCGCGTGCAGAATGCCTGTTGCAGGTTCTGTTTTCGCGTGCCTCCTCGAACTCACATTACACCTTTTCTGAATTCAGCAGGCATGCTCAGGATGGAGTTGCGAAGGCGTCTGCACCTGACATGCCTTGTATTTAACGTGTTGAGGCATCGCAAGCCAGAATATTTATTTAAGAAATTAAAACTCTCCGAGAGGATGGGTAGGTACGGGGCGCGTTCTGTTCGGGTTCTACTCTCATACTACCGTCACCGGACCGTAGCATTCAGGGGTAGTTTTCGCTTCCAGGCCACCAAGTGCTGGAATGATTTGCCGCCTCCGCTGAGAGATTTGTCTAGTTTGTTTACCCTAAGAAAAAAACTCAAACGTCACCTATTACAACTCCAGCAACTTGGTGTCGCCTAATGGAGCCACGGTGTTTTCTCTTTCTTTTTTTTTTTTTTTTTTTTTACTTAAACTACCCATTTCAATTTAAGCCGTATTATATTATATTGTTTTATTTACATTTATATTGCCTCTCACTGACCTTACTAATTTTTTACTAATATTTTTGTTTTTTTTTTTTGACATTCTTTACCTATTAATTGAATTATTGTTATTATCTAATTTTCTCGAGCAATTTCTTTTTTATCTCCTTTTTTTTGTAACTCCACTCTCTTTGACATTTTAATTTACACATATATGACACTGACTCGCGTTGTTTCATATCACTTGCGCCCTCGTCAGCCAGGGTGATGGCTGAAAATCGGTGCTTCACCTTTCCCGGGTGAATTTTTTTGCATCGAGCCTTGACCCTATTCCTGCTGCTGCACACAGGTACCTGCCAAAGCTGGTTGTGTAATGAATTTATTTATTTTATTTTGTAATTTCTTTGATTGTATAATGGCAATGTATTATGTGTGTAAAACCGGAATAAACTATTTATCTATCTATCTATCTATCTAATACTGAAGGTGAAAGCAGACCCATCTCCCAAGGCAGCACTCGTTCACGAGCATGATGCATGACGTAGCCATTGCTTCGCTCAACCCTATCTTAGGGAACGTAACGACCCGAACCACATACCACCACCCATACTCCAACTACCAGTAATAAATTAGTATTAAAGTGTTAGATATGTAATATTCATATACACCCTTGGCTCTGGTAGAGTTGCTTGTATTCATCCCAAATATATATGTCCCTTGCAGAACTCAAACCTAGGACTGTCGGTGCGATTTTCAATTTTTTTTTCTTAAAATATAAATATTTTGGTTGTTCTTTCATTTTTTTCCAAGAGAGGACCTAATTGTATTTTTTCAGAGCCCATTTCACAGTTAAGCCGTATAATAATTATATATTTTGACAGCTTATGTTAGCTGTAATAGTTAGTTACGCGTTTTCGTCAAAATATTTGTTTGACTGATAGATTCACTAAAACAAAAAAGGAGAGAAATAATTTATAGAAAACGTGTAGTGTTCCATCATAATAATGCGAGATTCATATAAGTTTGGTAAATGCCAAAAGCTTTTACATCTTGAATGGGATGTTCCATCACACCCACCATATTTTCCAGGTTTGGCACCTTCGGAATATCACTTGTTCTGGTCTCTATAATTCCTTTGGACGGAAAGTCCTTCAAATCAAGACGTCAAATATCACTTGGAGAATATATAATTTAATAAAATGTTTATACAAAAAAAAACCTTTTTCATCTTCACCAACGAAACAAAATGACTTTCCGAATAACCTCAATATCAATATATTCATTAGGTTTATGTTAACATTTCTACCATCATCAGCAGTTAACCAAAATATCGTTATTAGTAAAATATATCAAAATAATGTTTTCCGATAAAATTTTATTGAAAATAATCCGGCAATGAAAACTCGACAAGATCAAAGAATTTTGATAAAAGGAAATGAGCAACATATTACGTAAATATGGTTGCAATGAAAATTTATTCTCTTTGAGTAGAAACGAAGAAAGGGAGGGCTTACAATGATAATATTACTTGATAAATTGTAATAGCAAAGTACTGGGAAAAATCAACTCAGCTCACAAATTACTGAGAATAACTTTGTCGAGTTGATGTTTGGAGTTTACTCCATAAGAATTGATTTTCATATAAGGCCGGTGTGAAAAAAATATGAACAGTGAAATTTAGTGGTTTAATGACAGCGTTATGTTTTTTGTGCGCAACTTTTACTTTTGTTTTGAAGTTTTGTTTTATTATTTTCTGTGCCTATTCAAAGACAAGTAGTTCTTAAGAAGTATGGTAAAATCCAGTCGTGCATCGGAGCTGATAAACACACTTTTCTCGCGTTTATGTATTAAAATGCAATGTTTATTATCTTAGACATAAATATTACTTGCCTTCTTCTGTATTTAAGAAGGCCTGTGTCCTAGTTATGGAGAAATGAATTTGTACCTAACGATGATTTAAATTTATTTATATGATTGAATTAAATCGATATCTGTTTTATTAATGCCTTGTGTTTACCGATTACTCTTATTTACGTTTCGCACCGACAGTCCTAGGTTTGAGTTCCGTAAGGGACATATATATGTGGGATGAATACGAGCATCTCTACCTGAGCCAAGGGTTATTATATATATTTACATATCTTAACACTTTAACACTAATTTATTACTGGTAGTTGGAGTATGACATCCTCTCCTAAAACATCTATTGGGTGGTGTCATGCTATACGGGTCGTTACGTTCCCTAAGATATGGTTGAGCAAAGCGATGGCTGCATCATGCGTCATGCTCGTGAACGGGTGCTGCCTTGGGAGATGGGTTTTAACCTTCAGCATTATTGACATATACTTAACATACACCTTTGCTGCTTTGTTAAATTTGTCGTTTATTCTCTGTATATTATTGCAACTTGTTGACCTTGTTATAATTCACGATGTTGTGAAACCATAAAACTACTATTATTGTTATAATATAATAATATTGTTTTTTTGTGGATTACGTATGGTGACAACGTATAATATTGTAACTGTCGTTACTTCTGTTAAAGCTGACGAGTTTCTTTTGCCCATTCTTCTTGTCAGTTAAAAGACATCCTGAATGGGTGGCAGGTGAAAATGTTGAACGATTCAAAAAAGTTATTTTAAGTGCATTTGAATAAAAAAAAATCATTACCTTTCCAAGTTTTCGTATCTTTGTATCCATAACACTAGCCTTACAGTGCTTACTTTGGGCTAGGCTAACTGGTGTGAATGTAAGAAATATTATTTAAAAATATATTATTGAAAAAACCGCCGTCTAGTGTAACGGTATGTACACTACCACGTAAATTAATTAAGTTTTTGCCTTAAAAAACATTTTAAAATTTCAGTTGCAGCACCATTCCTCTCGGGTAAAAAGCAATATTCCGATTTAATTAATCCCCATCGATTTCCATGCACAAAGAGCCGGTCGACGCCCATGGCGGTTTTCGACGAAACTGAAAAAAATCCTCTCTATAATATTCCATGGAACTTTGAACGTGATGTCAGCCGTTGACATAAAAATGATGATTGGCGTCCGTTGACGAGGCTTATCTTTTTCAATTGATTTTTGTATTGACAGAATGTATGGGTACTTTTTTAAGTTCTCACATTTCCGCGTCTATCGCACTTTAGAATTCATTAAGTCTTTTTTATTTATTTATTTTAAAAACCAACAAGGACATACAACTAAAAGCTAAGATTTATAAAGTTTGTGATTTACAAGTATGAGTGCTGCCTTAATTACAGGTTGCCAGGGACTGCAAAAAATAATGGTGTTTGGGAGCATAAGGCTTCCCTGAGCTTATAAATTAAAAACTAAAAAAAACTTCAATAACTACTTGTCAGTCCTCTACCGCGCACCCCACCCCTCTCAACAGTCCCAATGCTGCGCTAATTGTGAAAAAAAAATGTCGGACTCTGTCCATTTTCTTGCTACATAATGAAGCTAGGACCAAACAAAAAATACTACCGCAAAGCTTATTAAATAAAGAATCCACCACAGAATATTTGGAACTCTGTAACTCAAAAATTAATTGTAATGAAAAAATAGGAGGCCACGGCGGAAATTTAGATATGGTAGTAATTGCTACCTGGAACTGATGAGGAGTTTAGGCCATCGGTAGCAATTGCTACCGTGAACTGACAAGTGGTTTATTATTATTATTACAAATGAAACCTATCCTATGTCCTCAGTTGGAACAAATCCAACAAAATGAAAAAATCTTCAAAATCGATTGAACGGTTTCGAAGTTCATTACCGCCAATCACTGTGATAGGGATTTAATATATATATATATTTCTGTAAATATCTATTTATCTTATATGTACCTCTATTTGCTACCCCAACATTAATATAGTGCTTGCTTTGAGGTACGCTAATAAGTGTCAATGTAAGGAATATTATTATCATTAATTCTATTTTTATTTAATATTTTATTATTTATCCTGACGATTCGACTCCTTTACAGGAACCGTGATCACAGGATGACTAGGGTCGTCATATATTTTCTACTACCTTCTTTGGACAGACACTTTAAGAGCGTTAACACACCACGTTTTTTAAACGCGCCGTAGACGCGCGCTTGTATCGATACATACGTTAGAGGCCTAGCACATGAAGTAAATTGAACGCGCAGACGACTCGCGTTTTCTACGCCGTAGATGCCCCGATTTGCGTTTTTATTATTCAAACGCGCTTAAAACGCGATAGAAACGCGCGTATACGCGCTTCGTCTGCGCGTGTAAAATACGCTGTGTTCTAGGGGCCTAAGACCTAGTGATGTAGTTAGCTCTTTTTGCAAATAATAAAAGTAAAATGAGGGTCAGTCCCCTGGCCGAGTTTCTTTCGCCAGTTCTTCTCGGCCTCCTAATTTTCGAACTGGCGGTAGACTGAGTAGTGTACACCAAAATTATAATGAAAAATTAAAAACCTAATAAAATGCAAAATAAAATAATTATTATTTGTATACCTACATGTTAAAAATTAGAAACGTGCCCGATTAGAATATTCTGAAAGTAGTGGAAAATATATTTCAATCATTGCCTTAGTCATCCTACGATCATGGCTTCTGTAAAGGAGTCGAAACGTCAGGATTAAATATATAAATTATGTGTAAAAAAACTGTAAAAAAGTTTTTTATTTAAATGTGTAATGTGCGTGGAAGTGTAAGAAGAATTTTATGACAAAACAACTTATTTCTTTGATAAATATTGTATTGATTTCTCAATAAAAATAAATAAATAGGTACGAAACCCTCGCTAAACAGGCTTTCTAAAATCCAAATAAACTGTTTACTGAATTATTCAAGACACCCGATATGCGAGAGGCTACATTATTCGCCATTTAATGGAAGAGATTCGTCGCAGGAAAAAGGTGAATGAATATTCATATCCAACAGGGTGGGTTAAGGGGATCCAACTATTATTGGCTCATTGTCTTATGTACACATTCATGAGACTTCATTTTGAACCGTAGTATCTTCGTAGTAAGTCTTTATTTAGTTATTTCATAAAAAGAATAATAACCGGCTCGTGTTTACTCGAAGAATCATATGCCAACATATTTTGCTTAATTTACTTACGTTTTCCAACATATTTTTGTTACTTTATTATTTATTTCAAGTTCTTTTCACGATGTGTTGAAAATATATAAATAAAAAAATATAAGTAGCATGCAATGAGAAATTTTGCAGGTCCAAGTATCTGTAATTACTCTTATGCAACTGTCTGGATAACAGAAGGTGTGAAGATAGACAAATATTTTAATATATTTCATTTTTATTTCTTTAAATTCATTTTCAGCGAACTTTAGAAACGCAAATATATCCAAAAACAACAAAATATTTTTTTTATCATTTTCGTTCAAATGTACGAACTAATTTTTATTTGTACTTAGTTTAAAAGTGATTAAGCAATGAGTTCGCAATTTTATGAGACATCCAAACTTTCCAATATAATCTTGTTTTTCTTCGAAATCGTCATGACGCATTCTGATGAATCTAATGTTTCCATGATACCTTTTCGTCCATTAATTAAGTAATTACAAATAATACATTACATTACGTATACCACTGTATAATAAGATCTTTTGGTGCAACGGTAACGATCATGAACCGATTTTAACTCTACTATATAAAAGAAGGACTTTGTGGGTTTGTTACCATATATAGTTACCATAAGCCTAAGAATAACAGTTTTTATAATCAATTTATGTTACCATAGCAACGCGTGACCGGGTTATACCAGCAACGCGTGGCTGGGTTATACCAGCAACGCATGGCCGGGTTAGCTAGTTTATATAATACACGTCAGTATATACATACATACAATATAGACAACATAGTATACAGACGTCTATATACATACATAAAATCATGGCGTTTTCCCGCAGAGTTAGGCTGAGCTTATAGATTTCCACCTACTACAATCCATACATATATCTCTCCCTTCTTCAATTCTCATCGGCCTTTTCATGCAAGCTCGTCGGTTAAAGGTACTTTTCACCTGGCCTTTTTTCAGGACAACCTTTATTTGTACCCTGAAAGTTCGTCTTGGTCTGCCGTTAACGACTTGCCCATGCACATTTGCCTCATATATCTCTCTTGTTAATCTTCTTTCGTCCATCCTCTTTACATGTCCAAACCAAATAAGCATCCCTTCTCCTATCTTCGTCATTATATCTTCTTCCACACCACACCACTCTCTTATCACATCATTCCTTAATTATCTACATTACTAGGTCGATGTAGTCGCTAAGCATAAAACTTCGCTAGCACCATTTATTGGAACGGGAACATGAAAACATTCAAATAGCGCGCGCTTTTTGTTTCAATCGGAAATTCCATAGAGCCAATATTTTATGGTCATAACTTTTTTATGTCTGTGAATTTCAAAATTTGGTCACGATCTAGTCCTTAACTTGTTCATTACAAAAAATACGAAAATCGGCGTAGTACTCATAGAGTTATGGCGTACATTTCGTCATTGAAACTGATTATCTATATTACTATACACATCTTTAATTAAACTTCAGATCTGCGTCGGAGCTGACAAACACTTTTTTGTTGATTTGTAATTTGGAACAAATTAATCCTTTTTTTTATAGTAGACAATTTCAGTCTACTATTATTGAACTGACGACCAGTATAAAAAAACAGTGAAATATTAGGGGCAGGCAATCCATCCCTTGTACAAACACTCAGTGCTAGTATAAAAACAGAGTCAATACAAGAGAGTGCCAATATTGAAAAAATATATAGCCTACGCCAGATACAATCAACTTCCCTGTATGTGGTGAATATTTCTCAACAAAGAGTATTTCACTTGTGTTTTTATGAATTTTTTGAGCAACTCAGACGGAGTATTAATAGAACACATTTTCTATCAGTATAGCAATAAAACATATCGTTTGTCATTGCATTTGATATTCACCAGGGTATATATGTATATATATATATATATATATATATATATATATATATATATATATATATCACCAGCTGACCCGTCCATGCGTAGCTGTGGCTCAGTTATTATAAATTGCATTTTTTGTATTGTAACTTAAAATTAAGCTTCAACAAATCAAGCAAAATGAAAAAAAAAATCATGATTTTTTTACTCATCCGAGTAGTTTCGGAGTTCATCGCGGTTAAACACTGAAAGGAATTTAAATCTCGCTTTTAGTTATATTTAGCAAAATGCTGGCAATATATGAACCGTTTTATTTTAACAGAAATCATTGAATTGATGAAACTCAACCTCTCCTACCCTCCGAACTTAATAAATAAAACATAATAACTGACCGGATCAGCTTTTCTATATATATATATAAATTCCCTTTTACAGTGTCTGATATAATATTTTAATTTATAACACTGCAAAGCGTGGCCGGGTTGGCTAGTTTATTATAAATATGAGATATTTTCTGACCATAATATTTGATATATTGAAGGTGAAGAAATATTTTTATTTTGACGAGGGGAATTCTTTTCGCATACCCCATCGTTGGGTTGACGATGGGGTTATGTGGGAGTCACCCGTCAGTAAAAGGCTGACGGCCATACCCGCAAAAAACCCCCATTGCACCTTCGTGCTATCCTTCAGCTTTGTGGGTCTCTGTTTTGGAATCACCACTTTAGGTCTAACAGCTCCTGATGATGTTCCGTGTGAAGGCGAAACACATGTAGAGTAGTTCGTGAAGGTGCAAGGTGTGTCGGCATCTGCGGTTTCTGCATTTTGCTTTCTGCATTTCTCCTGGTGGGCTTGTTTTGATGTGATAACGTCTTATAAATCGATGAACGCCGGCTGCACGCACGAAAAAGTGTAACGTTCCGCCTGAGCCGAGCGTGCAAGCGAAAGCGCGGAACAACCGATAGAGAAGCACAATCGGCCTAAGCGTTCGACTTGTTGCGCATCTATCTCTCTTCCACTACATGAAGTGAAAAGTTAATGTGGTTTCCATTGTTTATTACAACAACTTAATGTTAATTTAAGTTAACAAGAAAGAAAAGATTATAATTTCAGTGATCATAATTCAATTTAATTCATAAAAGTATGCAATTTTTCATCAATGTTTTTTTATGACGCTATCACGTACAATTTTCCGTAAACTGACTTTACAGCCAACCAATTTTTTTTACGGAAGTTGTTTTATAAATGAAATGTCATCGTACTAAACATATATTGGACTAAACATATGTTGAAACAAGAGCTTATAAATACTCCAAACATCATTGTTTGAACAACTGATGCCATTATAAAGATGGCCACTTGTTTAAAAGTGCCGAGACAGGGGGTTAATTAGTCGGTTATCATTTGCAAACAAATGATATTTGAAAACAATAAAACTTAATTGGCTGCCGAGTACAATGGAACAGATTTCGCTTCGCCCCACACAATAGGCCTGCTATATGAGCCTATATTGATTCGCCTTTATTTCGAAATGGGAAAGGTGGCTTCATTTGAAATACTGCTAATAGAACAAGCATTTCAAACCTCTAGTACGATATCTATGATCTATGGGTTAAGAGGAAAAAGTCGCATAAATTCTCAACAGACATTTACCTAAATAAAATTAAAAAAAAACATTTTTTGAATACAGTGATGATTAAAATAAATGTGAATGATATTGTCAATTTATCTTATTTTGTGACTTGAATTTGTAAAATTCAATATCATATATCGCTGGTTTGCGAGAATGACGACGGAACTAAAAACTTTTGATTTTATAGAATAAGGTTTTCAAATTTCTTATTAAATCTTTTATCGCAGACCAAAAAATGTAATTGTATCTCTTTCGAGCGAACGGTGGCGCGATGTCTGCGGTGCGTCTCTGTTCACGATTAATCAAAGATTTAAGATCGTTTGGCATATTTAGTTCAATTTGACAGTTTTTTGAGTTGCGTCAATATTCTCGCAAACCAGCTATATATGAAAACTATAAATAGATCCCTGTTATTACACGATGGGAGACAGTGTTACTAATTAAAATTGCGTAGAAATGAAAACATATTGCAGACCTATACTTTTTATATATCTCTTAAAGGTGTTACCGTTTAGATATTCATTTTTTTTTTTGGAATTCTCATCGTACATCGTAAAGAACTGAATGGCAGATATCATGTGTCAAGATTCTAGTGCTGCCTAAATGTAGCATTTGAAATTATTACTAACAATAGAAAAAAATAAGAATGCATACTCCTTGATAACACTATCGGTACACAGATATAAAAATTATGCGTTAATTTCTGTAGGCCACGTTAAATTGTGTATTTCAATTTATCGTTCAATTTTCACATTTATAATTAGTTATATATAGTAAAATATGTCGCATAAAGATTATTTAATATATTACAATATTATATATATATACATTTTTGGATAATACTCTGATCTCTTGTTATTGCAAAATATCAATTTTTGGCGTCAAATTGTTCTAAAATGCTTATAATATGGTAAATCATGGTTGCACTCACGTGTGACAAAATAAATGATATTATAATTTATTTATTAGTTTATTAATAACACTGGTCAATAAAATAACACTTTTTGCATGTAATATACATACTTTTATTTAGTTATGTACTTCTGTTTAGTTATGTTTAGGATAAGGATAAGAAGTGTCTTGGTGGAATCTTTCACCGTATTCATCGCTAACAGCGCCCAAATTTTCAAGGGAGAAGTCTAAATGTAAACGAAGAAAATGTATTTTCAATGTCATATTACAGCCCAAAGCCTTATAAGTCGATAACAGCTCCGCGACAATACTTTTATAATCATTGGATAGGTGATTTCCTACAAAATTGGAACTTACTTTCATGAAAGATTCCTAAGCTGATTTTTTCAAATCACCAAGTTTTCTGCAAATATATCATCGTTCATCGATTGATTTGAGGGTCAACTTAATTTCACATCTTGTTTTAATTGTAATCCTTTTGTATCAGTAAGGCAAAAATAACGATCAGATGAGTGGTTCAAAGGTTGCAACCAAATCATAGGGATTCAAAAGGCATAAGTCGAAATATTCTCGCCTTTCCAGTAAGAACCCACACATGTAACACAACAGATGTGTGGAACCCATGCTTTGTCTTGTTATCCGATGGCACAGACAAAATACTATTCATATAACTTAATTACTAATGGTATGAAATTCCTATGCTGAGTTTCAAAAGTAATGTCACAAGAGTAACAAAACTTTTCAGGATCCTTTTTACACTTTCTTGATTATTTAAGAATCACTTAACTCAGAAAATAGAAGAAAACACTACGCTCTTCAAATAAATAAATTCTCTGAATGCTAAAGCGAAACAAAAACGGTTAATATTCAATTTTGTTGGTAGTCGCTGTAACACAAAAACGAGACCTAATGGAATTTTTATTTATCATTTTTATTAAATTTTTAAATGAGGTATCTTGAAGTTAGCTTATTCACTTTAACAGCTAACTTCACGGTGTCGCTTTTTCGTTGCATGCTGCGTGTGCATTTTTCGCGACATGAAAAATTTTATCCTCAATACGCTAAAAGAAGTATAACTTCAAAGAAAAGAATTTAAGTATATTAAGGCACTTTCACAAAGAAAGAAGGTAGTACAAATAAACTAGCTTCGTTGAGAAAGAACCTCAAAAGATTAGTTTTTGAGTCCCACTTAACGTAAATATTGTTATTTAATATAAAAATAAATGATTGTTTGTTTTTCTTTCTGATCTAGAAGTTGACATTTATTTCATACTAAATAGGCACGCGCTTGACCGCTATCTCGCCTGATGGTAAGTGACGATGCGATCTTGGATGTGACGCGCTTACCTAGAAGGTTGTCACCCTCACCTTGAAACCTTACTCACAGGAACACAACAACACAACAATAAACAAAATACTTTTCTATTTTGAACTAAGAAAAAAGGAAGAATAGTAAATATTTATTTATTATATATAAAAATTCCCCGTCACAGTGTTTGACCGCGATGAACTCCGAAACTACTCAACTGAGTGTGATAATTATTTTTTCATTTTGCTGGATTTATTCTAACTTAGGACGAAGAATAGGTTTTATTTTAATTTATAACACAGCAATGCTTGGCCCGGTAAGCTAATGTAACTATATAAATGTACTCTTATTTACTGTTTACAAAGGTTTCCCATCATTTAAACGCTGGAATTACTCAAACACTTAAAAGATTATGAGGCTTCTATAAGATCAAACAACATAGTGTATAAGTACGTAAATAGATTCCACAAGCAAACAGAACCGAAACGTAACAACATCCCACTCAAAAACTCAATTCAGTACAAATTGTTTATTATATTCCATAAGTATAATAAGATGTTACAAAAATAATGAGCTTTATGGGCACTTTCGGTCACTTTTTTATTGTAAATAGGTAGGCACTGGACCTGATAGTAAGCGATGTTGCGATCTAGGATGTGACGTGCTTGCCTAGAAGATACCTATTCACTCGTGACTTGAAGACCCCTTAATTATATTTATAAGGAAACACAAATACAGGCACACTTTAACAATATTTGTCGTCATAATTGGGTAAAAAAGTGTTAATAAAAAAACCACCAAAATAAATAAAATCAAAATTTAAATTAAATAAACTCAAATCCTAAATAAAATAAAATTAACATAAATAAACATATGGACCATAATAAATTAACATATAATAGTTATTCAGGGGACAGAAATGAATGAACTGAAAACCATTTCGATAAAAATAAAACTCCAGAATGCCAGCACTAATTCTTTACGATGGTCCAATTTCTGAATGGTCGATAAGCTTGTTTCAATTTGCCCCGGGACAAATGAAATAATGCCATGTACTCGGATAAGATTAAGGTGGAATCGCGTTAGTTGACTGGAAAAGCCCCTGGTTGACCCAACACCGGGCTGATCTCGACCGATCTGATAGGGATTGGCCAATATCGAATCGCGGCGTACGATTGAAATCTTTATTTATTGTAGCTACTTTGAAGATCTTTCATTTATTTTTGGCTATCGTCATTCCTAATATAAAAAAGTATAATCAGTATTTACGAGGTCTTTTTGGTGGGTAAAAGAAGCGCATTTGCATTTAATTTTCATGTTGATAAATTATTTTAATTAATCGTTGACTATAAGCCTTTAAGTGTTCATAAAAATCCGCTCCGCAACACCCCATAAGGAACTTCGTTCCAAAAAATTCTACTGCCTTTGGCGAAAATAGAGTATCATTCTTAATTTGAGAGGTTTTAATATCTCGACAGTGTAATGATCTGCGTAGCTATCCAGATAGCAGAAGGCAAGAATCCGATTACTACCTGAGGCAATCAATTACTTTGGGACTTGTAGACGGTCAATCAAACATGTTCAAAATAATATAAACAGCTAGCAGCTTGACCAGGTCACACAAAATGTTTCGGCTAACGTATAAGTATAGCCATCCAACGAGGAAACGCTGCCAGCTATTTGGGCATCTTTCTCAACAGCAGCGGTGAAGCCAGGGCCGTCTTTAACATATTGGAGGCCCTGGGCATATAAGAATAACGGGGCCCCTATGACTTTGACAGAAACTTTTTATTGCTAGAATAGACAATGAAAGTATGTAAATAAACAAGGTTTCAGATTTTTTTATTGATAGTCAATAATAGATAATCTTTAAGTAATTTTAATGGGGCGATACTCACATATTTAGAATTATCTAATCCTGCTGAAATTCGATAGCGTTATTTTGGGCGAGAGTAGAGTAACTTTGCGCATGCAGAAGCTAATAAGCAAGTCGATAATAAAGTCCCTAATTGAGATTCGATTTACTCTAATTAAATAAGTTTTTAAGTAATACATGTCGGCATTTGTTTAGTGATTTGGCATTAACTATCGATCGCGGGGCCCTGGGCATTTGCCCAGAGTGCCCAATGGGAAAGAGGGGCCTGGGTGAGGCTGATTATCATAGGTAGTATCGATACTATCGTTATTTTTGGTAGTTTTTTTTAATAATAATAATAACTCATGTTTTACAAGCAACAATACTATCGATAGTATTGCACTCTTTCAATAGTATTGACACGTTTTGAGCTATCAATAATATCGATTACGATATATTATTTTTCAGATGAAAAAATCGATAGAAATGATATCGATATTCTTACAACACTATATACAAGCAACAAAGGAAGAGGAAACAGAGAAGCCCGCCATTTTCAGTTTGATAAGTTCAAACAGTTGAAGACAAATAACGCAAGTTACCCCAACGTTACGAGAACGCAAATCCTTTATACCAACAGTAACTATATACATTTGAATACATACCTTGTTGACATGGTGTCTTCTGTACGTGACACCTTGTTATTACAATAGGGGGTTAAACCGTGGAGTATTTGTGGGTAAGACCCAAGACTGCCGCTATAATCTTGGAAACAAAACGAGAGAGGTGCTGTGATTACGTTAATGCCAAGGGAATTCTTTAAACAAGGAAAAATCGGCCAAGTATGAGTCGGATTCGCGCACGAAGGGTTCGGTACAAACTTTTAGTTAAGTAAAATATAAAAGTACCGAACATTGCTTTAACGAAATGAACAACGGATTGAGAGACAAACTTAACTTTGCCGTTGGAAAATTGTTGTCTTCATACACCGATATAGGTCGCGGTTAATTTACCAACTGCAAATAACTTTGTAATCGCAAAAAAAAATTGTGATGTTTTATTTTAGTTTAAATATTCATTTTTAAGTGTATACATAACTTTATATTCTGTGAATATTTCAAGCGTCTATCTGTTGCCGTTATCAATATCGAGCAAAAATATCATGTTGGTTGTATGGGAGCCCCCTTAAATATATATTTTATTCTGATTTTTAGTATTTGTTGTTAAAGCGGCTACAGAAATACATCATCTGTAAAAATTTCAAGTGTCTAACTATCACCGTTTATGAGATACTGATTGGTGACAGGCAGTCAGACAGACGGACGGATGGACAGCTGAGTCTTAGTAATAGGGTTCCGTTTTGCCCTTTGGGTACGGAATCCTAAAAAGCACCTTGAGCGTCGTCCAATTCGGAAGGAATTTGGGTCACGCCGGGAGCAAAATTAGCACCTCTAGGGCGAAGTTTTCATTTAAATGGTACAGCCATTGCTGCGCAGTTTGTGGGCGTTGCAGCTTGTTTTGTTGCTCATAATAATTTGATATAAATCAAGTTAAGGTCTTGCTTTGTGGCTATACTGAGCTTTGAATGCGAACAGCATTTTGAATGTGAAATTTATTACGTTACCGTTCTATTGACTTACATAGTTTTATGCCTAACATTCTACGATTTAAGACTTATGTAATTAGTATTATTATTAACATATTCCTTACTGATACATGAATCATTATTATTACATATTGTTATTTGAGTATTAGGAAGCCGTATTTTATAACTGACATTTTTTTTCTAGCAATAAAATTCTTTAGATATACAAATTTAATAATGACTTCTTAAATAACAAAATATATAACAAACTTTTTATTTTTAACAACGTGTTATTTTTTTATTTGTAAGAGTACAACATTTGATGTTTTAGGCAGTAGCATAAGAAATAGTTGGAAGGTTCAACGGGTCTGTCAGTCTTGGTAGATCCATTGGATGACCACTCCTAGCTGACACAAATTGAATTTCTCCACTCGCTTCGCTCCCTCCGTTCGCTCGCCTTTGAACGTTAATGGTCACTGTTCTAACCTAACCTAACCCAGATGATTTAACAGAGATTTACTTATTGTTGATGTGACAATTGGAGCAAATTTTTGGAATATAATATTTATTAACATTTGTCTTTAAAAGATAGAAAAGATATTTGTATGATGAATACGAGCATTTGTACCTGAGTCATGGGTGTTTTTATATATTTCTATGAATATCACATATCTATGTATCATAAATGTATATCTATCCGGTACCCTAGTATCCATAACACAAGTCTTAGAGTTCTTTGGGCTAGGCTTATTGGTGTGAATGTAAGAAATATTTATCTCTTACATTCACACCAATAAGCCTATTTTTTTTGCATTCACAATGCTATATTCTATAAGTTTTAAAATACGTCTGTAAACAAACAACCACGCCTCCGAGCCCTCAGGTGGGATTCTAAACCACGACCTTTCGCTATCTCGGCGAGTGCTCTGATCGCTGAGTTACCGAGACGATGGCAGACGCGTCGAAATTTACAAACGTATTTCAACTTCTACTATAAGTTAGTATCGTTCCACCAATGTCGATACTACCTTCAACAAAGAAAGTAATATTGGTACAATTACTAAACATTCGATTAAGATGGAACGAGCTCTAATACTTTACCTATTGTATATATTATATTTAAAAATTCCGTGTCACAGTCTTTGACCGCGACGAACCGGCCAACCGATTTTATTGTTTTTTTTTTTTTATTTTGCTCGACTTGTTCAAACTTAGGACATTGGATAGGTTTCATTTTAATTTATGACACAGCAACGCGTGACCGGGTCAGCTTTTTCTAAAAGATATAAATTCATATTTCAATTAATTACCCTACTTACAAAGGCGCCGCTAATGGTACAAAATCAATACCTCTGTTGATACAGATGTTGTAAGGGAAAATTGGTGAATGCCAGCCACCCTAAATAATTATGAACACAAACAGCAGGTCTCGGTAAGTTTGCATTTAACAATTGCACAACTTCAGTATTTATAAGAGGGCTCGTGTTGTGTACGAGGGTCCGCCATTTTAAAGCTTTCGCTTGATTCAGGTGGCGTTTTAGCCCTTACCATGAACTTTGCTAGTAATTAAACATAAATGTTTTTTTTATGGGATCAATCAGGCTAGCAAGACAGGAGCAACGATGGAACGAGCTAACCCTGTAAGGCTTACGTTATGCATAATAAAGAAGTAATATTCATAGAAATATATTAAAATAAGTGATGACTCAGATACAAATGCTCGTAATAGTATAGTTAACATCTGCACCATTCGGAACTTGTACCCAGGACCGTCAGCGCTTGTTGTCAGTGTTGCACAAAACAGTCGTCATTGCATGTTAGGTGCAAATAGAGCGTATTAAATTTATCAATATGGGTACGAAAATTGGTTGTTCAGCTTTTACGGAACAGCACCGTTTAAAGACATGGCTTACCAAAAGATGCGGCTTTCTATTCCACATGGGGTAAACTTTACTTTTTTTTACATTTTAGGAGTTTTTCTATATTAAGATTAAGTGTCGTGTGGTGTCTGGAAAGAAGAATAGTATCGACCCTCCGTACTTAACCTGCCAGTGGTGAGTTGAAATCAATCTTCATAGTTAGTGACCCCGGTCTCACAGACCGAGATTTTTAAATCAAATTTATCTTATTTAAATAAATCCAATTTTTAAGTTTGGGCTACTTTCAAAACGGCATTTTTAAAATACATCATCGGTAACGCACGATCATCAACGACCGGGTATCACTGAAACTTAGGAATATAAGCCTCCATATTTTCATACGAATATTTTATTAATTATTGTTATGCTCTCATACCGTTATTCAATATTATTGAGTATATTTGGTATTTATTTGATTTTTTTTTATAAATTTAATTTTATTTTATTTTTAAAATTTTTATTAACACATTTTTTTTTTTCACATATATAATAGTGGAGAGCACGGCCATTTTCGTTACTCTGTCCTCGAGTCTTTCTACGGGCAAAAGCTGAAAATCAGCATTTTGCTCTATTAATGCAAATATATCGCTGAGCTTTGACCTTTTTGCATGGCTGTGACATTCTTGCTTAATGGTTGTCAGTAGAGTGCGATGTATATTTGTTGTATTAGTAGTTTTTTTCTTATTCACTTTACTTTTTTCATGAGTTTTTATATGTGTGTGCTTTTGGTGCAAATAAATAATATATCTATCCATCTATAAATGGAATCATAGTACTAATCACATGAAAATAACAAAAATATTTAAGTTTTTGTAAAATCCCGGTCTCATAGACCTATAAGTCACCGTTGGCGGGTTAAGGATGTAGTAAAGGTGTCTTATGATATTGGATGTAATCACTGACATCCCCTGTGAACCACAAAATGGGGGACGGCGAATTATATTTTTTTATTGCGATCTTCAACCTACCTTTCTTATTCTTAAGGATTACGTGATTATGGAAACTTCCTTCTTTTGGCTAAGATGATAATAATGCTGCAGGTTTCAAAATTTATAATTAAAGCTCATCTTTAACACTATAGTGACGTCCATGTATCAGGAAAGAAAGGGGTCAATTAAATGTTATGTTAAGCTGATTGTCAATTATTTAATTTCACTTTTGTTTTAAATTTTTGTGTTTTGTTTTGCTTATTTTTCTCAGTATTCTTTGTCTAGTTCTCTTTTTGTTTATATTTATTGATTGTACGTCCTATGTTTATGTGCCAAATAAAAAAATGTTTATTTTGATGTTAAAAAACAAAGTACAAAAACATTTTTGTTTTTAGTTGTGGACAGTTTTCCGAAGTTTTCTTCGCCGAAAATCATTTTGCCGAATGATTATGTTTTATATACATCTCAATCAGTATGTATAATTAAGTTGAAAACTAACCCAACCGTATAAAATCGAACTATGACCCAATCCATTTAATTATACTTGAAGCTAAATCTATCGGGAATGTTTGTAAATATTAAAAAAAATACAATATTAAATTATTCGACGAAGTGAGTTTTCGACAAACAGTACACCAATAAACAATTCCGTGCCGGAAAAACTCTTGGTAGCGGTTCGAACTTACGTATATATCAATATGTTGCTGTCAGAGGCACGAGTCACTCGAATGAATATTGTCAAATTAAAACCAAAACTTGGACGTGTTGGATGCTCGCCCGTCACGGTGACAACTAGGATGGCGTTGATTTTGGGGGGAGCTTGTCGGTTGATAAGGGTACATGTCAACGGGGTCTGTTTTATTTGATTTCAATCTTGTGATGTTTTTTTATCGTTATGTGGTACTTGTGAGTCAAATGGTTTGTTTACAACAAACGTATGATACAAGTTTTTATTCAAGATTGGGGATTTTTTATATATTTATATATAAAAAGTACGTAACAGTGTTCGACCGAGATTACCTCAGAAAATACTAAAGCAATTATGATGACTTTTTTTAATTTTGCTGGATTTTTTCCATCTTGGGACATAAGATAGGTATCATTTATTTAAAATATAAAATTCAAATCATGAAGCATGTTGCAGGACTGTGATTTTATAGTTACCTTGTAATCTTAGGTAAATACATATTTTGGACGTACAAACACGATCTCAAGCTTACAATATGATACATTATTACGTTTTTATAACGTCGCCCCTGTTAGTCTCATCGCCCAAATCATGTATATTTTTACGGCCGTTTGGGTCACTACAGATCTAAATCAAGTAATAACTATTACTATTATTAATGATATTGAACTGTACTACAGTGATTTGCCGGATCTTCATTCATTTCAAAAAAAATCTAACTATGCGACATGTATTTAATATGGCTGCCTTAAGTTAAATTTATCATTTATATTTGATAATTTAAAGCTATTTTTTAATAAAAAATAGGCATGCGCTTGACCACTATCTCGCCTGATGGTAAGCGTCGATGCGATCTAGGTTGTGACGCGCTTGCCTAGAAGATATCCATTCACTCGTGACTCTAAGACCCCTAAATTTTATTTGTAAGGAAACACAGACTTAGGCAAAGAGTTCCACTCCTTAGCGGTACGTATCATAAAATTGTAACCAAAACGCTTAGTGCGACTCTTTGGTATATCCACCATATAACGGTGTCGCCAATTTGTAAGTCTGGTTGTCCGATGAAAAAATGGGGACGGCGGAACAAGGTTGTGCAATTCAGCTGCACACTCTCCGAAATCTATCCCATAAAATAGGGATAGGCTTGCTACCTTCCGGCTATGCTCAAGGCTCGGTGCAAAGCAAGCTATGGTGCTGATGCTTTTTTTTATTATTATTTAATTCTGTTGTAATTTTTTTGTCGTGCACTATATTTTCTAGATGTGATTCAAAGTATTATCACTATAGTAAATTAACCATTCATCACTTTTATTGACTATGAAAAGTATTTTTTTATTTCCACAAATTTCCATAAATTGTAGTTAAAAATTTCTTCTTTTCTCATTTGATTTATAAGTAGCTAACATTCTTATAAATACAACTACAACTTTTTGTCAATGACTTGGAACGTAAGGATTAAATATAAATTATGCGCACAAAACCTTAAAAAAGTAGTTTTATATAAAAGTGTAGTGTGCGTGGAAGCGGAAGAACTAAATAAGCTAACATTCTGTTACTTTATTTGCTGTCGTATTATTTTAATGTAATTAGATATTTGTAATGGCTATTTAACTTCCCGCTAAGAAAATCAACGATTTTCAAAAAATCGGGAAGTTATTGTTTTTACCCCGTTTTGCTAAAATCGAGTTTTCAACAGGTCTCGACGTTTTGAGGCCTTAAGAATCTTCCCTAACCCTTCCCGCGATGGTGTCTGTATCTATGTAGGTGTGTGTGTGTGTGTGTGTGTGTGTATGTAAACCTCTTATAACTTTTGAACGGTTTAACCGAATCGAACCAAACCAAATGCATTCCAAAAAGTTGCATCAAACTTAGATTTCCTGAAAATTTAAACCGATTCGGACCGGTAGATTTTGAAAAAAATTAAAAAAAACAAAAAAAAATTTCGAAAAGACACTTTTTTAAATGTGGTTTTTTTGAAATAACTTTTGAATGGCTTTACCGATCAATTCCAAAAAATAATCAGCTCTTAACCTCAAAATCCACGTCGATCGCGCCCAAGTGCGTGAAAATCGGTTGATTCGTTCGTGAGATATGGTTGACGAAAAAAATCGAAAAAAGTGTTTTTTTGTAATAACTCCGAAATTTTTCATTTGATAATTTTTTTTGTTCCAGTTTTTTTCTGAAGTTTGAAAATCTACATCATATGCCGCCAACCGCGTAAAAATCGGTTGATTCATTCAAAAGTTATGGCAGTTAGAAAATTTTTAAAATCTTGTTTCATCAAACTTTTATGGGCCTTTTGAGCTCGAAGAGCTCAAAATCATAGGACAGCTACTTCTTGAGCTCGAAGAGCTCAGCAACATTGTATTGAGTGGAACTTTGAGCGCAAAAGCATAGAATTAGCGGGAAGTTACAGGGATGGCCTTTAGGGCCAACCGTTTTCCAGATTTTTTTTATTTAGGATGGGTTAGCTCTTGATCCCAGTCAGACCCGGAGGCCAAGACAGAATCTACGATGGAACGAGCTAACCTAGAAGGTTACCTATATAACCTATTCAAATAGACGGGTTATAAGTTCTCGGTAACACAGACGCAGGGAGGGAGTTCCACTCCTTTGCTGTGTGCATTATGAAGGATGTTGAAAAGCGCTTGGTGCGACAGGTAGGAATAGCAACCAAAAAAGGGCGGTAGCCTGCAGTGCATCTGGATGTCGTATGGAAAAAAGGAGATGGCAAAATAGGCCTATAGCATATGTCAATGCGGACGAATACACAGATCCCTGCACACATCCTAAACATATGCTCAAGTGTAGCTATTTAATGTGAAAAATAAAATAGAAGCGATATATTTGTTTAATAACAACTCAGATATTTAAATTTAGATTTAATTCGGTTATCGTCACTTTAATAGAGACGCAGTATTTTAGTTTTAATGTGAGAATTATACTCAGTTTATATAAGCCAATGTAACAGCAATAAAATTTCTACACGCCTGATGGTAAACGACAATGCGATCTAGAATGTGACGCGCTTGTCTAGCACATACCTATTCACTCGTGACTTGAAGACTCCTAAATTGTATTTATCAGGAAACACAGAGTAAGAACAGAATTCATCTCATTTAGACTTAATTACTACAAAACTGTCCTTGTTTCCTGACAAATACAATTTGGGGGTGTTTAAGTCAATGTGAATAAGTATCTTAGCAAGCGCGTCACATCCTAGATCGCATCGTTGCTTACCATCAGGCGAAATAGCGATTAAGCGCTTACTTATTAAAAAAAAAACTAATTATTAATATAAGACCAGTCTTTTTATAAGGATATTTTAAACATCAAAATTATTTAACACTCCGGCGCATGTGTTGTATTTTAAATATGCATCATTTGAAACATCACACAAAACTTAAAAACTTTGACATAAACCATTGTACTTATATAGAAATAAAAACAGTTGTTTTTATTTCTTTCAAAACAAACGACGTATCGAGCCATTTATTCCACCAACAAATGCTGACTTAAAGTATGAATAAATATCCCGTATTGCCGCATTCAGCGCCATAAATGCTCATGAAGATTAAACATTGCCAGAATACTGGAAAACACGGTCTGATAACGTTTATTAGGTGTTCAACGCGAAACGGCAGTCATCCGACTAATTTATAGCCTGAAAACCATCGCTGGAGATAAATTGAGCGATAGTCCGGCCTTTATGGTGTGTCCTGTCCTGTCACGCGGTTTCCCAAATTTGCCGATAAATGTGGAGCTTCATCTAAATTCTGATGCGTTGGATTTGACACAAAAATTAGAAACGAGTTTACCTTTAAAGTTTAACTTAGGACATCACAAAAATGTTTACTTCAAAATCGGTTCATCGGGTTGTTTAAATTTGTGAATGTTAACGTTATTAATTTTACATCCAGTTTTACCGAATTAATTGCACATTTTATTTTGTTTTAATATATTTGATCCTGACGTTTCAAATCCTTTACAGGGTCACTCAGGTAATGGGTGCCATATATATACTACATTCGAAATATTTTGATTACGCACCTTCCCAACTGTCAAGTTTATACATATAAAATTATTTCATTTTGCATTGTATTTTATTATATCTACTATTACTACTGAGTCCACTACCACCAGTTCGGAAATTGGGACGCACTTCCGAAAAGAACTGGCGAAAGAAACTCGGACAGGGGGATCGACCACCATCTTACTTATATTATTTACAAAAGAGCTAACTACATCACTAGGTCTCGCAGTGTGTCTTTGAATATCTTAATTTATTAACTATGGGATTCCAAGCAGATGGCACGCTCCAACCTTCAACTCTATTGAAATGAGGTTGTTTCCTGATTTCAATAGCCTCACGTAGCATTCTAGGAACTAATCTTTGTTCTCTAGCGAGAATTTGTGGTTTATCAAATCGAATGTTCAAAAGCATGCTCACTCACTGCAGACTTATTATCGCGTCTATGTTTTATTATTCTCTTTATTTGCCCGAGCAACCAGGAGCGTGTCCGATTCAAATATTGGAAGGTACTACCTTTAAATGTATGACTATCATTACCTTAGTCATCCTGTGATCATAGCTCCTGTAAAGGAGTCGAAACATCAAGATTTAATAATTAAAAAACAAAATTAAATGCGCAATTAATTCGTAAAACTTAATTATTGTAAAGATAAAATTAAAACTTTCAAAATTTAAATAAAACAACTAAGAGTTTTTTGCGCACAAATTTTATTTAAGTCTGACGTTTCGACTCCTTTACGGGAACCACGATCACAGGATGACTAAGCAATGGTCGTCATATATTTTCTACTACCTTCACAACATTTCAATCAGGCACGTTCCTAACTATAAAACATATATAAATCAATTATTTTTATTTAGTTATTTAATTTTTTCTTCGATTATGGTGTACACTAGTGATTCTATCACCAGTTCGGAAATTGGGAGGCCCTTCCGAGAAGAACTGACCAAAGAAAGTTGATTACTTATTTAGGGTCATTTTCGCATAATGCCCGAGTTTCTTTCACATCTATTTAAGTGTAAGAATTTAATAAAATATTCAAAATTTTACCCATCATCATCAAATGGTATCAAAATTTCAAATACAACTTAATTACACATAAAACTGTACCGGTGATCACTTATGTTATGCCTATTTACTTACTGAAAGATGACAATGTCAATTTATATATACTTAAATTTGAAATTGAATAAAAGGCTTTCATTTTATTTTAGAGATAGGACCTAGCGAACCTTGTTCAATGTCGCATTGTTATGAACGATACAAATTGTTCCCTGTTTGTTACGGAAATGTATCTTTCGCTGAGTAACGATAGCTGTTCTTTGAAACGGGAATTTATATATCATAAAGATACATTGAAATAAAACATTTTTTTAAGGATTTTGCGCATAATTTATTTTATATTTAATCCTGACGTTTCGACTCCTTTACAAGAGCCGTGATCACAGAATGATTAAGATTATGGTTGTCATATATTTTACATTCACAATATTTTTAACGGGCACGTTCCTAATTGTTAATTGTTTTTATAAATCAAATTGTTTTATTTTTATATATGATTAAGTTATTAAATTCTCACTACGATTATATTGTATACTACTGAGTTTACTACCAGTTCGGAAATTGGGAGGCCCTTCCGAGAAGAACTGGCGAAAGAAACTCGGGCAGGGGGACCGACCTCCATCTTATTGTTATTATATGCTAAAGCTATCGTACAGGAGAATCAAGAGATATATTATGGTTTCAAATTCTGATTTTCTTTATTTTAAGGAGCATAATTAGATGGTTAATTTCGTGGTTAAAATCTTCTACAATTTGGGAATAATAAAAAAATATCCTTCTTTTGCTGAAATATAATAATAATATTCCTTACATTCACACCAATTAGCCTAGTCCAAAGTAAGCACTGTAAGGCCTGTGTTATGGATACTAGGGCAACGGATAGACGCTCTATAAATATTTATGTATGATACATAAATAGGTAATATTTATAGAAATATATATAAATACCCATGAATCGGCTACAAATGCTCGAAATCGTTTCCAGGACCATCGGTGCGAAAGGCAGTGTCACCAAACGGTCGTCGAATGGTTTCAGATAACGGTGATCTGCTAGACCATTTTGTAAAAGCAAAACGCTTTTTGCTTTGAGAAAGAAGAAGTATATTGTCTATGGTTTTAGCACATACAATTGTTTTATGACAATTGTAATTAAAGCCTGACCAGAAAAATAAAAAACCTTTCCATATTGCGGAATTTTAAGAACTAATTTTCGTCATACAATTTGATAGAAGATTGACAGTTAAAACACGAAAGCGACCTCCTGACAGGTTTTTTATATTTCTGGTCAGGCTTTACCATATAACATCGATAAATTGAGTATAATGACTTAATCGTTTTAATAAATCCAACTAAGGGGCAAAGAAATCATGCAAGTGAATTCACTTAACTAGTTAAGTGGCTAACTATCGCATATCCGTTATTTTGAGGTTAGGTTTAAAATCAACTATACTTTGTATAACTAGTATAAACTCTGCAGATGTCAAATAATATTAGTCTGTGAATTCCACAAGTTGAGGGTTAATTTTATTCGGTTTCTCTCTTTACACAATTCCTTGGATTGCAATTCTGCCTCTAATTATGTGATATTTATTTATTAATACACAAGGCCTGGTCGTTTTTTACATACGTATTTTTATATCTAGCTTTTTTACGTTTTATTTTTCACGACCATTACCTAAGTCATCCTGTGATCACGGTTCCTGTAAAGAACCTGAAACGTCAGGATTAAATATAAATCATGCATAAAAAATAGCTTGTTTTATATAAATATTATTTATCTAGCTCTGATTTAGTAAGTAGAAATAAGTTTATTCAATTCCTAATTCAGTGGCAAATAAAAATTCTCCTGCAAGTAAAAGTAAGCAACAAGTGAACTGACAACATCAAAAGGCAACAGTAAATCAGGTACCGTAAGCGAAGTTGTCCAATATTGTCTAAAGCCTTAGAATGTTCCACGTTGTTCCGCGTGACGGATTGTCACCTCACCGGTGAATTAGATGCGACATATTACTCTTGTAACGGGCTACGGTAGTGTTGACTTGTATTAGATTTATTTAGTCGCGGTAAAGCCAAGCGGAGTTCGCCAGGTACCTTAATTGGGACCGAAATTATTTGGGTCTGCTATTTTGTGTTTATTGAAGTAAAACTTCTTTACGAACGTTTGACTTGGGTGAATGCGAGACGAGAGCGTTACGAAAAATGTGATCGGATGAGGCGGACGGAAGTTTAGAGGGAGAATACGTTTTTGAAGATAGAAAGACAGAGTTACGTTTTATATATTACTATAGGGGCTTAAGACATTTTCCTTCTCTCATTCTCTCATAGCTAGTTACGTTCCGCATATCCAATATATATATATATATATATATATATATATATATATATAGATGAAGCTAAAAAAATGTGGTCTAAAGAACACTCGTTTGATTGTGATTTGAATAAGATTATTGTTAAAAAATTAAAATAATTGTCAAGAGTTGAATTTTTATTTGTTTATTTTTATTTAAGTTACAAGATTTAGTTTAAGTATTTATTTAATAGGCTTTTATATCTCAATACCTTGAGAAGGTATATAGCATAAACAAACACTTGTAATCACAAACATCCTGTATGTTATGTACTATTGTTAGACAATTGAAGATTTAATGAATATAAAATGTTAAAGTTTGACTTAAGTACATAATTACTATCGGAATAGTCTGCATATATGAAGCTGGTTTCCTCTGTAATTACTAGACTAGGCCAAGTGTATTACAGGGTGTGGTGATTTAGTGTAAGAATGGCGGCTTTCTGTAACGAATTTATTATTATTCAGAAATACATAAAATTAAAACTTTATTTGAAATTTTATTTGACGATCGTTTGGTGTAACGGTATCGATTCTGCCTTTTGTTCTGTCCTGGGTTCGAGACCCGGAAGGGGCAGATGTTTGTGTGATGAATACGAGCATCTGTACCTGAGCGATGGGTATTTATATATATATTTATTATAATATTATTATTATGATTATTATTTCTTACATTCACATAATTAACCTAGCCCAAAGTAAGCATTACAAGACTTGTGTTATGGATACTAGGGTAACATAGAGCATTGGATTTCCAAAGGTTGTGGGTTCGATTCCCGCCTGAGAATTTATTTTTTTATTATAATAATTTATCTTATAAGATCACATTGAAAAATTCATAAAATATATAAAATTTACAGGGCGGTTTTAACAGGCATTGGTATCCAACCCAGTTAACTCTTATTTATCACCTTCAAATTTTTATACTCTTAGAATATTCTATTTTAATATAATAATAATAATCATTATATGTAGCCCAACGTAAGCACCTTAAGACTTGTGTTATAAATACTAGGGTAACGGATATACGGAACACTAGGGTAACATACATATATATATATATATATATATATATAAATATAATATATATATATATATATATATATATATATATATATATATCCATGAGTCAGGTACAAATGCTCGTATTCATTACACAAACATTTTTCCTTCCGGGATTCGAACCCGTCCGTCCGTCGGGGCGAGTAGGATCGCTACCGTTGCACCAAACGATTGTCAGATAAAATGAACTGGCAACGTATGGAAGACACATTGCAAAGATAAACTAAAGAAAGTCGGGATACCTCAAATCCCTCTCCGAAAGATTTGCCTTTCTTTACGTGCAGGCGTTTTTAAGTAATATTTGGAAATTCATTTTATTTAGAAATGGTAAGTATTTAAGATATCCAAATACTGTTTTTAGGGCTCCGTACCCAAAGTGTAAAACGGGATCCTATTACTAAGACTTCACTGTCCGTCCGTCTGTCTGTCCGTCTGTCACCAGGCTGTACTTCATAAACCCCGATAGTTAGACAGTTGAAATTTTCACAGATGATGTATATCTGTTACTGCTATAAAAACAAATACTAAAAAACGGAATAAAATAAATATTTAAGTGAGCTCCCATACAACAAACGTGATTTTTTTGTTCGTTTTTGCTCGATATTGATAATGGCAACAGGTAAACGCTTGAAATATTGACACGATAATAAGTTATATTATTCACCTTAGAAATAAAAAATTGAATTAAAATTCAATTAATATTTAAGGGGGACTCCGAACGTGATCTTATATTCCCGTGCTGAAATTTACTTAATTAAAAGTTTGTACGGAACCTTGGTGCATGAGTACGCCTCGCACTTGCCAGGTTTTTTACCCCCGCCGCCCCGTTTTATTACTGCATTTTTGATATTTTGGAATGGTTAGACAATAATTTTGCACGAATTGCTTTAATTATCAGTATAAAAGTACTATCATTTATGTGGTAAAATACAATATTCATTTATTGTGCACACACGCACACTCGCGCACGCGCCCTGCGCCGCTGAAACGAAATAGCAGGAGCAGGCATACATTTTCGCCGCGCAGTAGAAAGAGAGGGCGATATTACTGCCGCTCCTATGCCGTGCCGGCGGTCTAATCATCCTCTGTCTTACGAATTTTCGATCAGGTCACGTGTCCTGATGGGAGTTTAACCATCATTTATTTTTACCCATTTTTTACCAAAAAGTGCAAAACGCCACTTAACAAGTTTTCATTTCAAAAAATCATTGAGAAATACAAAATAATAAAATAAAAATCATAATACTAATATTGTTGCTGCAGTTAGCATTTTCAGACCAAACTCCAAATTGCTAATATCCTATGAACACTTTACGAAGTTTCATGCTTATTAACATTTCACACAGAATAAGAGCTTCCCAGTTTCCGAAATATCCTAGATAGAATCCGACAACACCGGAACGGTGTAGGTGAGCTAAAACTGGGAACTTTCCTGAAGTCTGCGGAGTTAGATCCCGGATTGAGTTCGGTCTTTACTTTCCGTAACACAGACTTTTATGTTCATATCCCGAACTAAGCGTGTTGAGGTGAAGAATGGCAGAGATTAAACTTTGTGCTTATATTATAGAAACATAAATGTATGATTCATGCCGTGGAAATTAAAGCTTTAAGAGGATAGCTGGAGTGAACATATAACCCGTCGTCAGAGCCAGTGTGAATTAATAGGCACCTTTTGGGTTAGCTCGCTCCATCTTAAGTCGTGTCTTAGCCAGCGGGCTTGTTCGGAATCAAGAACTAACCCATTTAAAATTATTTATTTCTAATAAAATAATGACTTTAGATATAAAAAATGAGCCGTTAAATGCTTTTTCATGTTCTGCTAATAGTCCAATCAGATTAATCTAAAAAAAAAGCATGTGTGCAATTCACACGTGGTTGAAGTGAAACCTACGCTAAATGTTATGAATTTATGTGTCTGTCTCTTTTTACTGTCTCTTTTTCGTTTCAAAGAGACACTGTATAAAGCTTCCTATCTCATTTTCTCCTACGTTAAATCTTATGAATTTATGTATCCGTCTCTTTTACTGTCGCTTTTTCGTTTCATCGACTTTTAAATCACAACGATGCTGAATAAGTTTTCACCTATTTAAATGTCAATTTTATTTATAAAACAAATTTTATTAAATTCTTTTACGCCATAAAAATTATGTTGCAGTAAAAAAATTGTCAATTCCTTATTCAAAATTGGACTAGTGAGATACTTTAGTGAGTTTAGCAATTTATTAAATATTTGAATCACAGTGATGTATGCATTTCTTTTGAATAATTCCAGTCAACATGTTGGCAGATACAATTTTTGGATTCCTAGGAGATGCTTTCCTTTTAATAATATCTTGCTGGTTTGTGAGAATATCAACGCAACTCAAAAATCTGTCAAATTCAACTAAATATGCCAAAGATGATACATCTTTGATATTTTATCGTGAACAGAGACGTAACGCAGATATAGATATGCCGTTCGCTCGAAAGAGATAGAATTACATTTGTAAATTACAATAGGTATGCGATAAAAGATTTAATAAGAAATTTTAAAACCTTATTCTATAAAATCAAAAGTTTTTAGTTCCGTCGCTATTATCGCAAACCAGCGATCTGTTTGCTTGGGAAAATAGATTGGGTATTTCTTTACAAACATGCACAGCTCTTTTATGTATGAACCCTTGAGCATGTACAGTCGTAACGAAACTCGCAGTATAATGTAATAGCGGGTAATTGAAACAGTTCAAATTGGAGTATAAAATGAGAAACTATAAGTGCAGGATATGGCTTTAGAAATGCATGGATGTTATAAAATTTGATTGCACATGCACGCTTATAAGGCAAATTCTAATTCAACTTCGCTACTTATGTGAGAGTAAGGATTAGACTGTATAGAACAAAACTATAGGTATTACACGAACAAAATAAATTTCACGACCGCTTGGTGCAGTGGTAGCGATCCTGCCTTTCGCACCGACGGTCCTGGGTTCGAATCCCGGAAGGGGCAGATTTTTGTGTGATGAATACAAGCATATTTACCAGTCATGGTTTTTTATATATATATTTCTGTTAATAGATGTCAATCCGTTACCCTAGTAACCATAACACAAGCCCTACATTTGTAACTAAATGTAAGAAATATTATATTATAATATATTTATATATGATAGAAAATACGACTGTAAAAAACAACTACGCCTCCGAGCCCTCTGGTGGGATTCCAGCCAACGACCTTTCACTATCCGGGCGAGTCCTACCGCTGAGCTATCAAGACGCTGGCAGGCGTAGAACGCTAACTACCTTCAACATAGAAAGTAATTTGTTTACAAATATTAACCATTCGATTAAGCTGATACCGGCTGTAATAATGTATTTTTATTTTATTTATTGCATTCACAGTATCATATCTCTATAAATACAAAATAAATTATAGTTAATAAAGACTAAAAAAACAGGCCTTTACGGTAAACCGAACAAAAAAGAAAAATAAATTTTGAAATGAACGAGAAAATTAAATTCATTGTAAGAGCACCCCATGTGCTCGATATAGATCGCTGTGTTTTATTTATTTATTAAATTATTTTCACGATCTCTTATTATTTTTATTTCGAAATGCTGAATTAGTGTAATAAGAATGTCATTCAAAGTATTGTCATTGGTCTCTGAACTGTTCAAAATTTCGAACTGTGGGGTCGTAAGAATACTTAATGGTATGTATACTAGCTTGAAAAAGGACTTAATGAGGCCGCGACTTGGTTCTATATGAAACTAAAAAAACTATCGAAAATAATGGTGGGATAGACAGTGCCAAAGATGATGACCTTTTGTTGTTAATGACAGTTTCCATTTATTTGTAAATTTTAAAAAGTGCAGAGAAGTAAATTCTTTGTTGCGAACATACACGAGGACAGTACACAGAAAACAGCTTATAACTAAGAAGGGCAAAGGCAGTCTTAGCGCTAGAAGCAATCTCTTATTTATTTACTTCGAATGGTTTTTGTTAGACAGTTTTAATCAGTCTGTTTGATCCTTTTTTACATTGACCAAATCAGGAAAGTATATAATTATTTTTTTCTGTCCTCTTCATTTCATTCCTGTCCTTGGAGTAATTAAACCCGGAGACACGATCTTCTCTCTTAATCCTTTTGATGACTTCCACAACTCCATTTAAGATCTCCTTAATTGTGGCCGCGATTACGTCGGCTATATGCTTTGATTTTCTGGTTTCCTAAAACTGGATCACCATCTATGTTAGCCTCTTGTGCAGTTTCGAATCTTTGTCCTTTTTCATTTATAAACTTATCTATTTCTTTAATTAAGAAATAGAATAATTTAAAAAGGAAAAACACTTAATTTTCCTTTTACCCCTTACCCCTTACTTCCAAATCTGCTACATCATTAAAAAGCTCCTGCTCTGAAAATGGAAAAAATCTTAAATTACATTACGCGGTCGAGAGGGGAACACACAAAGGGGATAGCAATTAGCGGGCCTGTGAACTTGAAAGAAATCCATTTGGGTTTAGTGGGCTCATTGTTAAAGAATAATGGTATATCCCTGACGATTTTAAGAGAAATATTGTTCAACTTCAGCACTCTTTGTACCGATATAAACCTATCACCGAAAAAATTTACACGTTCGGAAATGTGATTTTTTTTTTAGTAGCGCCCATCGTTTTTCTTAGAGCGATTTATTAAAATTTGATTCAAGAAATTAATATCGCGAAGAAGATTATAAACCAGGCAATAAAGAAATAAATTAATTTTGAAAATAGCATCATTTAGAGACCGAAATGTTTGGACAATTATGCTATTTCGGCTCGTATTTTAAAGAAAGATAACCAATTATGGAAGAAAATTTAAGACAACCTTTTTATTTAATTACATAAACGCAATGAATAATTAACGCTTTTTAAAGTTAATTTCAAATATGGACAAATTATGTTAGTTAAAATTACCTTGCAATATTTCTTAGTGTGATTATTGTCTTCGCAGTCTCTCGGATCCCGGAGATTTAAAAATCCATATGGTGTTGTATGGTGTTAATGAAACATTAAGAATATAATGAACACTCAAAGGATTGAATAATACTGCTTTCTAAGAAGGTCGTGAAACAAAAATAATTTATTGCAAGCTTTTATTTAAATTTAGTTTTACCTGTTCTTAAACCTATATCTGTAATATCTGTATCTGAATATCTGTAATTAAAGCTTGCAATTTAAATTTGATCTACTTTCCGGTTTTCGATTGAGCTAAGAATCATCACTCTTTTTGTAATATTGAACAATCAAATCAAGGATTCTAAATCTATAAAAATTGTCATCAGAATTAAAGTAATAAATGTAAAAATCTACTTGTAAAAATAATTTCGTTATCCGAGTGAGTGCTCTGACCGCTGAGCTACCGAGACGCTGGCAGACGCGTCGAAATTCAACATCGAAAGTAATATTTCTGCAAATATTAATTTTTGATTTAGATCGAACCAGCTATAATAATGTATTTATATTTTTACATATGTAGGTTGTGAATGAAAAAAATAATATAAAATACACTATTAAAGATGTATTTCAGAGTGGATCTACAAAACTTTTTACGGCTTAAAACATGAAAATTTTAATGATTCTACAATCTCTTCCTTATTCTGTTGATATTCCTGTGTTATTAGCAGTTCAGCATAAGATGGAATATTTTTGGAGCAGATTTCCATGGTCATGGGGTCTCTGTAATAAAACTACTCAACCTTATTAAGTTTGGAATCGTATGATTCGTCTTGATAAAGTCTCTGGTTCTAATGATATCCAGGGTCTGATGATATAGCTGGACGATGACCTTGGTAGCTCTATAATATAACAACACTACGCTATCGAGTTCGATTTCAATTTATACTTCTTGGAAACTTCTTTCATCTTACATTATATGCAAGGTCTTAAATGTTTAGTTCATTTTTATGCAATGAATGAAAGCTTGCTTTTTTGATGAGAATGTTTATTCTTGTACAAAAAAAATATATTCTTTTCTGTTTATGAAAAGACAGGAACCCATGCTGACCCAGTTCAGATCGGTATGTGCAAATTTCAAATGCAGCTCAAACCAAAAGCTTAAGGAGCCTTCCGAAGCAGGGAGGGCCTACAATTAATATTTTTCGGTCACCCATTCCATGAGTAGCCTTTGCGAAAATCGCTTATCATTTCAGTGATTCAGAAATGCGTGAGTGAATATTTCTAAATATATGAACGCAAATGGGGAACTTATAAGTAAAATGAACATTATATCGAAATAAATTATAACAGGAAAAAAATCTACTTATCTCCGGTTTCACGAAGCAACATCCCTCGCTATTCGGGCGTGTGTTCTCCCAATAAAGCTACCGAGACCTTGATACAACCGTCGAATTTTTCCAAGGATTTCTTAAGCTGATGCGAGCGCCATCATTTCATGTTATTAGTAAAACTTCAATTTTATACGGTACAATATTAATATAATGTTCAATATTTATTTTTTATTCGTAACTGGTTGTTGAATAAGATGTAAAATGTCCGAATGGCTGTGAACAGAGGCGTGTTGGCACCGGTTCTAATCTATGGAAGTGAATCTTAGGTTTTATGATTAATGCAGTGGAAATAAGAGCTTTAAGAAGTATAGCTGGAGTGCATTTGATGGACAAAATAAGGAATGATGTGATAAGAAAGTGGTGTGGTGTGGAAGAAGATATAGTGACAAAGATAGAAAAAGGGATGCTTAGATGGTTTGGTCATATAAAGAGGATGGACGAAAGAAGAATAATAAGACAAATATATGAGGCAAATGTGCATGGGCAAGTCGTTAACGGCAGACCAAGGCGAACTTTCAGGGACCAAATAGAGGATGTCCTGAAATAAGGCCAGGTCAAAAGTGCTCTTAACCGTAGAGCTTGTATGAAAAGGCTGATGAGAGTTTAAGAAGCGAGAGATGTATCGGGATAGTAGTAAGTGGAAAACTGTGATCTCTGCTTACTCCTGCGGGAAAAAGACTTAATTTTATATATGTAAAATGTATCTAGGCTAAGCTTATTAGAGAATAAATTTATTATTATTTTTATTTATTGTCTTTTCAATCTCCTTTCCATCATCATTTCCAAACGAAATAAAACCTTTTTTTATAGATACAACTTAATAATTATAATAATTTTTCTTTTAGATAATATAGAGTCCATTTTTATTAGTTACCTACAACATCGAGTGTGAAATTTTTACAAGTAAGAAAATCAACTCTTAAGAAGTAAATTACAAAAAGATGTGTGATTTTTTCTGAGAGAGAAAAAGGAAGAGGAGAATCCTTTCTAATGATTTAAATAATTTTATGAAAAAGTGATAATATGATAATTACAAAAAGATGTGTGATTTTTTCTGAGAGAGAAAAAGGAAGAAAAGAATCCTTTCTGATGATTTAAATAATTTTATAAAAAAGTGATAATATGATATGATGTCAGTTAGTTAGTTTTACGGGGCATTTTCCGCACTTAGCCTATTGATTGGGCCATTGTACGTGAAAATATGATGTCAATGCTAATATTTCATTTTACAGGCTGATATTGTATTTAAAATTAAACTTAAAAAAATAGTTCAATCTATTTTGTTTATAATTTGTAAACAGTTATGTTATTCTTATATTTTTTAAATATTTAAATTAGATTTTTATATAAAAAGGAAATTATAACAAGAAAAAAAATTCAAGTTTCAAGTGAACTCCATATTATTTAAAAATACCATCACCCAGTATTCTGTTCGACAATTAAGTAATTTATTCACAGATCAGCATTCACCATCAATTATAACGAAGAGCTATCAGGAAGCTCGTTAAAAAGATTTCTATCCTCTTTAAAAAAGTATTCAAATCAGCAAGTGTATGAGTCCTTGCTAAACCCACACACCTTAACTGCTAATGATAAGGGCTGCTATATCTTCAATAATACGAGATGCAGATAACTATGATGTTTTAATTACGTATTTCCACAATTATTAAGCGGCTATTAATTAAAATGCTGATGCTAATGAGTAATGCGATCGGTGACGGAAAGCAAACTAAATTATAATTAAATATTTCATTTACAAAAGTGCTGATTAACAAATTAATGCTATTGTGCGGTTAAATGACCGTACATGCTGCCGGCCGAGAGAAAAGAGGAGATGACTGATGATACATTATTATGATAATTGCTAATTAAATTTATGAATTAAAACTTAAATATTTAATTACATAAAACTTAAATATTTGATTTAATAAACTTAAATATTGAAACTTAACTTAACTTAACTTTAAAGATGATGAAATCATAATCATAAAATAAAATAAGGTCATTACAAAAGTAATGAATGCTGATAGTTTGTTTACAGGTTTCCGATTACGTGTGCACCGCCGCTGCGCTCGAGCCGCGTCACTCGTTGACGTCACCTGTAATTCTTGCTCGGAATTAAGTGTCGCTTGCGTCCTTTGGTTACCAGTTGACGACACTATTTCTTGCTCAGTTTGCTGTGGCGAAAACGTTGTTTGATTACTGACTGGTAATATCGATAGCTTAACAACTGGTCGCTTGATTAGACCATTTTTAGTTTTCAAAGTCACAACACGGACGTAGCTATCTTTCCCAGGATGTAATTCGACGACTCGCCCCATGGACCACTTTCCAGGCGGGAGGTTTGCGTCTTGTATTAGAACGACGTCATCGATCTTGATGTTTTGTTTAGGATGCTTCCATTTTGTTCTTGTTGATAATTGTGCTAGATACTCGGCGCGCCATCTGAGCCAAATATCTTTAAATATTTTTTGAGTGAGATTCCATCTTGTTCTCTCATCTCTCTCTGATTCTATTATTGTAAGAATGGGCCCGCATGCTAAGAAGTGAGACGGCGTCAAATAATTTAAATCTTCTGGATCTTCTGATATCGCGCACAAAGGGCGTGAATTAAGGCAGGCTTCTAGCTGTGATAATAACGTAGCGAACTCTTCGTACGTTAACTTTTGCTCACCTAATACCCTGCGCAAATGATGTTTGAGGCTTTTTACGGCGGATTCCCAGAGCCCTCCCGCACTTGGCCACGACGGAGCTTGGAAATGCCACTCAATTTCTAAATCTGTGATTTCTCTATAAAACTCTGGATTAATCACTTGTTTGAGGTTGATAAATTCCTTTTGTAGGGATTTGTTTGCACCGACGAAGTTTGTGCCATTATCGCTATAGATATGGCGTGGTGACCCTCGGCGTGCTGCTAGTCGACGCAAAGCTGCTATGAATGCTGATGAGCTCAAGTCTGAGACGAGCTCGAGGTGGACTGCCTTCGTAACCATGCAGACGAATACTGCTATGTATCCCTTTGTTGTTTTAACTCCCTTTCCTTTGTTCGTTTTGACATCTACGTAGCCAGTGAAATCGACGCCCGTGTGATAGAAGGGTCGAGATGGGTTTATTCTGGCTGCAGGTAAGTCACCCATGATTTGATGTTCTTTGCTAGGTTTGTGTTTCTTACAGGTGACGCAGGTAAGTAATTGCTTTTTGACTGCTCTATTGCCACCAATTATCCAATACTTGCGCCTGATATATGATAAAGTAATACGAGCGCCTCCGTGGAAGGTCATGGCGTGCGCTTGCTCGATAAGTAGGGTTGTCAAAATGCTGTGGTGTGGTATGATAATTGGATGCTTCATTTCTTCACTTATGAATGCATGTCTTAATCTTCCCCCTACGCGAAGGATACCATCTTTGTCTAAGAATGGATTCAGATTCAATATCTTGCTTTTTGAATCTAATGCTGTTTTTGCTTGTAAATTGCTTATTTCTGTCATAAATTCTGCTTGCTGTGTATATTTTATAATTTCATGCTTTGCTTTTTCTAGTTCTTGTAATGTAAGATACTTTTTGCTTTCTCTTGCTTGCTTTTTTGTGATAGCTCGTCGTATCCAGGCCAGTAATCGGACAAGTTTTGTAATCGAACTATATTTGCTAAGTAATTGCTTCATTAAATAATTATTATCTTGTTGAATGACAACGTGTGTTTGCTTATTTTTCTTGATTTCTTCATCCGTCTGATAGATTTTATGTTCTTTTTCATGTTTCTGGTTATACGAAGGTAGCCATGCCGGACCTTGCCACCACAACGGATGTTCAATGAGCTGAGATGCTGTGATGCCTCGACTAGCACAATCTGCTGGGTTATCTGTAGATTTCACATATCGCCAACAGGTCGGAGCCATGATGTTTGTTATTTTCTGGACTCGGTGAGCAACGAAGGGCTTCCATCGACTGATATCACCTTGCAGCCAACCTAATACAGCGGTCGAGTCCGTCCAACCGTAAATTGTTGTTTCATATTCTTGCAGACAGGTCAACAGTTTGGTCATTAATCTTGATAAAAGTTCTGCTCCACACAGTTCCAACCTTGGGAGAGAGTGATTTTTCTTCTCAGATACAATTCTTGCTTTTGCTACTACTAAAACTATTTTTGATTGATATTTCTCTTTAATTCTACAGTATATGACGCAACCGTAGGCTTTCATGGATGCGTCACAGAAACCGTGTAACTCGATACTCGTTCTTAGTGTCGTGCCGAGCCAACGCGGTACAGTGATGTTGTTTATGTTTTTAATATCGTCTCTTATCTTGATCCATTCAATAATAATTTCTTTAGGTAATTCGTCATCCCACCTGATTTTGTTTTGCCACAGTTTTTGAAAAAGTAATTTTAGTTTGGTTGTAATAGGAGTAAGCCATCCAAGGGGATCAAATATTTTCGATATGTTTGATAATAGGGTTCGTTTAGTTATTCTTGAAGTTTTAGTTGATTCTACTTTTGATTCAAATGTAAAATAATCTTGTTCTGGTTTCCAACACAAACCCAAAGTTTTTCTTGTTTCGACTTGTTTAAATTCGAATTGGGTATTGACGTCTTTGTTCTGATCTTGTAGTAACTGTGGCTTATTAGAGGCCCATTTTCGTAGGTTAAATCCTCCTGACTTGAGTAAGTTGATTAAATCCTTTTGGAGTTGTTTTGCTTCATTTAATCCATGTGTTCCATGAAGTAAATCGTCCATGAAAAAACATTCTTCTATGACTTTCGGTGCTTGACTTCCTATGTAATTATCTTTTTCGTCTCTTGCTAATTGTTTCAAGGTCATCATTGCCAGGAATGGTGATGCCTTTTGACCGTATGTGACTGTGCAAAGTTGATATTCACGTAAGGGTTCTGTCGGATTATTTCTCCATATAATTTTTTGAAGCTTCTGATCTTCGGGATGGATCCAGATCTGCCGAAACATTTTTTCAATGTCGGCAGTAAAAGCTACTTCATATTTTCGCCATTTTAATAAGAGAGATTGAAGGTCTTGCTGTAAGTTTGGGCCCCTGGACATGAGGTCGTTCAAACTTTTGCCACTTGATGTTATATTTTTTGCATTAAAAACGACTCTTAATGCAGTTGTCAGGGAACCCTCCCGTATGACGCAATGATGCGGCAGGAAACAATCGGGTTTCGCGTTACTGTTCGATAGTATCATGTGGCCGAGCGATAAGTATTCGTTAATGAATTGTTTGTATTCTCGAGATAAATTTTCTTGTTTTTCTAATTTTCTTTCAATTTGTAAGAATTGGGCGATTGCTTTCGATTTTGATGACCCCAATTGTTCCTCAAAATTTGCTATAAGAGGAAGTCGAACCTGATATTTTCCATCTTCCAGTCTTTTTGTTGTGTCCTTGTACAACGTTAGACATTGCAAATCTTCTGATGAAAGATGTTGCTCGTCTGATATATCTTCTGTTTCCCAAAACCGTTCCATTTGAATAAAGCTGCTCGCAGTAAGCACAACATTGCATTGTAAAGTGTTAACGTTGCCACATAAAATCCACCCCAATCTTGTTTGTTGCGCAACTAATGATGATTGTTTGGTTCTACAGATTCCTTCCAAAATTATGTTGGAGTAGATGTCTGCTCCCAGGAGTATGTCTATCGGGCGACTCAGGTTTAAGTCAGGATCTGCTAATTTGATATTTTGGAGATATTCCAACTGCGGTTTTTTGAAAGTACAGTTAGGTAAATTTCTTGTTAAACTTTTCATAATAAGTGCGTCTGTACTAAACTTGTAAGTTTCATCATAAGACGCACATTCGATGGTGATTTGACCCTTGCAACTGCTTTCTTTGATCCCAACACCTGAAATGACTTCTTTACATTTTTGTCTTGGTAATGTTAATAATTGTGCTGCTTTTTCGGTAATTAATGTCAGTTGCGACCCTTGATCTATAAGGGCGCGCATATAGTGATAAGTACTGTCTGCTGCTTGTACTTTGATTATTGCGGTTGCTAGCAATACTTCTGGCAAATCATATATTTGTGACACGTGCGACCCGCTGTTACTCATATGATGCTGTTTCTCTGTATGAGAAATTTGGTCTTGGGGTCGATTTTCCCCCGATTTTTGGTTGCTAAAACTTTTGAATGCGTCATGTAAAATAGTATTATGATTTTCATTACAATTGCGACATCTTTTTGTTGAAGTGCAATTCTTGTTATTATGGTTGAATAAACAATTACTACACAAATTAAGTTTCGCAATCGTTTTCCGTTTGGCGAATGGTGTCATGTCCAAAAACTGCTTGCAATGATAAATTCCATGTTCGCCGTCGCAAAATGAGCATTTAATAAAATTATATTTTTTGTTTGATTGCGTCACTACTTGATTACTTAGAAAGGGACGCTTATAATGACTTGATTTTTGATTATTCATTCCAAATGATCTGTTGTTTGATGATCCTGATGATGCTTGGTGATGAGGCTGAGAGATGTCTTGTTTACGATGCGCAGACTCCATGCTAGTGAATTTACATTCTAAAAATTCCAAATAATCTTTTAATACTGGCAATTCTCTTTTATTCTTGAGGGAATCCATGTACTCATTGTATGTTTGTGTATCCAATTTAAGTGACATTAAATGGACAATCAATGGATCCCATGAGCTTGTGTCAACGCCTAAGTTTTTAACTGCATTTATGCATTCGTTTGTTGTGTCGTGAACCCTCTTGATATGGCTCACAGACTGCTGTCTTGATGTGGGTAACTCTATCATGACGTTAATATGGGAGTTAAATATAAGTTTTGTATTGTTGTATCGGTTGTTAAGTAACTCCCAACAGGTACTGTAGTTCTCGGAGCTTATAGATAGATGTTGTATGAGTCGCTCTGCTTCTCCCTTGACTTTACTCTTGAGAAATTGCATTTTTTGGGCTTTTGATAACGAAGGGTTGTTATGAATACCTTCATAAAATAAATCTTTGAAGGATGTCCAACGATTGTAATCACCGCTAAACTCAGGAATGTTCATTTTCGGAGTAAACTTCTCGCGATGAGAAACTGACCACAGCTTGCTGTTAATGGCTCGTTTCATCTGCTCGTATGTTTTTTCATGAGTTGAAAATGCTTTTTCGTAAATGGCGTTGGTGCCCTCCAACTCACTGTCGAGTTCCCAGTGCGCAGCATCAATAATCTTCCACCGCGTTTCCAGGTTGCGCAGTAAATCTTCGAACTCCCACCTTTCACTTACGTTTTCTAGGTTAATATTTGACACTGTGCGTGTAAAAGCTCTAAAGTTGCTGGCTTGCTTTTTTAGTAATTCATCTGTTTTACTCTCCATACCTCGGCTACTATGCTTAAGTGGCGGTGATGACAAATCATCATCACCCATCTTGTCACCTTTTTCTTGCTTGTTCTGCTCATCTAAATCTCGCTCTTCGCTAAAATATGATTCTGACGATGTTGATGGTTGCTTTTCTTTGATTTCGCTCTTACTCTTGAACGATGAAATCAAAAGTCTTGTTGAAAGAAAATACTGATGAACACCACTATAAAAATCACTCAAAAAGTATTCATGCGTCTTGTCTTCCGATTTTTCAATTATCTGATCGTTGAACTCAAACTTCTTCCAAAGCTCGTTCAATCTTGCTATACGTTGCTGAATATACGATCCAGTTTTCCTGCTTTCACTATCCCTGTTAAAATTAATATTTATTCTCTGAATATCTTCATAGATTTTCTTTTGTTCGCGGATAAGATCCTCCATGACGATAAAATTAAAAGTTTACTTTACTGCTGAAAAAACTTGCTTGATAAAAAATGTCAAATGCTTGCTAAAATACTTGCTTAATTCTTGATAATTACTTGATTACTTGCTGGTTACACTCAATGCTTGTGTATCCTGTGCACAGATGTGCGCCTTCTCAATCCAACTGGTGAGACCCGCTTGTGGGAGGCCAGTCGAACCGATTCGCTCCGTACACGAGACACAAAAAACACTGAGTTTCACTCGAAGGACCACTAAGATGTATGAGTCCTTGCTAAACCCACACACCTTAACTGCTAATGATAAGGGCTGCTATATCTTCAATAATACGAGATGCAGATAACTATGATGTTTTAATTACGTATTTCCACAATTATTAAGCGGCTATTAATTAAAATGCTGATGCTAATGAGTAATGCGATCGGTGACGGAAAGCAAACTAAATTATAATTAAATATTTCATTTACAAAAGTGCTGATTAACAAATTAATGCTATTGTGCGGTTAAATGACCGTACAGCAAGTGTAAAATAATAAAACCCTTTTAATAATCTTATAAGGAAAATTTTAAACTGAGTTAATTTTTATGCTTCTCTATCAGTCATATCATAACTTTTGATAGACTTTCTTCTTCTGCGAGCAGATTTTTGAGATAATTGGATTTATTTAAATTAGGTACTAGAAATTGAAGTATTTGATTGCTACATTTTTCAAATCATTTTGTAAAGCAATTTTTACAATAAAAAATGCTAATTCGTTCAGGTCAAAGAAGGGATTATCGATATCCAGGCAAAATATTTTTAAATTATTTAATTCTAGTTCACATTTTAGATTTTTTTTTGGTGACCTATCCTTTTCAACTCATTTATTTGATTATACTATTACTATATATATTAATATTAATGAAGTCATTCTTTTGATTATTTTTGTGACTTGCATGTGTGTTGGAGAAATCTGTAAACTTGCATTGTTTTCGATTAATAAATAATAATCATCATCATCATCATATCAGCCGTACGACGCCCACTGCTAGACATAGGCCTCCCCCAAGGATCTCCACAACGATCGGTCCTGTGCTGCCCGCATCCAGCGTTTTCCCGCGACCTTAACCACCTCCTAGCGGGCCTACCCACTGAGCGTCGTCCGGCACGCGGTCGCCATTCGAGAACCTTTCCGCCCCAACGACCATCAGTTCTCCTTGCTATGTGTCCTGCCCATTGCCATTTCAGCTTCGCAATTCTTTGAGCTATGTCGGCGGTTTTTGTTCTCCTACGGATCTCCTCATTTCCGATTCGATCGCGTAGGGAAACACCAAGCATAGCTCTCTCCATTACCCGCTGGCCGACCTTGAGCCTTCTTACAAGACCCATAGTGAACGACCACGTTTCACTGCCAACACACACTGGTTAAACGGCCCCTAGTCCTAGGCCCCTAGTAGTAGTAGTTTAAGTTTAATTTGAGTTTAATTCATAAGAAAAAAATGACATTTTTAACCACTTCTATCCTTTTTTTAAATAAATACTTGCTTTTAAATGAGGGAGCCAAATAAAACTAAAATTGTGAAAATAACAATTTGTTTCTGGCGTAGGGCAGTTCAAGAACTTAATTTATAATTAGCTAAGCATCACATATGTATTTCTATGTGTAACCCTAGTATCTATAACACAAGCTTTACAGTGCTTACTAATTGGTATGAATGTAAGAGATATTATTATGATAATTGTATTATCCTTAACAATCATACTCTTGATATAGAGAACAAAATTTATCCCTCGAATTAGTTAAAAATTTAATTTTAAATAGCAGTTATTCAACCGAACGTAAATTATATAAGTAAGTTCAATATCGCGAACAATAACACGGTAAAGATTTGGCAAAATACGTTTTGGTAACTTCTGTGAGCCTAATTCAAAGGCTGATTTGCGTAATGTTTCAATTTCAATTTACTGATCTAATTATGTTCATTATACCTTATTATAGTTACGAAAATGTTGGTACAAAGTTATACAACACAATAGAATAATAGACAAATGACTTTAATTAGTTAAAGCAAAATAACAATGGCCAATTCGAGATCGTAATTTTAGATTTAACGCATGTAGAAAACTATTTTTTCGGTGTAAAAACTAATTATAAATTATAAAAAAGCATGTGTGCAATTCGCACGTGGTAGAAGTGAAACCTTCAAAAATAATAAATACACGTATACAAAATACCACGGTTGTTGTGATGCCTTCTCTTTTTATTTTTTAAGCTTCTCCTTTTATTTTTTAAACTACGCATGCGCACACAAACACGTATTAACACGCGTACATAATGCTTCCTATCTCATTTTCACCTACGTTAAATCTTATGAATTTATGTATCTCTCTCTTTTTACTGTCGCTTTTTCGTTTCAAAGAGACACTGTATAATGCTTCCTACCTTATTTTCTCCTACGTTAAATCTTATGAATTTATGTGTCTCTTTCTTTTTACTGGCGCGTTTTTGTTTCAAAGAGACACCGTATAATGCTTCCTATCTGATTTTCTCCTACGTTAAATCTTATGAATTTGTGTCCGTCTCTTTTTACTGTCGCTTTTTCGTTTCATCGATTTTCAAATCACAGCGACTAAAGAAGTTACTTCAAAAAAAATATTGAACTGTTATTTTTTAATTTTTATTTTAAAGGGAAACAATAAAAACATATATCATTTTGTAAAAATCAATATTAGCAACGATTCATCATATATTCACTATTTTATTGACCAATAAAATCAAGCTTCTTTTTATTAGCTCATCATTAGAAAAAAACTTTTAACTTGTGTCTTTTACAAAGACACAAGTTAAAAGAAAATTCTTAATGAAATTTACTCGTTAAGAGATTATCATATAAGGCGCCCGGTATGAAAAAAATATGAAGAGTATAGTTTTGTGATCGAATGACAGCATTTTTTGTGCGCAACCTACCGTGCGCACTTTTCACTTTGAAGTTTTGTGTTATTATTTTCTGTGCCTGTTCAAAACAATCGTTCTTTAGGAGTTTTTATGCGTAACACACTTTTTATGCGTTTATTGACTGTAGCATTTAATGAATTTTCAGGTTTCGACTCAATATTCCAAACCGATCAGGAAAATTAACTTGATATAGACTATTTTATATTATTAACTTAAAAATTCCCTTAATCTTTATTATTTAAAAGAATAAAGTTATGGCGATTAGTACGAAATTACTGTTTAACTTTCAACTGTATTAGGTTTTTTTAAATAGTAAATAGGTAAGGGGCCGTCCATTAATCACGTGATGTTGTTTTTGGCATTTTTGAACCCCCCCCCCTCCCCCTTGGTGATATATGGTGAGGTTTAAGACTACCCCCCCCCCCTCCCCTCCCCTATATCACGTGTATTTTTTAGTACCTACAAAGACTTTTCATTTTTTAATATTTTTTAAATACAGGTATAATTATCATATAATTTTATTATAGAAAATTAAAGACTACAATAATAACGTTTAAAGGTAGACAGAAAGGTTGCAGGATGTTTTTGACTGACATAAAAATAATGAAAGAAATGCGAAAAACTTTCTTGTAAAAATCCCGATTTCTCCACCGTGCCAGTCGGCGACTGGATGGGAGGACACGGTGGCCATTTCGGGGGGTTCGGGCGTCCCCGCAGTCTCCAGGTGAGTTCCCCTCTGTGTTTAGCTTAGCCTAAGAGTACTTTAATGGTCGACTGAGTAGCGTCTCAACTGCAAATCCTACCCCTCAACATTCACCATCATGAAAAGACGGAATAGGAAGAATCTTAAACAACGGCTGAACTTCCTCCCATTAAAAGTGCACCTCGCGAACATCAGAGGACTACACTTAAATCTCGATCCAGTCCATCACCATTTGGAGAGAAGAGGAGAGAAGCCGCACACACACATCCGCCACAATCTCCTCAGTTGGTCGTGGTCGTTCAACTGGGGATCTTCTAGTTTATGTGACGCACAGCTAGGGCGAGGCCCTCGATATGCACGGCGAAGCACTTGCCGTGTCACTTGACATCTCGAAGGCTTTTGACAGGGTTTGGCACGCTAGTCTGCTGCGCAAGCTTCCTGTGTATGGTATCCCCGCTGACTTTTGTAATTGGATAGCCGATTTCCTGACAGAACGGTCGATCAGAGTAGTTATCGATGGCTGCTCCTCTGACTCAGTGGTTATTGATGGAGAATTCCTCAGGGTTCTGTTCTCTCTGCAACACTGTTCCTGCTGCACATCAATGACCTTTTTTTTTTTTTTTTTTGACGCGGGGAATGCGTTACGCATACGCCGCCGTTTGGGAGAACAGCGGACACGTTATGTGGGACTCTCCCCTGCGGAACTACCTGACGATAAAAGCTCGTCAGGTTGGTGCGCAGGGGCCTACCCACTAAACCACCGCGGTGTCCCTCTAACACCTTGGTGGGGATTATGTGATCGTGTTAGGATTCTTTCCACGATCCCCACCAGTGTGCGACCGCCTTAGGCGGACCCTCCTTCGCTCCGTGGGGAGACGGAGCTGTGGGGGGCACCCCGTGACACCCTGAGTGCCCCGCATCGCCCGGAGACCGGTGCAATGCGGGTGCTGGTCTCCCAAGCCCAGCACCCGCTGGCCTCCACGGGTGGAGATGGAGGAAAAACCTCCTCCACGTCCAGCCGTCATGGGACCTTTACGCCTGCGGGAGTCCTTCGGGAAAGGAGTTCCCGGGGGGCTCCCGCAGCCGCACTCCCGAGCCTGAGCGCATCCCATCTCCCTCTCAGCTGAGAGGGGAAAGGGAGCGCTCCCTATCTTCGGGGATGCCAACTACTCAGACATCCCCTCCCCCTCTGGCGCCCGGACTCGCGCCTCCCGCGCTCGCGCCCGCGCCTCTCCTGCGGAGTCGCTGGTGCAGTCCGCCGGCTCAGGGGATATCCCCTTCATTATCGGCGGGTCGCACCCGCGACTGCCCATGACGTGGTCGGCCGGCCGCCCATTGGCAGCACACACCGAGCACGCCGGCTCCCGCTTACAGGAAGCGGCCTTATGACCAGGCACTCCGCACCTGAAACATAGGCCGCTTCTGTCCGTCTTCACCGGACACCTAGGGCTCGCATGCCCAAGCCCCATACACTTGAAACAGCGCATGGGGCGGGGGCCGAGCAGCCTGACGTTCGCGATGCTCCACCCGACACGCAGCCGCGCTTCATCTTCTAACACTGCCTTTGCAGTAGTTACCGGCACTCTGGCAAATGTAAGCCGCATTCCGTCACTGCCAATTCTCATTTTCTGCACCTTGATTAGTGCCATGGAGCACCCTGCCTTGGCCATGATGGCCTCAGCCACTTCTTCCTCGCTGACGGAGTCATCCAGGCCTGAGATCCGTAGGTCGGCTGTTCGCTCAGGCCTTCCTATCCTTGCCATATCTCCTATAATCTCCTGGAGTCGCCTCGCCAGTTCATCCGCCTTCGTGCCGCTCTCCTCCGGTATGTGGAGTACCCGGGCGCCAGCCTGAGTCTCTCTCACCCTGATTCCGGCCTCGAGGCCTAGGTCAGGGAGGGAAAGGGCCTCCTTTGCCCTCTTCAGGATGTGGGCATATGTCGCCCCACTCTCCAGTGCGTCCTTCTTTAAGGTTATGCTGACCGCCGTAGTGCGCGGTGGGGCTAACCTGGCCTTCTTACTCTGGCCCTGTTTCCGCTCTGCAGCTGTCCGTGCCGCGGTCAACTTTTCGGCAGCACGTCTTGCCGCTCTCCTCTTTTTTCTGCCGAGCGCCTCCGTCCAGCTGTCACTTTGGGTGAGGGCGTTGTCCTCCCTCATTACAACTCCCTGTGTTGCCATTGCTGGCCCTCCTCTGCTTGACCCAGCGGGGTTAACTGGGCCGCTTGCTCTACCCACCTGTCTCGGGTTCCCTGCTTGCGCTGGGTTTGTGTCCAGCTCTCGCAATCTGCTCTCTACCATCGCCGTCACGGACTGGATGAGGGCCTTCTTCCACTCTTCCCTATCCTTCACTGTCGGCGGTGGCTCCATTCTGCGAGCTTTCTCCTGCGAGGTTTCGCGCAGGAGACTCACTTCCTTTGTGAGTTTCTCCATATGCCTACGGAGGTTGGCGTTCTCCATCCTCAGCATTTCTATTTCCCTGCTGGTGTCCAATACCTGGTCCTCCGAACCGGTCCAGGTGGCAACTGAGCGGGTTTTCAGCTGCCTGCCGTCACTGGTCATTTTGAAATGCAGCTTCACGGGTCCTCTCCTGGCCCGCTTTGCTCTTCCTCCATGGTCTGAAACCACATCGGCCCCGTCTTCTGACGATTCCGCCTCTACGGGGGCCTTCATTCTCTTCAAGCTTTCCTCAAGGAGGACGACCACGGTGCTTGACTCCGTGAATTCGTCAATCAGCTCTCGGTATCTCGGGTCCTCTCGACCGATTCTTGCGATCTTCTTTTCCAGCCACTTGTGCCTCGGCATCAGCTTCTTCAGGAGATCTTCTTCATCCACCTTGCGCTGGTTCAACCGGTGCTGTTGGTCATGTCCCTCTTCCGGAGTCCGCGCTCTGGGTGAGCGGCTCTCCCTTTCCTCTTCAATTTGGCACAGTTTTTCCTTGGACGCCATGCACTGTCCGTCAAAAGGCTCGCCAAAGCTCACCTTTCCACCACGATTCTTCTTGGAGCTTTTGTTTTTAATATCGAAATCATTCATCTTATTCCCACGAAAATGGGAGAAACAACGGACCACCAGGGCAGAGATCCCGATACCCTGGCTACCCTACTTACGCCTGGGGGGTCGGGAGGTACCCCAGGGCGACCGCTAATGGGCCGACTGCGCTCCGCCGGCCACCTCCAAGAGGCGCCCCGACACCACGTATCCCAGTGCCGGGACTTTGACGATTTTTTATAGTGGTTATCTCCACGCGGCCCCCACCGAAGTGGCGGCCCCCACTCCCTGTACCACGTACAGGGCTGCGGGTGGGCCGAAACCAGTCCTCAGACCAGTACACGCCCCGACGCGTCCACGTTGCGGACCGGACCGAGAGGTGATTCTTGTGATTTTTATAGAGGTTTTCTTCCTCGCAGCCCCCACCCCGGAGGGTGGCGGCCCCCGGCCCCGCACTACGTACGGGGTTACGGTTTACCCCTGCTCGACTGCCGTTACCCAGGCTACCCGGGTCAGCCAGCCGAGCCCCCCCCCCCAGTTGTCGGATTATTTGCCACCTTCGTATGCAATCCCCAAAGGGATTATATACGAAGGCGCCCAGGATGCACCGGCACGAACCCATTGTCGTTCCCACCGCACGAGTGAAGTGGGACCTACAATGGGCCGGGCACACGTGGAGGTTCTATCCGACCTTGCACCCCGCACATTAATGACCTGTTAATACTAGGAATTGTTGGGTATGCAGACGACAGTACTGTCGTAGAGAGATACCTGTCTAACTCTAAATCCAGCGGTGACGACGTGATTTTGATGAGAGAGGCCATGGTTGAGCGAGCGAATCATAGGTTGAGCCACGTTTCCCAGTGGGGTGACAGTAACCTCGTCCATTTCAACGCCTCCAAAAGACAAGCGTGTATTTTCACTGCAAAAAGGAGTTCCTTCAACCTCACTCCTACTTTCCGAGGTACATCTGTACCTGTGACCGACAGCCTCGAGCTTCTTGGCATGGAGTTGTCGTCAGATCTCAACTTCGGCGCCAACATCGAGTCCAAGGCTCAGACTGCAGCTTAAAAGATGGGCATCCTAAATAAGGTCAAGCGATTTTTCACGCCGGGACAGCTTTCAACTCTCTATAAAGCTCAAGTCCGATCTTGGATGGAATATTGCAGCCACCTCTGGGATGGCTCAGCAAAATACCAACTTTCTGCATTGGACACGATTCAGCGCAGAGCTGAGAGGCACCTTAGGTCACCGCCGCAAAGCTGCCTGTCTGTCGGTCTTCTTTTTTGTATAGTTGTATTTTGGAGAGTGTGCTCAGGAGCTACATATGCTCATACCGCCATCACCTTTCTTCCATCGGACATCCAGACGCATTGCGGGCTACCACCCTTTCTTGGTCGCTATTCCTGCCTGTTGCACCAAGCGCTTCTCGACTTATTTTATAATGCGCACAGCAAAGGAGTGGAACTCCCTCCCTTCGTCTATATTTCCGAGTACTTATAACCCGTCTGTTTTTAAAGCCAGGGTAAATAGGCACCTTTTGGGATAGTTCGTTTCATGGATTCTGTCTTTGCCCCCGGGCTTAATTGGGATCATGAGCGAACCCATTCTGAATTTAAAAAAATGGTTTTCGCGCACTACGCAGAGAATCTCTCTCGATCTACCGTTCGATCGTCGCGTGAGGACGATATTGCTCGTATTCAGTTGCTTGTGACAAGAATTCACATGCCCTTTGCTTTTTTCTTTGTACAGAAGAAGTAAGCCGCTTTCGTTTTGTACGCGTTTGACCAAAAAATTAATACAAGTAACGCCGCATTTCGGTTCAGTATCGCGCATTTGCCTAAAAAATAAATACACGTGATATATTACTAAACCCCTTCTCCCCCTTGTGATATTTCGTGATTTTTTATGGACCCCTCCCCCCCCCTTTCGAACCTCACGTGATTAATGGACAGCCCCTAAGTGCTTGACCGCTATATCACTTGATGAAGCGACAATGCGATCTAAAATGTGACGCGTTTGCCTAGAAGTTAGCTATTCACTTGTGATTTGACCCCTAAATTGTATTTATCAGGAAACACAGAGGCAGAGTTCCACACTTTAGCGGTACGTATCACAAAATTGGAACTGGAACGCTTAGTGCGACTCTTTGGTATAGGTATCAACCATATAATGGTGGCTATAAGTAAGAGGCTGAGAGTTGAATTTGCAAAGCGTTTTGAAACATTTGATATGTTCTAATGTGTATCTTAAGATGTGGTAATAAAGAGCAATAACCTACCAACTTTTCCTGTTAACCAGCCAATAGCTAAATTGGCAATGTCGCCTTTTATTTGAAAAGTTACACAATTCAATATTGTGTCTGTTAGCAATGAAATTGTCGCCCGCAATTATTAAAGTTTATTAGTTTGGAAATCTATTTGTTGTTAAATATGAGAGATTCAATTAAGTATTTCCAATTTGTCTTTTTTATGGCAAAGTAGAAAGATTAAAATTTCTAAATATCTTTGTAACTGAACTTGTATTAAAGGAGCACGGAATTGTTTGTAGATTTCGCTGAAGGAACGTTTCGCCGAATTATAATTTTCTACGTCTTAATATCTTTAATGTTTGTAAATTCTATTCTATTTTAACCGTATTAAATTAAACTTGGACCTAGTTCAATTTTATCCAAATTTGTCAGGAAAATTTAATCAATCAATTTGTTATTTCGAGAAACAAAGTCTCATAATCTGTTAGTAAGAAAGAAGATTTATATATATATATATATATATATATATATATATATATGTATTATATATATACATATATGGTATTTTACCTTCAATTGTATATGTTTTTTATTTTAATCAAATTGCAAAAAAATAAAAAAATGCACTCTAAAAACAATTTCGTGTCGGGTCCCAACAGTGAGATCATTATTAATTTTCATGTTTTACAAAAAAGTCAAAAATAGAAACAGATGAAACACAACAAGTAAATAAAAAAGAAAAAAAAATCTACGAGTATATCTACAAAAAATAACTTACAATCACATTATTATGATTTTTATATTTTTTGCATTTTTTATTTTTTTAATGATATCTCAAATGATAAATTATTGGAATAGAAATAGAACAAGTCAATTCTTAGGCGGGAACCGAACCCGCAAGCTTTGGATGTCCTATCCAATGCTCTTATTCAATTGTTATTTCTTACAGCTACTTTAATAAGTAAAATTATACTAAAGTAAATTCTTTTACTTATGTTATTACCTATCTATATATTTACATTTTATTTAAACTTGCTAAATAATATATCTAAAATAATATTTATCTTTAGATATTCCTTTTTTTGTGATTTTTTTAACAAAAAAAAACAATTTTCTTTGCTGGGTATCATAAATTTTCACACACATGAATAAGTGGCCACTTCTTATTTTCATTTGTAATTTCAAAATCAAATTAAAACTGTTTATTGCAAGTCACATTGGTTTAAAAAAATAGTACATAAAAAATGTCTAGGTGACGCCCTGCAAGAGCATGGCAACATTAGAATTATAAAAACAAGTTTTAAATTAAATCAAAATTTATTAATTAAAAGTTAGTATGAAGAATTACATTATTAATCAATAAAGTATAGATTACAGTATAAAAATACTGCAAATAATTTACATTTCGTTGTTTAATTTAATCCTGAAGTTTCGACTCCTTTACAGAAGCCGTGATCACCAAACAAAATTAAATGCGCATCTAATGCTGTAAAATTTTTAAAATATTCGCGGAAGTTTGAGAACTAGATATCGGTTAATACAGGTTAAAACATGGCCGCATTACAGACCTTTAACAATTATATCACATCGCTTAACACCGGCACATAATTAATTACGGCAACACTTCATCAGCGAGCATAAATTACTGCGATGGAAAATGCTGGCGTCGAAAATTATTTTAACTGTTAATTAATTATTATACCTACTTTTATGAAACTGGGATGGTTATATGCCTACCGATCACAGTTATTAATGGGAGTGGATGAGTTAATTATAAAAAGATGCAAACTTAATAAACACAATGGATTTAAACTTGTTTTAGAAATAACTTTTAGTTATTGTACAGGATTATTACAAAAGAATCATCAGGTTTGCGATGCGTTTATTTCGGAACATAATTGGGTTACAACAATGAGTTATACATGAAAAGAAACCGGAAGTATCCAAGGTTGTCGTCCATATCAAATGTATATGTTCCATATGTACTCCTTTTGTGATACGGGAGATGTCAGACTCCCACAACGATGGCTTGATCGATGTGGCCGGGATGACAAGACACTGTTTTCATGGCCGCCCAGGTCTCCCAACCTTTCAATGTGTGACTTCTTCTTTTGGGGATATATTAACACTCTCTACGAACCACCATTACCAACCACTTTGGTTGAGTTGCGACATAACAACAGCATTCGCAACCATCGACGGGACCAAGCTGAATAATGTGTGGAGCGAACTGAACTATCGCCTTAACATCAAAGACAAATCATAAAACTCGTTGAAATATTTGTGCTAAGACTAGTTATTATTTTTTTTCTAATCACTTACAATATTGTCTTATCCATTTATTTAAATAATCTTTTCTCGTCTCAGCCAAATGAAGTTCAGTTCAGATCTCCACCGAGTGGAAAGCCTACCTACACTGCATTTTCCGATCCATGGTTGCCCCTCGAAAACTTCTCTGCCCCAACGCCCATCTTTTCAACGAGCTATATGCCCCGCCCACAGCCACTAAAATTTGGTAATTTTGTGGGCTATGTCCGTTACTTTGGTTCTCCTACAGATCTCCTCATTTCTGGTTCGATTACGTAGGGAAACTCCACATTCCGAATCACAGATCCGCTCTAAGCCCGCGTGTTGGGCGATGACCCTTCTTCGCTGAAAAAGACCATTAAACAGAAAATACTTCTGCCAATTTCTTAGTCTACGGGACATGTACGTGTCGTATTTTACGACACATTCCCACTTCAGATTATAAATAAGTACTAAATAGGATATGTACAATTTAATGAACATGTTTTAGGTACATATTTATTTACTCTTCGGACGACCAACAGCTATAATAAAGAATTAATTTACATACATAGCAACACAAAGCCAATTACAGTTCATCACAAATAAAATCATTATTCATATAACGAGCACTATTATAAATAATAACTAAGTATAGGTACACGTATAATTTAAGGAGTCGGCAAAGAATATAAGACTTATAATTCGCTTTATCGAAGCATCACTAGTTGCAAACAGATCCAAGTTGGTCCGACGCGATGCTGTGTTAATGCTACTACACGCACGCCATAAGAATGAATTTCTACGATGATTTGAGCATGCAGGGCACGTACAATAGATCACTTAATCTAATAGATTTAGTTGGAGTTTCTAAAATTTAGTTTATAAATAGAAATAGTACATGGATTCTGTTGTTCAAGTCGTCGTTTAAATCTCGACAATAATCCCTATCCGACATTGAAACTAACTCAAAGAGATTTTAAAGAAGGCTCGATTCATACTTAGATTCGGAACATAACAATGAAATGAAAAGGGGAGACCTTAGGGAAACTTTTCCAATAACCATTTATATTGATAAGGGTCTAATTGTGTATTAATTAAATATTAAAGCAGTGGGCAATCTGCCAGACAAAATTCGGCTTTAAAAACTCTCATTTAGGTACTTCAGTTTTGATATGGTTTAAGTAAGAAGGGATTGGTTAGCGCTAGTCGTTTTAATATATATGAACAGAGAGAAAAGAAAAAAGAAGGCATAAATCACAGATCTCCATTTTCTACAAACCCAATATTCATCTCTCGCTTCTTCAACTCTGATTAGATCTTTAATATAAGCTCGACGTTTCTCTAAATAAAGTTCATTTAAATGTGCAATAAGCGCAGAAGTGTAAGGACTTAATGATTTCAATTAATAATTAACTTCTATAAGAAATTCAAAACACAATTCTAACTGGTTGGAAAAATCTCATATATTTAATCTCATATGTAATAAACTTGTTTATTTCATGGAATACATAGTATTTTCAAAGTAAATTCTAACCTGATACTATTTTATTTATTGATTAACATTATTTTCATAAATTTTCTTTCCAATATAGTTTTCATAAATACACTGGAAAAAACGAACATTTAGTAACAAACTGTAATGCATATATTAGTTTAAGAGTATTACACAACTTTGTCAATATACTCTGTTAAAATTACATCAGAATTGCTAGAATAAAATCATTTACTCGCTGTAGCTTATTACTTTGAAAGTGGTCGAGGCGTGTATACGATTTCGATTATTCTCCAAATAGCCATTTTAAGGAAAACTGTGTCGTTCGAAGCCAGTAAACGGAATCCTAATGCACTCGGGATCTCTTTAATTACCCAACTCAAGCATTAGGAGCATTCAAATTAAATTTTATCGTTAAATTTGGCTTGTAGGTTGCAAGTTACACGTTAAGTGCGTGAACGTTTTGTATTTACGCAATTATTTTTATAATGTTTATTTATTTATTTTTGCTTTTCTCGATGCTATCTAATAAGATAAATTGTTTTTAAAGAAAAATACTAGAAAAAATCGACTCAGCTGACAAGTGAATTCTCAGGCGGGAATCGAACCCACAAACTTTGGAAGTCCGGTCCAATGCTCTCCCAATTGAGCAACCGAACCTTGTGAACACCCGTCGAAATTTCCTAGTAGGTGCCTTTCTAATTTTTACGCTGTAGGCTAGCGTTGCCTCATCAATAAGAGAAACACCCTCTCGTATTCGCAAAGAATACTTTTTTGTGTTTTTCGTTTAAAACAATTTATCTTCACGCAATTAAATTTTCTCAATTCCTATATAGAGACAGGATAGTGAATCGATGTGTAGCGCTGTTTCAAAATGATTGGTATACCTTGGACTGGCTCCAGGATGGGCGGATGTTGCCTTGAGGGACGACAGACGCAAACTTCTCTTTAATGAGAACAAGCAGTCATGTCCCATTCGGGGTTAGGGTATTGTCTGCGTGTAGTTCCTCGCACCTATGGATGCGCGCGGGAGGGCGTCGCAGAGAAGATGGGTTGGTCCACTGTTAGTGTCATCCAGGGAGGTGCCTAATTGTACAAAGGCATGATCCGACGGAGAAGGGGCCTGTAGCGGACTGGTTATCCAATGCACGGATAGCGCGGAGGTACAACAAGGGGTTTTAGCGGGTAGACCTTTGGCGCCACACGACTCATCACAAAGTGGGCCATCGGAGAGGCCCTGATGTATCTGGTATATCTTGGACCGCGCGGCGCACAAATGCATTTATTCTACAGAAAGAAACTCGGGGTAAAAACTCGGCTGTCAGCTATATGTATGCAAAGACTAATTGGCTACTTCGGACCGTGGCCAGATGAGATCCACAAAATCTGGAGAAACTGGTAGCAGTAGGCCAGGTGGAAGGCAAAAGAAGTCGTGGAAGATCATCCATAAGATAGACTGACAGAATATAGAAAGCTACGAACTCCAACATCCAGGCAGCGGAGCGGAAACAGAAGAGCGGATGACATAGCGGACATTCATCCGAGAAATTATTCGTGATGATCACGACCCTCAGTCACGTGAATCTACTGAGAAGGAAATATAAGTATTTGATAGAATCAGACGTTATTTGGCGGAAGTCCATATGCATTGGTAAAACGAAAATATGTGTAGGTTATATATCGTAAAATCCAAGCAAAGTGCACCGCCCGCCCGCCCGCAAATAAGGAGCTATTAGACCATGCAATACTGAGCACTAAGCTAAGTGAAGAGTAGTTGGTGGAGGTGACGGTGTCTGCGGTTTTTGCATTTTTTTGCGGGCGAGCGGGCGGTGCACTGTGCTTGGATTTTGCGGAAGTAATGTCTATATATTTTTATTTTACTACTATATAGTATATTTACTACTATATACTAATTCATAGCTGAAACCCTATATTGAAATTGTGAAATACACAGAAATCTCAATATTGGTTTGTCATGATTTCTCTCTTGATACGCAATTTATTTCGAATGCTCCACAGAGACGTCTGGTTTAGATTGTGGTAAACGAATTTCAACTACCAGAAATTGTACGAAAATGTTTGGGTGAGCTTTAAATGTTCGCACGGGAATTAACATCAAACGATTGTCGATGTCGGAATACGGTAGACATATTGAGGATTATAGATTTTTATAATATAAACTCTTTATACTATAAAGAATCTATAATCTAAGATCACAAATTTGTTGTTTGTCTGTCCGCTCTTTTTCCCGTTCTTTTTCCATTGTATATGCGTTACCATAGCAACGCGTTAACCGAAAGTAGTTTGTCTACCGGACGCTAGATGGCTCTAACGGAAAAATATTTAATAATAGAAAAAAATTAAAGAATTTTGTCCACCCGTGCGAAGCCGGGACGGGCCGCTAGTAGCATCTGAATAATATACATAGATACATACATAAAATCACGCCTTTTTCCCGCTGGGGCAGGCTGAGATCACAGATTTCCACTTATCACAATACCGATCTACATCTCTAGCTTCTTCAACTCTTATCAGCCTTTTCATACAAGCTCGTCGGTAAAGGGTACTTTTGACTTGGTCTTTTTTAGGAAAACCACTATTTGGTCCCTGAAAGTTCCCCTTGGTCTACCGTTATCGTCTTGCCCATGCACATTTGCCATAATAATGTATAGTCGTAACGTGATATCTTCTCTCCTCTTTATTTCTGATGGTGGTAGACTCAATAGTTTGCAATAAAGCAACTGAATAAAATGCAAAATAAAACAATATTGATTTGTATAGCATTTTAACAGATAGGAACGTGCCTGACTAAAATATTGTCGAGGCACTGCACCTGTAAAGGAGTCGAAACTTCAGGATTAAATATAAAGTATGCTCCATAATCCTAAAAATAAAATGTCATAAAATGAGAAGTAAGGAACGTGCCCAATTAAATATTGAAAGGTAGCACATATATGACGACCATTACCTTAGTCATTTAGTGATTAAATATGAGAAAAGATGAAACCCATCATGGATCCGGGAAAAGAGGTTTTATATAATAAATATATTATAACTGTTCCTAAAATGTTTATTTTTCATTGTCGACAGGTGGCGGGAGTTGTCGGAAGAGCTGATGTTCTAGCATGTATTTTCTTCTTATCTTCGCTGCTTCTGTACCACGGGTGAGTAATACTTACACTAATTAATGAAAGTGAAACCTTAAACAAAGAATATTTCAGGCGGAAAATGGAAACTGCAATGTATAAATTGAAATACATTGCAGGTTAAGTTAGATATTTTTTGATATATGTAGTTTTTTATTTAAAAATTATGCCATAAGTATTGCTCATAAGTATCGAAATCATCTTACTAAAAGTGATTGTTGAGTAATAGACTCTTGGAAGCTTTGGCTAATCTTCTGAATGAAATAATCAACGGGTTGCACTTCGGGAGTGCCGGCAGAAGATAAAACATGAACATTAACATTATGCATTTTTGATATTTTGGAATAATTAGGGAAAGAGTTAGTTTCGCACGAATTGCTTTAATTATTAGTATAAAAATACTATAATTTATGTGGTAAAATACAAAATTCATTTATTGCGCTAATGTACACAAACATTACAACAGACACACACGCAAACTCGCGCAAGCGGCCTGCCCTCCGTCTTACAAATTTTCGATTAGGTCACGTGTCCTGACGCGAGTTTAACATTTTTACCCAACCCAAAAAGTACACAACGCCGCTAAAGAAGTTTTTACTTCAAAAATTATTAACATGTACAAAGGCGCATCCACGATGGGTGCCCAAAAAATCGCGTTAACAGACTTCACTTATTCGGTATATCGTTCACCATGCCGCGTTACATTCTCGAACAGTGATTAAAACTAAGAGAAAGGCAAACAGCATACTAGCTGGTAATGGATTCAAAAATACTCGTAACTAGGTCTGCAATACATGCTGCTGTTTGCAAATAATGAGCGAAGCAATTAGATTTTTGAAGGGTGATTATTCCTCGATGGTATGTCCGATTTCAAAACTTTTTTTTGCAAATTAGTCACGACCACGATGTGAGTTTTGGCGCCAAATTTCATCAGTGTAGTATCAGCGGTTTGGCTGTAATTAGCTTTTGAATTTTTCTTTCGGTGATTATTCCTCCATGGTATGTCCGATTTCAAAACTTTATTTTGCACATTAGTCACGACCACGATGTGAATTTTGGCGCCAAATTACATCAATGTAGTAGCAGCGGTTTGGCTGTGATCAGCTTTTGAATTTTTCTTTCGGTGATTATTCCTCCATGGTAAAGTCTAAATTATTTTTACATAGCCTATGTCCGTCAGGTTATAATCATGTTTGTTCATGCCAAATTTCGTTCGAATCGGTTGAACCGTTAAGTAGCAGGAGGGAGACAAGCGAAATTTGGGAGTTGCCTTAAAGAGAGTTTCGCTCAACTACCCTAACCTGCAATGTATATCAGATTAGGCTAAATAAATGAAAATGAAAAATAACTTTATTCAAATGCACTGTAAAAAAGTTGTTTTGAATCGTCCAACATTTTCACCCACCACCCATTCAGAACGTATTCTAACTGACAAGAAAATGGGCGCAAGAAACACGTCAGTATCACAAATGGTATTCTGTTATCACAATAAGTAGTAGTATTATGGTTTCATTACATTGTTGATTACAACAAAGTCAAAAAGTATATGTTTTAAGTGTCCTTAAACATTGCAATATACAGAGAATAAACGACAAATTTAAGAATGCAACAGAGAGTGTTAAATATATATCAATAATACTAAAGGTTAAAGCAGACCCATCTCCCAAGGCAGCACCCATTCACGAGCATGACGCATGATACAGCCAACGCTTCGCGATAATGTGCTAAATTAAATTAAAATCAATAATTTTAGGCGAATCAAAGTTAAGGTGAACTGTTCAAAACTTGAATCACAACATTTATCACCTTAGCCAAAGATCACTGCTGAAAGGAAGTCTCCCACAAAAATGGACAGATTTGCCTTAATCTGCACGCTTTTCAATTGGATTGGAGGTCGCAGTTAAATACCGTATTTAGAAAAACGCTGCAACTCGTCTCGGGGTAGTGTCGTCAGGGGGTCGTCCTGTTTCGCAGAAATTTAAAATTCATAATTTTAGAATGCATACTAATCATTTGGCATAATTGGAAATAGTTTGCTGGCTAATAATGAATATAAAAGACCTAACCTAACCAGAAACGTATGTTAATTTATGCCTTTTGACTGGTATGCCAAGTGACTTTCTGGGCAACAAGATTTTGCCAGATAAAGTGTACCCGTTGTCAAGTAGCGTACCATACCCTGACACATCTTTTTATGTGTGTCCTGTGACTTTGTTAATTAAAACAGGTACAACATTATCAGTCTCACGGAGGCATATATTGTTATATGAATGGACGTTATACAATGGCCTACCATACATTTAGTTTAACATTGCGACAAGGTTTATACTTCCGCTGTTGGAATGTGATAATCCTATACGTTATTACGCTACGGCATGCAACGGGAAATTACGTTGAGAACTGTGACAAAGGAACAGTCAAGATGATATCAGAATGTGATTTGCACCAATTGTGTGTTGAAACAGACTAAACAGATAGCTTTGTACTGGCTATAGATACAGGGGTAGTAAGGGTTATGTGATATTGCAGCAAGCATTGTATTATACCTATTATATTACCAATAATATCGATAAAAGATTACTCATATTTTTATTTTTATTGAAATTGCTCTAGATCCAGTAAGCACGTACAAAGTCAAAGGCAAAGAAGTATAATGCCTCAATTGACAGCAACACAAAACCCCTACTTTGACAAATAACCGATCACAGCGCACGACCAAATGACCTCAATATAATCGTTTAGTTACTTCCAAATATCATGATACTCATTTCCATGATCATAATTGTACTCATCTTCATAATTTTGTTTTGATTGTAATAATTACTGAACAATTACTAGCATAGCTTACATTTCCAATCAAGAAACGCACGCACGAAATGTGTAACGTCCCGCCTGAGCCGAGCGTGCAAGCAAGAGCGCGGAACGAGCGATAGAGAGGCACGATCGGCCTAAGCGTTCGACTTGTGGTGCATATATGTATCTCTCTTCCAATTCATGAAGTGAAAAGTTAATGTGGTTTCCATTGTTTATTACAACAACCTAATGTTAATTTATCGAAAAAACATAGTAAACAATAAAAAAAATTTCAATGAACTCCTTCTTTGTATTTTACAAAATAATGATAATTCAGTGATAATAATTCAATTCAATTCATAAAAGTATGCAATTTTCCATCAATGTTTTCTTATGACGCTGTCACGTAAAATTATCGCCCGTAAACAGACTTTACAGGCAGACAATTTATTTTCTATTTTCTGTGCCTGTTCAAAGACAATCGGTCTTAAGGAGTAAACGCTAGTCGTGCATCGGAGCTGACACCCACACTTTTATTTTTTTTTATTGATCGTTTGTTTTGTCTTGTTTTTTACATTGTTAAGAGATGCATCCCATATTTTAAGTTATGGTATTTTAATTTTTGATGTAATCTATTTCTGTACAGTAACAAATAAATTACTTAATATCTAATGAATAATTTGCAGGCGTTTCTACGAGAAACATCAAAGTGAACACAAACTTCATATAAAAGGAAATTTTACAATAATTGTCATAGTTGTAGTTTCCTGGTAACCCAGTATCATTAAGTGTGTTAAACTAAATAACTAAGTGAAGCGCTACGGTGACAAAGCTTGCACTCCTCTCGGGAATTGTGGGTACAGAGCGGTCGCCCTAATATATTCAAACAGGTTGACGTCGCTACCAATAATAATATTTCTTATATTCACACTAATTAGCTTAGCCGGAAGTAAGCACTGTAAGGCTTGTGTTATTGATACTAGGGTAAATAATAGAATGACCTCCTTGGTTGAGCTGGCATACCGGTTTTTATGGTCCGTCCTGAGGTTCCGGGTAATATTTTTTTTATAAAATATAAATAAAACAATAATGTTTATTTTATTATATATAAAATGAAATTGCTTTATTAGGCATTGTATTTTTAATTTAATTAACTAAATAATATGAAACAATTTGATTTATATATTAAAAAAAATTAACAGTTAGGAACGTGCCCGATTAAAGTAGGTACTATGAAGGCAGTAGAAAATATATGAGGAACATTGCATTAGTCATCTTTTGATCACAACTCCCGTAAAGGATTCAAAACATCAGGATTAAATATAAAATAAATTATGTTTTATATTTTTTATATATTTTATGCATTTTCAATGCGATCTTATAAGATAAATTATTATAATAGAAAAATACTAGAAAAAACCGACTCGGGTCACAAGTGAATTCTCAGGCGGGAATCGAACCCGCAACCTTTGGAAATCCGGTCCAATGCTCTCCCAATTGAGCTACCGAGCCTTGCGAACACTCGTCGAAATTTTCTAGTACCTTCCTGATTTTACGCTGTAGGCCAGCGTTGTTTCATGAATGAGAGGAACATCCTCTCGTATTCGAAAGAAACATTTTTACAAATGTTTGGTCAATCGATTAAGATGAAACAGCCGTTTTTGTTTTATAATTTTTATATATTTTATGCATTTTAAATGCGATCTTATAAGATAAATTATTATAATAGAAAAATACTAGAAAATACCGACTCGGGTCACAAGTGAATTCTCAGGCGGGAATCGAACCCGCAACCTTTGGAAATCCTTGAAAAAATAAATAAATAAATTATGAGCAAAATTAGTTATAGTATATACATATACATAAGTAATTTTGCTCATTATTGGTATTTTTGTTATTAATATATGTATGAGTACGTTTGTGTGCGCATGTGTGTGTTCGTGTGTGTGTGTGTGTGTGTGTGTGTGCGCGCACGTGTGTGTGTTGTGTGTATGTATGGAGTGAGAAATAAAACTTTTATCTATATATATCTCCAACTCGTTCGCGAAGAGTTTAGAATATTACAAAACGCGCTCATAATTGGAGGAAGACTTCCGTCCAGTAGTTAACGTCCTTTAGCTATCATTGATGGATGTATTATATTTTTTGAAAAAATATTTAAAAAAATATTCAACTTGCCTTCAGTGCCAGGCTGAACTCGGACACACCGCTCGCTATCCAGACCATCCAGAGCCGAAGAAGTTTGTAACTATTTATGTGTAATATTAGTAGACTTTTTAATAAAACCCCTTTTAAAGGTAAGAATATGCAATAGGCGCTGGTTTTAGCAGTAAATATATATATAAATTCCCTGTCACCGATTTTGATGCTTTTATTAATTTTGTTAGATTTGTTCCGACTTAGGACAAATGATAGGTTTCATTTCAATTCATAACACAGTCATATGCGGCGGAGTCAGCTAGTATGATATATTTTTATATCTACAACCAACTCAATAAAATTACAGTAATTCTATAGCAATTTCTAAGATACTTGTAAACTTATTATCTAAATTCAATGTTGTAGATAGTTATTTAGAAAGAGTAAACGCTAAAAATTATTAAAAGACATACTTCAAAAAAAAACTTGAACAAATACGTGTTTATTTTTTTAGTCGTCAGGAAATATTTTATTGGGCGAGAAATATTTTTAGATGAAGTGTTGATTTTTGATTCATTATTTTAATCTACTTCTATAAAAAATATATTACCATATTCATTTAATACGCTATTGTATATGAAAAATGAGATGTACAAACAAAAATGCATAAAATTGCTTAAAACGTAAATGTACAAATAAACGAAATATAAAATTGTATTTATTGGTATGTAGATATTTATATACAGAGGTGTCGGTTACGGTAACAGTCCCGCGAGTTCAATGGTTTTTTCCCATCACAAAAAATGCCCAATGCGCGTATAGAAGTTTTCTTTTCAAAAATTGAAAAGGTCTGTTGGGGTTGCGGTAGCTCAATCGAAAAAGCAGTCGCCCGGATAACGAAAAGGTTCAAATCCCGCCTGGCACTTGAGATAAGATGATATTTTACTTACACTTACATAACACTTACTTAACAGTGGTGTAAGTGGACAAAATAGTTTTGGCTCTATTATTATCTTAATATATATAAATCTCGTGTCACAATGTTTGTCCTCAATGGACTCCTAAACCACTTAACCGATTATAATAAAATTCGCACACCATGTGCAGTTCGATCCAACTTGAGAGATAGGATAGTTTAAATCTCAAATTATAGTCGCAATTTTAATTTATTGCTAATTATTTGTCTGTTATTATTTGACAGTCACAATTATCAGTTAACTCCAAATGATTCTAACAGATGTCGATACCTTTCGACTGGGTTGAGTAAGTAATCAATAGATGGCGCTGCTATGGTAAATCTACGAACGTGTCATATAAGCTACATTTTAACCGCAAGTAGTTCGTTTACCGGACGCTAGATGGCGCTAACGGAAAAATATTTAATAATAGAAAAAATTTAAAGAATTTTGTCCACCCGTGCGAAGCCGGGACGGGCCGCTAGTATAGCTATAAAAAGTATTTATCATTAACAGTAATAAAAAAAATATTATCACTGAATTATCATCATTTTGTATAATACAAAGAAGGAGTTAATTGATTTTTTTTTCTATAAATTAATATTAAGTTGTTGTAATAAACAATGGAAACCACATTAACTTTTCACTTCATGAAGTGGAAGAGAGACAGATGCACCACAAGTTGAACGCTCAGGGCGATCGTGCCTCTCTATCGCTTGTTCCGCGCTCTTGCTTGCACGCTCGGCTCAGGCGGAACGTTACACTTTTACGTGCGTGCAGCCGGCGTTTATCGATTTATAACATTAATAATATATTATTGATTAATAATATATTAACTTCTACTATGAGCTAGTAGCGTTCCACCAATGTTGAACGTTGACTATCTTCGATATCGAGAGTAATATTTTTACAATGTTACAAGTATGTTAAAAATGTCACAATAAAAAGTTAAAACAATATTAAACTATTTTTTGTTAATAGTTATATATTTTAGCAATTTGATGGTGAGCTCATGGTAACCCTAGCGAATAGACTGAGTTCCCGCACGTACTTTCCCGTACTTAATGTAAAGTTTACAGTTGTTAGTAGTTTTGCTATGCCGGGGGTCCCAGCACCGCGTTATGTTGCCAGTAGAGGAGCTAACTTTGTTTAAGAAGGGAAATGGAATTTTTGGGACCGCAAAGCAATTGTGTTGGCACTTTCAACGTTTTGAATGTGCTCGCAACAAAGCAGCGCCGTTAAAAGTCTCGTTATATAATATACACTAGTTAACTAACTAGTTAACTATTAGTTAGTTAACTTTAGTTAATGATTGTTGTGATATACAATCTTTTTTATAATCAAAACTTATTTTATGACTTAAGGTACATATTTAAACATAGAATTTTATTTGTTACTTCAAAATATACTGTTGACAATGTTTACACGTTTTTAATATTTTTCCTATAAAAAATATTTCCAACAATGATTCCCTGTTTTGTATTTATTATCATCATTAGCTAATAAATGTATCCTAGTATAGGTGCACATTGTCTTCTTAATAGAAAATAGTTCCACAATAGGGCACACTTCACATACTAAATATTTTATTTTTAAAAACAAATTACAATTATATTATGTAGAAGAATCCTCTTTTAAGCTTATAGGCCTGTGTTAGAAGACTCCACTCTGCCTTATAAACAAGTATTTTACTAGTTATTTGGGTTCGTATAGTAACAATCATAGTTCTTATATTCATACCAATTAGCCTAGCCTAAACTATGAGGTTATGATATGGAGATATACTTATATTATACTGGGTTAAAGTCTCGGAAGCGGCAGATGTTTGTATAATTTTCAAAATTTTAAAAATATATGTAATTTTTAAAAGCGTGAGGCATTTTTTTCTACTATCCGTTATACGGGTTTACTAAACAAATTGCTTTTAAAATATATATTTTTTTTACATTTTGTAAAGCTGCAGATCCTACTTTAAAGAATTAAAATTGCTTATAGTACAGTCAATATGTAAGAAAAAAATTCGAACTCTCCGAAAAATGACAAACCGGGATTTGACGACGCGAATCGTTAGGGAGGCAAGTAATAAACTTAATGTCAGATTTCCGAAGTCCTCCCTCCTGCTTTTTTTAAAATTAAAGAGGACACTAAGGACTACATTTTATTTCATTGAAGTGACGACATCCGACTTGAAATGCAAAAGCTAGGTGGCGCTAAAGTTTCAAAAAAGTGGCTTTTTGACATTTTTTTTGCAATAATGTTAATGAGAAAGTTGTTTGTCACAAAATTAGCTACAACTTTTGTTTAAAACTTTTTTTCATAAAATTCACCGTTTTCAAACTATAGGCGAAGAAGTGCAGTAATGTTAAATAAAATGAAAAACACTCGTCAAATCCTTTCGTATTCGAAAGAAATATTTTTACAAATGTTTGGACAATCGTTATAAGGCTCGGTAGCTCAATTGGGAGAGCATTGGACCGGATTTCCAAAGGTTGCGGGTTCGATTCCCGCCTGAGAATTCACTTGTGAGCCGAGTCGATTTTTTCTAGTATTTTTCTTTTATAATAATTAATCTATTTATACATAATATATATATTAAAACTTCCTGACACTGTGTTTGACCGCGATGAACTCCGAAACTTCTCAACCGAATTTGTTGATTTTTTTTCATTTTGCTGGATTTGATCCCACTTAGGACATGTTCATTTTTTTTAATAACACAGCAACGCGTGGCCAGGTCAGCTAGTACTTATATAAAAAAGAATATATAATTTATATTTGCTTTTTGATCTTCACTTTATTAGTTAATCAAGTTAAGATTAAATTTCAGGAAATCAATATAAGTACTCTTATAGTACTTTGATGGTTTTCCAGGTCTTCGGGCAAGCATCAGGTGTGGTCCAGCGTAGCGCTTGCAGCGCTCAGCATGCTGGCTAAGGAGACTGGTCTTACCGCGCTGCTGTTCAACGTAGTCTTCGATTTATACAGATCCTGGTCTCCTGTTACTAGGTTAGTATAAACATACCAAAAATGTAGTGGACTACTTCGCTGGGCTTATATTTATTTCTTATATATTAGCTGGTATATATTTTGTTGAATGATTGATTTGATCATTAATCAACCCATTTTTTGCAAAAATTAAAGCCCAGTGAAGCGGGCGGGTGACAGCTATTCAGCATAATAACATAGTTTCTATACTCAACTGCTGGACTGCGTTTTTCAGTTTTCTTATTTAACTTTTGACGTCATATAGCAAGTTAAATACAGAAAAAAAATATGACTGAAACCGTTACCATGGTAACCCACCGAATAATATAAATTCGAGAAAAGTTTAAAAATGTCAATCGATAAATAAATGGCAAAGGGTCCATCGAATCCAAGAAATAAGTAACCTAAAACTATCTACGGAATTTCCTGCGTCGTTTCGTCATAACACCATACCAATAGGTTCCGTAATTTGACGTGATTGCATGTCAAAGCAAAAGCATATTCATTATGTATATATGTTAATATTTTTTGCAAGCTAAACGTAGCAATTACGTCTTTCCCATTTCTTGGAGAGGCTTACATCCATCCAAGGAATAGTAAGCTTTCTGATATTTGATAGTAAATTATATTAAAAGTTAATAAATTTAAAATATGATAAAGAAGAACGATGAATTAATGACAAAATCATCCCAAAGTTCGACAAAATTTATTTCATTATAAGAACTGATTGTTTAACAATTCGTACGCGCTTACGAAACGCGGCTAAAATATATTATGTATAATCGTCTTTCGGCTGAGATAATGAATGATGGTGATGCACTTTAGTTTCGGTTTAATAGTATCATAGTCTTCTAAAAAAAGGAGCAGGAAAATGAAAAGTTTCGTGAAGTTTCGATTAATATGTCACAAAATTCTTCCATCCTTTGTCATCGAACATAATTGCATATTGTAAACTTTTTTAACTATAATTTATGCTCACGTTATCTTAACCGTAGTTATATGGTTTTATCTGTTTGAGATAATTAAATAATTGACATTCTTTTAGGTCAATGGCATTGTTGCATGTTCAACAATGCTATTGACACTAGTGTCTGTCATTAACGGCATTGCAGAATATTTTCTATTCTTATATTTTATGTTGGCATAATTGATGTTTACACTAGTGCAAGCAGAATCCGACTTAAGGGTGACAAAACATTTCATTCCATGATTGTAGAATACTAATCCATATTTCTCGATCCTGTTCCAGGTGTTTAACTGTGAAATGGCGATGGAAAGCAGAGACAGTGTGCGGTAGGGTGGCGCGATCCCTCGCTGCTCTCGTCCTGTTATCTGCAGTCAGATTGACGCTATTGCAAGGATCTCTGCCAGCGTTTTCACCGCAGGACAACCCGCCAGCTTTCCATCCATCATTTGCTGTCAGGTAATTTTGTTTTTTTTATATTTAGTTCTTACACTTTCGCGCACATTACACATCATGACTGTGAGTCATCCTGTGATCACGGCTCCTGTAAAGGAGTCGAAACGTCAGGATTAAATATAAAATAAAATAAAATATGCGCAAAAATCCGTAAAAAAGTGTTTTATTCTGATTTGTTGTTTTTTTATATCATCCGGCGGAAAAAATAGCATCAACCCTTTTCATTTAAACGTGCCGTAAAAGGTGACAACTTCACTAACTACTTTAAACGTGTTTCGCTCCCACACAGAGCATCATCAGGTGCTGCTAGACCGTGCAATACCGAGCACTAAGGTGAAGGTGTCGATGTGTGCGGTTTCTGCATTTATTTTACACTTTGCTTAAATTTTAAGGAAGCAAGCTTAATATTTCTGTTTCATAAATGGATATGGACTTCTGCCAAATAACTCCTGATTCTAAAAATGTATTATTTTGATTATAAAATGTGTTTCCAGATTGATGACGTTCTGTTACTTGGCTGCGTTCAACTGGTGGTTGCTTCTGTGCCCGTGGACGCTCAGTCACGATTGGCAAATGGGTTCCGTGCCTCTCGTCACCAGCGGATGGGACCCGAGGAACCTGCTGACATATGCTGCTTTTGGAGTCCTACTTCTATTGTGTTATAGATGCATCTCTGATTTGGAGGTTTGTGTACTTAAGATTTGATAAAGAATATTAGACATCACTTACATTTTTCTGAACCAAAGTTAAGTAGCGAAAGACCTCCGTGGTCGAATATCATTTCGAGGTCCCGGTTTAGAACCCCGGCCGAGTTAGTGTAGAAATTGAACTTTTATTTATTGAATCGCGTCAGGGTATAATGGTACGGTCTATGTTTGTCATTGTCTTTTGTTGCTTCGTGTTGCTACAAGGGTTTATCTCGAAAAGCTCGATTAAGGTACAAGCAATTAAAAGTCCAATAGTGTTTATATTTTTATTGCAGTTACAACGTCACACGCCTGCAGTGGCCGGTTTAATGTTGCTGGTCATCCCGTACTTACCAGCATCCAACTTACTTGTCACTGTCGGCTTCGTGGTCGCCGAACGAGTGCTCTATATTCCCAGGTTAGTGATATTTCTCTAAAGATAATTTGGTAATCGATAGTTGCTACAAACTGCATACTATTAAACTCTACCGAGAGTATAGGTAAATATTTCAAAACCTAAAGAAATGTATTTCATTTTAATATTTAACGATTAAATTTTTTCAATAATACCTTTTGTTCAAACAAAATGCAGAAAATTTGAAACTAATTATTTTTATTGTTCCGTAACTAAAACGCAAAAAACGGAACCCTTATAGGATTACTTTGTTGTCCGTCCGACCGTCTGTCGGTCAAGACCCTTTATCTTGAGTGAAGTGAAGACGAGTGAAGGTATCGAGTTGAAATTAAAGTATAGGGTAAAAGCCGGATAGTTGCCCTACTTTTCAAAAAACTCCATAATTAATATATGTTGATTAAGAACAAATCGACGTTTATATTAACACAAAGGTCTTTAATATTTCATAACAGCCTATTTTTGTAAACATAGTTAATATATGTTTCGAGTAAATCCTGTTTGATTTGACCTCTCAAAAAGGGGATAGTTGCCTACTATAGCGGATAATAGCCTAACTTTAAAAATGCTTCGGGGGATACTTGCCTTGCGTAAGGATAGACGCCTCTCTATGTTTCGTTAAGATAAGTTTCAAGTAATTTTAAGTATTTAAGTTACAGTAAGCCTTTATTATTTACTGCGATTCTTTATTAAGTATTTACCACAATATTAATTACATTCTAAAACAGTGCTCTGCCCTCAAGTATTAAACTATAAAATTACAAAAAAATTGTCTCGAAATTTTAAATTGGATTAGGTAATAATGAAATATTATTATTTAATTTAAAGATAGAAAAATATGGTATTCAACTTTGGCATTAGCATTAATTATCACCAGAAGCCAGGGTTTTTAACTTTCCACATCTCATGCAATGGTTTTTAAATTTGAAACAAGTTTCATGCAACCATATTTGACACATCTTAAATTTAATTCAATCTGATTTCGATTAAGTAAAATCGTAAATCAAAACATTCTGCGCAATATTTCTGAATTAGCGTTTTTCACTTTTAATATCTTTTCAGCGACTCTGATCGATTTTTTGCCTTTTTTCCCTTTGATTGGTTTTTGTTCGGTTCTTATTTTATTTAAAACAAGTCACTATAAGTTAAAAAGAGCACCAAAAGAAAAAAAAATGTTTTTGCTCGTTAAAGAATTTATAGTTACGGATAGTTGCCTCTAGGGCAACTATCCGCAAAAGTAAACAGGGCAACTATCCTTTTTGATACGGATACTTGCCCTTTATATTTACGAAATAAATAAAATCTATTTAACAATAAAACCTAATGAGCACTGTTATTTAAACTCCAATGCATGTAAAAAAAACAAAAAGTTGACTGAAACTACTATTAATAACAAAAATATTTAATAGTAAAGACTTACCAATATAATTTCGCCACCCGTCAAAGTTACACCGCGGAGGATTTTTGCTTACACGGACAAAGCACGTGCGCCTACTTTAACGGCTTATATGAAAACTAGGTCAGCAGGGAGGACACTTCCAATCATAATCAACCGCTAATGCCACCAAAATACCTAACATAGCGTATTCAAAACTGAGGCATGTATCCGTCTGAGGCAACTATCCGGCTTTACCCTATATTCCCTTGAAGCTGTCAAACAATCAAACTTCTAAGTTAACGTAAAAAAAGATACGGCGGCTTATGCCACAAAAAATAAACGCATCATAAAACAGGCAAAAATGTACTATTTTATAGGTTATGGGTGTAAGTATTGTAGCGACTATGTAATAAAATGAGTTGAATGACCTCGCCCCAATATCCATCATATAGACAAATTTATGTACACATTTCTTTGCGTGTGATAAGTAGTTGATGTAAACATATAATCAATATAATAAAACAGTTCCTGTCTCACATTTGTGGTGTTTATTTACGATCCCTGATTACGCAAGTTAAGCTAGGTTAAAACGTCAACGCGTCAGATTTAGTACCGTTACACGATATATATATCCTCAGTGTGCGTGGCCTTCTGTCTCGCTTTCACTCATGTCAGTGTGCGTACCTGGCGTGGCTTTCTATCTCTTTTTCTACTCTATGCATCCAAGGCAGTCGCTTTTTTTAACGCTAAGTTCCTACGCTTTACAATATAAAGCTTCGCTTCTTTAGTGCATCCCTAGTTTTTAATGGGTTCCTATTCACCCGGCTTTGAAATCGTACGAATCTCGTCCTTATTATAATAAGTACAAATCCTTTATAAATTATATGATCTACGATAAAATACAGAAAGTCATACGAGCCTTCTGTCTCGCTTTCACTCATGTCAGTGTGCGTGGCTGGCTTTCTATCTCTTTTTCACTTTTGCTTCTTTGCTAAACCTTTGCTTCTTTCGGGCGTCCCTAGACGGAGCTGTTTTTTATTCACATACTTTTGGTGTTTCCAGCATTGGTTGCGTGATGCTGACGGCCTATGGCGTGCAGCTGGCTTGGAGGAGACCTGGTGCGAGGCGGTTGCTGGTGGCTGGAGCTGCTGCCCTCGTAGCAGCTGGAGCAGCACGTGCCACGCTACGAGGCCGCGACTGGAGGACCCGGGAGACACTACTTAGGTAAAGTAAGAGATAGAGAGTGAGAAAGAGAGAGAAGAGAAAAGAAGGAAAAAAAGAGAGAGAGAAACATCTAACAACAAATAACATAAACATTAAATGAACTGAAACAGACAACAAAGTACATTCATATTTTTTATATAAGACTATCTGACCCGGCCATACATTGCTATGGCTCAGTTATTATAATTCGCAATATTTTTTTATTATAAATTAAAATGAAACCTACCCTTTGGCCTTAGATGGAACAAATCCAGCAAAATGAAAAAAAAACATCAAAATCAGTTGTTTAGATTTAGAGTTCATCGAGGTCAAACACTGTGACAGGGAATTTTTATATATAAAGATTTAATGACTTGAATGCGTGTCCTTTAAGCCATGTCTTAACATTTGTGCCGTAGAATAAAAACAGTTTATTTGGTAAACATGGAAATGGAAATGTGACGAGGGACACACATTTTACCATTTTGAAAGTGTCTCCCGCGCAAATTATTCAGTTTAGAAAGAAAATGATATGAGAAACCTCAATATCATTTTTTAAGACCTAATGGTGGGCATACACGATCCTTCCTATCGTCCAATCGGCATGACGCTACCGATTGAATCAGTTAGAATTGACCGTGTGTGCGAGTGGATTGGCATGACAGTTAGAATTGATGGCATGATCGAATTTCGATTCTTTTGGCTTGATCATATCGATTGGATACTGCCGATTGGTCTGTGTATGGCTGTTGGCGATTGGCAGTTCAGTTCGGGCGGTCAGTCTTGTCAAGGATTTTGTCGATGGTAGATGTCTGGCGTGCTATGCGCTCTCTCAAAATATGTCGCAAAATACAGCCCGGTACCGCGAAGTGCTCCTGGAATTTATTTCTATTTATCAGAGTGAACCATGTTTATGGAAAGTGAAAAGCAAAATATATCACAACAGGTACGTATGTGTTTAAGGTTATGTTTTAGTATGTAGATATCGGCTTGGCGTTTCCTCCGCACAATTGGGTACATCCCTAGTATAGCCCCAAATAAAAATGCTGAAATGCATCCCATGTATTTATACTTAATTTTACTTATTGTTATACTTAACCATTTTATATTATGATTTTCGTATTTGTATTAAATATTTTTCATTTATTATGCCTTTTTCAGTACGTAGGCTATTATAATTTGATTGTATATGTGTGAAGACAACAAGTGGTATTAATTATTATTTTTTATTTCAGAGACCTTAGAAACGCAGCTTTGGATAAGTTGTTACCAAAGTATAAAGAAATAGATGCTGAAGCGAACCGCGATGCTGTTTTGAAAAAAATAAATTCATTGAGGACGGCATACCAGAAAGAGAGAAAGAAAGTGGAAGAGTCAAAGCGGTCTGGCGCGGGTGCAGATGCGGTGTATGTATCTAAGCTTTGGTACTACAAGGAATTATCATTCATAAATGATCAAAATGTAGCCCGAACTTCGGTTTCAAATGTGGATGAAAACGAAGAAAGCGCGGATGAAGAGCAGCAGATAGAGCAACAGCACTTGGTAAGTACGCAAAATTAAAATATCAAATATTTACTTAATCGGTTGGGCCAGAGCTGAGGAGTCTTTACCTATTAGGCCTATCAAACGCGCAAATATCACCAGCATCAATCATAAATGACCATGATACCATCAATGAACCAAATTGTTATGTTTCAGGATATTGACAATAACTCGCAACCAAATGAAATATTAATCCAACCAAATGAAGAGTCTGATAATGATGGATCTGTAGCAGGCAACTCAGCAAGGAGGCCGAAACCAAAAAGAAAAAATGAAGATAATCTCGTCAACAGTGTTCTTCAATCTGTTAATGACCATTTCAAGCGTCCCAGGGATGAAGTTAGAAAGGAAGATCGCCATGATATTTATTGCAAGTCTATTGCGAGCAAATTGCGGGACTTGCCAAGACAGCAAAGAATGCTTGCCGAAAAATTAATGAATGATGTGTTATTTGAAGCTGAATGGGGTAATCTGACACTGGATTATAAAGTCATAAAAACTGGGCCACGTCATGGGCGATATGCAACCTCTCCATCAAATAATTTTTCCCCGTCATATCAAATAACTTCTCCCAGTCATTCGTCGCATTCAGCAAGTCCATCGCCAAACATGCAGCACCACCAACAAACAGTCTCGCCATCATACCCATTCACTTCTCCCAGTCATTCGTCGCATTCAGCAAGCCCATCTCCAAACATGCAGCACCACCAACAAACAGTCTCGTCATCATACCCATTCACTTCTCCCAGTCATTCGTCGCATTCAGCAAGCCCATCTCCAAACATGCAGCACCACCAACAAACAGTCTCGCCATCATACCCATTCACTTCTCCCAGTCATTCATCGCATTCAGCAAGCCCATCTCAAAACATGCAGCACAACCAACAAACAGTCTCGCCATCATATCCAATCACTTCTCACAGTCATTCGTCTTTACAAAACGTGCAGTATGACCTGCATTTCTCGCAACGCCACGAAGCCCCGGGCCCTGAGGATTTACCATCAATATCTGGAGATTCTGCGGCATCTTTTGTTGGTAATTTTATGTCAGAATAGTAATTAAATAATGAATGTAACACCAAGTTATTGTAATACTAATTGCTTTAATAATAAAAACACATAAATTACATTGTGTTTTATATAAAATTATCCTGCCACGGTACTTTGCCTTCATTGACAAAGTAATTTTGGTATTCTTGTCTGATAATTTTAGCATTATTCAATACATTTCCCTGATTTCGTCTTTGTAAATCTTCCATAGTTGACCTTGATGTATCATACCCTCCGTTGACTACAGTCCCATTATTGATATTTTCATGGTAAAAGCATCTTGTGGGTGCATATAAATATGGCACATTTTCCATTAAGAAGTTGTGCAAAGCTATCGTAGCCATCACTACATTTTGTATCTTATCTGGTTCTATGTTAATTTTAGTATGGTAAATGCGAAATCGTGAAGACAATATACCAAATGCGTTTTCTACAATACGTCTTGCGCGGGACAGCCTATAGTTGAAAATTTTCTTTTCGTAATTGTTCAAATCAGCTTGGCGATATGGCTTCAACATGTCGGCTCTCAGCGGAAACGCATCGTCAGTAACAAACACGTACGGTAAACATCTTGAGCTACTTTCGATGTTTTCAGGATTTGGGATATTTAACTTTTTATTTTGCAACTTCTTGAAAAACTTGGTGTTTTGCAATACTCCTCCATCGGAAACTCTCCCATTTGTTCCAAAATCTGCAAGTATAAACCGGTATCTTGCATCAACAATTGCCATGAGAACCATGCTGTGTCGTCCTTTGTAGTTGTAGTAATAAGAACCACTGTCAGCAGGTGGGATTATATCGATGTGTTTCCCATCTATTGCTCCCAAGCAATGTGGAAAATTCCACCTTTCTTCAAAGTGTTCCGCGATTTGTTTCCATTTAGCGGAAGTATCAGGAAACGAAAAAAAAAATAAAAAAAAATAGTAAATTAATATTTAATCTATCTACACAACAAATCTTATAAAGAGAGAAGATTTGTATTTTTGTTTGTAACGAGTAAACTCCAAAACTACTCGACCGATTTTGATGAAACTTGGCATGGAGATACCGTGACCGTATTTCCTACCATAATAATTAATAAAAGTAGTCACAAAAAGAACTGTACTCGTCCAGGATTTATAAAAGTTGAACGTATCAAATAATACACTGTGCCAAGTATAGGGTTAAGGGTAAGGTGGGAAAGGTGAAGAAATAGTGTAGGGATAGTTAGGGGTAGTGTAGAGTAGGTGTACTATGTGTAAAATATAAAAAAACAGTAATCTTACCGGTATAAAATCCTTTTTGAGAACTTCGTAAATAGCAGCACAGGTTTCTGGTATAATTCGCCCTAAAGCTTGAGGTGATATTATAGTCGAAAATTTGAGGCACTCATACGATCTCCCTGTTGCTAGAAATCGTAAAGTCGCTGTTAACCTCTCGTGCGCCGAGATAGCGTTCCTCATAACAGTTTCTTGCTTCTCAATTAATGGAGTAACTAACGTTAGGAGTTTCACGTAAGTTTCTTCATTCATTCGTAAATAATTACTATAATCTTTTGGCTTAATCCTCAATTCTTCTATTAAATTTGTATGAGCAAACTGTTTTCTTTTCTTTAACCACTGCTTGCACCACTCTGCTCGATTTTTTCGTTTTTTTTTGCTTCATTTTCACGAGTACAATGCCCAAAACGGCTATAGCATCGTCGTCTGTCATCAGTGACGCCATGACTGCAACTGAACGTCGCTGCCGATCAGTTAAAACTGATGGTGTATGGTGTATGTGGACGAACTGCAGATTGGATCAAGCCTGCAGTGTCATGCGGATTGGACGATAGGAAGGATCGTGTATGCCCACCATTATACCCCACACGTATGGGATTGATGAAAAAAAAATTGTTGAGTTTCAGTTCTAAGTATGGGGAACCCCCAAAATTTATTCTTTTTTTATTTTTGTGTGAAAATCTTAATGCGGTTCACAGAATACATCTACTTACCAAGTTTCAACAGTATAGTTCTTATAGTTTCGGAATATAGTGGCTGTGACATACGGACAGACAGACAGACAGACATGACGAATCAAGAGTTTTTTGCCATTTGGTTACGGAACCCTAAAAACGATATCGAATGAAGCAATAAAAAGAGAAGAGAATAATAAAATGTATAATACTATATTTTGAAAAAATACAATATTATAAATACATATAAGAATAATTACGAAGGTCTCAACCGAAGGCTGCAAAAAATAAATTATTTTAATATATTTATTTAAGAGTAAAATTACAATATAAAATACAAACTATGCCTGACCGATATTAGAAACAGAATGGACGATGAATATGATAATAATAATGTAGCAACGGCGTAAACCGCACCGTCAGCGGAAAGGGTCACGTGCGCAGCCGCGACATTACTGCATCGGGGTCGAGGCCTGCTTGCACTTTGCTGGGTGTCAAATATTGTAACAGACAACATCACATACAGTGGTCTGAACCCAAGTTTAGTAGCTAAAGCACTCGTGTTATGGAATTCAGAAACAACGACCGTACCACAACACCCGAACGCGGGACCTCGGAGTGGCGTTACCATTAAAACCGATATACGAGTCACTTTTATATATTTTTTGTATTTTTTTTTCAATTTTATCTTCTAAGATAAATTATTTTAATAGAAAAAAACTGAAAAAAGTCGACTCAGCTCACAAGTGAATTCTCAAGCGGGAATCGAACCCGCAACCTTTGGAAGTCCGGTCCAATGCTCTCGCAATTCAGCTACCGAGCTTTGTAAACACTTGTCGAAATTTTTTCAGTACTTGTCTAATTTTACGCTGGAGGCCAGCGCTGTCGCATCAATGAGAGAAACATCCTCTCGTATCCGAAAGAATCATTTACAAATGTTTGGGCAATCGCTTAAGATGAATTTACTTTTATATTTTTTTATAAATTATTTTAAAAGAAAGACTCTGGAAAAGTAAATGGCTGTTTCACCTTAATCGATTGCCCAAACATTTGTAAAAATGTTTCTTTTTACAAACGAATCACTATCCAAGTAGGATCGACTTTTGTAACGCAACATAAAGATGGCATACTTTAAGCGTTCATTGCTGTAGCTGTTGCTTAATTGATTGATAGAAGTGTTTTTGTTTCAGGGCGGATCTGGCGGTATTGCCACACAATGCTAAGCTTCATTACAATTTCGCCAATTTCTTGAAGGACGTTGATCAACAAGAAAACGCCATTAAACACTATAAGGAGGCTTTAAAGTAAGTATTATGAAACCAAATTAATTATTATTTAAGCATATTTAGTTCAAACACTTGCACTACACATTACACATTGAAATAAAACAACTTATTTACGTATTATTTTACGCCTTTACCTGTGATCACAGCATCCTGTGACCACGACTCCTTTACAGGAGTCGAAACGTCAGGATTAAGTATAAATTATATATTATAAAAAAATCGTAAATAAGTTGTTTTATTTAAATATTAGTTAAGCAATTAAATGCTAGATTTTTATATTTAAAGAAATGATTATAAAACTCAGAACGAAGCTTCGGCTTAAGAAATACTTTGAAGATTTTGATGGATCTATCCATGTCGTGGCAGTTGAATTTGAAGAGCATTCGCCCGGATAGCGTGGTCTGTATTCAATTTTCTTATTATATTAATAATGAAGGGTGGGGTGGATATTAATAATGATTTTGACGCCTCCTTAACTAACGTACTTTTTACTTTGATTTTGATACCATGTCCGAAATCAAAAAGTTTTTGCCTCCACTTTATTTAGGTAGACAAAATGCTTAATCAACCATTATTTCAGGTTATGGCCAAGCTACGCGAGTGCCCACAACAACCTCGGCACGCTGGTGTTGGCTTCTGGTCGCGCCGAACATCACTTCCTGCAAGCCCTCAAGTATAACAGAGACCACGTGAACGCCCATTATAATCTCGCCAAGTTATATCGGTAAGAATTTAACCTTTAGGATAGGCAATGTACTCGTAAGTATTTGATATTATCAGGCGTGATAAAACATGGAAGATCAAAGCAAATAAATATACCGCATGATTCCTCCCGAGAGTTAAGAAGCATGTATCCTTCCTCAGGAATAAAGTAATCCTCATTCATCATCAAAATCGGTCTAGTTGTTTGGCAGTAAAAGAGACAGAGTTACTTTCTTTTTTTTACCGTGAATATGTATCTCGCCTGATGGTAAGTAACGACGCAAATGTGACGGTCTTGCCTAGAAGATACCTATCCACTCGTAAATTGGAGACACCTAAATTGTATTTATCAGCAAACATAGACTCAGGCAAAAGGTTCTTTAGCGGTATGGATCACAAAATTGAAACCAAAACTCTCAGTGCGACTTTTTGGTATATCAACCATATAACAGTGGCGCTTATTTGTAAGTCTAGTTGTCCGATAAAAACATTGGGTATTTCCAATTAATAATATTAGTAGAAAGTGCAAGTCAAACTAGCAGAATAACAGCAAGAGGTTATTTCTCGTCGACAAACCGAAGTATAATGCCTCAATTCATAGCAAGACAAACCTTTTATAACATCAAATGGTGGGGAGGAAGCCTTCACTTTGACAAATAACCAATCACAGCACACTCACAGCCCTCTCTTTGACATTAATTTCTATGATTTCTAAGATGTTAAGTTATTTGCTGTCCGTTACATTCAACTCTATTTAACATTGTACTACCAACAAAGGATGTTATTTTGATGAGCGATTATTATTTACCAAGTCAACATTGAGATTTTGTACTTTAACCGTTCAAGGGCGTTACGTCTGTCAGGATTGTTTATGTTTATATATCATGTTCTTATCATTCATTCATCTCTGTTCCTGACGTACTCTGCTGATCTAAACTTGAAAGACAACAGAATTCTGTTTGAGGAAGGCTCTTATTATTATTCTTCTTCATTGTGTATTAAAATTTGCAGGCAAATGTTTCTATACGTAAATAAACTTTATTCGATCAAATAAATGTTTTGTATTTTTGACGTGATTACACTTTTAATAATTTTTATATATTTCATGCAATTTTCAATGCGATCTTATAAGATAAATTATTATAATAGAAAAATACTAGAAAAAATCGACTCGGGTCACAAAATTTCGACGAGTGTTCACAAGGCTCGGTAGCTCAATTGGGAGAGCATTGGACCGGATTTCCAAAGGTTGCGGTTGCGATTCCCGCCTGAGAATTCACTTGTGACCCGAGTCGATTTGTCCTAGTATTTTTCTATTATAATAATTTGTGATTACATCTTATAAATCAATAAGCGCCGGCTGCACGCACGAGAAAGTGTAAAGTTCCGCCTGAGCCGAGCGTGCAAGCGAGAGCGCGGAACAAATGATAGAGAGGCACGATCGGCCTATGCGTTCGACTTGTGGTTCATCTGTCTCTCTTCCACTTCATGAAGTGAAAAATTAATGTGGTTTCCATTGTCTATAAGAACAACTTAATGTTAATTTATCGAAAAAATAATAATTTCAATTATTTTCTACTCCTTCTTTGTATTATACAAAATAATGAAAATTCAGTGATAATAATTCAATTCAATTCATAAAAGTATGCAATTTTTCTTACGACGCTATCACATAAAATTATCGTCCGTAATACTCCAAAACAGTACTCATACAATGGAGAATATATAAGGATAGAATAACGCATTATTAATCCAAAGAAGTCATCCACAAATCATCAGTGGATCAAAATATAGCTTACAGTAGTCTTTAAGTTGAATTAAAAATACAAAAGGGCAATAAACATACGCAAATAATAGATTAAAATTTATCTTAAACAAGCTAAGATAACCCAACCAGCAAGAGTAAATAGCAAATCGCTCTCATTCCAGAAAAAAGAACCGAGTTAGTGAATCTTTGAAAATGCTGGAGCGGTGTATCGCTCTTGAGCCTCGGTTTGTCCACGCGTATTTGGAGCTGTTGCTCCTGACCCCAGAAAGAGAACGAAGACCCATCCTGGATAAGCTATTGGAATTGCAGCCAGAAAACTGGGAACATCATTTACTATATGGCAATTGGTATAAAGACAGAGGTAAGTAGGTACTATTATTTATTTTATTTGTCACACAAAACAGATGTACAGCGATAACATTTATACACATCAAAAGAACAAAACAACATGGTAGGCTGCAACTCCAAACATATGTGCGAACAGCGTACTGGGTTTTGGGACGGCGAAATCCTTAAATGGACCTCAAGCCGAGAGTAGCGAACCATCACAGTGGTTTTCTAGCTGGACGGCATCTCCAAGAGGGAGTCTCCGAACCAGCATAAAGTCACTACGGCACTCTAGCCGGAAAGGGAGCATAGGGCTCCTCTAAGGGTTCGAACCTCGGCTATGGTACGCCGTGTCGTAGGGGAGAGAAGCGCCAAAGTAAGTGTCTGTATCTAGTAAAGCGCGAATTGAATAGAACCTACCATCACATCTTATAGCGATTCAAGTTTAGCTGGTGAAAAGAGATGCCACTATAGACCACGTAAAGCGGTATCTCACTTTGATAATCGAACTTTTATCACGCTAAGAGATCATGGTAGGCTCTCTGATCATATTTCTTCCTATAATACTTTTGGTTATAAAGCTTTATATTGTGTAGGTCTTCTACCATTGTCACTGGATTACTACACGGCAGCGTTGCGGCTGTCGTTTAGTAGCGACACGACTTCTTGTGAGCGTGGCAAGCTACAGTCTTTGCGTGCAACGTGTCTGCTGCTAAGGAGTAGAGGGCAGCAGGCGAGGGTACTGCAACTTATTATAAGGTAACTCATAATTATTGTATGTGGGCGCTCGCATATAAGCACTCGCCGCGCGGCCACTCTATCCGTGCTGAGCCTCAGATTTGACCGTTACACGAGAGCGTCAGATTTAGTACCGTTTATGTTGAATAAAGAGAAATACTATCCATCTTTTAATTTAATCGCCAGAATGCTTTGAATTATCCCTACGTCTTTGATGTTAAATGTAGCTCGTATAACAATAATTCTCTTTCCGCCCTAGACTTGACACAATCCAGTAGCATATGTTATTCATCTTCAATCTTATTACATTCGCTGCAGTTAGGGAGTTCTTCATTAAATATGCGAACTTCGTTGATAGATAGTGTCCTGAACGCAGTCGTAACGCAAAGAGTGATGTCTTCAAACAAAATGACAAACGTTAAGGATGATTATTTATTATTATCAAAGCAAACCTTTTGAACTAAGATAATAATAAAAATTTGTTGTAAACAGTCATTCGTCATTAAGACAATAGTGCATTTATTACCCTACATAATGCTTTGCGGATGTATTGAATGCTTTTAAAAATAAAGGACAATATGAAAAATAACAATGACATATCCTCGTAAAAAACAATAGCTTAAGAATAATTTCTCTAATATAAATAATGAATTCACATTGCAAAACAATGCATTTTAGGACCAATTGTGAAAGAGGACCGATATGGACTTGACGATCTCTTTCAAAACCTAAGAGTGATAAACTTGAAAAGAATATTTGTTTTGGGGATAAGGCTGTTAGTCAGATGTCATCGTACACATTTGCAAAAGATAGACAATATGAAGAACCCTAGAATGTTCAAGTGATAGTAGTCGTCTGAATCGGTTACTCTTAAAAATCACATATTTCAATGTAATTGCTACAGCATGTCCATCGAATCAGAGTGTATACTTCTGGAAATTAGAAAATTGTCTAAAAATAGGTTTTGCTATCGGATAAGTCGCTAATTGATAAATTCTAAACAAATATTTTCATTAACGTTATTTTTTGAGAATATGTATTAACTATTTTAGCTACCTTTTAATATTCCTGTGGTAAGTTCAAGTAAGATCCACTATTAGTACAAGAAATGGTAGATCGACGTCTATAGTACGATTGATCGCATATCAAACTAAATATTCTAAAGATTCGATTATCTCTGTTACAATGGTATAAAGAACGTCCATACTTCAAAGTGTATATGAGCTGCACTTCAGCCATTATCTGGCTAGTTATCAATTCGTTTTCTTAACTTTGATAAATATAAATTATGTTTAACATATTTTTTTGTTCTTCAAACATTTAACTGATAGATTTATATGTCTAAAGAACGTCAAGCGGGATTTGAACCTACATTCCCTCGCTATTCGGGTGTGAATTCTTCCGATTGAGCTACAGAAACTTTGATAGACCTGTCGAATTTTCCCAAGTATTTCTAGCTAGCTAACGCAGTTTCTTCATATTCAGTTAGAAGGATGATTTACTCCAGGCCTTTAAACTAAAACCGGTGGAATTACATCAGCTTTACGAGCACAGGTGTTATAAAGATGTATAAAATAACCATATCACTTAACATTTATACACAGTAGCACTGCGGGCTACCACCCTTTCTTATTTGCTATTCCTAACTGTCGCAACAAGCTCTTCTCAACATCTTTCATAATGCTCACAGCAAAGGAGTGGAACTCCCTCTCTGGGTCTGTATTTCCGAGTACATATAATCCGTCCGTTTTCAAGTCCAGGGTGAATAGGCACCTTTTGGGTTAGCTCGTTCCGTTGTGGATTATGTTTTGGCCCCGGGCTTGAACCCATTCAAAATAAAAAATATATTTATCTCTATACTGTTGTTTCTTTGCTTACTGCCGATTTAATGTAACATGGTTCTATATTGTATATTTCTTATTGCTAGTGACTACGTGTTTCACGTTCAAATTACATTGTTATTCCAAACCAAATCAATACGCCACGGTGGCGCCGAAGTTTTATCACAGCTTCAAATGTTCGTAATTCGTGACTCGTGTGCGTCTCGTACGGCCAAGCATAAATCGTTCCTAAAACTGTCACTGGTTTCAATACAGACATCACTTAATATGCGTTGTTTAGTGTGTAAAGGATATCTTCGATGATGAGCAGAGATCGGAGTTGATAGTTTGATTTTTTATATTTATATCGCGATATAAATACGAATAACTAGTTCACGTGATACAGCGCAAAAACCCTTTGCACCCTTTCGTCCAAAATGGCGGCCGGAGGACAGAGTGGCGACCCCACAAACTTGAATTAAGCTTATACTGACCTCCCTACACATCAAAAAAATAAATTGCGTCCTTTAAAAAACGTAAATCATTGCAATGTTAATACTTATTTAAAACAGATACTTGTTGATTTTTTTGTAACCATAACAATATTGTTGCGATAATAGGATCACATTGCTTTTTTGTGGGTTATGTATGGTGACAACTTATAATGTTGCAAATGTCGTTACTTCTGTTAATGCTGACGAGTTTTTTGCGCCCGTTCTTCTTATCAGTCAAGAGACGTCCTGAATGGATAGTTAGTTAAAATGTTGGACGAAAAAATCAACTTATTTTGTGTGCATTTAATGAAGTTATTTTCATTTTATTACACTTAAAAAGATAATAAAAGATATACACAGTCACATTTAGTGTAGCTATTTCTAAAGTGAATTTAAATTAAATAAATTTTAATGTTTAAATAAAACAACTTATTTAAGTTTATGATCACAGTGAAGGTAGTAGAAAATAGGTATTAGACGACCATTGCATTAATCATCCTGTGATCATGGCTTCTGTACAGAAGTCGAAACGTTAGGATTAAATATATATTATGCGCAAAAAACCCCAAAATAAACTATTTTATTTAAATATGTATTGTGTGCGGAAGTGTAATAACTAAATAAATTTTAATGATTATAAAATAGTGGTACAATAAACATTTAAAAAATGGATTTAATATTGATTGATGATTTGTTTCTTCTTCGATGTAATTCTACGGTTTCTGATGATGAGTTTGGATGTGTTTTCAGATGGCAAGGTGTACGCGGCGATGGTCAGCCCATGGCGCGACGTGCTCGGGCAGCGCGTGCGTGGCGTCTGCGCAACGAGCTGGCTGGTCGAGCCGCTCTCTACGCACGCCCCGCCGCTACCAGCGCCACGGTAAGTTGTTACTCCCTTACCATAACTAGAGACGGCTATACCTATGGAGCAGGGTGTGCATTGCACACGGACGCCGTCTAAGGCGGCGGCGATTTTCAATGAGCTCTTCTTATATATGGTTTTTCCAATTGTAAATAGTAATTTTCGTTACATAAAAGTTAATACAAATGAAGATATTTTTACCCGTTTTTTGCCTCCCATTAAACTTCCCAAATCTGTTAAATGTTCCCGACTGATATTGAACTCTGTACGTTAGATATGAGGTGAATGAAGAAATTTGATTTATCTATTTCTTTTCAGCACTTTCATCTGACCTACCTTATCCTAAACATGATAAATATATATAAGATAATAAGTCTTATTTGTTGTCTTTCAATTTGTAATGACAAATTAAACAATGCGTTGCTCTGTAATACAAAGAAACGACATTTAAAATCAATTTGTCGATCTTTTTCTATTAAATAAATTAAATTATTCTTTTATAATATCTTAATCACTTCAATGACAGCCGCATTGAGTCAAAACCAAAAATGCTGTTTCACTCATCTTTACTAGATGGCGCCATCTATTGGACCAACTATACGTTAATAAAATTTGGAAAGCGCGCTATAATCAAATATGAAGGAATCCTAGACTCGTCTAGGTATTTCTTTTACATATATACTAAAATGACTTAGTAAAAATGATTACAACAGTTGATTGATTGCGGGAGCATCGATCACCAAGAGATAAAGTGCTTTTTATTACCAAAAGATTAAAATGTCAACAACTATACCATGGATTCGTAAGTCTTACGACAGGTTATTTTGTACTGAGAAGAAGCCGCAAGAAACTCAACAGTGGATGTTTTTTTCCTCCCTTTAATTACTGACTATTTCACAAAATTATATGGCTGAACTGGAGGTTGGTTCACTATTCATATTCAGTAATTTCTTTTCTTGATAACTGTTGATAGATGAGACAGATCGCTGGAAATAGTAGGCACCAAACATGACTAATGCTTATGCACTTTGGCGATTACTTGTGTTTTATCGTGAATTAATAAATATAAAAAATGTATATACAGTACCCCCATCAGCTCTGGATTGCATTCCTCTATCTAATATGCAATGAAATCCTTGGATATACACGAGAAAATAGCATAAAATATAAAGTTTGGAATTAATTAAAATTGTATTAATTGATTATTCGGTTGATTATTTCCGACTGGCAATGGAACAATAATAAATATGGTGTGCACTTATACCGTCACATCTTTAGCTCCAGCTCCAGATATGAAATAGTTATAAAAAATAGAATTGTTAAACTTCCCAGGGACAACATACCCAAATCAATTCAGTTAAGAACGATCATTGGCTATGAACCAATACCCAACCAACCGGCACTTATCAGCTTCAATTGGTTTTTCAATAAAACTTATAAAATAAGACTTGAAGAGCCAATCCAATCTCGCTTAATTGAAATCGATAATATGATTTAAATCGCATAAAACAATCGATTGCCAATCGAGATTAGTAAATATCCATTTATACAAATAAACAAAACCAATCAGTCAACTTTAGTAATACTGCTATCAATTTGCGTCTTCGATTTATTGCAATAACATTGTTTTTACTTTCAGGTAACATCAACGTGTCTCCACCACAGCCAACTAGAAATAAAACAAAATTCCTACGTAGACAAATTAAAAAATAAAGTGTATAACACGAATCCACGCATGTATATGCTCAACGGCCCTCCCCTCAAGGAGATAGATAAAATATTAGACAATAATATAAACGTAAAAAGTAATTGCCAAAAAAGTGATAATCTCAAAAAGAGCGTTTCCTTATCAGCTCAATACAAACCGACACACAACAAATCTGAGACTGGGCACAAACAAAAGAGTTGTCCTTTACATAAGAAAAAGAAAATCAAGGATCCTGAATCCTTTACGCCGTTTGTATCTGACCATTTGATAAAGACTTATTAGCTTGTAAAATTCATTAAAGTAGTGTAATATAATAAGCTGTATCATATAATTTTAATATACTTAATACGGTGTCATAATTTGTAAAAATAAGAAGCGTTATTACAAAACCAGTGAATTGATTCTTTGTAATACAATTTGCACAGCTACTTGCATAAAATATCTTTTTTTGATTGCGCTTAATCGCTATCTCGCCTATTTGAAAGCGATGATGCGATCTAGGATGTGACGTTTCCCTAGAAGATACCTATTCACTCGTGACTTGAAACCCCTAATTTGTATGTGTCAGGAAACAGACTCGCTGTGTTGGTTCCAATTTTGTGATCCGCACCACTCTCTTGCGGTGCTATTTAAAACGGTTAGTGCAACTCTTTGGTATATCAACCATATAATGGTGGTGCCTATCTATGGAATATTTGATTTTTTATTAAAACATAACTTTCAACACAAATTTTTCATATTTGATGAGATTTTGATTCAAACTCAACCGCTATCACAATTTTGTGTTAGGAATACAGATCACGCTTTTTGAACACACATTTCATTTAATACTTATCAACTGACTGAGTTACAACTGGAATAAAAATCATGGAGGTGTAAACATAAACTGATATTGGCGTAACATACGGAAGAACACAATACTGCTCCAAATAGATTTTGGACAAACCTACTCCAAATACCGTAACGAAATATTTTAGACTATAACGAACCAAGCAAGGCAATGGATCAAGTAATATAAGGGCATATTTCAGTAGGTAATTCCCCTTTTGATTCATAAGAAATCTTATTGATCTCATTTTTACTTATATTACCATGGAAAATATTTATAATTTTTTAGATAATATTTAGCACTTTGTTAATAAGAATAATCATTAATTACGTCTTGTTTAACTTTTGATTTGGGACGATCTTTTTGACTGAATGTCTCGCATACCGGTTTTTATAGTAACACCACTCCGAAGTCCGGAGTTCGACCCCTGACCAGGTCAACGTGAAAAACTAACTTTTCTATATTGGCTAGTATCTGTGTTTTGCGGTACCGACGTTGTTTCTGAATTCCATAACACAAGTGCTATAGAACAATGTATTTGATGATGTCTAATATTTGTTTATAATTTTATAAGAAGGATAAAACCTCTTACTAATTAAGATACCCCCCTAGGTTAATGTGACAACAAGCCCGAATAAGACAGAAAATTTTGGAATAAATTTCCAGGGACTAGTAACGGACCACAAGTGACTGAATTAAATGTACGCAAGAAATTGATTTGAACATTTTTATATGTTTAATCCACAACCTTTGGATGTCCCGTCCAAAGCTCTCTCATTGAGCTACCGAGCCTTGTGTACACCCGTCGAAATTTTCTAGTACCTTTCTACTTTTTTCGCTGTAGACCAGCGTTGTCTCATCAATGAGAAAAACATCCTCTCGTATTCGAAAGAAACATTCGATTAAGATGAAACAGTAGAAAGGTACCACAAAATTTCTACGTATGTTCTCTAGGCTCGGTAGCTCAATTGGGAGAGCATTGGACCGGACATACAAAAGTTTCGGATTCAATTTCCGCCTGAGAATTAACTTGTGAGCCGAGTCGATTGTTTCTAGTATTTTTCTATTAAAATAATTTATCACTCAAGAAATTGATCATGGAATTGATAAATTAAATCTATAGGTGTTTGAAATGTGTCTCAATTAAAAAGGCCTATAAATTATTTTGAATATGTAGTTTTAAAGTTAAAGCAATGGTAAAAAACTATTCTTCGTCAACATTTTGTTTGTATTGCTTTCATTGTCTATGTAATTGATGTTCTTTTGTTATTCATGTTACGATCATACTCAATCTTATATTGTAATCAGTTTTTTACACAGTAAATTATGTGGTTACTTCAAATTACTTGCGTAAGAATCAAATCGTGAGTCAGGTTATTTTTTCAAACATTTTGAACGGTAAAAGTCATTGTTCTCATTACAATAGATTGTCATCGTGATAAAATATTTAAAAGAAAATTGTAAATATTTGTAAATGTCAATATCAAACTTTGTTAGTATAATTAACATTGTATCATAATTAAGAACAACTTAACGCACGTGTTGCTTTGGGTGTTTTGATTTGTTTACACAAAAATAAATGAAATCGAAACAAAAAATTGTTTTATTAACCAACAATCTGGGTTAGCTCGTTCCATCATGGATCCTGTATTGTCCTGTCCTAATTGGAAAATGGGAATTCAAAAATTGGAACTAAAATTACCTAATACAAATAAGTTTTTCCACATTAAACTATCTTATAAAAGCAACTGTTGCTAGTGAATGACAACCGTTTGGTGCAAATAAATAAATAAATGTAGCGATCCCGTCTTTCACACCTACGGTCCTAGGTTCAAATCCCGGAAGGGGCAGATGTTTGTGTGATGAATAAGAGGATTTGTATCTGAGTTATGGGTATATATTTATATTTCCATGAATATTTATCCTAGATAATTAGTATCCATAACACAAGCTTTACAGTACAACTTTGGACTAGGCTCATTGGCATGATTCCGGTATATATTCCGAGCTTATCTCAAAAGTATTATATTGTATTACTTTAATGAAGTTACTTTTTTAAGTACTAAAACAATGGAATAGTTACGGTCTGTCCCTTCACATCATTTAAATGTACAATTAAACCTGTAATACTGGGATATAAAGGGACCTAGAATTATTTATTACTTAGAGATTTTTCTTTACTATTACATAAATTTTATATTGTTACCATCCCTAATTTATTAATACGTTTAACTTTTCTAGTGCTTGTAAAAATGTATGAGAGAAATAACTTTACAAAATTATATTTAGAAGTAGGTATAGTTCTGAAAGAAAAGGCCATTAACTCCACGCCATTTTGTCCTTTAAATAATCATCAATTTTGTAATAGCCTTAGCTCATAAGGATTTTGTAAGTGCGTTTATTGATTTGAGGTTATGACGGTATGTATTCTTTTTATTTGTTTATGATATAAATTATTATTATTTTTACATTATTGTTTGATTCAGTATATAGATATATAGAAAATATATTAATCTTTCGATGCTTCTTACTGATCACTATAGTTAATATGTAAATTTATCTTTCTTTTCACAAACAAAGAGTACTGTCACACGGGAGGAAATTTTAAGTTATCTTTGTTTAGTTACGCTAAAAAAGTATAACTTCTTACGTGCGTACATAATTACACACAACGACTTTAACAAATTTGTACAAGTAACTACGCACTAGCATCGTTATTACAGACAATTATTTTTAAAACTGGCAGCAAATTAATTCTATTAAGTCCAACCCAAACTGTTGCAATGTCTATCTCGTTACCGTTAAATGAAAAAATCTCATAGCACAACTTGATTATAATCAAAAGATTCAATAGTACCGGAGTCCATAATTTAACCATTTAGTTTTCCATTGACTGGTTCTAACATTACAAAATTGTAGCTTGTTTCTTTTAATTAGTTATAAGATTGACTTACACAGCAAAAAATCTTACAGATTGGACAATGGTAAGATCAGTTGTTGTTCCGCTGTCTTTGTCAACAATACTGAATATAATTGCATATGCATTTCAATGTACTAGATATTTCGTAATGTCTTTTGTAAAAGAATTTGCTGCGTCGATTTTCAACATAACGTTTTTTAGAGACACAAGTATGCAATGTGCAATGCAATATTATGAAATGGATGAAATACTTGAACGGTTTTAACTGTCTTAGATTATTTTCATTAATACTGAAAGGTAAAAAATATTGAGACTAAATCTGTAACCAACCAATCTTACATAATGTTCATCTTCTTGAACAGTCAAGACAGTCGATAGAAATATTGCTAAAGTGCTAAAGTTCACTAGTTAAGTGTTTGATGATTTCAATAGTAAATTACTAAATATATCTAAACATACACAAATGGATGTGAAAATATGCTGAGCAAATGATAAATCGTTAGCAGAAACAGAATGCTCAAAAGATTTTTATTTAAACTCCTAAGAAACTGATATATTTCTTCATAACAAAGATATCTCTGCATTTCCATTATTTCTACTTCTTTTATTTGCTAAATCAGCAATTTCCTGCATCGTTGATATAATTTGGCAGCAAAAAAACATGATTTAATCTAACAAGATCACGAAAGATTAGTCAAACGCACATTTCTCTTTTTACAATTTTATTAACTTTATTATATTTATCGTTATCATTTTAAACGCCTACTTTACTTCGAAATGTATTTCAAGTTGACCCACGCTTTTATTGAGTTCAATCATGCGCTTCACTTCACTATATTCAAGTCACGAACAGTCCACAATTATCTTCTTAGCACTCTGATCATTTTCAAATACTGTAAAAAAAGCAAGAACGACCACTAAATGGCAAAATAAAGCAAAAGATTCCGTAAAAATATAGCTCCATCTACAATTGATTTAAGTAAAAACTGTCGTTGCACCATTCCAGCTATTCTGGTCAAGGAAACTATTACGGAACCCAGACGACTCAATAAGATAATAAGTATTGTGTACCATTTTGAAAGGTCATCCGTTAAAATTATTGAATAGATTATAAATAAATATTTTTGTTTCGGTTACCCTTTCAATGGCGTGATTGGTTTGGTAAACCTACATAATTTTCTTTTGTGTCGCCGATGAACTTGAATACAAGTAGCAATGATTTCATGGCATTATAGTTTATGAAATAGTAACCAACGAATTACTTAGTTTAGATAATCCTCCTCGTTGTTCCAATTTTGTCCAATTTGACTAATAAATTAGAACAACCGATGCTATTGAAGGTGGTTTTGTTCTGTATTCATTGCAAAATTCATATACTTTGCTTCAAGACTCTTCTTGATGCCAGTGGCTCTGCACTGAATTCATCAAGACAAAACTAATACGAGATTTTCTGTAAATTAAATACGTAATTACTAAGTAATATTTACAAGAAAAAAATAAACTTGTCTTAAGTGTCCCCTCTAGGGTTGACAGGTGTCCGAATTAAGCCGGACACAGTCAGGTTTTTTGTTTGCGAATGCGGCATTGATGGTATTGCAAATTAGATGATATTCGGCCTGTCCGGCTTTTATGAGGCTTTTTAAATGTGAGCTTTTTTTTACATTTGTCATTCCTTGGTTTCTGCTCCGCTCCCTCACATTGTATTCGTAGCGCAAGCGAGAGTACAAGCATACTCCCGCTACTCTTAATCTCCACCCCACTGTAATTTTATGTTAAATAATAAAAAACCTTGTTTTATTTAAAGAATTATTAGAATAAAAACAATATGGGTGTCCAGCTTTTTACCCATATGTCCGGCTATACTAGCTGGTCTGTCCGGCTTTTCGGTTTTAAGATCTGGAAACCCTAGTCCCCTCACTATCCGGGTGAGTACTCTAACAAAAGAGTATTTGGCAGGTTTTACAAAATATCTCAAATTATTCGTTACAGCATATTACATTTGCCATTTGATTTTTATTTTAAACTAGCTTCCGCCCGCGGCTTCGCCCGCGTGGTGTTTTGATAAAAAGTAACTTTTGTTCTTTTTCAGATTTCAGACTATCCATATCCAATTTTGTAACAAACGGCTCAGCAAATTAGCCGTGAAACAAATATTTACACAGTTACAGTAAATTAATTTGAATATTAATGATTATATTAAAAGAACGGTATAGATTTGGGTAAAGCATTTGATTAAAAGAGAGTAGGTATGTTTAAAAAAATTTAAAAATATCTGTTTACAGTAGGTATAAGGTACCTATGTATTCCATTAAGTGGCAGAAAGTACCTAGGAAAATTTATTGGTCCCTTATGTCCAAGAGACACTTTACAGGGGCCAGCGTCACGTTGTGTACAAAAATATTTTAAAATGACCTAATTTAAAACATTTTTGTACACAACGTTTGCTGTTTTGTTATTATTTGTTAAAATGTGGAGATTGTTTGGATTCGACACTCGCGAGCAGGCCACGTACAGTTGGCCATGCGAAAAACAGTTTTTCTCTAAATGGAGACCTGCTACTTTAAGTGTTTGATCCGTTCCGTTCCGTTCGAATTTCGGGAATTCCGTTTGTAGAATTTTACCCCCACAGTGGTAAAAATTTCAAAATGCTAGAACTAACGATTTTTGTTTCTTATTTAGTGCCTAAATACAAAATGAAATGTTTTTATCTTCAAAATTACGAACTTCATACAAACTTTCAACCCCTATTGCATCCCCTCACAGGTCGAAATTTCAAAAACGCTACAACAAATTGTTTTTTTTATTTCTTATCAAGTTCCTAAATATAAAGTTTCATAGTTTTATCCCCAAAAATGACAAAATCCCATACAAACTTTCAACCCTTATTTCACCCCTTCACTGGTCGAAATTTCAAAAACGCTAGAACAAATGTTTAATTATATCTTATCAAGTGCTTAAATATAAAGTTTCATGGTTTTATCTTTTAAAATTAAGAAATCCCATACAAACTTTCAACCCCTATTTCAACGTCTTCATCCCTTTTTTTTCGCAATAAAAGGTAGCCTATGTTCTTTCTCAGGGACTAAAGATTGTCTGTGCCGAATTTCATCAAAATCGGTTGATAGGTTTAAGAGGGAAAGCGTAGCAGACAGACAGACAGACAGAGTTACTTTCGCATTTATAATATTAGTAGGGATAAGTTCACTCTTGATCCCAATCAAGCCCGGGGGCCAAAACAGGATCCACGATGGAACGAGCCGAACCCAGAAGGTGCCTATTCATCCTGGCTCTGAAATCGGATGGGTTATAAGTACAGAGTTCCACACCTTTGCTGTGCGTATTATAAAAGATCAATCATGAATTCCTTGTTAATTCCTCTATTTTCTATAAATATCACTATCAAAGCTAAAATGTACAAAATCCCACCAAACGCTAAAGACACCTTTATGAAGGTTTCTTGATGTCATGATGTCACCTGCTCGTATAAAAGCCGTACAAAACTCAGATTGACATTTACCGTAAACAACTCAGATTAAGTCCATTCCGTGCATTTACAGTCACGTGGTCAAATTTTAATTATTTTATTAATGATTTGCTCATATTAAATAAAAACAAAATATTTTTATTTAATATGAGCATTTAGAAAGCGAGTATTGAACGTCAAAGCTACGCAATGGCTTCTTAAGTCCTATGTCGGGAGACCTTGTACCGAGAAGAAGCCGCAAGTAACTGGGCAAGGGCTGTTCCTAGGGTTCCGTAACTCGAAAGGCAAAAAACGGAACCATTGACATTTGGTACGAAGAAACGTCTTATAGCACAGATGAAGCAAAAATTTTGAAAACTGTAAATTTTTAGTTACATCATACAATAAATATATTTTACGGAACCCTCGGTGCACGCGTCCGACTCGCACTTGGCCGGTTTTTCTCCCCTTTTATGTGTAACATGACATACATACATAGTTATATAACATTTCAAATTTTTTTCTTGTACTAACAAGACGAATAAGTAAAATTTACTATTACACAGAGCGGATTTTTGCATTTACTATCCCTCATTACAAAATAATAATAATACAAACGATTTTATAGTTCCCGGCATATAAGTTGAACCTGATTTTGAAATCACGTGACATGCGCAGTAGTGAATATCGTACCCAAACTTGCTACTGCGCATGTCACGTGATTTCAATACCAGGTTCAAATTATATGCTGGGAACTATATCTCCACGCGTTCTCGTCTTTAAATTAACACCGATGTGACAATAGCCTTTCTTCATGAATGCGTTTTTGCCAATCTTTTTGGTATTCTAAAACTCTATTAAGTCGAAATTCCAAATATTTCTTCAACTGACGTAGCGCCATCCTAGGAATGTATGTTGTATAATGTAGGAATGTATGTTCTAGGTAATACAACCTAATATACCGAATACTTTTAAAAGTGCTTATCGAACAATCAATAAAAAATCTAGGTAATTATTACATTTTGTTATTTGTGCTAGATTTTTTTCTTGTTTAAATTTCCTTAGATATATAAGTTTATTAGTGTTTCACTCCTAAATTTATATATCTATATTTTTTTAAATAAAAAATATTTAATCATTTATATAACTTAGTTTGTCCGTCGTGTCGCAAATCAACCTTCAACTTTGTTATTGAGCCCTATTTTTTTTTCTTTAACTTCTTTGACTTCACCTTCGTCTCACAGTTTCTCTTTTAGCTAGACGAATCTTCGTTAGTGTAGTAAAGGATTCGAATCTTTTCAGTTTGTTCACTAGACTCTACACAATTCGACAAACCTCCAAAAATTAAGACTTTTTAATTATAAAAAGTTATTAAAAGAAAAATAATTCATCATTTTCAATATCATTTAAATTGTAGTCTTAATTTTTGTAGAATTATCTAATGGAGTTAATAATTATCATAGTAACGCTAACGCTAATTCCCGTAGCAGATCATTTTGCAGCAAATCGAAAACAAATGCGATTTATTAACGCATGCAGCTGAGTTCTATAATTCCTGATACTTTTTAGAAATAGTTCTGGCGTTTTTACCTAGAAAAATGACAATTTACGAAATGATCTGCTAACTTCCCAATTCCCGTAGCAGATCAATTTGCAGCAGATCAGAAAACAAATAAGAGTACTTTTCGCATGCAGCTGAGTTCTATAGTTCCTGATACTTTTTAGAAATAGTTCTAGCGTTTCTACCTCGAAAAATGTCAATTAAAAAAATGATCTGCTAACTTCCCGTAGCAGATCATTTTGCAGCAAATCGAAAACAAATACGATTTATTTACGCATGCAGCCGAGTTCTATAGTTCCTGATACTTTTTAGAAATAGTTCTGGCGTTTTTACCGAGAAAAATGACAATTTACGAAATGATCTGCTAACTTCCCATTTCTCGTAGCAGATCAATTTGCAGTAGATCAAAAAACAAATGTGAGTTCTTTTCGCATGCAGCTGAGTTCTATAGTTCCTGATGCTTTTTAGAAATAGTTCTGGCGTTTTTACCTCGAAAAATGTCAATTAACAAAATGATCTGCTAACTTCCCGTAGCAGATTATTTTGCAGCAAATCGAAAACAAATGCGATTTATTTACGCATGCAGCTGAGTTCTATAGTTCCTGATACTTTTTAGAAATAGTTCTGGCGTGTTTACCTCGAAAAATGTCAATTAAAAAAGTGATCTGCTAACTTCCCGTAGCAGATCATTTTGCAGCAAATCGAAAACAAATGCGATTTATTTACGCATGCAGCTGAGTTCTATAGTTCCTGATACTTTTTAGAAATAGTTCTGGCGTTTTTACCTAGAAAAATGTCAATTTACGAAATGATCTGCTAACTTCCCGTAGCAGATCATTTTGCAGCAAGTCGAAAACAAATGCGATTTATTTACGCATGCAGCTGAGTTCTATAGTTCCTGATACTTTTTAGATATAGTTCTGGCGTTTTTACCGAGAAAAATGACAATTAACAAAATGATCTGCTAACTTCCCGTAGCAGATTATTTTGCAGCAGATCGAAAACAAATGTGATTTATTTACGCATGCAGCTGAGTTCTATAGTTCCTGATACTTTTTAGAAATAGTTCTGGCGTTTTTAACTCGAAAAATGTCAATAAAAAAAATGATCTGCTGACTTCCCGTAGCAGATCATTTTGCAGCAAATCGAAAACAAATGCGATTTATTTACGCATGCAGCTGAGTTCTATAGTTCCTGATGCTTTTTAGCAATAGTTCTGGCGTTTTTACCGAGAAAAATGACAATTTACGAAATGATCCGCTAACTTCCCATTTCTCGTAGCATATCAATTTGCAGTAGATCGAAAAACAAATGTGATTTATTTACGCATGCAGCTGAGTTCTATAGTTCCTGATGCTTTTTAGAAATATATCTGGCGTTTTTACCTCGAAAAATGTCAATTAAAAAAAATGATCTGCTGACTTCTCGTAGCAGATCATTTTGCAGCAAATCGAAAACAAATACGATTTATTTACGCATGCAGCTGAGTTCTATAGTTCCTGATACTTTTTATAAATAGTTCTGGCGTTTTTACCGAGAAAAATGACAATTTACGAAATGATCTGCTAACTTCCCATTTCTCGTAGCAGATCAATTTGCAGTAGATCAAAAAACAATTGCGATTTATTTACGCATGCAGCTGAGTTCTATAGTTCCTGATACTTTTTAGAAATAGTTCTGGCGTTTTTACTTAGAAAAATGACAATTTACGAAATGATCTGCTAATTTCCCATTTCCCGTAGCAGATCAATTTGCAGCAGATCAGAAAACAAATAAGAGTTCTTTTCGCATGCAGCTGAGTTCTATAGTTCCTGATACTTTTTCGAAATAGTTCTGGCGTTTTTACCTCGAAAAATGTCAATTTACGAAATGATCTACTAACTTCACATTTCTCGTAGCAGATCAATTTGCAGCAGATCAGAAAACAAATGTGATTCATATACGCATGCAGTTGAGTTCTATAGTTCCTGATACTGTTTAGAAATAGTTCTGGCGTTTTTACCGAGAAAAATGACAATTTACGAAATGATCTGCTAACTTCCCATTTCTCGTAGCAGATCAATTTGCAGCAGATCAGAAAACAAATGTGAGTTCTTTTCGCATGCAGCTGAGTTCTATAGTTCCTGATACTTTTAAGAAATAGTTCTGGCGTTTTAAACTCGAAAAATGTCAGTTAAAAAAATGATCTGCTAACTTCCCGTAGCAGATCATTCTGCAGCAGATCGAAAACAAATGCGATTTATTTACGCATGCAGCTGAGTTCTATAGTTCCTGATACTTTTTAGAAATAGTTCTGGCGTTTTTACCTAGAAAAATGACAATTTACGAAATGATCTGCTAACTTCCCATTTCCCGTAGCAGATCATTTTGCAGCAGATCGAAAACAAATGCGATTTATTTACGCATGCAGCTGAGTTATATAGTTCCTGATACTTTTTAGAAATAGTTCTGGCGTTTTTACCTAGAAAAATGACAATTTACGAAATGATCTGCTAACTTCCCATTTCCCGAAGCAGATCAATTTGCAGCAAATCAGAAAACAAATGTGATTTATTTACGCATGCAGCTGAGTTCTATAGTTCCTGATGCTTTTTAGAAATAGTTCTGGCGTTTTTACCTCGAAAAATGTCAATTAAAAAAATGATCTGGTAACTTCCCGTAGCAGATCATTTTGCAGCAAATCGAAAACATTTTCATTGTCATTGCAAATGTCATTTTTCTCGGTAAAAACGCCAGAACTATTTCTAAAAAGTATCAGGAACTATAGAACTCAGCTGCATGCGTCAATAAATCGCATTTGTTTTCGATTTGCTGCAAAATGATCTTCTACGGGAAGTTAGCAGATCATTTTTTTAATTGACATTTTTCGAGGTAAAAACGCCAGAACTATTTCTAAAAAGCATCAGGAACTATAGAACTCAGCTGCATGCGTAAATAAATCACATTTGTTTTCTGATTTGCTGCAAATTGATCTGCTACGGGAAATGGGAAGTTAGCAGATCATTTCGTAAATTGTCATTTTTCTAGGTAAAAACGCCAGAACTATTTCTAAAAAGTATCAATAACTATAGAACTCAGCTGCATGCGTAAATAAATCGCATTTGTTTTCGATCTGCTGCAAATGATCTGCTACGGGAAGTTAGCAGATCATTTTTTTAATTGACATATTTCGAGGTAAAAACGCCAGAACTATTTCTAAAAAGTGTCAGGATCTATAGAACTCAGCTGCATGCGAAAAGAACTCACATTTGTTTTCTGATCTGCTGCAAATTGATCTGCTACGGGAAATGGTAAGTTAGCAGATCATTTCGTAAATTGTTATTTTTCTAGGTAAAAACGCCAGAACTATTTCTAAAAAGTATTAGGAACTATATAACTCAGCTGCATGCGTAAATAAATCGCATTTGTTTTCGATTTGCTGTAAAATGATCTGCTACGGGAAGTTAGCAGATCATTTTTATAATTGACATTTTTCGAGGTAAAAACGCCAGAACTATTTCTAAAAAGTATCAGGATCTATAGAACTCAGCTGCATGCGAAAAGAACTCACATTTGTTTTCTGATCTGCTGCAAATTGATCTGCTACGGGAAATGGGAAGTTAGCAGATCATTTCGTAAATTGTCATTTTTCTAGGTAAAAACGCCAGAACTATTTCTAAAAAGTATTAGGAACTATAGAACTCAGCTGCATGCGTAAATAAATCGCATTTGTTTTCGATCTGCTGCAAAATGATCTGCTACGGGAAGTTAGCAGATAATTTTTTTAATTGACTTTTTCGAGGTAAAAACGCCAGAACTATTTCTAAAAAGTATCAGGATCTATATAACTCAGCTGCATGCGAAAAGAACTCACATTTGTTTTCTAATCTGCTGCAAATTGATCTGCTACGGGAAATGGTAAGTTAGCAGATCATTTCGTAAATTGACATTTTTCTAGGTAAAATCGCCAGAACTATTTCTAAAAAGTATCAGGAACTATAGAACTCAGCTGCATGCGAAAAGAACTCTCATTTGTTTTCTGATCTGCTGCAAATTGATCTTCTACGGGAAATGGGAAATTAGCAGATCATTTCGTAAATTGTCATTTTTCTAGGTAAAAACGCCAGAACTATTTCTAAAAAGTATCAATAACTATAGAACTCAGCTGCATGCGTAAATAAATCGCATTTGTTTTCGATCTGCTGCAAATGATCTGCTACGGGAAGTTAGCAGATCATTTTTTTAATTGACATTTTTCTCGGTAAAAACGCCAGAACTATTTCTAAAAAGTGTCAGGATCTATAGAACTCAGCTGCATGCGAAAAGAACTCACATTTGTTTTCTGATCTGCTGCAAATTGATCTGCTACGGGAAATGGTAAGTTAGCAGATCATTTCGTAAATTGTTATTTTTCTAGGTAAAAACGCCAGAACTATTTCTAAAAAGTATTAGGAACTATATAACTCAGCTGCATGCGTAAATAAATCGCATTTGTTTTCGATTTGCTGTAAAATGATCTGCTACGGGAAGTTAGCAGATCATTTTTATAATTGACATTTTTCGAGGTAAAAACGCCAGAACTATTTCTAAAAAGTATCAGGATCTATAGAACTCAGCTGCATGCGAAAAGAACTCACATTTGTTTTCTGATCTGCTGCAAATTGATCTGCTACGGGAAATGGGAAGTTAGCAGATCATTTCGTAAATTGTCATTTTTCTAGGTAAAAACGCCAGAACTATTTCTAAAAAGTATTAGGAACTATAGAACTCAGCTGCATGCGTAAATAAATCGCATTTGTTTTCGATCTGCTGCAAAATGATCTGCTACGGGAAGTTAGCAGATAATTTTTTTAATTGACTTTTTCGAGGTAAAAACGCCAGAACTATTTCTAAAAAGTATCAGGATCTATATAACTCAGCTGCATGCGAAAAGAACTCACATTTGTTTTCTAATCTGCTGCAAATTGATCTGCTACGGGAAATGGTAAGTTAGCAGATCATTTCGTAAATTGACATTTTTCTAGGTAAAATCGCCAGAACTATTTCTAAAAAGTATCAGGAACTATAGAACTCAGCTGCATGCGAAAAGAACTCTCATTTGTTTTCTGATCTGCTGCAAATTGATCTTCTACGGGAAATGGGAAATTAGCAGATCATTTCGTAAATTGTCATTTTTCTAGGTAAAAACGCCAGAACTATTTCTAAAAAGTATCAATAACTATAGAACTCAGCTGCATGCGTAAATAAATCGCATTTGTTTTCGATCTGCTGCAAATGATCTGCTACGGGAAGTTAGCAGATCATTTTTTTAATTGACATTTTTCTCGGTAAAAACGCCAGAACTATTTCTAAAAAGTGTCAGGATCTATAGAACTCAGCTGCATGCGAAAAGAACTCACATTTGTTTTCTGATCTGCTGCAAATTGATCTGCTACGGGAAATGGTAAGTTAGCAGATCATTTCGTAAATTGTTATTTTTCTAGGTAAAAACGCCAGAACTATTTAAAAAGGATTAGGAACTATAGAACTCAGCTGCATGCGTAAATAAATCGCATTTGTTTTCGATTTGCTGTAAAATGATCTGCTACGGGAAGTTAGCAGATCATTTTTTTAATTGACATTTTTCGAGGTAAAAACGCCAGAACTATTTCTAAAAAGTATCAGGATCTATAGAACTCAGCTGCATGCGAAAAGAACTCACATTTGTTTTCTGATCTGCTGCAAATTGAGCTGCTACGGGAAATGGGAAGTTAGCAGATCATTTCGTAAATTGTCATTTTTCTAGGTAAAAACGCCAGAACTATGTCTTAAAAGTATCAGGAACTATAGAACTCAGCTGCATACGTAAATAAATCGCATTTATTTTTGATCTGCTGCAAAATGATCTGCTACGGAAAGTTAGCAGATAATTTTTTAATTGACATTTTTCGAGGTAAAATCCCCAGAACTATTTCTAAAAAGTATCAGGAACTATAGAACTCAGCTGCATGCGAAAAGAACTCTCATTTAATTTTGATCTGCTGGACAATGATCTGCTAAGTTCACACACACAGAATAATGATTGTGGTATTCATTAATATTTACTTTTTTTGTGATTACCTATTCGTGATTGGTAATATATGTTATAAACTCGGCGTCAAAAAAATCGCACCTTATAAAAATCTTATTCAAAAATTCCTAAACCTTATATAGAGGATAGTGTTAGGTATCATTAGAAAGGTAACAAAAAGGAGCATCAAACAACAATTAAGTGCAATCTTTTTTTTAATTAAAATTATACAAAAAGCATAAAAATTTGAAAAATAATAAAAAATCTTAATTAAGTCCTAATTAATAATCGATAATTTACAAAAAAAATGTACAAAAAGTGTCTTAAAATTAACTCAAAATCTAGTGTTACCCCCCCTTGCCCTGATGACGGCTTCCATACGGTCCCTCATAGACCTCACCAACTTCAGGAGCTCTTCTTGAGGGATAAGACCCCATTCTTCAATCACCGCGGTTTGGAGTTCCTCTAGAGTCGAAGGAGCCGGATCCCGAGATCGAACCTTACGTTTAAGATGGTCCCAGAGGTGCTCTATCGGATTCAGATCAGGACTTCTCGCTGGCCACTGCATCACAGGAATTTGGGACCTCCGCAGGAAGTCGTTCACGATGGCTGCAGTGTGTGCGCGAGCGTTGTCGTGCATTAATGTGAACCCCTCGCCAAAAGATTCGGCAAAAGGGACCACATGCACATCCAGGATCTCTGTGATATAGCGGCGCGCAGTCAGCGACCCTTGTCCGCGAGCACCTCCGGTCCGGGAGACGCAGACCAGGTCGGTTTTGCCGGCAGCCGACATACCGCCCCAGAACATGCAGGATCCGCCTCCATATTCCACCGTCTCCTGGATGCAGGCTTGAGCGAAACGTTCACCCTGCCTCCGGTATACTCTTCTTCGTCGGTCGTTGCAGAAAAGACACACTCGTGTCTCGTCTGAGAAGAGAACAGCTCCCCACTGCTCAATGGTCCAATCGACGTGGTCGCGAGCAAACTGCAAGCGGGCTCGTCGGTGCGCTGCAGTCAATTTTGGACCTGTAGCAGCTCTGCGGGCTGCTATGTTCTTCTCCTTCAGTCTTCTTCTAACCGTGGATACACTCACGGTGCGTCTGCGAACTGCCTGGAGCTCCTGTTGCAGCTGAACAGCGTTTGAGAAGCGATTTCTCAAAGAGTACGACACAACGAACCGGTCGTCTCTTTCCGAAGTGCAGCGACGTCTACCGGACCCATGTCGCCGGATATAGCCACCGGTCTCTAAAAAGCGCTGGTAGACTCTACGAACCGAAAAACGGCTCAGATTCAGTTGCCGGGCGACATCACACTGCCGCACCCCTGCTTGCAGTAGTGCAACCACTTGAGCGGCCTCATCAGCTGTAGTGTCCATTTTCCAGATGTTCTTTCTTCAGTAAAATCAGTGCGTGTGTCCCCTTCAACGGTTTAATAGCGAATGACCCACATTGAACCCGTGTTGACCTCTTTATACCCACAAAGTTAGCGCAACTCGCGACTCTCCCGAGCAGCAAAATTTCCTTAGAATTTTTGTGACCCTTTATTTGTTGCTTTAGGTTTTATTTGATAATGAAAAATAATGTTTTTTTATTAAGTTAATTAAGTAACCTTTTAAATAAAATTATAATTAATACGACTGCATGTGCATATCCAGAGTTAATGCCATTTGAACGTGATTTTCTTAGAGGTGCGATTTTTTTGACGCCGAGTGTATTATAGATTTGTTCCCTGTATTTTTGTTCATCATCTCTATTGTAAAACTTTCAGAAGCAACCTATTTCTAGGACCTACGGACGACCCTAAAATGAGAGGACTACTAGTCCATTGAAAAGTTACATTAAGGGTTCCGATTTTCAGAGGACGCAATTTTGTTGTTTTTGATGTGTAGGGAAGGTTAGTATAAGATTATCTACTTTGTGGTATAAGCTTAAGTTCAAGTTTGTGGGGTCGTCACCCTTGTCCCCCGGCTGCCATTTTGGAAAAAGGGCTGCAAAGGATTATCAGGCTGTATCCTTAACTATCTGTAATCTGTAAAATATAAATCGTACTAAAAAAATATAGACACCATATGATGAATTGTCTGCAACTTTGATATTATTATTTTTATTGTTAAATGGAAAACAAAATTAACTGAAACAAATTTTCTTTCGGGCGTTATAACTTTTTTCTGGCCATTTTACAATAAAATGACATGAGAGCTATCTTAGGGAGGGTTTTTAACAAATAATTTCTACTATATATTTTTTTTAATTTAATTAATTTGTATGGCTTTTAAATTGTTCCGAAGTTTACCGGATTCTTCAATACCCGTAAGAATATGATAAAAACTAACCATTAGGCTTAGTTTCCTGTTACATATTATTTTATTCATATAATTCGCCTTTTCCAAAGTGGCGGCCGGGGAGCAAGGGTGGCGACCCCATAAACTTGAACTTAAGCGTATACTGACCTCCCCTACACATCAAAAAAATAAAATTGCGTCCTCTGAAAAACGCACGCTTAGCCTGAAAAATGTAACATTTCAATGGACTATACAGCCAGTATCATTAGGCACCTTTGCCGACACCTTTAAGAATGAAGGATTGATGCTTTTTTTTCTCTATGGGAATAGCTTCGATATTTATGAAATTTTATTGTTATTATATTAAACTTATATGAAATTATATTAAACAATTTATTCCTTTGTTGTCATTAACAGGTTTCTTTTTAATTTGAATTGTTACGCTCTTGATCCCATACAAGACCAGGGTCCAAGATAATTCAACGATGGAACGAGCTAACCCAGAAAGTGCCTATTCACTCAAGCTTTGAGGTTCACAGTAGAGTGTCCACAGTCACCAGGCCACAGCCCATATGTGGGCTGTTCACCCATATACTTTCTATTCTATTCTGTGACGTAACCAGTAGACTATAAGAGTCTGCTTAATACCAACTTTAAAGTTTTTAGGTCATCTGAAAGTGGGTTAGGTTTCTGATCTATAAGTAATTAAGCGAGTCAGTCATAAAAAGTGGTTTTAAACGTTAATATATCAATAACTGCATGAGCTACATTTATAAAATTTTGGACTTTAGACAAGATATGAGAGTTTTATTAATGTACCCAATTTTATGTATATGGTTTGAATAGGTTTTGATTTGTGAAAGAGTCAAAAGTAGTTTGGTTCGTGTAATTTTACACACGGCGGCTGCGTCGTCAGTTCCTTTTTCTTAAAACTTGTAGCAAATTATAATAAAGGCCATACTATATTATGTATTTAAAAATGCGATTTATTTATATATAAGTCAGTATCTTGTAAACTGTCCTTATACGAACGCCTTTCATTTGTTATTTGAGAGTAATTATAGGTAAGTACACAATTAAAACAATGAAGACAGTTGTCACAACTTTAGCAACAAAGTGATTATTGAATGTGTGAACATTGTTGCGCTTACGCACTTGGAAACAGCATTTGTGTTAGCCTGACATTGGGCAGGATATTTATCTTAAAACAAACTTACTTTCTTTAAACAAAGAGATAAATATTTCTAACAAAATTGAGATTGCAACATTGTACATATTTTATTTGATGAGGACTTAATTTTTTTATACCGAAATATACTCATGAGTAGGTTGTTCTAGGTTACAGTTTCTTTAATTACTTAAATGAATATTTGTGCAGATTTTAATGATTTAATAAAAATAATTTCTTCAAAATCAATAAAATACATATATCTATTATTATGATAATAATTCTAATAGTTCTCGTTTATTTTATTTTTCAAACTATAGTTACATTATTTTTTCTTGTTCTCTCAGAATCAAAATTGTTTTTAGGTCTCGTATTGTTGAATATTTAGCCTTTGCCTAACATTACCCCTCTGCCAAATGCACAAGCGTCGGAATCCTGTGCGTTATATAAAACTAGTTGAGCCGCCATTTTAAAACCACAATAATCAGAACGTCTTACCGTGCAGAGCTCCCACGAAAATGCCTGCCTGTGCTGTTTTCTACTGTAAAAAAAATTCGAAAATATCTAGTATGCAAAAAGATGGTGTCACCTTTCATTTGTAAGCATAATTTTTAGGTTTTGATTATTATTTAATTCATAATTTCATGTTTTAGCAGACTACAATTTCAAATTTCGCGCTCAAAGTTCGTTTGATGACGTCACGGCTGCACTCCCCACGAGACTACCTAGGGTTGACCATTATCGCATTTCAATTAATTAAGACAAAAATTAGAAAAAGTTTGTTGGTAATAAATAACTGTAATTTTGTATTAATTAATTACCAATTATAATTTCGTTTTAACAATGTACGTTGCGTGTTTATTTTTAGTTTAGTATTAAGTACATACCTACACTTTTGCGGCTGCTTGAAGCCTATTCTTTGCCACACAACATGGAAATATAAAATAATAAATAAAATAATTAGTTAAAATAATAATCAAACTATTTGTCCTTTTATTCATGCTGGGCGGCGCTCATAAACATTAAGAGTACTAATGCTGTATATACTTCCAGTGTCCCTGACTTCATAAAAAAGACACGGTTAAAAGGGTACCATCGTCTAACCAGCACACCCGATCATTTCCGAGAAACCAAAATTTTTTTTCGAGCCACAGGACAAATTGTTTTTATTTTGTAATCAGCAACCCTTATTAATTTGTACAATATTAATTTGCACAATAGTGATGTCAACTTCATCGATATTGTGATTTTACGAGTGAGTAATGAATGAATGAATGCAAGTATCATACTTAAATTGGAAATATGTATTTTTATTTAGTTCTTACACTTCCGCGCACATTACACATCAGAATAAAACACTTTTTTACGGATTTTTGCGCATGTTTTATTTTATTTTATATTTAATCCTGACGTTTCGACTCCTTTACAGGAGCCGTGATCACAGGATGACTAAGATGATGGTTGTCATGTATTTTCTACTACCTTCACAATATTTTAATCGGGCACGTTCCTAATTATTAAATTATTTTATATAAATCAAGTTGTTTTATTTTATATTAAAACATTATTTAGTTATTTAATTAAATTAATAGTATTTTTAATTTAAATCTGTATGTCGCAGGGAAATTGTATAATTCCGCAGTTTACATTCGGCGTCATCAGTTTAAAAAACACATACCCTTTTCTTAGTTCTTTTTCTTAACGATAATAAAACACAGCTTAGATAAATTACAGTTTGTTTCAGTAATTATTACCAGGTATTAATGATGATTTCAAATAAGAATAAGGTATGTGATTTTGAACTGATGACGCCGTATGTAAAGTGCGGAATTATACTATTTACCTGCGATATTATACATACGAGAATAAAACTGTAAAGATATAGAATAAAACAGGTCAAGTCCACCTTAAACCAAATGGCTAGTAATGAGAGTAGAGGAAGCGAAATCACTAATTTTTGAACATTTTGTCTGTCTGTATGTATGTTTGAGCACGCATCACCCAAAAACTACGCGACGGATTTTGATGACATTTTAGTATGGTAATAGCTAAATGTCATCGTCAACATTTAAGTTAAGTTTTTTATTAATATTGTAGCATTTATAGCTCCTTTTAAAAACCGGCTTGTCCAACTGCAATACTTCAAGATACTAGGAGTAAGGTATGTGGTACCAAAAGTCATTTGTACATAAATGAAAGCTATTGGAAGATAGTATTGCAGTATTAAAATTAGAAATGATCGGTATGTGTAGTTCAGGCAAATATACTCTGCCCCTAGGCGGTATACTAATTGTTGGTATTTATACTTTAAGCTTTGATATGCCCGGAAACATCTAATTTTTCATATTCAGTTTTCCTAAAGAATACAGCATACGAAAAAAATGGATTCATGCTTGTAATAGGTAATAGGGCATCTTGGGCATCTTCAAGAACAAGTACTATATGTTCCATACATATTGAGCCGTCTCAGTTTCAAAAATTATCTAACAATAGAAGAAGATTAGTTGCCCATGCTGTGCCAACGTTATTCTTGAATGATCCTCTTAGTTTATTATATAACTAGTTATGCTTCAAATAGATATTAACATGTAATATTATAACAGTTTTAGTTTATTACATTTAAATGTATTAATTTTAGGTTAAAAAATAAGTTGAAAAGGAAATACCTGCAAAAAGTGATGTAAGCAAATCGCAAAAAAATACAAATAATCAATCGGTCAAAGTAAAAATCTGAGAAATATAACTATATTCACTATCGCTTTGTTAAAAATAATGTTTCAGAGTTCCTCCTTTCCATTATGGGTATACGCAAAAGGGTCCACAGTGAATTCTATATATATAATAACACCTATTGTAAATATCTTTTAAATGCAATAAACTATCAAGTTTCAATTTGTATTTGTAGGAATACTAACGCAAAGATAATAAATTCATTCATTGAACGAAACTGATTTATCGATATCGATATTCTCGTGCTATGTCATGTCACTTCTCACACAATGACATTCGTGTGTTTGAATAGAACGTTAACACACTATTTTAAGCACGTGTGCGTGTATTTTAAATATGTTTGTCGTATTATGCATGTGTGCGTTTGTAAACACGCAAAGAGTTTTTGTTCCTGTGTGCTGGCATTGAATGTAGTAGTAACCTCACCCCCCGCAAAAAATGGCAGAAAAATATGTACGAGATATTGACTAATGGCTACTCCAGTCCTGTTTACTCTGAGATTGTATATAACTGTTGCAGGCAACATTATAAGTTTGTTTTTTATTATTCAGTGTAGCAACATTTTGTTCACTCCTTCATTTTCCTCCTTGCAATTCTATTGTACATGGTGTCAGTGAGTCAATAATATATTAATTTTACAGAATCAAGCCTCCCTCATTGTTTGCAACCACTGAACATCCAGCCCTACAATAAGTTCACCGGCTACCAACAATCTACTGCGCTACAATAACAAACATAGTTTGTTTTAATATAGAATTATATACATATAAAATACTACAGAATTAATATAGCTCTACTGGTGAAAGAATTTATCATAAACATCAAAAAAATCATCAAGTACGCTTGTGTTGTTTTGGAGTTCATTGAGGTTAAACACTGTGACAGGGAATTTAAATAATAATATTTATGCACCAAAGGTCGTTAAGTTCTTTCTCAAAATGTTAGTCACAAATCAGCTTTTCCTTATGGGACATTTTGGAAGACACAGGCTAGCCGGTTAAAGCTGTACATTACAAAAGCGTTACACTCTAGTGAGTGAGTTTGTTTATAGGAAGAAATCTCTGGAATTGCTTAACCGATTTTGAAAATTCTTTCACCAGTAGAAAGCTAGAATAATTCTGATTGATATAAGCTAAATTCGAGTGTGATTAAAATATTTGGTGCCCAGTAAAGTGGGCACGGATCAGCTAGGTAGCTACTAAATATACATTTTGTTGCTTTCTTAAATTTGTCGTTTATTCCCTGTATGTTATTGCAATGTTCAGGGATACTTACTTAAAGCAGATACTTGTTGACTTTGTTGTAATCAACGAAATAATGATATCATAACAATACTATTATTGTATTAACAAAATAATTTTGTAATGGATTATGCATGGTGACGACATATAATATTGAAAATGTCGTTACTTCTGTTAAATCTGACGAGTTTCTTGCGCCCATTCTTCTTGTCAGTTAAAAGACGTCCTGAATGGGCGGTACGTAAAAATTTTAAGTGCATTTGAATGAAGTTATTTTCATTTCATTTAAAAAATTTATTTTTAAATTTTGAAATGAAATGAAATGAAAATAACTAGAAATAATAAATAGAACGAAGTCCTTATGGACCAAGAGCCACTGACCAATTTTAGGTGGTCATTTCAACAGTCACGAAATTTTCTACAGTTAATCCTCCATACCCACTAAAAATGAAAAGCCACTTCTGGCAGCCCAGTGTGGCCGGGATAGACTACACTAAAATTTAAAGGAGGGTAAGAAATAAGTTTTATTTTAGTTAAAGTATCAGTCATACAATTTTAGGAAATTAGTTTCGACAGTATTTTGTCTTCATGGAATTTTTGCCAGAGCATTTACATCTCTCCTAATTGTTGCCAGAACGCTATAATTGTTTATAAAATAAAAATCCATTTTTGTCATTTCATCAGTCTTCAAATTTTAACAGAATAAATAAAATAAAAATAAATAAACAATTAATAATATACAATGCCAGAACGAAATTCCATCACCAACAGACTGCCAGAGCGAAAAACGTGTAAGTGCAAGTAAGACAGTAAAAATTGATTTCTCTACCCAAAAATAAGCTTTTATCGTTTTTGTAATAAAAAGAAAAACGTGTAAAAAATAAACATGGAAACTCTGAAAGGAAACGGAGAATTTAACGAATGCTAAGAAAAAGAAAGGACTAGGAAGTCCTAGAAAATATCGTAGATGGTTTGTATTTGAAACTTGTTGACAGTGCAGAGAAACTATGTACTATTATTGTTCTTTTTCGGTCACCTAACCGATGACCACCTTTGCAAAAGTTGCTTAATTTCCGCAATCTCAGGACGAACGCACTAACCACTGCGCTATCACGCCAAACATAATAATAATATATTAATATTTCTTATCAATCCACCAGTAAAATATTTTCTCACTATCTCGCCTGATGGTAAGCGACGATACGATCTAGGATGTGACGCGCTTGCCTAAAAGATACCTATTCACTCGTGACTTGAAGACCCATAAGATATGTTTATTACTCATGACTCAGGTACATATGGTCCTATTATTATTGTTTTATGTCAACAACCATTTTTCATAAGATTAATACATATCTAAGTTTACAAATAACTGACTGACCCGGCCACGCGTTGCTGTATTATAATCAAAAAACAATAAATCTATCCCATGTTCTAAGTTGGAACAAATCCAGCAAAATGAAAGTGGTTTCGAAGTTCATCGCGGTCAAACACAAATGTAAATCTGTTGAATTTTCTAGTACCTTTCCAATTTTGCGCTTTAGCCAGCGTTGTCTCATCAATGAGAGGGACATCCTATTATTTGAAAAAAATATTTTTACAAATGTTTCGGCAATCGATTAAGATGAAACAGCTATTTAGTTTTACAATTTAATGACTTTGTTTATTTTTAACTACCTGACCCGTGCACACTTTATTGAGCATTTAACAGTTTTAATCACAATCAAATTTAGCTTATGTCACTCAAGATTAATGTAGCTTTCTATTAGTGAAAGAATTTTCATAATTGGTTAAGCAATACCAGAGATTACTTGCTACAAACAAACCTACAAACTCGTAACTTTTTATAATATAAGTGTGGCTCACATATCGGTTTTCATTGTTAAGTCGCTCCGAAGTCTCGGGTTCGACCCCAGCTGTGACAATGTAGAAAAAAAATTATATTGACTCGAGTCTGGGTGTTGTGGAACCGTATTTGTTACTGAATTCTACTTAACTTGGGTTTACAACAATTTATTTGATGTGGCCTAATATTCATTTATTATTTTTGTAATAATAAAAATTCCCAGTGCAATAATATTTGTTAGACAAATTTAACTAAAGTAAAGAACGTTCAGTACACAATTTTAATCTTATCTTAGAATAAAGCATTCTTAAAATAAAATAAATATTATAGCAAATAAATATTTGAGGACAGTTTGGTGCAATGGTATCGAATCTGCCTATCACACCGACGGTCCTGGGTTCAAGTCGAGCATTTATACCTGAGTCATGGGTACAAATATATATATTTCTATGAATATTTCATGTCTGTAGCATATAAGTATGTCTATCCGTCACCCCAGTATCCATTACAAGCCTTACAGTGCTTACATTGGGCTAGGCTAATTGGTTTGAATGTAAGAAATATTATTATCAATATTTTCTGTACACTTCAAATTTTATATTTAAATAAATAAACAAATAATTCGTGTATTTGCCGGGACATGTTAAATAAAAATTACGGTTAAAAGGTCAAAAGAGATAGCACATATATGAGAACATTTTTGCAAAATTTATTTAATACAATTCGTGGTAGCTAAAGCAAGGCAAAACATTACACTATAATGTTTTGCCTTGCTTTAGCTACCACGAATTGTATTAAATAAATTTTGCAAAAATGTTCTCATATATGTGCTATCTCTTTATTGCTTAAAATAATAGAAAAGTTCATTTAATTCATTATTTTCATATAATATACTGATAATTGATTATTTACTATGTTTTGTCTTAAATAAATAAAACGACCCTTATTTTTTATAAATGAGGGTATTTTTTTATAAAATTCTGTTTCTTCAAACGTTATCATAGTTTTGTCGTTATTTTCACGAGGCTTGGATAGAACAAAGAAACTAACGCGACAAGGTGTTGACATAATGCTAAAAATAACAACAACCCGTCGACATCTTTCGACATACAATTATTTTGAAATTAAAAATATCCAATTTAACTTGAAATGTCACTGAACTATTTTAACCTTACCAAATGTCAAATTAATTACATTACAAACTAATTAAAGGAAAATGAGAAGAATCATTACATATAATAGATGCCCGGACAGCGAAAGGTCGTAGGTTCGAATCCTACATGTAGTTTTTTATTACATGCATTTTTTCAATATTATTACATCAATGTCAAACAAGTGAAGTATTATTCTCAAGTCATTGAATATCAAATCCATAAGTGATTTAATAATGTCCTAAAAATATGTAATAAAAATGTCGAGCAGAGTAAAATTATACAATAAATGTTAAACTAACTAACCAGGGCTTAAAAGACGACTTAAACTCAATGCTAAAAAAAATAGTAGGTACATATTTTGTAGGTATAAATCTTGGTTTAGTGAGTACAGCATTAGTCATTTACATAAGAGAAAGACACAACTACAGGTTGACCTGAAGTGGCACCGACGCCGACGGTCCTGGGGTCGAATCCCGCAATGGGCAAATATTTGTGTGATGAATACAAGCATTTGTATCTGAATCATCACATATATTTCTATACGTTACCCTTGTATTAATAACACAAGCCTTACAGTGCTTACTTTAGCATTGGCTAATTTGGTGTTTAAAAAAAACTGGTTGGTTGCCTATAAAGTCGGTATACGGGCGAAAGTTTTACGTGACAACGACTTTGAGTGGTAAAATAATTTTAATGTGAATATTCATTCGTATAGTAGGAAGAAGGATGAAATAATAGTAACAATTTAAAACATTTATTTATACAAAGAATTATATTTAAAACATTAATTTATAGGCACGCGTCCCTTCCACTTTTTATGTCTGTCTCTCTCGCTCTTAGGCGGGCTAACCATGCCCGAGTGGAAGGGACGCGTGCCTCTCACTCGCTCTCATTGTAAGCGCATAACGTGAGCGGAGCGTAACGCAGTTTCTTGAAATGTCACCCGGCAAACCAATTAATAAGACGTTGTCACGTCAAAAAAAAAAATATTAATATCTATATATATAAAAATGAAACCCGTTTTCCGTTGTCACGACATAACATGAAAACGGCTTGACGGATTTGGCTGATTTTTTTTTTGTAGTTTTCTAATACTCTGTACAAGGTTCTTACGGAAAAAAATATAAAGAAAATATCTCAGAAAGATTGAAAAATATAACGTAACGAATGTCAACGTCATTCAATTTAAAACAAAAATCTGTGGTAATCTGTGACACCACATCGATAACCGCGCTGACAAATGTCAACGTCATTCAATTGAAAGCTACGCTAAGGTACGAAGTTCGCTGGGTCAGCTAGTACATAATAAGTACGAACAACCCGCAGGAGTGTTTCTTAAGTCAACTATAGATATAAGTAAATAAGGAATTACTTAGATACGCTATTGGTTTAATTATCTACGTAATACACAATTTTCTAGAAGCTTCCTTCGATTACACGGGGAATTTATTCAAATCAAAGGGTTTGTTATGCAACGAAAACCCCTTTTGTGCGACAGTTAATCGACGGTTAAAATTATGTAACAATCTAAACTGCACGAATTCAATTGCAAGAACAAACTACGCACGGCCTACCGACCCCGTGAATAAGTATTTATCATTAATATTCAGCAGGTTGCTGCGTATTGTGCAACCGGATCTCACGGTCAGATGGTAAAAGTGACAAATAAAATAATTCACGGTCATTTTCACTGTTTAGAAAAATCGCGAAAATAATCGGGCGGGAAAAACAATTGGAGGCGGGTGTTATGAACGCTTTCTAAGCCCAAACGGCGTCTGCGCAGTGCACAGAACGCGTCGCGGCCGCGCACCCGTCGGACGAACAAATGTTTACTCACCACTCGTTATAAAGTAAGGCAGCCCGCAAAAAAGCCATTAGAATCCGTTCATTCGTAGACTACCCGCCAGTGTGGCAACTTATCCTTTTCGTAAGTCAGTGAGCGGCAAGTATATAACAAAAAAAAAGCACTTTCCACCGCAGATATGCGGGCAGCGCTGATCTGTTTACTGGCCGTAGTGGCCCTCGCGGCCGGGGAATACGCAGAGGAGCCTTGGGTGGAAGAAGAGGACGTGGAAGACAACTATGATGATGAAGCAGAAGAACACAGCCGGAGACGACGTGAGGTCTACGTGGAAGGTCCTTATGAAGAACACATAAGGGTTAAACGATGCGACGACGAACCAGTTTACCGTGTGCGTCGTTCAGCTGATTACGTGAGGGTACCGCGTCAGGTTCACCAGTATGAAGTTCACGAGTTCTCTGATGACGCAGCACCATCCTCGCCGCCGTACGAAGAGATGCTGGCTGCCAGCGCTGAGCATTACCACAGAGTGTATGCAGCTCCAGGACAACCTTCTGCGAGGTATCTCAGCCCAGAAGTGAGTGTTGGAGTATCACCTGTGGCGTCTCATCCTGTGCAATTTGTGGCTCCTAATTCTGTGTATAACAAATTCGCTGCTGCTCCGCTATTCAGCGATAATATTCAGGTTGTAGCACCCCCCAACGCTAAGTCTGTGTTAAATAATCATGTTCAATTCGTGGCACCTCAAAAGGCCGCAATTCACCACCCTCCTGTTCAGTTTGTGGCCCCTAATGCTGTGAATGTAGTACCAAGTCCCGTGGCGTCCCTTCCCGTTGCTGTGGCAGCGGCACCGGTTCCGTTGAAGAAGTTGTCTGATGACTTATTGGGTTCAGCTGCTGGTCATCATCATAAACATCATCATGGTCATGAGGGTGGTGGTGGACATCATCATCATGCGGATCATCACGGGGAACATGGTGGAAAGGTAAGATTTGTGCTTCATTTTGTTTCTGTTCAATGAGTGACGTTTTATTCACGTGCTGAAGGTACTTTTGGAATTAAAAATACTTCTTATTCCCAATGTACGCCATGTTCATTATTAAAATACATTAATTGCTTATATATATATAATAAAACTACTGTCTATTAATATTAATAATTTCTATTAACTTATACGATAAACGTTATTATGCTAAAATAAAGTAGTCTGTATCTTATTTTCTATGCGTCTGAGCAAAATAAAAGTTTTTAAATATAATAATTTAAAGGCACTTTGAAAATTGTCAGAGCCACTTATTTAGAAATTACAGTAGTTGTACAAATATAAAAATTTCATCCCATTAATTAGTTGAAAGTTAAAATAAAGATCGTCTTTCTGATCCCTCGGGATTTTAAAAATAAGATGAGAAATAATTGGAAAGTCTTTTATGTTTAAGATATACTCGTTTATTTACTGAACTCTAAGTAATAAAAAATAAATCTCAGTTTTTTATTTAAGATTTGAAGGTATGCTTTATTTAAAACTTAAATAAGAATACCTACTTATCTAAAAAAAAATTATCATTATATACTCAAAAATAATTTTAAAAACATTATTTTTTCTTAATAATTAAAATAAAAGTAATTAATATAATTTTCTATCACATTTCAATAAATAAACATTGATTTTAAGTTTTAACATTCTTTATGCCTATCGGTCGTAGTTCTTCGATTTTTTTAAACAAGCAGACCGAGTTTTAAGCTTGGCTATGTAGGAACATAAAACGTAACCATTAGTGAGTTAAAGTACTAAAAACTACATAAGTATAACTAAGATAAAATATACACTTTACAGGTGTAATTTATGTCTTATACAAATATGGCATTATGAATAAAAAATAAAATACATTATTATAGCTGGTTCCACCTTAATCGATTGTTTAATATTTGTAAAAATTATTACTCTCGATGTTGAAGGTAGACAATTTTCAACATTGGTGGAACGAAACTAGCTCATAATAGAAGTTGAAATACGTTTGTAAACGACGCGTCTGCCAACGTCTCGGTAGCTCAGATTTCACAAAAAGGTCGTGGCTTGGTATCCTGCCTGGATTAGGATTAGGACACGTGGTTGTTATTATAAGATATATAAAATATATTTTACTGTTATTTTTTTAAATCGCATAACATACAAACACTAATGAACGGCATCCATATTTAGGAGCTGGTAAAAACTAACATACACAGAAGCTATGCAATTCGATGCTGTAACGGGTCGGATTAATAACCTCCTTTTCTTTGAATTCGATCAAAAATAATTAAAATGCAACGATTTAAGATTTTTATTGGTATCTTATATGATATTTATTTTAAGAAAAGTACTAGACTGCTCTCAAGTTATCTCAGGCGGGACACGAACCTGCAACCTTTGGGTTTCCGGATCACTGCTCACCGAACCGAGCAATGTGAGCACTCGTCGAAATTTTCTTGTACTTTTTATTTTTTTTTACGCTGGTCAGCGTTCCTTCACCAATAAGAGGACTACCCTCGCATTATAAAGAATCATTTTTACATATATTTAACAATCGATAAAGATGAAACAGCTTTTATTTATAATTTTTTTATTTTTACTTGGCAATGCTATCAAATATGATATTTTTTAATGAAAAGAACCCATCCATCCGACGCATACAAATGTTGCGGGTTCGATTCCCGCCTGAAAACTATTTGTGAGCCGAGTAAAATTTTTGTAGTATTTTTTAATTAAAAAATTATGATGCAACGATAAAATATTAATTATCAATAACTTATCAATGTCTGTTCATGTATTCCTTACCCAAGCCTTACGAAAGTAAGAAATAATATCATTTTTATGTTTTTTATGTATTTTTTTGCATATTTCCATGCTTATTTAATTACTCTAAATTGCAATAATTAATTACAAATCAACAACAAACAATCAATAAACAAATAATACACGGATGATCTATGTAACAAGAAAAGAGATGATTTTTTATTTAAGTTTTTGCTTTTAATCTCATATGATAAATTATTTTAATACAAAAACACTTAAGAAAAATCGTCACGCCTCATAAGTTATTCCTAAGCAGACTTACAATATTATTATTATTACCTTTCTATATTTAACACATATTTACTTGGAAAATAGTTTATTACTAATCATTAATACTTTTAAATAATAAATTATTTCTCGCAAATGAATTCCCGCCTGAGGATTTACTTTTTCTAGTACTATATATTTCTATAAAAATGATTTATCTTATAAGATAGCATTGACAAATGCAATAAATCTGTAATCTAAAATCGCAGTTGTTTGTGTGTTTGTCTGTCCGCTCTTTTTCCCGCTCTTTTTCCATTGTATCAATAACGTTACGCGTTAACCGCAAGTAGTTCGTCTACCGGACGCTAGATGGCGCTAACGGAAAAAAATTTATACTAGAATAAATTTAAAGAATTTGTTCACCCGTGCGAAGCCGGGACGGGCCGCTAATATATATTAAAATCATAACATTCATTAATGTCAACCATGATAACTTATAAAGTTATTCTAATAAAGTGCGTTTAAACAGCGTTATCTATAAATAGTATCAAATGACAATGTCTGCTCATACCATTCACTAACATTTGTTTAGTATTAATTATAATAGCTACAGCACAGATAAGGAATACAAGTGAAATTGTACAATCGACACATTAAGCTTAGAGACAACAAAGATAAAATGATTATTCAAATACTAGCGACCCGCCCCGGCTTCGCACGGATGCAATGCTCTACTATATTATGCATGAATTATACATATAAACCTTCCTCTTGAATTACTCTATCTATTGAAAAAAACCACATCAAAATCCGTTGCGTAGTTTTAAAGATTTAAGCATACATAGGGAAATAGGGACAAAGAAAGCGACTTTGTTTTATACTATGTTGAACACCCGACCCCACCTGATGGCTCAAAGGCGTGGTTGATTTTACAGGCGTATTTTATCTTTACATATATATTTCTACTTTACGTGTGTATGTCACTGAACTCCTCCTTAACGGCTGGAACGATTTGAATGATTTTTTTGTATGCGTTTGGGTGGCGCCCTGGATGGTTTAGATTCACAAATCAGCCCGGCAGATGGCGCTGCAGTCGGTATCCTAGGCAGGACAACGTCTGTCGGATCCTCTAGTATCTTATAAAAAAATGGCATTGTGAATGCAAAAAAAAAACAAACTAAGTAGCTTAAGCACTTGTGTTACGGAATTCAGAAATTAACACCCTACCAAAACACACTTACTCGAATCAATATAGAAAAGCTCGTTTTTACATTGACCCGGCTGGGTATCGAACCCGGGACCTCGAAGTGGCATTACCATGAAAGCCATACCGGTTTTATACCTTTACCATTACCGGCGTGCAATCGACCTTAAAACTAAAAAACTATATTTTTTATATAAATTTGCCTTTTTCATTGCTATCTTATAAGATAAATAATTTAAATAGAAAAATACTGGCTAAAATTCGACTCGGTTCATAAGTGAATTCTAAAGCGGGAATCAAACCCGCAACCTTTGGAAGTCTGGTCCAATGCTCTGTAAACTGTAAATTAGTTAACTATGTTAACTTAGTGTGGGTCCTAATCCCACAAATAATAAAGGTTGTTGTTTGTGTAAATCATTTGAATTAAATAATTTCTGTGTCATAAGGAATATCTGTAACTTACCCGTGTTAACATATATTTACACATTAAAATAAAAACATAAATAAATAAATATTTTTTACATTCACACCAATTAGCTTAGTCTAAAGTAAGCACTGTAAGGCTTGTGTTATGGATACAAGGGTAACGAATAGACGTATTTATATGATACATAGATATGTAACATTCATAGTAATACAAACACCCATGACTCAGGTACAATTGCTCGCATTCATCATACAAACATTTGCCCCTTCCGGGATTCGAACCCAGGGCAATCGCTGTGAAAGGCAGAATCCATACCATTGCACCAAACATGACTAGACTAAAATACATGCCTGTTGGTGAATACAGCATTTTTTTCTTTTCTTACCAATTGACTAATCCATTGATATTAAACTATTTAATGATATTTTTTATGCTTGTATTGTTATAATAGCAATAATTTGCTTACTCTCCCCCCCCCGTATAATGTTCGATACAATTTCCCTATATAAGATTTTAAACTCATTAATCGCTTCATCGTTCGAGCCCGTCTTGTTGTTCGTTCTCCCGAGCAACTTAAATAAATACGAGTCCGACTCGCGTACGAAGGGTTCCATACAAACTTTTAGTTAAGTAAAGTAATATTCTGTGAATATTTCAAGCTTGTACCGTGCCGTTATCAATATCGAGCAAGAAAATCACGTTTGTTGTATGAGAACTCCATTAAATATTTATTTTATTCTGCTTTTTAGTATTTGTTGTTATACCGGCAACAGAAATACGTTATCAGTGAAAATTTCAACTGTCTAACTATCACTGTATCATGAGATACAGCAGACAAACGGACAGCGGAGTCTTAGTAATAGGGTCCCGTTTTACCCTTTGAAATACATTCTTTTATCGTTCTACTAACACGTACAACGAGAAAAAGTTGGAAGTAGATCTTTTTAACGTAACTCTTAACGGTAATTAAAATAAACTTAAATATTTATAGCCAATAAAGCAATTAAACACATTTCCATTTCGTCTCGTTTTGCTAATTTTTCGGATTTTTCTTATACAAATAGTGAAAGAGAAATGTAGTAGTTCGAATGTTATTTAATTTTGTCACTGATTGTGAGGCCCGTACTGATTTCGTATATACTAAGTCTGGCCATAAATACTGTTACACTTAAAAATAAAAAAATATTACATTTGAATTTCGAATCTGTCATTTTTATATGGTTGTTCATTGTGTTTTCTCATTTTGGCGCCAATACATTTTATAATATTTTGCGATATTAAAACGGAGTGGGGTGATAAAGAGAACCGAATCGCTGTGATTGCATTACACAAAGTAGGTATGGAGCCAAATGCAATTTTTAAAACTCTCCATACCCTAGGTATTAGTAAAATGTTTGTGTACCGGGCTATTAGTAGTTACAATGAGACTTCCTCTGTTTGTGATAGAAAAAGATCTGGCCGTCCACGTAGTGTTCGTACGAAAAAGGTGGTCAAAGCAGTAAGGGAAAGAATTCGAAGAAATCCTGTCCGAAAGCAAAAGATTTTATCTCGGGCAATGAAGATAGCACCTAGAACCATGTCACGTATTTTAAAAGATGACTTAGGACTTGCAGCCTATAAGAGACGCACTGGTCACTTCTTAACTGATAATTTAAAGAAGAATAGGGTGGTAAAATCGAAACAACTACTGAAGCGGTACGCAAAGGGAGGTCACAGAAAAATTTTGTTTACGGATGAGAAAATTTTTACAATAGAGCAACAAAATGACCGTATTTATGTTCAAAGCTCTAAGGAAGCTTCCCAATTAGTCGACAGTGTGCAACGTGGACATTATCCGAGTTCAGTAATGGTTTGGTGGGGTGTTAGCTATGAAGGAGTGACTGAGCCATATTTTTGTGAAAAAGGTATCAAAACATCGGCACAAGTATATCAAGATACCATTCTTGAGAAGGTTAAGCCCCTTAACATCGCCATGTTCAATAACCAAGTATGGTCCTTCCAGCAAGACTCGGCGCCGGCTCATAAAGCTCGTTCCACGCAGTCTTGGTTAGAAGCGAACGTTTCGGACTTCATCAGAGCTGAAGACTGGCCGTCGTCTAGTCCCGATCTTAATCCACTAGACTATGATTCATGGTCAATTTTAGAGTACAGCTTGCTCTAAACGCCATGATAATTTGGAGTCCCTAAAACAGTCTATACGATTGGCAGTGAAGAATTTTCCCATGGAAAGAGTGCGTGCTTCTATTGATAACTGGCCTCAGCGTTTAAAGGACTATTGCAGCCAATGGAAACCACTTCGAATAAGCTTTATATATTTTTAATTGCTTTATATTTATGTACTAAACTAACATAGTGTAAAAGTAATAAATGTTTTAAGCAGTTAAAAAAAATGTTTTTTCTATCTTACAATATTTATGGCAAGACTAGGTATATAAATTACGTGTCAAAGTGTCTGATTGCGATGAACTCAAAACTTTTAACCGATTTTTCATTTTGCTGGATTTATTCCAACTTAAGACATAGGATAGGTCTCATTTAAATTAAAACAGCAACGCGTGGCCGGGTCGGCTAGTTTCTATATAAATATGTAACCAATCACGATAGGATCACGTAAGGATTATTCAAAATATAATTAATGTAAATTTTTATGAATATTTGTTGCTAAAATAAAGAGAGAAAAAGGAACGAGTCTCAAAAATGAAAAGACATTTTTTTTTTCAATTTTTCCTAATATTATTCAAAACCCTTAAACATTTGGTGTTCTATGTTTGTGTTCGTTAACGTAAGTTTAACATACTATTTTAAAAATAAATATTATTTATGATAGGTTAGTCTGATAAATACTTGAAAATTAGTCAATGGAATGCGACGTATGTAACTTAAGTTATGTGTATGCCGGAAAAGGTTTTTATATGGTCGGCAAATATATGCTGAGGGCATTGACGACCGTTTGGTGCAACGGTAGCGATGCTGCCTTTCGCACCGATGGTCCTGGCTACGAATCCAGGTAGGGGCAGATGTTTTTGTGATATTTATGTATGTCTATTCGTTACCCTAGTATTTTTGGCTAGGCTAATTGATATGAATGTATGAATTATTTGTGTTTGTTTATTTAATTAAAGTCTGTTGCACATTATAAAATGTTAGGGACTCACAAAATATAAGGAAGTACTCTTTCGAACACGATAAGATCTTTCTCTTATTGATGAGACAACGCTGTGTAGGCCAGCGTACAAAGTAGGAAAGTATTAGAAAATTACAAAGGGCGTTTAGAAGACACGGTAGATTAATTTAGGAGAATTGGATCGATTATCTAAATGTTATGGGTTTATGGGTTCAATTCCCGCTAGAGAATAACTTGTGAGCCAAATCTATTTTTACTAATATTTTCTATTAAATTAATTAATCATATAAGATCGCATAGTTAAATGCACAAAATATATAAAAATCATACTCCTTACTTTTAATATAGACCATCCGAATATTATCTGTTTATTATTGATTTATCAATAATAACTACAATTTAGAGTTATTAAATATTTACCATTTAATTTGATTGATCTCATCTATCAGTCTAATTTGCAATAAAATTAGAAAAAAATAAATAAAATGATATTGGGTGTTATTAAAAAAATAAAATTTTTATTTCAAGACCCTCGGGAATTTCGAGAAAACCTCGTTCGAAATAAAAAAGGTAAAGATACCAGAAACCCTAAGTCACACTATATTACACCTTTCAGTGCTTAAAAATAATAAACGCAAACCAATTAAGTCAGTCTTATAGACTGCCTTTCAGATTATGTAAGGGTGTTCATTTATTATATCTGCTGCTCTAATTTCATTATTAACTATGACAAAACAAGTGAAATAACATTGAAAACATTCACCGAGTTGAGTAAGAGCTTAGTTTACAGCGCCTGACCCGGTTAGACAGGCGTGGGTTCGAGGTCCATTTGTTATAAATTAAAATGAAACTTGTCTTATGTGCTAAGTTGGAATGAATTCAGCAAAAAAGAAATCATCAAAATCGGTTGAGTAGTTTCGGAGTTCATAGCGTTTAAACACTGTGTTAAGTCTGTCTTAAGTTAGTAAAAGGTAATGCTACCTGCCTTAGATTACAAAATTACTGCGATCACCCCCCCACTTGGTAAGTGTTGGATCCCCCCATTTAAGGGAGGTACTGCTGAGATATTAATTAATATTTTTTATTTTCGAAATAATACTAAGCTTTATTTTTACTCGAGTATTCGTTTTTCTGTAAAATTTACTATTTCTAACCGACGAAAAAACCGAAGGAGGTTCTCAAGTCGACGCGTATTTTTTTTTACGCATAACTTTTTACAGAGTTGTCCGATTTTGATAATTCTGTTTTTTATTGGATAGGATACACTCGAAGCACAGTAAACAGAACAGTAGGTTATCTAAGGCCGCCCGCCGAGTTATTAGCCTACTCTTGCGTTGATCCCCAGGGTCGTCACTTTTACTTTTAGTTAATATTTTCGAACAAGCAGCACTTGATCTAAATTTATGTAATAAAAAGCATATGATGATTGAATATTTGTTTGCGAAATCGTTATTGAGGCACCCGAAAACACTACAATATTTTTTCCCCTTTTTGAAGTCATGATACTCGTAATAATTAATATTATGGTAAGTGGCCGGCGAGAGTTGACGATCGCGAGCGGTCATGTGACGTACGCGCATGCTCACAGTCGCGCGGCACAGCCCGTACTGCCGTCACCTTATTCCCCCATATATTATGCTAGCGTGCGCGTGAAATATCGTGCCGACACGGCGCGCGGCGCGCACGCACACATTCAAACCGAGAGCGGCACGTTTGTATGAAGATGTTTTACTGTTCTTTACTGTGCTCGAAGCTAGTTTCAAATTTCAATTTTCAAATCAAAGAATTTCGAAACAAAATTCTTACCCTAAGGGTGGGAAAATAAAATTTATTGTTTTACAGATTTTAATGCTGAGTTATGTATCTTGCCACCTTTTTTTCTCATTAGTAGATTAAATATATTTTTCTCATTTTGTATATAAAGCCTGTTTTTGTTGTATTTATATTATAAACTCGGCGTCAAAAAAATCGCACCTTATAAAAATCTTATTCAAAAATTCCTAAACCTTATATAGAGGATAGTGTTAGGTATCATTAGAAAGGTAACAAAAAGGAGCATCAAACAACAATTAAGTGCAATCTTTTTTTTAATTAAAATTATACAAAAAGCATAAAAATTTGAAAAATAATAAAAAATCTTAATTAAGTCCTAATTAATAATCGATAATTTACAAAAAAAATGTACAAAAAGTGTCTTAAAATTAACTCAAAATCTAGTGTTACCCCCCCTTGCCCTGATGACGGCTTCCATACGGTCCCTCATAGACCTCACCAACTTCAGGAGCTCTTCTTGAGGGATAAGACCCCATTCTTCAATCACCGCGGTTTGGAGTTCCTCTAGAGTCGAAGGAGCCGGATCCCGAGATCGAACCTTACGTTTAAGATGGTCCCAGAGGTGCTCTATCGGATTCAGATCAGGACTTCTCGCTGGCCACTGCATCACAGGAATTTGGGACCTCCGCAGGAAGTCGTTCACGATGGCTGCAGTGTGTGCGCGAGCGTTGTCGTGCATTAATGTGAACCCCTCGCCAAAAGATTCGGCAAAAGGGACCACATGCACATCCAGGATCTCTGTGATATAGCGGCGCGCAGTCAGCGACCCTTGTCCGCGAGCACCTCCGGTCCGGGAGACGCAGACCAGGTCGGTTTTGCCGGCAGCCGACATACCGCCCCAGAACATGCAGGATCCGCCTCCATATTCCACCGTCTCCTGGATGCAGGCTTGAGCGAAACGTTCACCCTGCCTCCGGTATACTCTTCTTCGTCGGTCGTTGCAGAAAAGACACACTCGTGTCTCGTCTGAGAAGAGAACAGCTCCCCACTGCTCAATGGTCCAATCGACGTGGTCGCGAGCAAACTGCAAGCGGGCTCGTCGGTGCGCTGCAGTCAATTTTGGACCTGTAGCAGCTCTGCGGGCTGCTATGTTCTTCTCCTTCAGTCTTCTTCTAACCGTGGATACACTCACGGTGCGTCTGCGAACTGCCTGGAGCTCCTGTTGCAGCTGAACAGCGTTTGAGAAGCGATTTCTCAAAGAGTACGACACAACGAACCGGTCGTCTCTTTCCGAAGTGCAGCGACGTCTACCGGACCCATGTCGCCGGATATAGCCACCGGTCTCTAAAAAGCGCTGGTAGACTCTACGAACCGAAAAACGGCTCAGATTCAGTTGCCGGGCGACATCACACTGCCGCACCCCTGCTTGCAGTAGTGCAACCACTTGAGCGGCCTCATCAGCTGTAGTGTCCATTTTCCAGATGTTCTTTCTTCAGTAAAATCAGTGCGTGTGTCCCCTTCAACGGTTTAATAGCGAATGACCCACATTGAACCCGTGTTGACCTCTTTATACCCACAAAGTTAGCGCAACTCGCGACTCTCCCGAGCAGCAAAATTTCCTTAGAATTTTTGTGACCCTTTATTTGTTGCTTTAGGTTTTATTTGATAATGAAAAATAATGTTTTTTTATTAAGTTAATTAAGTAACCTTTTAAATAAAATTATAATTAATACGACTGCATGTGCATATCCAGAGTTAATGCCATTTGAACGTGATTTTCTTAGAGGTGCGATTTTTTTGACGCCGAGTGTATAACACATAATTATATAATAATAAAAAAGAATAATATAATAGTTAGCTTAAGTAAGGTAGGTAGCTATTTTAAAAGTAATTAAAAATTAAGCATCTAGTAAATAGTAGATTATAACTATAAAAAATATAAAATAAAAACTTTTTAACAAAAAATTAAACCGCCGAAAAAAAATATATATACAAAGTTTGAGCTTAAGGTCTTGGTAGTATAATTGGAAGACCACCAGCCCGGACAGTGAGTGTTCTGGATTCGAATCCCACCTAAAATCGTGGTCATAAGTTGAATGTTTTCTTGTAATAATGTTTTTGAAGTTAAAACTTCTTTAGCATCGTTGTGATTTTAAAGTCGATGAAACGAAAAAGCGACAGTAAAAAGAGACGGACACATAAATTCATAAGATTTAACGTAGGAGAAAATGAGATAGGAAGCATTATGTATGTATGTTAATACGTGTTTGAGTGCGCATGCGTAGTACAAAGCTTGAAAGAAGGCATCACTACAACCGTGGTATTTTGTAGACGTGTACTTATTATCTTTAAACGTTTTACTTCCACCACGTGTGAATTGCACACATGCTTTTTTTTATTCTATGCACCATATAAGTGGCAACTGACCCAAAGAAAACTCACCAATAATTTTGTGCTTTTAGGGTTCCGTATCCGAAGGGTCCAAACTCTCACTTGGCCTATTTTTTATTTGTTGGTCACAGTTCAATTTCAAACTTACTTAGATGAAAAATCCGCTGTTTCGTACAAGCATTATTATTTTTTTTATTCAATTTTTGCATTCACAATATAATTATATTAGAAACAAAATTTTAGCTGGGTCCATCTTAATCGATTGTTTAATGTTTGTAAAAATATTACTTTTCATGTTGAAGGTAGTTAGCGTTCAACATTGGTGGAACGATACTAGCTCATAGTAGAAGTTAAAATACGTTTGTAAAATTCGACACGTTTGCCAGCGTTCTCGGTAGTTCAGCGGTCAGAGCACTCGCCCGGATAGCGAAAGGTCGTGGGTTCGAATCCCACCTGAGGACTCGGAGGCGTAGTTAATATCTCATAGAATCATTATTATACTTATTTTTTGAGGATGAAGTCTTTATTTGCATTAAATTGATGGTTCAAACTTGGAAACAATTTTGATTAATAATATGACAATTTTTTTTTGTAAATATATTTTATTTATACTGTTATCACAAAAAAAAATACCCTTTAAATAGCTGCTAATATTATATAAAGATAATTATGTTTTTCATTCCAACTTTATCAATTTTCAAATAATTGTTTTTTGCGGGATCCAAGCTGCAAAATCAGCCGGTCTAATTGACTCAAATCAAAGAAAGAAGGTTCGATTATATTTAGTACAGGCTGCAATCTGCAAAGCGGATATTGCTTCCTTAATCAGACGCTCAAAATGAAGCGTAAACATCGTTGTGCTCTGATTCTCTGAAAACCTACTTAACTACTAGCATTGTGACTTAATACTTTTATTTGACAATAATTTAAATTTGTTATCGATTCAGTACATAACGTTGTACTTTGCCATTTTAAATTGTTACACTGCGCGCACATTACACATTTGAGTAAAAGATTTTTTTTACGGATTTATTTTAGACTATAATTTATTTTAGACTAGCTGACCCAGCCACGCGTTGCTGTGGCAGTAATATTATTTTTCTAAAATAAAAGATTTTTTCTAAAATTAAAGTAGCCTAAGTTACTCCTTATTACATCAGCTACCTGTCAATAAAAGTCCCGTCAAAATCGGTCCAGCCATTTCAGAGATTAGCGGGAACAAACAGACAGACAGACAAAAATTGTAAAACATGTTATTTTGGTGTATGTACCGTTTATATATTCATATGCATGTAGTAAAAAACGGTTATTTCAATATTACAAACAGACACTCCAATTTCATTTATATGTATAGATTTAGTCCTGACGTTTGGACTCTTTTACAGGAGCCGTGATCACTGCCCGAGTTTCTTTTGCCATTTCTTTTCGAAAGGGCCTCCAAATTTCCGAAGTGGTGGTAGACAGTAGGGTGCAGTGTATCGTAGTAAGAATTAAATTATACAAAATAAATAATTTTATTAGTTAGAAACGTGCCTGATTAAAATATTGTGAAGGTAGTAGGAAATATAACGACCATTGCCTTAGTCATCCTGTGATAACGCTCCTGTAAAGGAGTCGAATCGTCAGGATTAAATACAAAATATGCGCAAAAAACCGTAATAAAAAAATATTTTAACTTTTAAAGTCCCGCTCAATGTGTTAGAATTAATAACTTGTTGTGAGTCCCCCTGCATCCTCAAATTATCGTAGGAATGCATTCTTATGGCGTGCGTGTATTAGCTTTAACTCAGCATCGCGTTGTGCCAACTAGGATCTGTTTGCTTCGAAGCTTCGATAAGGCGAATTATGAGTCTAATATTCTCTGACGACTCCTAAAGTTGTACGTGTATCTATGCTAAGTTATCATTTATAATAGTGCTTGTTATATGTATTATGATATTTGTAATGATCTGTAATTGGTGTTGCTATGTATGTAATTTTTTTCTTCATTATAAATCTTTTGATCGTCTGAAAAGCCAATAAATTAATAAAAAATAAATAAATAACAATTCATTTTGAGGAAACGTATTAAGAAAGAATGCCCTATCCTAATTATATTATGACAATACTTTGTGAATGTGTGTGTTTGTTACCATATTTTCAGCAAAAGCCTAAGAATAACATTCATAACACTGAGTTATAGTTCCAAATTGAAAATAATCAAAAAGAAAAGGTTTTATGTAACAGTATTTAGGGCTAGACTGGTTTGTTAGTAATTTAAGCACGTTTGTTTAACGACTAATTATTACCACGAATAGGTAAGATAGAATATGGTAGTTTATTTGCGTGAAATGCGCTGAACATACTTTTGGTATAAAATATTAAACAGATCAGACATATTTTGATACATCTAGCATGTAAAATTTTATTTTCCAAAATAAATCCAATGAATTACATAAATGTATCTTTATTAAAATTGGCGAATGAAATAGAAGAAAATTAACTTTAAACCAATTGATCAATCGCCAATTTAACTTTGTCTAAGTACACAATATTTAACTTATAAGTTTAAGAATTTGATAGAATCAAGCATAAGTTGGCGGAAGTCCATATACATTAATAAAACAAAAATATAGCTGCAATAAATAAGGAAAATACTACGCTCACCCATCCGCAAATAAATGCAGACAACGCCACACCTTGCATCTTCATCAACTATTCTATACGTGTTTCATTCCCACACGGAGCATCATCAGGAACTGTTATACCGTGCAATATCAAACTTAGTTTAAATAATGGACAATAACATTATAAATAATACAGTATTCATGAAAAGAAATATCAATAAATAAATCAAATATGTCGCTTATATAAAATTCTTCAACACTTTGATTTTACATTTTCTGAAGCCGTTCATTTAATTTGCCCTTCAGTTTTGTCATAAGAAAATTCTGCACACTTTCGGGCAAGTTATTAAAAACTGTTTAATTATTCGCGTAACAATTTCTTCTACGCTATATCGGTATATATCTAAGGTCTAAGGATTGGATCCATCCGAAAAATAAGTATTAAATCTAGTTAAAGTAGGTGGGACTAATAAATAATTTTATGCGAAGATTTAAAAGTTTTTGTTAAATTATATTCGTACTCAAAAAGTTTTAATATCTGATTTTAGATAACACACTATTTTCTTGAAACTTCAAACGTCTCTGCATCTACAATTATTTATTACTAGCTGACCCAGCCACGCGTTGCTGTGGCACAGTAAATTAATTTTTCTAAAATAAAAGATTTTTCTTAAATAAAATTAACCAAAGTTACTCCTTATTCCATCAGCTACCTGCCAATAAAAGTCCCGTCAAAATCGGTCCAGCCATTTCAAAGATTAGCCGTAACAAACAGACAGACAGACAGACAAAAATTGTAAAAAATGTTATTTTGGTGTATGTACCGTATATATATATTCATATGCATGTAGTAAAAACGGTTATTTCAATATTACAAACAGACACCCCAATTTTATTTATATGTATAGATGGGGTGAAATCGCATCGGTGGGGTGAAAAAAATGCGACATATTTTCTCTGTCATTGTATGTACAATATCTTAATATAAAACAACGATTATATCAATATATTCTACGTCCCTATTAATGGTTGTTCACTTATATCTTCGTTCACATTATTTTTTTTTAAATTAGAACTATATTTTTAATATTCCCAAAACAAAAAAAAGGAGTGACTTTAAATTAATTTGAGAACAAAATCTTGGAAATTATTATTTTTTTTATTTAAATATTTAATTGCTACATTTTTATATGAAAATAAATTATTACAAGAAAAAAGTCTACTCGTCTCACGTGTCAAGAGTTGTCAAGGTCTCAGTAGTTTAATTGGATATCTACTAGCCCAGATAGTGAGGGGATGCGGATTCGATACCCACCGAGCATCTAAGACTTATTGTATTTTTTCTTGTGAAAATTTATTACAATTTAAAAGTGTAGCAGTTAAAGGCTTAACAAACAAAAAAAATAATAAAAAATTGCTGTTTTTTATCAATTGTTCGATACTTGTAAAAGTATTACATTAAATTTTGTAGGTAGTAGTTAAAACGTGTAAAAATGGCGCCGCTTAAAAAATACTTAGACAAGTGGACAGGTCTGTCAGGGGTTCTATAGCTCAATTGGGAGAGCATTCACCCGGATAGCGAGGGAATGTGGGTTCGAGTCCCGCCTTTTTCTTGTTATCATTTGTTTAGATATGTTGGAAATGTTTTTTTATTATTTAGGTATTCCGTTTTTTTTTATTATTTCTGCATCCACATATTTTTATATGATCTGTATTTCTATAAGATATAATAAACGCTTGTAAAAAACAAATAGACGTATTTAAATCTTATAGAAATATAGCATTGTGGATGCAAAAAATAAAATAATTACGTTATTATAGCTGGTTCCATCTTAATCGATTGTTTAATATTTGTAAAAATATTACTTTAGTTTTTGAAGGTAGTTAACCTTCAAAATTGGTGGAACAATACTAGCTCATAGTAAAAGTTGGAATACGTTTGTAAATTTCGACGAGCCGACCAGCGTCTTGATAGCTCTGCGGTCAGAGCACTCGTCCGAATAGCGAAAGGTCGTGGGTTCGAATCCCACCTGAAGACTCAGAGACGTGGCTATTTTTTACAGACTCATTTTATATCTTCTAGGTATTCCATTAATAACAATACCTCATAAAATATTAATAAATTTTGACAAATTCTTTCAGCATACAGAAGGATATGCAGGTAAACATTACGTAGACAAAGGTGCAAAGGGTCACAAGATTGATCATCATCACCGTAAGGAGTATGAAGAGGCCGCAGGTAAAAAGAAGAAACATCATGACGAGGCGGGCCATAAGGGAAGTCATGAAGAAGAAGCTCATGGCTCACGAGGGGCCAAATTCGACGAGAAGAAAGGCCATAAGAAAGGACACAAAACGAAAGGTGACTGTTTTGACATTTTTAGTTTATCAGCATTTGGGAAGAGTCCTGGGTTCGAGTCCCGGAAAGAGCAGATGTTTGGGTGATGAATACGAGCATTAGTGCCTTAGTTGTGGGTATTTATATATATAAACTAGCTGACCCGGCCACGCGTTTGTTGTGTTATAAATGTATTTTAATTTATAATAAAAAAAAATACTAGTAATGATATCTGAGCCACAGAAACACGTGGCCGGGTCTATAGTATTCAAGGTTTTTATTTATTTATTTATTTATATAAGGCTTACCAACTAAACACATACATGACATTAGTAAATATAAAAAAAAACAAACAATAATTACATATATGCGTTTAAATTAAAGGTATGCACAGCATTTCAAATTTAAAATCCATTAAACAAAACAAAAGAAATTAAATACAAAATATTGAAAAAAAAAATTATAGATTCGGAGAAACTACAATTATTAATTTATTATTTACTTAAATGATCACAATTAAGAAAAACCTAAATAAACATATCTAATTAACTATTATATAGTACTTGTATAAAAAGACAGTATTTTTCTTTTTTAAGGAAAAGTCGATGTAGATACTGAACTATTCAACCGATTATGATGTTTTTTTTCATTTTGCTCGATTTGTTGCGACTTAGGACATAGGATAGGTTTAATTTTGATTTATTTTAATATATTTATGCATTTTTCAATGCTATCTTATATGATAAATTATTTTTAAGTAAAAGCTAAAGGTTGCGGGTTCGATTCCCGCCTGAGAACTTACTGTTGAGTCGAGTCGATTTTTTCAAGTATTTTTCTATAAAAAATAATTTGTAATATGTTCTTTAATTAAATTGTGTGTTTTATTGTGATTGCGACGCCCCCTTTAGTGCTGTTTGTATATAAAAATTTCTTATCACAGTCTCGAACTCAGGCCCATCGGTGCGAAAGACAGGTTCGCCACCGTTGCACCAAACGGTCGTCAATTATATTCCCTTTGCTTAATGTGTACTGCAAGCAAACATGTTACAAATGGTAAAGCAAAGAACGCTATTGTAAAAAGTAATTCATTTAACAACTTCTCATAATATTTCGAAGAGTGTGCAGCAGAATTTCACAGCCTTGTTCCGCCGTCCCCATTTTTTCATTGGACAACCAGACTTACAAAAAGGCGCCACCGTTATATGGTTGATATACCAAAGAGTCGTACAAAGCGTTTTGATTCCAATCTTGTAATCCGTACCGCTAAAAAGTGGAATTCTTTACCTGAATCCATGTTTCCTGATAAATACAATTTAGGTGTCTTAAAGACTTAGTCACGAGTATCTTCTAGGCAGGCGCGTCAAATCCTAAATCACATCGTCGCTTACCATCAGGCAAGATAGCGGTCAAGCGCTTACCAATTCACGATTGAAAAAAAGAAAATACAAACGCTTTTATTATCAAATCACATTTCATGGTTCGCTCATAATGAATCTCGACTTTTATGAGAATACAACAAATGTAATCGATTTATTGCGTTCGACACACTAATAAATCTATTGAATTATCATAGCGATCCGGTTCTGGAAAACTAACAGAGTTACGCAACAGATTCGCTTTCTCGTAACCGCAAATTATTCATTTTCTATGACAATGAACAAGCCTTTACGTGTTGTATCAATGTAATTATGCGTGAAAATTGTTATAGACAGTTCACCGACTTGAACTCCGCGTTAGATTTGCGGTTAACGCAAACGTGTCAGTTATTAGATTTAATTCAGTAATTTATTTCAAAGACATTGTCTTTATTTGTTGGTAAAAATGTGCTTACAAACTATGTTAAAAATAGTAAAATAATAAAAATAATATATCAAAAATATGTTTTCATTATGTTTTATGGGCACAAACTAAAAGTTTGTCTTCCTGTGATCACGGTTCCCGTAAAGGAGTCGAAACGTCAGGATGAAATATGTATATAAAACAGCATAAATGTATCGTGTAAAAGTTAGTTATTTATATTTTATGCGTCAAATTTTACAGAGATGGACTTAATGCTTTAGGCATCTTCTACCAGTCAACCCTAGGGTGATGTGGATACGAGTAAGAAATAGGATGCACAACCAGTGTACAGTAAAAAAGGAAATAAATTATGAATTATTATGATAACACGTAGAAAACAACTATCATTTATGTTTTTATTTAATTTTTTTGCATTCACAATGCAATATTTCTATAAGATATAAAATACGTGTGTAAAAAAAAAAACAACCACGCCTCCGAGCCCTCAGATGGGATTCGAACCCACGACCTTTCGCAATCCGGGCGACTGCTCTGACCGCTGAGCTACCGAGACGCTAGCTAGAGAAGCGTGGTTCGAATCCCATCTGAGGGCTCGGAGGCGTGGTTGTTTTTTACACACGTATTTTATATCTTAACTATCATTTATTTAAATACTAGCTGACCCGGCAGCGTGTCACTGAGGCTCAGTTATTATAATTTGTATATTTTTTTGGTTATGAATAAAATGAAACCTATCCTACGTTGGAACAAATCCAGCAACATTAAAGTCGGTCGAGTACTTACAGAGTTCATTACGGTCAAACACGGTGACAGGATTTTTAACTCTACTTAAATTAATACTTAAAATAAATATATGTTAAGCAAATACAATCTTTAGCCACTGTTATAGTCGATTGTGTTTATCAAGTAGCTTTTGTAGTGAATTTCGGAATTTATTTTTAAACGCACAAAGCCTAGTAGACTTTCTGATGACTAAGGGAAGGGCATTCCGGGTTTTAGTGTAATTTAAATGCAATTATTACGACCACGTTTTTTTGCCTTCTATATTTCGGCGCAGTTGCACGCACCATAGCCACGGAAGAATTAAAGTGTTTTGCGGGTAGATGTGAATAATGGGGTTATAAAAAAATGCTTATAATTCCGTTTAAAATAATGTTTGTTTTAAGTATGTAACCATGAAGGCCTAAAACCAAAAAAAATGGTTTTATTTTAAGGCTCCACACTTTTAAATGTAAGTTTAAGAGCCAAATATGCTTAGTAATAATAATAAAATAATATAATTGGGATTTTAAAACTGTTTTTTTTTCAATTATAATATCTCTTATTATTTTAGTTAAAAAAAACAAGTGAGATTGTTTATCTATATCGCTGGTTTGCGAGAATATCGACGCAACTCGAAAATCTGTCATAATATGCCATAACTAAATATCGACGGCGAAGTGCCAAGACCTCCTAACTGAAATTCGTCGAGAAATTCACTATTTTATCATATCGAATTAAAATTCGTTACTTGCATGTTTTAATGAAATTTCCTAAGCGTATTATCAGTTGCAAGCACATCATGTTAATTAATAAATAATCAAATCTTTAACTAAATATTAACTTGTCTAGAAATTAAACGTTTTTTTCAGCTTGTGTATTATTTTGAAATTAGCAGTTAGGTGTTAATGGCACTTCGCCGACGATATGCCAAACGATCTTAAATCTTTTGACATTTTATCGTGAACAGAGACGAAACACATATCTGTGTTTCGTCTCGCACCGTTCGTTTGAAAGAGATGCATTTTTTGGTATGCGATAAAAGATTGAATAAGAAATATGAAAACCTTATTCTATGAAATCAAAAGTTTTTAGTTCCATCGCTATTCTCGCAAACCAGCGATATATTTACAAAATACACTTAAACAATTCTTCTGCGGCTAAGAAATCCGGTTGAAATTCATTACCATGTTTTGGCCTCATTATCACAGTAAGGCCTGAGTCAAGTCCTTTGTGGCAAAAATATATTAAAAATACTATATACATAATAAACATATTTAAACAAACTTATTTTAAAGACAGTATTGCAAAATGTATCATTTGGTTAAGGTAACAAGAAAGAAGTAATATTTGTATTTGCGTTAAAGGTATAAAAATGTTGTGGTCTAGCGGCTCGCTTACCGATAATCATGGTATAGCTACTCCGAGGTCCTGGGTTCGACCACCGGCAGGCTCAATGTTGAAAACGATATTATATTCTATATTCCATAACAAAAGGGCTTTAGCTAATTAACTTGGATTTAGAATAATGTATGTGATCTTATACGTATGTATGTAATATACATATGGAAATACCCACATATCTTACCGTTGGAGGTATGCAGTTTTTTAAAGAATTTAAAGTCACCAGTACAAAAATAAAATATATTTAAATGGCGTATCGACTCCTTTACAGTGGCCGTGATTGCAGTATGCCTAAGGTAATGGTCATCATACATTGTCCTTCCAAAATTTAAATCGGGAACGTTTCTAAGTACTAAATTATTACAAATAAAATTGTTTGTTTTAATTCGCATTTTATTTAGTTATTATATCTACTATATCTTCAAACCAGTCTACTACCAGTTAGGAAATAGGAAAGCCGAAAAGAACTGGCGAAAGAACAAACTGTGGTTAAAGTCAGTCAAAAATGGTTTTATTTAATTGTATCCCTTATTTTTCCAGGTTACCATAACAAATACCACAAGGACGAATTCCACAAAGAGCATAAGTTCTACGACGACTTCCATAAGAGTGGCGAACATCATCGCTACGGCAAATTCCATGCCAAGCACGCGAGCAACGAGAGCGGCAAGAAGAAGGCTCACCACGTCAACGCCGGTCACGATGTCATGGAACATGGCAAAAAGGGATACAGGTACTGTATCTTAATCAGGATTCCAATTCGCATCAATTATTCCCTAATTTTCTTTGGCATAAAATCAAAAGGCATAGTTAGTTAGTTTGACAGGACAATATCAGCACTTAGTCTCATGATAGGGCCATTTTGCGCGTGTTGGGTTTCTACTCCAGCCAATCTAATCCATCCCAGAATGCTAGCAGCCTGTTCAGGCTACTGCAGGCTTCAATGAGAGATGCCAGAGATTGGACTAGTTGTGCCCGTTGTTCTTCCACAGTTGTACGTTCCATGAGTATATGCTGTGGAGAATCAAAAGGCATAAAGTTATATACATTCCAGTTTTGTTTAGGTTAGATTTTTTTATCCATACCCAGGTAACATTGATATCAAAAAAGGCCTTTATACCTATGGACAATAAGCCAAAAATATGCTAAAACAAGCGGGACTTCTTAGTTATGCATCAAAACAAAGAGCAGCCTTACAATGCTACGTGCAACGGTAACGATTCTACCTTATGCGCCAAAGGACCTGGATTAAACCTGGTTGGGGCATATATTTTCGTGATGAGCACAAGCATTTGTCAAGTCAATATCGTTAATATACTTAAGTATTCTATGCTTTATTCACAGCTTGTACTTCAAAGTACATGGTCTGTTTAGTTTGGGATTCAATGATAAATGTAAGATGTCTGGATAAGTTTTTTTATTGAATTTATATTGAAGGTCATAAGTTCTTAGCATAATTGTCTGAATAAAAAAAAAGTGAGAACAGAGACCACAAATGCTAGAAGAAAGCACACCGTATTAACATTGACAACGAGACTTCATGAAGTGCAGTACAAAGACATTTCAGTTTTAATACTGAATGATTGGCTGAACAATATCACCCACAGTACCAACTAGTATAATCGCTATAGCATCGTTCATACAAAAAACGAATATGTAGTACACAATGTAAGGTATCAGACCAAAGAGTTTCAGTCCTACGACGTCTTTCACAAGATCATGAGCATTACAGGCAACTGTAGATTATGAACCAACCAAATAAGTGCCAAGGCTCAACTTGTCAACGCTCAACACGACAGTATAAGTGTAGCAAGACGGGCTGCAGGGACTTAACAATATTATTATGGTCTCAGCTGAAAGATATACACAGGATACACTAAAAATGAGATTTGCCATAATCTTCACGTTATTTGGAGGCTATTTGGAAATTGCTGTAAAAGAACATAACCTAAAAACTCTGTTCTCCATTTTGTGGTTCATAGGAGGTGTGTGGTGAGCCTTAAAGATATATTTAAGTATGAAGGATTGGTGTTTTCTACTCTACCGTACACCACATGGCAAATGTGATGGCGTTCTAACATTACAAGTTAAATACCAAAAATGTGCATCAGATTAAAGTTAGCTTAACATTATCCCTTAAAAATTTAAAATACTGTCATAAAGATCCTAAGAATCAGTATTGTGGCAACATTTGTGTCAAGTTTGCAAGTAATAAAAGAAGTAGTTTTTCCAATAGCTAGCTTACTTAGGAAATGTATCCTAACAGACAGAGTGGATAGTATTGCTAATTCCGAAGGACTGTTGCGAAACTCGATCTCGAAAACTAGACGTACAACTGGACACAGACCTTCCCTATTGCTGATACAGCGTAGAGCTTACCATCTTTTTGAAGATCTTTCTTTCTGTGAAATAAAACAAATTGCTAGTTTTATAAATAACAACTGATTTAGGGTTTTTTATTCAATCCTGACATTTCGACTCCTTTGCAGGAGTCGTGATCACAGGATAACTAATGCATTTTCTACTACCTTAAAAATATTTTATTTCACACTAGCGGCCCGTCCCGGCTTCGCTCGGCTGGACAAAATTCTTTAATTTTTTTCTAGCATTAAATATAGCCTATGTTGCTCAGCGTGAATGTAGCTTTCTAATTGTGAAGGAGTTTTTGAAATCGGCTTAGTAGTTTTTGAGTTTATTTATAGCAAACATACAAAAAATTAAATCTTTCCTCTTTATAATATTAGTGTAGATTATTAAAAATATATATTGTGAAGGTAGTAGAAAATAAATGACGACCATTGCCTTAGTCATCCTGTGATCACGGTTCCTCTAAAGGTGTCGAAACGTCAGGATTAAATATAAATTATGCGCAAAAACCCTAAATAAGTTGTTTTATTTAAATGTGTAATGTGCTCGGAAGTGTAAGAACTAAATACTATCAATGGTTCGTATAATTATTGCGTTGTATTTGAATTTTCAATATTAATATTTCATCTAATCCAACCAATATAACCATATAATTTTTGACGTATAAGACCTAATGTTGCAGAAAAGAAGTTGAAAAGATGACAGTGGATCTCTTGATTATGCCCTTTACGTTTGGTTTCTATGCAATCGTCTCTTCATTTTCATTCGTTTATTCATGTATGTTAGTAATTAGTTTAGTGATATCCAGGTAAAAGGTGGATATTACACCAAGCGTTGTAAAATCATAGATATGTACAATTTTTGGTTTTACTGTTGCCGCTCTCTTATTTTTCCTCAAAGAAACGTTCAGATTGTTAAAATTTTGTAACAATTTTTGTTACAGTAACAAAGGCCATATGGACGCTGACCACAAAGGTTACAATGGTAAGCACGGCCACGATGAGCATCACGAACATCACTCACAACACGGCAAGAAAGGCGGCAAAGAAGGTGGATCCCATTGGGGACATGCCAAACATCATTAAACCTAGCCTCCTGAACATAAGACTGCATTTCGCTACGAGTCTTGTAAGAGGAAGGACGGAAGAGCTATTGATATACGTGTATTGTTTTGTAGAACTAAGTCGATATAGTCGAGTAAGAGATTTACTATAACCTATTAGGCAGCGTTCACACCTACTGGCAATCTCAAACGCATTGTCTCTGTAAGTGTGAAGGTGAAATCAGATAATTCTTTAAAATCTGAGAAGATAATTGCAGAATGGAATAAAACCTACATGGTCCATTATTACATCAGCTGATGAGGAGAAAGTATAAGTAATATTTTAAAAGTATCTTTGGATGCATTCTTTTCATCACCTGATACGATCAGGCATTCGATTTCAGTCAAACTGCATTTTCAAATTACACTTTCTGATAAGTTAACAGTAATGTACACATTATTTTTTCAGTCACAATAAGTCCTCCAGAAGATTTTATTTTACATGTAAGAAGCCATAAGATTTCCATAAGGTAGTTATCTAATTTTAGATTATTTAGTCTCACTGGGAGTCTGGAAACAAAATGCGACTGAAGAATATGGTAAACGTAGTATCGAATACAGTTATACACTCTTTGATTGAAAACTATAATAATATTGTATCAAGTTCAGACAATATTATGAAAATGCTATAATATTTCGTCCGTTATATTATATTTTTAGAAAAAAATATCATTATCAGCTTCCAATTTAAATTTAAAAGCAGTTTTTTGCTTAACGTTTTGTTTTTTTTCTATTTGATTAGCGTTTGTTTTAGGTTCATTCGTGTAATATCTTTTTCTAATCATGTTTATCATTTCTGAAGACTTGATGGAATGGATGAAAATAGTATAACCACCATCTGTCGTCAACAGCAGTGTAAAACGTAGTTTAGCCCTTATAGTATTAACCATGTTACAACATCTACAGTTCTATAAATGCGTGATTATGTGTTACAGACATCATATCTCTAATTATTCTTACATGTACAAAAAACTATGAATTCGATGTTTAATTAACCAAAACTAAAGTGTCCGAGTATTTGATACTGATTGTGTATACCACGAATAATACATATTCCAATGATGTTTCGTATCGCATCTAGTGATAAAACAAGAAGAATATGATGAAAAAAAAGGAACAATTCTTGATATAAAAAGTCTCGCCTCTCGCAACTGCCAGTACCCGTAACTAATCGAGTGACCGACGACTTAAGCAATAATAGCCTCATTTCTATGCAACTTTTTATGCGTCGCACCAATTCTGAATCTATTTATTGTTACAACTTAAACTTTCAAATATTACAACAAACATAAGGTTTATATTTTAATAGCGATATAAGCTTTATAATTTAATTAAGTTTTATATTTATTCTTTTCCAAATAATTAAAAAAAGGTATTCTATTCCAGCCTCATTTCTATGCAACTTTTTATGCGTCGCACGAATTCTGAATCTATTTATTGTTACAACTTACTTTCAAATGTTACAACAAACGTAAGATTTATATTTTAATAGCGATATAAGCTTTATAATTTAATTAAATTTTATACTTCTCCTTTTCCAAATAATTAAAAAAATGTATTCTAATCTGATATTCAGATAATGTTGCTTTTGTAAATAACGTTTTACTTAAAAAATAGTAGTAAGTTGTTTATTTTTGTATTTTTATATTATCAAGAGTTTGTTATTTAACCTAAATTGTTATTCAATAAATTTCGAATATTGTTTTATAAATATGTAAAACCTTGTAAAGCCTTAACAACGATCCGAAAAATAAATAAGCGAAATATTAAAATATATTAGAAAAACGAGCACCGATCATTTTTTATGAATTATTTATTTGTCTAGTTATATTTCTAGTGATATAAGAATACATATTAAAATGAATAAACATTTGGTTGTATTTTCATTTACAAATTTATTATAGTTTATAAAAATATATTTCTTTGCAAACCGTTTGCGTGAATTGTTTTAAAATCATTAAAAATTTTATACAAACGAATTACAATACTTTTTTGTTACATACAACCACTTTTAGAAGCACATTTAATGATACATTTTTAACCATTATCAGTATCATTTAATGATATATTTTTAACCATTTTCATGTGCACAAAAATTTACAATATCAAAGAGTTAAGCATGAACGATGTGTGAAGTTCTAAAAACGTTTTTAATCAACACATTTAGTTTTTAATTAAGTCCAAGAATGTTGCTGAAGTTGAATAAATATTTTGGAATAAGGAACTGAGAAAAAAATATCTTGATAGTGTTTTTAGTCATAAATATAAACATAGATATTTTAAATACAAACATAATTTTGAGTCAAAATACAAAACATTTTTATTTAATTGATGTTTCAAAGTTTGTAATGAGATAGTTACACTTATATGTATAATTCTGTATACAGCCCTATTATTTACTATTTATTAATATAACATATTTTTTTCTCAGTCAATATTAAATTCTATATTTTCAATTTTAAGTTTGAAAGTCGATTGATATTTAGTATTTTCAAACGCCTACAGGGATACTATAGTTAAGATACCACAATACTTCTGTTAAATAAGGTTGTCTAGTATATGACTAAACCTGGGTAAGGGTTTATGCACACTACACTTTTAAACGTCAGCGTTTTTATTCCATACAGCAATATGTGTATATCTGTATCCATAAAAAAGCGCGTTACCACCTTACATAAATTTATAGTAAAGCTGCATTTTACTGGCGTGAGCATCGCGTTTGTGTCGATACAAGAGTACGTTGATGGCGCGTTTAAAAAACTTAGTCTGCACAGGCTCTAAGTTATTGGATTTGGCGTTATAAAAAGTTGGTCATTAATAAAATGTTGGTTAGAAATATTGTGGTTTACAAGGGTCTGGTGGTGGTACCCTAGGGTCATGCTGTTTGATGTACACAGCCACGGTATGATGAGGTCTTCTCGGGAAGAATACCCTTTGACCTTTGTCGTCCACGAAGTCAGTGTAATCCATGGACCAGACGCGCTTCATTCCGCATTTCTCGCAGATCTTCGCACTAAATAAAATAAAAAGGTTTAATATAGTATTTCCGGAGCCTAAGATTTTAATAAAACCGCTTTAATCGAAAAAACGACGCGTTTATTTTTGTTTTTATATTTGATCCCGATTTTTCGATTGCATTACAGGAGCGTTGATCACAGAATAACTAAGGTAATGTGAAACGTCAGGATAAAATATAAAAAACAAGAAGATAAATTAAATATAAAATTAAAAATCGTAATCTTAAAAAAAGCGAATATTCAAAAAGTAAATATAGTACTGTTATAAGCAGTGTTTTTAAATGCTCCTATATGATGGCGTATTATTACTTGTTCTTTTTTAACGTTCATTATTGTATGTCGTTGTCGTGCAAAAGTGTGAAAAATTTATACTCATTATACATCTAAGATCCCTACCGCAGCTGACAAAAGAGCTAATGACCTTGAAGCATCTGAACCGATTTTCATAAAACAAATCTAAGAACTGCCACTAGAAAACCTGCTTTCAAATAAAAAATCGCATTGCTAATTAGTTCACCCGTTTGAGAGTTACGGTGCTACAGATAGACACAGCCTCTTTTTGCGTCAGGAATTAAAAATGAATGCGTCATTTATATTATAAACGGCACCAGGTTTGATCCCCAAACAGGACAACGTAGAAAACTAATTTTCCTACATTGAGTTGGGTACGGGTGTTGTGATGCCGCCATTGTTTCTAAATTCCATAAAACAAATGATTTAGCTACTTGGGTTCAACACAATGTATGTGATTCTATCTAACCCACACTATTTATAATGAAAATTCTTTTCTTAGTCACGCAATCACGTTAATCGTTGCGGATGGCACGCCTGCCGTGTCATTACTTTTTTGCGCGTGGCCTTAGGCACGGGAGCCGTATCATTTTTAAATCGATGATAACTCCTTCAAATTTAGTTTTAGGGAAATCAACCTTGAATAAAATTATCTTAATTTTTCACGTAAATCAAGCCCGTAGCCTTCGTTTCTGGTAATTGTATGTCGCAACGAATCGGTTAAAACTACTGAACCTATCGGTATGGGACCATGACCAATCTACGCGGGATAATCTGTAGATGGTTTAAGGCTACTTATTTTTTGGATTCTAATGACTTTTGCCTTTTTTTCGATTTACTTTTATAAACTTTTCTTGAATTCATTTTATTCGGTGGGTTGCTATGGTAACGGTTTCAGTCATTATTTTTCTGTATTTAACCTAAATAACTAATTATTTAACGTCAAAATAAGAATGTGAAAAGTTAAATAAGAAAACTGAAGTGTAGAAACTTCGTTTATATGCTGACTTGCCGTCACCTAAAATCTAAGTAACTTTTTGTAAATAAATATGGAAAAATTTATTGAACTAAAAAAACAGTAGGCGGGTGACGACTAGTATAGTATATTATAAGCGTTAAAGTATCTGGATTATCATTCGATTACCAGACACGAGGTCCGAGGTCGATAGGTGTTAACGACTGCAATTGCATCAAGGACTCATACGACTACCAACCCCAAAGAATTCCTTTGATCTGATCATAGTTAATACAATGTACTTAATGGCTGACCGGGCGGTCCCAATGCGGTTTCGTGGGTCTTACTAACAGCAAATGCAGCCAGCTCAATTGGCATAGCGTATCTTTTGAAGTACGAAATTTTGTAAATTATACAAGGTGTTTGGTAATGCCTGTTTATACCGAATATGTTAGATACATGCAGACGACCCCAACAAAACAACTAAATTATTATAAACTACTGCATGATTGGAGTTGTGTTAAATTTATTATTATGGATAATGGCAAAGTAGATCCCTAGGCGTAGATGTATTAGTTTATACATGTTGTCCATTCCTTTAATGGGCAATCACTATTCACCATCTTGGTCAAGGGTTGCCACTATACAGGTTTCATCGGTATCATCGCACACAAAAATAATGTTATGTCATGACATCATTTTATATTATTTGTCATTCATTTAATCAATGCATAAAGCTGAAAGGACACTTATGAAAAAATCAACGGGTTTTGCATGAATAAAAGCTGAATAAAGCTAGCTGTGTTTATGAGATTACTTCTTATATTTTTTTACAAGCATTTAAATGCTGTTATTATTTATATCTAAAGAATTTATTTCTAAAATAAAATCAACCTATCTCAGGTGTCAGGCGGAGTTTGATCTCATATCCCCTCGCTATCCTAATTATAATATCAGGGCTGAATTTGGAGGTCTGGAGGCCCTGAAGCAATGGAAGCCCCAAATTATTTTCGGATAAAAAAACAAAATCGTTAATTGCCAATATGCGTTTTACAGTTACTATAACAATGGTAAACGCTCTTGTATTTTATTCCTTCTAAAAATAAAAAAATACCTGGGTAAAGAACGTGATCATTGTTGACCCGTTGTTTTTTTAACTCAGGGCAGTAGCGCTTGTCTTCCCCCAAATCAGCCCTGTATAATATAATATTTATTTGCCAGATTACAGTACTTCATAGGTAAAAGACAGATTATGGTACAGTATAGTCTACCTAGGAAGATATGAAAGTGATATTGAAAGAAGAATGAAGGCAGGAAATCAGTGCTGAATTTACACATTTGCCGCCCCAAAGCTATAAAATTTTTGCAACCCCTACTGACTAGAGGTCAAATTAGATGCACTGTTCACAATAACGTTAATTCCATTTTTAGGGAATAATCTTGTTTCAAGATTATTTTTACTACTTTTTGGGTATATTTTAAGCTAAGAAAAGCAAAGCTTTGTTTTTATTACAAAGTACTCACTTTTTTCTGTACCAATTTTCTGGGCCAATTTTGCCGCCCAAAGCTTCAGCTTTTTCAGCTTCTATGGTTAATCCGGCACTGTAGGAAATCGAGTGAATGGGGCTATGCATGCTTTTATGAGCAGCCAAAAGGTGTCAAAAAAAGGGCCCGATTATAAGGCCGGTTGTGCAAAGAGGCGTGTTGGTACCGACTCTAATGTATGGAAGTGAATCTTGGATTCAGCAGAAGATGCATGAATGTATGATTAAAGCAGTAGAAATGAAAGTTTTAAGTATAGCTGGAGTGAATTTGATGGATAAAATAAGGAATGATGTGATAAGAGAATGGTGTAATGTGGAAGAGTATGGTGACAAAAATAGAAAATGGGTTTAAAAGCAAAAGAAACGAGAACAAACCTACTGCCTAAAAACTAATACCAAACTTAAGAAATAGTTTATAAAATAATAATCGTCCAGTCTAGGCCAAACCGTAAAACATAGTTTGGACATGTAGAGAGGATGGACGAAAGAAGATTAACAAGACAGATATATGAGGCAAATGTGCATGGGCAAGTCGGTAACTGCAGACCAAGGCGAACTTTCAAGAAACAAATAGAGGATGTCCTGAAAAAAGGCCAGGTAAAAAGTATCCTTAACCGACGAGCTTGTATGAAAACGCTGACGAGAGATGTATGTCAGGATCGTAATAAGTAGAAATCTGTGATTTCTGCCTACCCCTCGACTTACTTCTAAATATCATTCCATTGTTTATTTTAATATAATCCGGTAGTAATATGTGATTACTTCATAAACTTCAATTCAAACAAATTGTTATTTATTTTTCATTACAGTGGACCACCGGTAATCCGGCCCCCGTCTAATCCGGCGCCCCCAGTAATCCGACATGCCTATCACATGTAGGTATACACAAACATCTTGGCAAATCTTCACTAATGTATTATATTATGCTCGACGGGTGTTGTTTTGAGTCTGATTGCTCAGTTTGAATTTGATAGGGGAGCGGCCTAGCGTGCGTTCATTGTTTACCAGTATGATGCGTGTGATCTGTAATTAGTCGGTTTACAAGGTAAGCAGTTACTCTGTTTCAAACAATTCTGCCCTATAGGGATCTTAGGGAGTTCTCTGTAATCCGACAAATTCGATAGTCCGACACTGCCCTGCAAAACGTTTGTCGGATTACCGGGGATCTACTGTATCGATTCCTTGATTGTGCCTACTACTACCTAGATCACGTTCCATATAACAAAAAACTGAATAAGAGTATTTGTATGCACGGTACCCTATGTACAGTACAATATTCAAGATTAAACAGGCATTACCGAACACCCTGTATATTATTTGTAATAAAACTTAAACAGAATCATGTATGACCGGCCGTCTTTCCATATTTAGAATCTTAAATCTATCACAAAAAAATCATCATAAATACGTACGTATATTGACTAATAGCGACAACCTGTACTAAAGGATGTCTTAGCTCTTGAGCCTGGTCCAAAACTGTCTTCAAGAGCAAGGTTCCAATACCCTGGCCGGTCACCTCGGCTGCAGTGGCTAAAACCTCCACCTAAGTATAAAATAACAACTTGTATTGGTACTCTTTATTTATTTAATTATAAAAAAATATATATTAAAAGTGTCATTCATCATTTCATTCGCAAAGCAGGCGACATTTTGTCCCATATACTTGTTTTTATTTGTATTGAGTTGCATTTAACTGTTCACAATTATTTAAAATAATGAAGTATGCAGTCTTTACTCGTCTGTACTCAACTGACCGGTTGACTGCTAGAGGATGTCTTATAGCATTTATTCCGCCATTTTTTAAGTTTTTATGCTCAATAAAGTATAAAATAAACATAACACGCATCTTCTTAAACCAAAAGTATTTTTTTCAGTATTTTTCATGATAAGTTGCCCAAAACAATTATAGTTTCAATTTTTGTATTGTTCCATATAAGATATAAAATACGCATACGCACGCAAAAATTGTGGGCTCGTAGGTATGGTCGTTTTTTACATGCGTATTTTATATATTAAAGAATTATGGCATTGTTAATGCAAAAAATAAAATTAAAAACATTGTTCAATATAAAGTTTATAATACATAACCACTTGTCAGTCCACGATAGCAATTGCTACACCCTTCGGCAATCCCTGGTAGCAATTGCTACCATATTTAATTTCCGCGTGGCCTGCTGTTTTTTTTTTAATTACGATTTTTTTTTACAGAAATCTAAATATTCTGTGGTGGATTCTTGATTCAATCAGCTTTACGGTAGTTTTTTTTTGTTTGGTCCTAACTTCATTATTTAGCGAGAAAATGGCATTTTATCTAATAATCCGACGGCCGACATTTTTTAATAAGTTTATTTTTTATATTTAATTTTACATTGTATTAATTAGTCATTCGTTACAATATTTGTTTAATGTTTTTAATCTAATTATAGCATAAGATATGAATTACGTGTGTAAAAAACAACTACGCTTCCAAGCCCTCAGGTGGGATTCGAACCCACGACCTTTCGCAATCCGGGCGAGTGCTCTGACCGCTGAGCTACCGAGAAGCTTGCAAACGTGTCGAATTTTACAAACGTATTTCAACTTCTACTATGAGCTAGTATCGTTCCACCAATGTTGGGCTCGGAAACGTAGTTGTTTTTAACACACGTATTTTATATCTCATAGAAATATTGCATTGTGAATGCAAAAAAATAAATTAAAAACATACCTAATTATAGCATTTTTTTATAAATTGTGATTGATATTCAACGAATTCACACCTTATTGTAATAGATAATGTCAGTAACAAAACAATGACAAGACTACCCTCCGCTCTATTTTTAAAAATTGTGTTACGACAAATTTGTGCATCGTCCTAAATAAAAGGCGGAAACACATTATTAAAACGCGACGCGACGCAACGTGTCGACACCCGATATACACCGTGCACATTACCAACACGCGACGCCACGACATACTAGCAATTTCTGAATACAGTTAGCTAACAGCAGTGGAAGTGTATGGTCATGTACTATGGATTAACATAATTTATTATCTCTTGAAAACCGTAGGATGATGTGCGATCTAGTTTTTCTCTTTAAATTATTAAATAATAAGATAGATTGTCCAGTTCTTCTATCACAGATCAACCTTATAGTCAAGGCACGAGTACCCGCACGCTCCTCACGCCCCTCACGCCCCATAAAAATATTCGTACCACCACAATATCGCAAGAATTAGACTCGCAATAGCTATTTTGCTCGCTGTCTGAAAACATATAACGAACAATTCTACAAATTACACCTGTTTTGTAACACATTGACTGGTATCAAGTCAGACATTTTCAATATATTTAAGTAAAATGCTAATAATGTTCGTTTTAATAATTTTTAAGTAAATTAATACTTATTTTGTTGTGTTATTGCCTTAATCATAGATATTTAATAATAAGCTAATTCGTATTTTAATGTACTTTTATATTTTGATATAAACTAGTTTCTGTTCCTACATTTATGTACCTAATTAATATTGGGCACTCATTATTCTACAATTGATGTCAAAATCTTGTGTACTTTATTATTTCTAATGACTGTTTCGTGCCAGAATAAATAAAGAAAAAATTAATACAATAAATGCAAAATATAATAATAAATTGACATAAATTCTGTTTGATAGTTTGAAGAATAAGGATGGGTCAACGAATTCGTATTCGCTCTGTGACAGTTCTCAAACGACTGACGCGTGGCATCGGGTGTTGTCTAGAAACATACTACGCGCGCCGCGTCGGATGGCGTGTTTACCCCCACCATGGACAACACACCGACCTGGCCCGTCTGGATCGGGTGGCGTGTGAGCGCATGGCGTCGCGTCGGATGTTCATAGTATGATTCTGGTCCATAGAAAACAATACATTTGATTCGACTCAACACGCATCGCGTTTCATCGGGTCGCGTCGCGTTTTAATAATGTGTTTCCGCCTTAACCAACAATCGTTGAAACGTGCATATACTTAGTTCTCCTATATTAGAAAACTAGTCTGTCTCCCTCCCTCATTTTAATTTTGAACGTTATGAGCATGTCCGAGAGATGTCATGAGTCATGTCAAGAGATGATGGCTTTCCCAACTACTGTCGCAACGCATGCGCATAACTCTGACTATAAACGACTGTCTCTCTTGTTCGGCAACGCTGTCACTCACAAGAACTAGCAATACAGGAGTATTAGGTATATGGAGACGTGCCAGTAGCTGTACTATATACTGTCTGTGGTTCTTTATGCTCGGCAGTTATATCCTCACTTACATCATAGATATAATTCACATGATATTTATTGAAGAAGTTGGGACTTCTGTAACAGTGGGCAATGAAGTACATCCTATTTCTCTCCGGCCTTGAGCAAGTGTAGTGTGCCCAGTCTTCCAGCTCATCCGGCACCCAAGGATAGATCTTAACATATAAAAGAAACATTGAAACAAACAATTTATAGTAGTTATTTACTTCAATGAGAGAATTTTAAGAAAAATGCACGCAATATGATCATATTAAATAAAATATATTTTCTTTTATCTTTATTATGTTTGTGTAGGTCATGAAATATAATTGTAGAAATGTGTAGTGTATAAACAATTTAATAACACTCATAAAATCATATATTTTGGCTTGATTAAAAAAGTTCATGTTACTGCGTTTTCTAAAGTAACAAAGAGTACCCCAGGTATCAGTTTTGGGCCCATTACTATTTCTAATTTATAATAATAACACATATAAATGTATAATAATAACTTAATAAATGTATAATATACTGTTTAATGAATATGACACCAAATATGAAATACCTTATTAGCAACGCTTACGCCAATCAGCTTACGCTCCCGAGTACGTTTTAAATGCTCAAAAGCTAAAAATCGATCGCCTGGAAATTAATAATATATTAGCTTTTTATTTCTCTTGGAATAAAATGTTTTTTACTTTACTTTATGGACTACTTTACATTATTTACTTTACATTACATTACCTCGAACAGAAGATTTAGTTTAAATATTTTATTTGTGAAATGTTTTGACAAAAATCTTAATAAAGGCATATTTGGATCTATCTATTTGTGTTTTTTGTAAACAAACTTTATGAAGAGAAATAAATAAATAAAAAGTACTAACACTGGACACATAAATTTTTGTTCTCCGATAATTTAATTTTTATTAGTAGTCCAGTTACTTAGATTGGAATCGTATGTGACATCCAAATGATAAAATTAACACCACTAACCTGAGTTGGCGTACTTTTCAGTGAGAATGTCCAAGTATGGACAGTCCAGAGACATCCAAAGACCTGCCACACTCGGCTCCCGTGGCCAGTAATGCGTGTAGAGGAAGGACCTGATCATCCTCGAATGGCATTGGGTGCCGTGTTCTATGGACACCGTTTTGATGTCGAAGCACTAAAAAGAATTATCTAGACTATATTATGAGAAATTATCACTGTCTTATATGATTTTTATATATTGCATTTTTTCAATGCTAGATTATATGATAAATTGTTTTTAATAGAAAAAGAATATAAATAGACCCATTGTCGCATTAGGTACAGTCTGTTCATCCTAACTTGTCCTATTTGGTAAACAATCTTGGCACTCCTTTTTATTGAAAATTCAGCTTTAAAAATCAACGGATAACTAGATTCAATGGGTTTCAGTCTATAAAAACAATTTATTATAATAGATTATTGACTTTGTTGTTAATTTATTTTTAAATGGGTGATTTTGTTAAAAAGTTGTGCCAAGATTGTTTACCAAATGAGACAAGTTAGAATGAACAGACTTTAGGATAATCCAATTCATCAGCAATGACTCTCCGAATGCTATTCAGACTATTGCGTACTATTTGAAACAATGACGCATAACGCTTGCGCATGATAGAGTAGATATCCTCTAAACGAGCGGCCGCAAACTTTCCCGACGCACTACAAAACCGCAGACGCCCAAAATATGTTCTTTACATTTTTTTAAAATGGTATTGGAAAGTGTAATATTGACGGTAGCTTGGTGCAATGGTAGCAATCCTACCTTCTGTGCCAAAGATCCAAATCCAAAAGTCCAAATGTTTGTGAGATGGATTAGCATAAATATTTGTTCCCGAGTCATAGTCGTTTATACATTTATTTATGTATTCTATACATTATTTAGCACCCATAGTAAAAGGGCAGCTTAGTTTAGGGCTAAATAATTGTGAGTTGTCCGGAATTAATGTATTTATTATTATAAGCTATATACTAGCGGCCCGTCCCGGCTTCACACGGGTGGACAAAATTCTTTAAATTTTTTCTATTATTTAATAGTTTTCCGTTAGCGCCATCTAGCGTCCGGTAGACGAACTACTTGTGGTTAACGCGTTGCTATGGTAACGCGTATACAATGGAAAAAGAGCGGGGAAAAGAGCGGGCAGACAAACAACAAATTTGTGATCTTAGATTATAGATTTCTTACATTCACACCAATTAACTTAGTCCACAGTAAGCACTGTAAGGTTTGTGTTATGGATATTAGGGTAACGGAAAGACATACGTATTTGATACATACCTAGATAAATATATCGTTATTCATAGCAAATATTAACCATAACTCAGATACAAATAGTCGTATTTATCGCAAAAACACCTGCTCCTTCCGAGGCTCAGGACTATCGGAGCGAAAGGCAAGGCTACCGTTGTTGCACCAAACGGTCGTTTCAAATCAAATCGGAACAAAAATCAAAATAAATTATTTAGAGTATGCAATAGCCACAGCACGTAACAATATGTTTAATAAGAAAAACGTTCATTTTCAAAGCCAGGGTGAAAAGGCTCCTTCTGGGTTAGCTCGTTCCATCGTGGATCCTGTCTTAGCCCCGGGATTGATTGGGATCAAGAGCGAACCCAGTCAAAATAAAAAAAGAACTATATTTACAATTTTAAAAAATCTCCTTACTGGTCGTTTTTCAGATGGGAAGGTACGAATGTGGCAGGTCGATGGCTTCCTATAGTTCCGAGTTTGGAGTTTCGATGAAGGCTGCAACAGCCCGCCTTTCAGGGCTCCTGACACTAAAGATTTGATGTGATTCATCTTTCACAATAATTTTCATTTTAAATTCATCTTTACACCAATACTTATATTTCTTAGGTCGTGCGGAAAACGCACTTCTTCCCTATTTGTATTATTACAATAATTTTACATGTTTTTATCAGAAGTGTCAATTGTGCTAAGATATGACAGTCAGCACGTGACAAGTTGACCAAAAAGAACAAGACTGTTCTTCATGAAACTGTTTTAAAAATTAAATCTTCAAATATGTAAAAGTTATAGGACCTAAAACGGTGAAAAAGAAATGAAATCAGTATTGTCCAAAATTTAAAAAAATATAAAAATTAGATCTATAATTTTTATATATTTTATGCATTTTCAATGCGATCTTATAAGATAAATTATTATAATAGAAAAATACTAGAAAAAATCGACTCGGGTCACAAGTGAATCTCAGGCGGGAATCGAACCCGCAACCTTTGGAAATCCGGTCCAATGCTCTCCCAATTGAGCTACCGAGCCTTGCGAACACTCGTCGAAATTTTCTAGTACATTCCTGATTTTACGCTGTAGGCCAGCGTTGTTTCATCAATGAGAGGGACATCCTCTCGTATTCGAAAGAAACATTTTTACAAATGTTTGGTCAATCGATTAAGATGAAACAGCCATGTTAGATCTATAATTTTTGCGGGTTCGATTCCCGCCTGAGATTCACTTGTGACCCGAGTCGATTTTTTCTAGTATTTTTCTATTATAATAATTTATCTTATAAGATCGCATTGAAAATGCATAAAATATATAAAAATTATAGATCTAACATGGCTGTTTCATCTTAATCGATTGACCAAACATTTGTAAAAATGTTTCTTTCGAATACGAGAGGATGTCCCTCTCATTGATGAAACAACGCTGGCCTACAGCGTAAAATCAGGAATGTACTAGAAAATTTCGACGAGTGTTCGCAAGGCTCGGTAGCTCAATTGGGAGAGCATTGGACCGGATTTCCAAAGGTTGCGGGTTCGATTCCCGCCTGAGATTCACTTGTGACCCGAGTCGATTTTTTCTAGTATTTTTCTAATATAATAATTTATAATATAAAAATTATTTTAATTAAATAACTAAATAAAAAATAAGATTTTCTTATTCTCTCGGGTCACAAGTGAATTCTCGGGTGAATTTCACCCGAGAATTCACTTGTGACCCGAGTCGATTTTTTCTAGTATTTTTCTATTATAATAATTTATCTTATAAGATCGCATTGAAAATGCATAAAATATATAAAATAAAATTAAAAGATTTTCTTATTTTATATATTTTTGCAATTTTTCAGTGCTATCTTATGAGATAAGTTTTTTCTCTACTCAACCAATATTGATTTCTTTTTTTGATTTTGCTGAATTTGTTCTGACTCAGGACAGGTTTCATTTTAATTTATTTTTCTGCAAAACCATTTAGCAGAACTCCTGTATGAAGCCGAAGAACCCATACGTAATACGGACAGGCCAATAATTTTTCAACAATATGGCTGTCAAGCACATTGGATGTTAAGTGTCAGGGAACATCTCAACAACTGTTTTCCAAACAACTGGATAGGCAGAGATGGGCCTAGCCTATCCCTTGGCCCGCGCGCTCGCCCGACCTGACCCCGTTAGATTTTTTTGCGTTGGGACTGACAAAGGAGCTCGTATACACTACCGAAATATCCCCGTTTGAAGATTTACTTCAAACTATTGTCAACAACTATGCAGGAACTGCAGCTGAAAATCACAACGACAGAAGTGAGAAACCATTTTAAGCATCAGAATCAAAAAATGTCATCAAAAATGTATTTTTTTTTATCTCCTTAAAAATCGATATTACGGAGTTTAACTGGTTCAGGCACCCTAACTTCAAAAATTATCTAGGTAAATGATACCTTAAAAAAAGAACAATATCTCAGCATGTTTTTAAAATTATCTGAACACCAGTAGCTATTTTATTTATTTTTTTAAATGTCTTTTCTGTTAATTTTAAATAGTCTGAGAGTGATTTTGTTTAGTAAAAACGGTGCTTTATAATTTCTACTTAAACTTTGCGTTATTAGCACTTAATTGGAAAATTTTGGGATTTTGGTCCTAAAATCGTAAAAGTTTCCTAAAAAAAACAATGAGACTTTGGTTAGGACAAAATATTACTTAAAATGTTCTTTATGGTCTATCTATACTAACACTCCCTTAAGGCTTTGCACCCAGCTTCCAAACAAGGTGTATACTCGTATCTAAAAACATTAATATAAACTGCGATAAACTCCGAAACTACTTAACCTAGTTTGATGATTTTTTTTCATTTTGCTGGATTTGTTCTGACTTAGGACATAGAATAGGTTCCATTTTAATTTATAACACAACAACGCGTAGCCGGATTAGCTAGTATATAATATATTTTTTATTATGGTGTAGTATAGCCTGTTCTGATGACAGAAGTATTGTCCGATTACATCTAAAACTTTTTTATTGCAAGGTAAATAAGGTTGAATTTTGCATGATTTTTATATGAAGCCATGTTCAACTTTACAACATATCGCAGTCTAGACCGTCCGTCAAACTATATTGAATACAAAAAGGTTTTTATCTAATACCATAAACACAAATCGCAATTTGAATTAGGAAAAAAATTGTCATTGCAAACCTATCAATGCAGCCGTCAATATGTCACCACCGTACAATTTTTTACAAAAAAAACACAAAAAGCCAATAAAAATGGTCAAACAGAAATGTAAATAGTTTAAACACGTACTAGATATATGATACCATTCTCGGCCGCCCAATTATGTCCACAGTGTTCAATTTATGGAGGTTGTTTACGGTGAGGAGTGCGTTCTGGAAGACAGGAGCATCAGGCTGTCTCAGTAGACCTGTCAGGCGATATTACGCCGACACATCAAAGACTGATTCGAGCACCAAACAAGTCGTGGTAAGTTGTGAATGTGAGTACAAGTGAATTGACGGCCGCTCGGTGGAAATGTAGCGATTTCGAGCTTACGTCCTCCCGGGTCTGAATCTCGGTAGGAGCACAATATATTTGTATGATCAGCACATTTGTTCCCTAGCCAAGGTCTTATTTATACAACACTTTTTTTATATTTATTAGTGCGATAAAAGATAGCGAGTAATCCTGCCTTTCACACCGTTAGTCCTGGGTTCGAGTCCCGGAAAGGGCAAATGTTTGTGTGATGATAACAAGCATTTGTACCCGAGTCTAAATAATTATCCTGAATTGACCGATATTTATTCATTTATTAATAGTTATAATGAATAGTCGATTATTACCGTATATTTCTTTGTTGTTGGTTTAAATAATTATGAACTGGGGGAGGAATATTGTGTATGGGTATATGAGCGCGGCTGCGTCCCCGCCTACTCGTACTTAGAATAAAATTAGTGTGTTACTAGCCAGCGGTTGTTTCAGTTCTGTTCCTACGCAAATACCTACAACATTAAGTTAATGTTAGCTCCAGTTCTTCATTTAATGAACGAGAACTATCAGGTTCAGGGCACCGAGAATGAGCAGCGAGTGCGCATTCGAAGAGCGCGCGCTAGTGATGTACCGCGAGTGCTGCGCTTTGTACGGGAAAATGTACGAGCCACCTTCCCGGCTCTTGGATCACCGGGGGACTCCCACAACATCGTACTCAACGACTACGTAGCAAGAGCTCTTGCTCAAGGTATCCTATTTTAGTTTTTTCTTATCGTTAATAGGTAAACGCTTGACCGTTATCTCGCCTGATTGTAAGCGAAGATGCGATCTAGGAGGTGACGCGCCTGACTCGTCAGACCCTTAAATTGAATTTATTAGGAAACACAGACTCAGGCAAAGAGTACCACTCCTTAGCGGTACGGATCACAAAATTGAAACCAAAACGCTTAGTGCGACTCTTTGGTATATCAACGATATAACGGTGGCGCCTCTCTGTAATTTTTTTCCATCATTTTAGTTTTTATTTTAGTGTTTTAGTTTCATTTGAAAACCATCTGGTGAACGGTAGCGATCCTGCCATTCGCACCGACGGTCCTGGGTTCCAGTCTCGGAAGGGGTCCATTTTTGAGTGAATAATACGAACATTTGTACCAGCGGCATATTTACATCTATATATAGTTATATAAAAGTTCCCTGTCACAGTGTCTGACTGCGATAAACTCCGAAACTACTCAACCTATTTTGATGTTTTTTTCATCTTCTAGAATAGGTTTAATTTTAATATATAGTTAAAAAGCTATTAGCTAGTATATATACTATCTAACCCGGTCACGCGTTCTCGTGGCTCAGTTATTATAATGTGCAATAGCTGTCAAGGTCTCGGTAACTGAACCGAAATAGCACTCGCCCGAATACCGAGGGTTGTGTGTTCAAATCTTGCGAAAATTCGATTTTTGCCGAAGACTAGCCTTTTCGGAAATTGCTCAACCCAGCAGTCTCCATTTCCAGGACACTCGATGCTAGCTGAACAGCATGAGAATCGCCGCGGTTGGCCCCAGATCCGTGGTCTAGCATTGAGCACGGCCGTTTGCCCATGGGACGCCGCCCTCCTAGAACGCTGGGCGCGCTGCGTACGTTGCCCAAGATCCCGTCGCCTCATGAACTTCACCGCCCACTGCATCCGAGCGCCCGCACTCCATGACAAATATAGAGTTCATAACATCCTGCAGGTATTAAAAGACCGGCCAACTGCTATCCGGCTTAGTCCATATCAGGTTCCGTACAAAATGTAGAATAAAAATTATCAATTATTGTTCTAAACAATGATTCCCCATTCGATGGGGTAGGTCAAATTATTTTGAGCACCCCCCCTTTTTCTATACAGCCCCTTTAAAAATATTATTTAACAATTTGGATGACTTTGGATCAAATATTGTTACTATGATACCGTGAATTAAAAAATGGTTCCTTCAAAATTTTGTTAAAAATGATAGCTTCTCATTACATAAATTTTCAATATTTATTAAAATAAAAATACGGATTTGTTTACTTAACGAGTTCTAAAGAATCAAACCCCACTCGATATGGGGTAGGTCAATTATTAGTTTTGGCAGCAACATACTTAAAAACATTATTTGAAACTTTGTATGGTTTGGAATCACAACTTGTTGGAATGTATTAACTGTCAAAATTTTAAAAAATGTAGCTAGCTGTTTGACTGTGTGACAGACAGACACTTGAGTTGAATAGGGCCAAATGGAGCCCTTCGAGTACGGATCCCTAAAAACACAGTTGTATGCGTAAATTCTTAAACACAAAAGATCATTCGCTTGATTTTCCTTAAAATTTTAAGTCATATGAGTTTTCACTTGACTATTATGTTAGTTTTAACAGATTGAAGATCATCATTTGACAAACGTTCGGTGCAACGGTAGCGATGCCGCCTTTCGCACTGACGGTCCTGGGTTCGAGTCCCGGAAGAGGCATATCTTTGTGTGATGAATACGCGCATCTGTACCTCAATTATATATACAATTATATTTCTATGAATATTAAGTATCTGCTTTTATCTAGTAGTATCTGTTTTGGCTAGGCTAATCGGTTTGAATGCAAGGAGTATTAACACGTTGTAGGTGGGTCACGTATTTTTACGTTTTTACACCAACCTATCTTTGATAAATCATAACTCAGAAACTATAGCACCTATCCCTAATCTCTCAACGGATTTCGCAATGGCACTAGATCTCCTTTATAACACATTTTTTCTAACCCCGTTATTCCCTATTCGCCCCTCGGGGGACCACGCGCTAAGCGCGCTGATTTAAAAAAAGTTGATATGCTATCTATCAACTCTACCTACCTACTTACCTAACCTAACCTTCCCGACTATTTATGGTCATTTATTTCAGGAGATTTAGTGCCATTGCGAAATCCGTTAAGACATTGGGGATAGGTGGTATAGATTCCGAGTTATGATTTTTCAAAGATTGGCTGGTGTAAAAACGTAAAAATACGTGACCCTCCTACAACGTGTTAATATTATCAATATTATTCTATTACTTATGGAGTCAGTGTTGACTTGTTGGTGCTAACAACTGTAGGTAGATTCTACGATATAACTTAAAAAAGGGTAGCTCGAAATATATATAGTATATAATGTAATCACTATAAATTTTGTGTTATTTTATTGCCACCATGGTAACAGATAGGCATTCATAGATATGTAACAGTCGTAGAAAGTTATTAATACCCATGACTCAGTTACAAATACTTGTATTCATCACACAAATATTTTCCCGTTCTCGGCTCGAACCCAAGACCGTCGGTGCGGAAGGCAGGCTTGCTATCATTGCGTCAAACGGTTTTCGAAATCATCAAGTTCATTATAACAGCTATAGAAAAGTTTTATAAAGAAAAAAATGTTTTTTTTGAACAGGTAACATTAATAGTTCCTCAAGATAAATCGAATAGCTCTGAAATCATCCACTTGCTTGCCAAAAACGCTATACAGAGAGGGAAGGAAGTCGGATTTCCTCTCATAAGATTCGACGTCACAAGCGATTTCATGTAAGTGAAGGATATTCCTGTAATATAACTTCCGAATACTTATAATCCGTCCGTTTTCAAAACCAGGGTGTACAGGCACCATCTTGGATCCTGTCTTTGCGCCCGGGCTTGATTGGGATCAAGAGCAAAGCCATTTTAAAAAACTATCAAATGATAAAATGCTTTTCGGGTCTGCTATGGAATAAGGCACTTGACATATTGCGTGGTATCGGGGCGAGTGCTCTGATCACCGAGCTGCCGAGCCTTGCATCGAAATTTTCTAGTACTTTTTTACGCTTCAGGGCAGCGTTACTTCGTAAATGAGGGGAAAAGCCTTGCATTGGAGAGAAACATTTTTACAAATGTTAAACAATCGATTGAGATGAAACAGCTATTTAATTTACGATTCCTATATTTTCAATGCTATCTCATATGACAAATCTTATAAGATAAAATAAGCCTCAAAAAAACACCCACGCCTCCAAGCCCACAGGTGTTATTTAGGTTTTATACATTATTATACGAGGGCCGTTCAGAAACTAACATCCGGTTGATTGAAAAAAATACACCAAGTTAAGTAAAAATATTTTAATATATACATCTTACAACTACATCTTTGCACTATTTTTCGACATAGTTTCCATAACGATTGAGGCACTTATCATATCTCTTTACAAGCTTTGAAATTCCTTCTGCAAAAAAATCACCCGCTTGTGCCTGTGACCGCATCTTTGAGCTCTTCGTCGTCATCAAACCGCTGGGACCCGAGCCATTTCTTCATATGCATGAAGAGGTGATAATCGCTTGGCGCCAGATCTGGGCTGTAAGGTGGATGGTTGAAAACGTCCCACTTGAAGGACTCAAGAAGGGCTGTTGTTCTACGAGCAGAGTGAGGACGGGCGTTATCGTGCAAAAAAACGATAAGTGCCTCAATCGTTATGGAGACTATGTCGAAAAATAGTGCAAAGATGTAGTTGTAAGATGTATATATTAAAATATTTTTACTTAACTTGGTGTATTTTTTTCAATCAACCGGAGGTTAGTTTCTGAACAGCCCTCGTAAATGGTTTCATATTAATCGAATGAGTCTGAATAAATCTATGTAATACATACGAATAAAATGTATATTAATAATCTAACTTTGTATCACTATGATCGTAACTAAAACCTACAATTATCCTCTTCCTGAAATTTTACATCTTGAAACCAAAATTTTTGAAGGTTTCACTTCTACCACGTGTGAATTGCACACATGCTTTTTTACATTTGTTTAAACAGTTATGAAGTATATTATCTAAAACTGAAATCATTGTCGGTGTTACAGATCGTCGTCATTAGAAAGTTTGCAACTAAAAAAGGAATGGCAGCTCTCGTACGAAATATTACCAAATGCACTGAAAGAGAAAAACTTACCAATCACCTCGGATGATGAGCAAGGCAATAAAGAAAAGGGTAGAGACAGACCGGCGAAAGGGAACTTCATAGCTGTCTACACAGCTCTCTCCGATCATTCGAAAGCTATAGAAACCAAAACTCAACCACAAATATGACCCTAATAGATGTTACATATCTAATGACGGCTGCAAATTAAAAACAATAACAACTTCATGTGTGTTTCATTTATTCAAAGATATTCTAATAGTACATTACGATATTAGTGCGTTATGATGGTTATAACATGCGAGGCGGAATTTCAGCCCGAGCCGAAGGCGAGGGCGTAATTGAGCCGAGGATGTTATAACCAATACGCACGTACATAGGTATATCGTACGACGTTTTATAACACATTTGCGAGGAAACAGAAAAAAAAACATTTTATATTTTTTCACACCTGTGCTCGTAAAGCTGATAAAATTCCACCTGTTTTAAATATGTAAAGCGGGTCATAAAAAACGCGTGTGTTATCAAAGCAAATAGTTAAGTTATAGTCCATACAAATTCCATAACAGTATTATTTGCCATTTCGCGCTGTTGCTATTCAAATTTCGAACTAATCCCCGCTCGTTAAAATCGCGGAAAAGCAAGAGTGTACATACACAGATTGAGTTTATTTAATAATAATAACATAATTAAAGAAATTTGACGACCGTTTGGTGCAACGGTAGCGATCCTGCCTTTCGCACCGACGGTCCTGGGTTCGAATCCCGGAAGGGGCAGATGTTTGTATGATGAATACGAGCATTTGTACCTAAGTCATGGGTGTTTATATATATTTCTATGAATATTACATATCTATGTATCATATATGTATGTCTATCCTTTAGCCTAGTATCCATAACGCTCATTTAAAATAACAACGTGACATCTTGACAGACAGCGATTTTGGAAATAGTATCACAAATACAATCATTTAAAATCGATTTCTCTAAATTGAAGAATATCGACATATCACGTTCTCTCTTTAAATGAGCGATAACACAAGCCCTACTCTGCTTACTTTGGGCTAGGCTAATTGGTGTGAATGTAAAAAATATTTATTTATTTTATATAAAAAAAAAACTACAGCTGCGTATCATTTTAATATTTGCAATTTCACTAATTGTTTCAATAATTAAAAATGAAAAAAATATAAAATGTTTTTTTGCTGTTTCCTCGCAAATGTGTTATAAAACGTCGTACGATATACGTGCGTATTGGTTATAACGCACTAATATCGTAATGTACTATTAACTATTCGATCACATCATGCATTTGAATTATCGTGGCTACGTTACAATTTTAAACCATTAAATTTAAAGATTGACAGAAATTTCAATTAAATAAAACAATAACCCGTCCGTTTTCAAGGCCAGGATGAATAGGCACCTTCTGGGTTAGCTCGTTCCATCGTGGATTCATGAAGGTGTCTTAGCCTGGGAAGGCTGCACAGGCTTAATATGAGCGATCGCACCCAGGGTTACGGGGTGACGCAGATTGCTACTTGAGTCTATACTACCTTGAGACTATCTTGTGACTATATAAACTCATTTGCAAAAAAAACGGGCACCTAAGCAATGAACCATTTCAAATGTTAATATTGCTTTGTTTGATAATTATAGGTTGTTTTATCCTCACAATTTGGTAAATTAATAAGAAAATAATCGGTTCAAAAGTATTTCATAAAATTTTGATACAATTTATGGGACATAATGCTAAACCTCACTAGTAATGTATGTTCGCTAGTAGTGCATATGCTCATGAAGTAAAAATAAAAAAGCTTTTTTGTTTGTTCTTCTTTAATAAAGTAAAAGCAGATAAATGTTTAGTATCGAGTGTGACCCCCTCTAGCTAAAATCACAGCTTGAATTCCTCTGGGCATGCTAGCGAGTATATCTCGGATACTTGTAATCACATTCTTCAGCTCTCTGATGGTCTGCGGAGCCGGTTGTACTGATCTCACACGCCGTTTTAGAACGTCCCAGACATGCTCAATGGATTGAGGTCGAGACTTCGAGCTGGCCAATCCAAACGACGAATGCCGACCTCTTGCACATACGTTTTAACATCGCGAGATCGGTGGGCGCGGGCATTGTCGTCCATAGAAATAGAGTCTTCACCTCGAGCGGCCAATGCGGGTTGTGCATGAGGAATTAGAACTTCCGTTATGTATCGATGCCCAGTCAGTGAGGCGTTTTCAATGAAGACTAACTATGTACGATCCATTGAATTTATTCCTGCCCAAAACATAACAGATCCCCCACCATAAGGTGTGATTTCTTCGCAACATGCCTCTGCAAAGCGTTCTCCTTGTCTTCTTAGCACTCGCCGACGTCGATCTTCACCGAACAGAGATATCCTGGCTTCATCAGAGAACAAAACCCTATTCCAATCTTCTTGAGTCCATGATTCAGAATTTCTAGCGAACCTAAGCCTCTGAACTTGGTGCTCACGGAGTAATTTGGGGCCGCGGGCCGGGCGGTGACTGCGTATATTGGCAGCGAGAAGCCTCCTCTTAACCGTCCATAGACATGCACATTTCTTACTTCTTGGAGGTTGTTCTTAAGATCCACATACGAAGATTTGCGATTTCTCAAAGCGCGACTCACAAGAAAACGATCATCCCGTGGTTGGGTACATGGTTTTCTTCCAGAACCAGGCCTTCTCTCGACGGAACCAGTCTCCTGATATCGCTGCCAGGTCCTTTGGACCGCCGAGCGACTAACATTTAGCCTCCTAGCCACGAAGCATTGGCTGCAACCCTCTTCAAGCAGCGCGATAATTTTGGTAGCTTTTATCACTTTATCTACCATTTTTGACACAGACAAACAGCAATAAATAAAGCTTTGACAGTCAAGGATAAGAAATTAATCGATGAAAATTTAATAAAAGTTATGAAAGTCGATGTTAACTTCTGAAACTTCGCGCCAAAAATGTAGAATAAAAAGGGGTTTTCTGTATAAGTGAGCATCAAATGAAAATTTGAATTTAGAACGTACTTTTTTAAATACCACGGCATTGTTACGGCCAGTAACGTGTACAAACGATTGAAACCTTTTTTGTATTGTATCTTTTTAAAGAAGAATGAATATCAAAACCGCCCGTTTTTTTGCAAATGAGTGTATATATATATAAATTACGTGTACGTGACACGTATGTTTGTCCGCGATGGACTTCTAAACTACTCAATCGAATTTGATCAAACTTCGTAACTATCTGTTATTTGATCTTACTTAGGAAAGGAAAGGATAGGTTCCCTTATCACCTGTATCGCTTAAGTTGTAAGATGCTGTGAGACCGTGACAGTTGCATTAGTGAGTTTAGCTCAATCCAAAATGGCTGTTCACAATGTTTTCAATTTGTAAATCAGTCGTTTTATGGTCTCTTTTTTTAACTATATGTTAACTTGCTAAGCATTTTTGTGCATGTCGAGGCAGCCTTTGATTAAGGCATCACTTTGAAATGTGTCTTATAAAAGTGATACATATTCCTGTTATAGGTGATGGTCTATTGGTTGTCCAATTAATAAATATCCATGGCACAAGCCTTACAGTGCTTGAGTAAAGACAGACGAGCTAATGGTAACTTCGTAGCCGTATACACAGTTCTGACTAATAATATAATAATGATAAAGCTATAGAAACCAAAACGCAGCCACAAATATGACCGTAATAAATTTGATATTTTCTTTTTATCGTAAATAAGGAAGCGCTTGACCGCTATCTTGTCTGTTCCCATTCACTCGTGACTTGAAGACCCCTAAATTGTATTATTCAGGAAACACAGACTCCGGCAAAGAGTTCCACTCTTTAGCGGTACAAAATTAGACCCAAAAACGCTTAGTGCGACTCTTTGGTATATCAACCAAATAACGGTGGCGCCTATTCGTAAATCTAGTTGTTCGATGAAAAAATGGGGACGGCGCGGCGGAACAAGTCTATGCAATTCTGCTGCACACTCTCCGAAATGTATCCTATAAAAAACGGATAGGCTGGCTACCTTCCGTCTATATTAATAAAAAACCTCTTCAAAGATAAAAGTCATAGGATTTTTTAGTTTTTATATTAAGAAAACAGTGTCATGCAAGACATACTGTAAGTATCAAAATAACGGCATTTTGTAGTCGCTTTTACAAAAATTGCTAAATGTAACAATATATATGTTTTTAAGAATATTTTACAGGATTTTAATTAAATAAGTTTCGGACAACTCACAACAATTAAGTTGTCTTAAACTAAGCTGAAATTGTACTATGGGTACTAAATAATGTATATAATACATGAGTATATAAACAGTCAGGACTCGGGCACAAATGTCGAAGAAGAAGGTAGGGTCGTTCGTTACCGTTGCGCCTAGCGGCCGTCACTGTCACACGTCAAGTTTGATTACTGTTGTAATCTATACATATTAATAAAATTGAAGTGTCTGTTTGTTATATTGAAATAACTGTTTTTACTACATGCATATGAATATATATACGATACATAGGTACACCAAAATTAAAAACTTACAATTTTTGTCTGTCTGTCTGTCTGTTTGTTCCGGCTAATCTCTGAAATGGCTGGACCGATTTTGACGGGACTTTAATTGGTAGGTAGCTGATGTAATAAGGAGTAACTTAGGCTACTTTTATTTTAGAAAAAAACATATATTTCTTTGCCACAGCAACGCGTGGCTGGGTCAGCTAGTTATAAATAAATATTACAGAACATCACATACTTTGTTATGAATCCAATATTTACTATAAAAAATCCGGAATGCGGGCCACCGTACCAGGGAATTCGTCAAAATTAGTATAATAATATAAAAAATGTTGGTAAGACATGACGATAACTGACTAATAACTCGTTAAAGCTACTGGCTAAAGTCCGCAATATTAATTCGTCGGTCGGAAACAGAGACCTTAGTGCGAGTTTACACTTCGATACTCGATATTGCCTGCGTAAAATGTTACTATAAATTTTTGTATAAACGCCCCTAGCGGTAACCATCAGGAACTACGAATCTTCATAGAAATCTGTAACGCGCTATAGAATGCGTAAACTCCCACTAAGACCTCAATAGCCAGCTAGTTTCTTTATAAATAAACATTTAACTGTAATATATTATCTGTTTATTTTTTATGTCATTTATATATAATAACAACAAATACACTGATATAATACAATAATTAATTCTCATAAAAACAAAACTATCGTGCCCACATAACGATTTTAAACCATTAGAATTAAAGATTGTTAGGAACTCCAATTAAAATAAAATAATGAATTTAACGACTGCTAAGTGTAACGGTAGCGAACCTGCTTATAGCACAGAATGGTGCTGGGTTCGAGTCCCGAAAAAAGCAGATGTTTGTGTGATGGGTACGAGAATTTGTACCTGAGTCATGGGATACATATCTATGTATCATATATGTATGTCCATCCGATACCTAAGTATCCATAATACAAACCTTTTAGTTCTTACTTTGAGCTTGGTGTGAATGTAAGAAATATTATTATTATACACAATACTTTATTGATAACACCACATTGAGTAAATTACAGAACAAAAGAAAACATAAAATGGGATATAAAATAAGGCAAACATTTTTGTTTTTTACAGGCGTATTTTGTATCTTAAAGAAATCTGTCATTGTATATTCAAAAAATGAAATTATTTACATCAAACTTAAAATAGTGCTACATTGGGCAGTTTTTTTCGGTCCTACAGAGAATGTTTAGGAATGGTAGGAAGCGTATGGTAAACCGAATTAAAAAGCAATACAAAAATTTAGTAATTAACAAGAAAATTAATGTCATTCAAAGAAAAGCGTGGAGTGCTTTTTATGATATTATCCCTACACTAACTCCGCATTTCGAAATAAAAATAATTAGGTATCTTGGTAATAAATTAATAAATAAAACAAAAAAGCATGTGTGCAATTCACACGTGGTAGAAGTGAAACCTTCAAAAATAATACGTACACGTATAAAAAACACCACGGTGGTTGTGATGCTCTCTCTCAAGCTATGAGCTACTCATGCGCACACAAACATGTATTAACACACGTACATAATGCTTCCTATCTCATTTTCTCCTGCGATAAATTTTATAAATTTATGTCTCTTTTTACTGTCGCTTTTTAGTTTCAAAGAGACACTGAATAATGCTTCCTATCTCATTTTCTCCTACGTTAAATCTTATGAATTTATGTGTCTGTCTCTTTTTACTGTCGCTTTTTCATTTCATCGACTTTCAAATCACAACGATGCTAAAAAAAAACTGGTTGGTTGCCTGTAAAGTCGGTATACGGGCGAAAGTTTTACGTGACAACGACTTTGAGTGGTAAAATAATTTTAATGTGAATATTCATTCGTATAGTAGGAAGAAGGATGAAATAATAGTAACAATTTTAAACATTTATTTATACAAAGAATTATATTTAAAACATTAATTTATAGGCACGCGTCCCTTCCACTTTTTATGTCTGTCTCTCTCGCTCTTAGGCGGGCTAACCATGCCCGAGTGGAAGGGACGCGTGCCTCTCACTCGCTCTCATTGTAAGCGCATATATAGTTGAGTGGGAGAGAGACGCAAGGCATTCGGCGGGCCTCTCTCTCGTTCGGTGACCCATCGTAACGTTACCGAGCGTTACACTTTTTCATAAGTGACTCCCAGCCGCAACCTAATTTAAGACGTTGTCACGTCAAAAGTTTTCACTTCAAAAATCCATCAATCAATATCGAACACCCCACGCTTTTCTTACAGTGACATTAATTTACTAAATTTAATATTGATATTTACGTTTTAATTCAGTTTACAATAAAAGCGTGTTTTTAACAATAATTACGATGTTTACACTCTTTAAATATTGAATATCTAATTTAATACTAATCTCATCTATAACCCATTACTTGTACGTTTACAATCCTTACTAATATTATAAATCGGAAAGTGAGTTTGTTTGTTTGTTTGTTTGTTTGTTTGTTTGTTTGTTTGTTTGTTCCGCTTTCTCGCCGTAAATACTGAACCGATTGCTTTCAAATGTTGCAGACGTAAAGATAAAAGTCCGGATTAAATAATAGGGTACTTTTTATCCTGGAAAAAATTGATATTCTTGAGGAAAAACAAAAATATTGTTTGCTTGATGGATGGATTGTAGATGGCGCTGTGTGTCGTTTAAAACAAGGTAAAATATTGCAAACGAATATAAACATGTAAATTTAGAAGCTAAATGATAAGATAATGAATCCCCGAAAATGAGGAATTCCCGAGGGATGACGTACAATTTGTTTTATCGTCTAAATTGTTTTTTTTACATCTACTTATCCTGAAATCACTAAAGTCAACGAATTACTAATTCGTATTAGTTACGTTATTTAGTTCTTGAGGTATGCGATAGATGGCGCTGGGCGTTTTTTAAAATATGGTAACGATGTGTTTTTTTAAATACATAAGGTGGAAGTGGTGTTCCCGGGTTTCCAGTGCACAAAATCTGCATGTTTTTGCTCCACAAGGGAAAACATATAACATAGTGTACCATTCAGTTTTGGTTTAACAACTAATTGTATCCAGCGCTACATCGCGCTTCTTAGATTTTTCCGTGGGAATGAGAAGTTTTCTTATAGTTGTGCTTTATACCGCAATATAACCAAATTCTACGCGGGCGAAGCCGCGGGCGGAAAGCTAGTTTTAAATAAATGCCAGTTATATTACGGAACAGTCGACTTGGCGTCTTTTTCTGACTTAACATTTTTTTTTGTTTTGCTCACAGACCTTGTTCTTATTACTTTCAACCTACCTATTTCTAATTTGTATCAATTTCATGGTATATTGGACACAGCATATTTTCATCATCCCATATCGGGATTTCGTATAAACTCGTGCCCTCTAAATAAATAGCTTTCTATTCAGATTCTTATTAACCGGCCTGTGTTTCAAAATCTTTTTTGTTTTTGTAGACATTGCTGGGGTCGAACCAATCAGTAAGCATTGGTTGTTCAAACGGTTTTTTTATCTTGTTCAATTATCTTACAATAGAAATAAATAAATTAACTAAAATACAAACTTAAACGCAATTTTAATAATTTTAATCTGGAGAATTTAAATTATTTCGTGAGTATTATAGTAAAGTGGTTCAAATCAATTCGAAACCTTGATGTCCTCATGTAGACGGCATAAGATAAATTGAACATATAGAAAAGTAAAGAATTCATTTCACGAACATATATTTCTTTTATATTTCATTTTTTTTGCACTTTTGAGAAAGTTTTTTTTGATCTTGTCACTTTTTAATCTGACTTTTTCCTGCGTAACGCCTGCAAAGGTGGAATCCAGTGGAACTGTATTTAATTGTCCAATCTGTGTGTGTACCTACTTGTGTTTCGTGCGCAATAAATAATTATGAATTATAATTATAACACATATTGAATATGCCAAATGAAGAAACAGCGATTAGAGGAATGGAGATGACCTATTTATTACTTTTAAGTAACTAGGCTGAAATTTTAACTGAAACCGATTGAAGTGTAACAAAAAAAATAAAGCATGTCGTATTTCGTATTAAGTAATAGATTCTGCGGTAACACAAAAAAATATTTTAGCAATTATCTCTTTGATTTAACGAAGTGCAACGATCGGTTGAACGAAAAGGATTTGAAGGGTCAATGGATTTGTTTGTCGGACATTGGGAAAGAGTAAAATCGATGCAATATCGCGTTATATAAAATACAAGCAATGAATTACTCTGTAGAGTTGATACAGAAGGCTTTGGAGTTGACCGTTTTTACATTGAAGGTGAATAAAAAGTTGGTTACTGAAAGGATTTTGTAAATCTTAAGGTGACGACATGTTGGTGTGTGATTGTTAGCAACTTGTCACGGTCGACGGGCAGATGAGCAATCAACGATAAGCCATCGTTGGACCTAAGTCATCTGATGCAATCGCAACTACTTTGTCTCCATGAACTTTCGCTTTTTTTTAATTTTATTTTGGCCATCTTGCTACGTCATTCTTTCAATAATTTCACCAATGCATTCAACGGTATTCGCCTCTAACTGTCTAGTTCCAAGATAGTGTAGACTGTTGAACTATTTCGGAAGATCCGCCGACATTCATTCAGCTAACATAAACATGTTCCGTAAATATTTACAGTACTTTATAGGGGATGGATAGGGTTTTTTGTAGAGTATTTGTATTTTTTTATATTTTTCTTGATAGACGTTTTTTGTTTGTTTCAATTGCATATGGTGTTTACCTATTAATGTATTTAGTGTAATAATTGTTGGTAAACCAATCAAAATACAAAAAAGAAGCGAAGCTTCATAGTATCACGCGAAAAAGAGATAGCCACGCTAGTCACACACACTGACATGAGTGAAAGCGAGACAAAAGGCCACGCACACTGAGGTGGAGAGGCAGTTGACTTCTATATATATCCGATAACGGTATTAAATCTCGCGCTTTCGTGTAACGGTCAAATCTGACGCTTAGCCGCGTGGCAAGCGACTATAATTCAAGGGGCCCGACCGTCTATATAGAAGCTTTGCCTTTAATAAATAAGATGTTGGCAAGTCCATGATACTAATAATGTCAAAATTAATTGTGTTACAGAAAGTTACTTTATTGTTATGGCACTGAGATTCGTGCCTTTGGCGCTGGGTGTGCTTCACATCGCAGCTGCCTTACCAGCGCTCACGTTGCAGGATCTAGAAGTAGCTGATGATACTATGTCTGTTGGTTCGTATGTGAGAGAAGTTAGAGCTGCTGCGGTAAGCAATCCTAATCCTAATACTAAATACGAATGTCATGTCTTAAATACTTAACCGATCATCATGAAATTTTGCATACACTTTGTCACGGACACAGAAATGTACATAAGGTACTTTTCATTTAGAAAAAATGTACTGTTCGTGAGGGATATGAATGTAACTTTTGATCGGTAGTCTTAATTTACGCGAACGAAGTTGCTGGTAAATACTAGTAGTTTAATTTTCAACTGGACTGATGAAAAATAATATCTTGCTAGTTCATAAACTAAACAGGTTAACTCAACTAGTGGGCATAAAGTCACTGGTGGAACAAAGCTTCGCTGTTTGTTACTAAGATATTTCTGTTCAATAGTAGAAACTTCTTTTGGATAAAACCTTTTTTTACAAGAAACGATAATAAATATAAGTAAACTTAAAAACCCAAAACCTTTTCTAAATACAAACTTACGTGCAAGAGCCATTTCCGAGATACGCGAAATTAGTTTATATAAAAAAAATTGCTGTTTAAAATAATAGATTTTTATTAGCTAATCATGTTAAAAGCATATTTTATTTAGTCTATTCAGTAGACATTTACAGGTGTTGAAGTGAAATGGTTAATTAGTTATTTTATTCGGAATCACAGTATCGAATGTCTAATAAATTATTTATTAGGAAGACGCTAAGAATTAAGTTATCGTCGACACCATTCGTAGATGAACCAGTAAACTTTTTCTTAACTTACATATTCTTCTAAAAAAATATATTTCAGTTATAAGAGGCGCGAAAATTCCATTGTTAATACTAGTTGTCATCGCGTGGTGGAGACAAAAATTAAGAGCCTCTTTCCTAATTAATAGACAGAGTAGCACAGCATACTACTCGACATTGTAATTGCTCTACCTCGACGAAGACTTGTCATTCACAAAAGTTATTGAAAATGATTAATGATGCACTTAACATAAGGTGTTTTGAATCGTCCAATATTTTACTTACCCATTCAGGACGTCTTTTAACTGACTAGAAGATTGGTACCGCAAGAAACTCGACACCTTTAACAGAAGTAACAACATGCACAATATTATACGTCATCACCATACATAATCCACAAAAAATCCACATAAAACAATACTATTATATGATCACAATAACATTAATAATAATACTTAGACTAGCCCAATCTTGCAGAACTTTACTGTGCACTAACATTTGTTAAATTCCTAACAGCCCGAAGATTACCACAAATCCTATGAAAACGAAGGCGATGGAGAAATCGGATACTCGCGGAAGAAGTCCGGTGGTGGTAAAAAGGGATACCAGCATTTTGACTCCTTCCAAAAGAAAGCCGGCGACCACTATGAGTTTGAGAAGCAGGATTCTTATGGTCTAGATAAGGAGGGCCAAGACGCCGCCCACAGTCATCGTCACGAGCAGAAAGGTGAAAAAAAGTCAGAAAAATTTATTAAACCCTTTAAATTCATCAGAAAACCGTTTAAATTCATCAGGAGACTGTTCAAGTGGATATTTTAATAAAGACTGATCAATAAATTGAATTTCTGAAGCTCTATAAATTTTATTTATCGATTTCCTTGGGATTCTTATCTATAAATAATATGCTATTTATTAGCTTGTTAGAAATAAATTGTAATTATTAATGGTTTTAATTTTTTTACAGCGAGACCTAATAAGAGGCCTGAAGATGCAGAGGAAATTGAGGGTGGCCGTGAAGGACTACATGAAATAGAACATGAAGAATTAAAGTAAGATTTGTATCTTTTACTTACTAAAAGCTATATGCAACCATATTAATGTTCAGATTTTAATACTGTCAACAGCAAAACTTTCTTATATTTAGCTGACCCGGGAACCAAACCCCGGGGTCTGAGAGTTCATTCAGAGCACTAACAATAGCAAGGACTAAGCATTGACTCCTTGATATTGTTAGTGTTACCCCTTTTATATACGCAGTAACATATTTTTGTATAGCTTCCTTTTTTCCGAGACTTGTTTATCCGTCATAGTATTTTTCTTTAACTGTTGACCTTTAACCTTTTAATAGCAGTACCTAAGTGTGAATTTCTGTTTTTTAAGGTAATAACTCGATTTCTAAATTTTCGTAGAGAGAACGCTCCTGATGGCAATGGAGGGGTAGAAGCACATGGTCACGATCCCAAAGACTACATTCTACCTGAAAAGTACACCTATGGTGAAGAAGACGAGGACAAACCATAAGAACATGGTAACACTAGTGCCTATTCAAACTGAAAGACTGTAATTGATTAAGATTTTACTAAAATGTGAATAGTTTTGTGAACATTTTTACTTGTTTGAAGTAGAATTGAGCGCCATCTACGCAGAAGGAGGTAAAATAAATTGTGATTAAATTATAGATGTTTTGTTTTATTTTACCTGTATTTAAGCGAATTTATTAACACGATTGGCTAAAGAATTTAAAACATGCACTGCGTAGATGGGAATAGTTAAAAAAGTAGGTATTTTTTTTAATGGTAAATTATTTGATGTTTTTTAACGCCAAACTTTTGGGGACCAAATAGGGGATATCCTGAAAAAAGGCCATGTCAAAAGGACCCCCTAACCGACGAGCTTGTATGAAATGACAGTTGAAGAAGCGAGAGATATACGTCAGGATCTTGGAAAGTCAGGATCAGGATCGTCAGAAAGTGGAAATCTGTGTCCTCAGTGTACCTCCACAGAAAAAAAACGTGATTGTGTGTATCTTATATGTATATTATTTATGGTATAACGTGACTTTAATTATATGTGATCGCATTTTTTATTTTTTTTGATTTTGGCAGAAAATCAAAAAACATAAAAGTATATACTTTGCAGATTAGGTTAGGTAAAATATTTTTTATCCACTACCAGCCAGCAAGTTAAATGAATTCCTTTTGAAATCATGTCTTTCAATATTTTGCCAAAACAAATTTATGCCAAAACAAGGGTAATCAATTCATTTACTATATTACGATATGTAGTGCCAACTTAGCAAAAAAAACTATACTCCCATCTCACAACAATAACTAAAATTGTTCTGAGACTCACATAATATTTTGTTCCTGTCTTTTTTATATGATGTTAATAGTAGAGGCATAGTATTATGATAAAATCGGTAGGTATCGAGTATTTGATGAATGAAACCAAAGGCAAGGCAGTACCTGAAATGCGTCGTATATTTTATATACCCTAGTAAAACCCTGCTGTCAGAGTGCTGCCTGTATTTTCTCATTTACCTCTCTATACCAAAAAAATGGATGAAACAAGTAGACAAGCTGCAGTGCCATCTGGTGGCCGTTTAAAAGTCAAGTGAACATTTTAAGAGTCGAAAATAGTAAATATGAAAGTGTATCATTACGTTTTGTATTTTATATTGTTTATTATCATACTTTATACCGGTTGCCTTCACGTGTGGTAAACCCAACGAAAAAGAAGTTGTAATTGCTTCAATATGGTTCATAAAGATGATAAGTGGCCGTGTTACTTTACCTTTGTGGGGCGGGTTACATTTAACTCGCCCCACAATGGTAAAGATGTTTATAGAGAACTAAGTGACTGTTCAGAATACAATAAAATATATACTGATAGATCAAAAACTGTCCCATCAACGGGAATAGCCACAAACATACCAGAAAGGAACGTTTTTACCGCAGAACTTTACGCTATCTTGGAAACTTTAAATTAGATCGAAGAGATTGGTAAAAGTCAAAGCGCCTTGAAAGCGTTACAGTCCTTTACATTTAATGCTATACTAATTATGTTTCTGAGTTAGTACAACTTAAGATTAGAACACTTCAACAAAAAAACGTTACAGTAGCCTTTTTTGGATGCCATCACACATTAGTGTCATTGGAAATGAGAAGACAGATAGACTATGTATAACAGTAGTTACAGTACCCAATGACATTTTATTATCTCCTATCAAAAGTACACATGTTCCCAATTCAGACTTAATTCCCAACATAAAAATTGAAGAAATCAAAGCAAAGTGGCAGAAATATTGGAGAGCGTCCCTGCAAGAAAAAGGCAAGTGGTTTGGGGATATTCAGAACAGCATCCATAGTTCTTGGTTTGAAAAGGGTATACTACAACCAAGAGATTTCTTAACAATATTAAGTAGACCCAGAATGGGCCATTGCTCATTCAAAGAAAACTTCTTCAGACTCAAGTCGGTTAAAAAAATCACATAGAGCAGTGATTTTTTTCACTTAAGCAGTCAATGTTTGCACCATATGTTCTATGAATGTACAGCATTTGAAACTCGAAGAAGCATACTAATTAAAAATTGCAACTACTACATTGAACAATGAGATTTTATCCCGCGCGGATTAAAAAACTCTTGAGTAATGTAGACACAACTTCGAAATTTATAAAATCGACATTAAAGAAGAGAAGCGCTGTAAAATGGGAAATATTAATATAAGTTAGGCTGTTTAGACCCTAGATTCCACCGCCTTCCTTTTTAAGAAGAGATAATTAAATTAAAAAATAGCGGGAGCGGGAAGCGTTTTCTTGTCATAATGTTGGATTACTATCCATTAAGTGTTTGTGAACATGCAAGAGTGTTGACAAGTCAAACAAAGCAGCGGAAGTTGTCTTTTCCTGCTTTCTTAAGAAGTCCACGGGTAGGTTTTAGTAAAACCCTATACAAAGATATGGGGTAAGTAGAGACTTAAACCTAGAAGAAAGGGAAATTTCACTTTTTATTCATTATTTATTGATCGTCTATCATTTATAGATCGGCTCTCATCATCAACTTATAAAGAAAAAGTAACTGAAGACTAGTCTGTATGAACTTTGTACCTTTTGCTTGCTCTTATGAGAAAACTTAACAACAAAAAAAGTAGTTATGTTGGCTATGCTGGCAATGACAGTTATGTGACGTTGACAAAAACAATTTGTATATAGTGACAGTTGTTTTGCTTGCGCTGCTTGTGATAGAAAGAAAATCATTGTTCAACAAAAAATATTGATAACTCATTGTCCCTCGCTAACATTTGTGATGTAAATGCTTAGTAATACAGCACACGATAACCATGGGAATAAAGACGATTGACATTGCTGTTGTGTTACTAAATCTTGTATACTGCGCTTATTCCGGTAAGTAGTCGACAATTATTTAATTGAATCAATCTGTTCGAGGATGCGTTACTTCTAGAACTTTATTCTTTTTAACAGAGCACATCCTGTCCTGTAATGCGAGTACACTGGACCCTTGTCCTGGAGCGAACCAGGTATGCAGTGAGCTGACGCATCAATGTATTTGCAAAACCGGGTTCACGCTTGTCGATGATATTTGTGAGGCACCCAGCGACGATCCTGCCGCTAACCACGCTGTTACCGGTATCGTGGTCTCCATTTTCACGATAGCACTATTAGTATGTGGTATTATTTTAGTATTCAGAAAGTATGATCTAGCCAATTACATTAGGCAAAAGATCAATATGCGAAGGAACAATAGTGCGACATATGAGGACGTCATGATTGGCCAAGATGATCCTCCATTGAGCCCTTGAAGATGCCTTAATGATTAAGATCCTTATTGTGGATGATCTTACACAAATGGCTTGTGATAGGTCTTGTGAATATTGTTAAGAATGTGTAAGGAGTTCCACATTATAAATTTTAGTGTAAAATTGCCTACTTGCTTTGATTTCTGACTGTTCATAACTGTATTATACATGAATATATTAAGATGATTATAAGTAGGTACCATATTTGAAAGACTTGATAAAATGCACAAAGTACGTCATTATAGTTATCTTTTAAATGAGTTTCCTTTATTTATTGTTATTTTTGGTATGTTTCATGGTGGACTACAATGATCATTGTAAGTTAATGATCATGAGTTATTTTTTTATTAGCAAGTGAAGTATGACGATGACAATATTATTATTTATATACAACAATGCTATGTCTGAAAATTGTATTGGACAAAACTAAAATTCCTATAATCACATTGAAATATTGTTATTATGTGTGATTACCACATCTCAAAGTTTTATCAGCATGTTTGGCATCTGGATTATTCACTTGTTGACAAAGTACAGAGTTCAGAAACTAATTAATATATTCACAGTTCAATGATTCACATATGGGTCACAACAAAGTAATTTTTGTATTTATAATTATTATTGTTGATATATTCATCAAGTATGGATATTTTAGTAGTAAAGCATTTTACAAAGAAATTTAATGTTGTAAGCGCATTGTGAATGTCTATAAATACAAAAATATTTAGTTTGCTTCCTGAAAACAAGCAAAATGCCAGTAACTGAAAACAAATGTATTTATTTATGTGGGCGGGTGCATGCACTTTGCTTGTTCTTCTGCCAAGTGATGCATGATTCTATCAAGGACTGTGATTGTATTAATTAGCTCTTACTGCATCATGTGAGTTGACAAAGAACAAAGTCTTTACTCATATTAAACTCTGCTCATTTCGTTTTGATGATAAATAAACTGAATTGACTTTGCTGCAATTCAAATCTTCTCTACCAGAAGGGTCATATGTTCTAGAAATTTACAACATATTGGAACAAAGTTGTAGGCAACCACTAGTATTTAAACATAATATAAAAAGTTATTCCATGTGAAAGCACTACCCAATATTTACCAAAATTAGCAATCATATTGTAATTACTTAGTTAATAGGTACCATCCTGAAAGTAACAATAATTTATGTAAATTTTTAATATGCTTGTATATAAAATGTAATATCTGTATACTAAGATTTAGTGTTTTATTTAGTTTTTAGATTGCTTCTGATTTTGCACTTTTAATGCTAGATACTACCACAGACAAATCAATGTCCCGAAATAGAGAGAACAATGGTATTATAATTCTTCTTGAGTTATTACAATGCCACATAATATTATATAATTTATAAAATCAGCATAAATAAGAGACAATAAGCTGGTAGAAACCAAAATTTACAACTTTGAACATCTCGTAGAGTTGCCTGCTTTGTCAGCCTTTTTGAGTCTGCACTTCGGATAATGTGCTGTGGTGCATGAGCTCATTCTGCCTTCGACTTTCTAGTTTTAAGAGTTTAGGCACACTGCAGGTTAACATCCCATGGTTTACATTACATGACTTCATACCAAGTGCTTTTCTTTGTATTTTATATTGAGAATAAGGAATACCCTGTTTGTGGTGTCTATTTATCCGAATACTTATGACCCCAAGACCTTTAAAGCTCGAGTATATAGGCTGCTTATGTGCAAGTACGCATTATCCTCTTTAGTGTTCATGTAGTCAAGGGCAAGCTCATTTCAATAAAAAAAATAACAACAGTAACAAATTTCCAGTCTATTTTCAACCTAAAGTTCTACACTTAAGAGTTAAATTACAATCTAGAGATAAACATATTATTTAACTTTTGCAAGGATACATTTCCTGCTCTTGCAATTTAGAATAGCATTTTTCCTTATATATCTAGTTAGCCAAAGACTGATTGTGGGTTTTTCCATTGCCGTGTTGTGTAATACTAACAATTTGCAACTAATCCGTATATTAAAACTACAGAATATATTTCTATGTAGTTAACTATATAAGCTTACTTTTCAAAAATGTGATAACATCAACAGTTTTATTAGAAATCAGTTGAACACAAGATTTAATCTTTTTGTTTGTTATTTTAAAATAAAGAAATGTAGTAATAGTTTCTAATAATTGGCTGTTGCTATCACAATTATTATTGAAACTACAAAAAACTAATATTTGGATACAGGATTGTAAATTTAGCTCAGTCTTTTTTCAGACTTAAGCTAGTAAAATGCAAGGAGATATTAAGGATTAGCTTTGCGTAATCTTTTTGCCTGTAATATAAAAGGCTCTATATCTAAACTGTCAATATATTAGGTTTAACATCACTGTATTGTATAGGTATTAATAAAAGACCTGGCTTTATTTCAGATATCTGTTTTTAATTTAGTTGTTGAAGTGACAATGATAATAATAACTTATAGCCCAAAATATATATCATAAATTAACAAAAGGACAAACCATATTAGAAAAATCTCAAACGTAACTTAAATCTAGTGTTTTGTCCCTTTCTCTTAAACTCAAATCATAATGGGAATGTAATTGACAATACCTACACTCATTTTTTATTAAAATAGGTTTATTAAACATTTGGTTTTTATTGTGAATAACACGAAAGATTATATAGGTACCTGAACTATGATGATTGTAATAAAAACTTCTGCATCAAGAAGACTACTGCAACAAGAATTAGGTGCAGTGCTTTTTCTTTAATTTTATATAACCGAAGAAAGAACGAAAACGGGTTTTTTTCATTCGTCCTTTTTTTAAAGTTCATTGGTGAATTTAGTAGCTATATGTATAAAGTTATAAATAGCTATTAAAAGGCAGTTTAACCGATTCGTTGGTGATGGCGCGCCTGTCGTGTCATCACTTTTTTTGTGTGTAGTGTTAGCCACTGAAACCGTGTCATTTTTTTTAATCGATGATAATTCCTTCAAATCAAGTTTTAGGAAAATCAACCCAGAATAAAAACTATCTTCATTTTTCACGTAAATCAAGCTTGTTTCTGTAATTGTACCTATATAGCAACGAATCCGTTAAGCAGTTACAGGCTTGCATGATAAAAGGGTTTGTGTAATAAGTATATTATGAGTTTAATCACAGTCAGAGTTTAAGAAGTTAGGAGTTATAATCACTTCATCAATGAAAACGTAATTCCAATGAATGATAATTACATGAATGTAGTCAATAGGAGTTACAATTATATTTTGCAATAAATACATTCAGTTAATAATTCTTTTTTTACAATCACATGTATTAAAGGCGTGAATTGCACAACAATGAGGAAAATGTAAAAAAATGGCTGCCAGCCATCAGTCAGCTGTATTTCTAGGTTGTCAGGCATAAACAATGTGTTTTTTTTATTTAGTTGTGTTTTAGTCACATATATTTATAGTATATTGTAATTAAACCTTGATTAAATAAACTAATTAATTAGAAAACATTCATTTGGATTAAATTAATTAAAAATAGATATGTGAAGAAAAATTTAACCAGTTTTTAGATTGTGTATTTTTTTCAGCTTTGTTCCAAACATTTCGTTACCTAGGTACTTTTATTTTACCATAGATTTTATTTTAGCTTATGTCTCAAGTTTTATTTTCATATTAAATTAAACGTTCCTATATGACATATTATTAAGTTTCGGTTTGTGCATGGTTTAGATTTAGTATTTTTAAGGCATGTTTTATTATTTTTACTGTGCAAATATTTAATCCGGCTTGTGGCTATGATTTAAAAATTGTATAGCAAATATAAACTTGTATAAATAATTTAATATTTTTTATAAATTATTGTGTTATATCAACACCAATTTGTCCGTATTTGATGATAATGTAATTAATAGTCAGCAAAAGTACAATGCTGATGGTTAATTTTACCATTTTTTTTAACTAATTTTAAGTGTCGTGGACATAAATATCAATGGGACAATAGAGCAAATACACTGTTGTCTATTCGTCGGTCGGAAACAGTAGTGAAAACAAAATTAATTGTTACAAAACAATTAAAGTTAATAATCATCTAGTTATAGATATAGAAATCATACATATAAAGACCGATATAATCTAATTATATAAAAAATCAATAATTTCTTTTCAAATATTTCTAAATACCTATAACATCAAAAATTTGACTTGCTCAGAACAACACATTTTGAAATTTTCCACTTCTGTTTCCGACCAATTTCATATTTTGTTGCCTCACTTAACGATTCATTTTACTACCTACCTATAGTGTACCTATGAAAAAAGTACCTATAGTGCTGAAAATTTATCTATTTATTTTGTTTCACAAAATGTGATTTCTGGAACTATAATTTTCAAATTATTATTAAAGTGAAACCTCCAAAGTGAACTTTTGTTGCCAACGCATAAAATTTAAAAATAAATATATATTTTAAGTTATGAAGAAATTAAACGCCTTTTCCTGTTTGTGTATTTTTTTATTATAAAAGGGGTTGTCACATCCCGAATTAATATATCACACCGTTTCATTTGCTGTGGAGAGTTATTTTATACTTAATAGTTTTACTGGCAACACTGATTTGATTGGATCTTTTCTGTATAAAAAGCCATTTGTAATATTATGGTATACGGTGTATTTTACTCGATTTGTCTAACCAAAATGTGAATATGTAAAACCAGGACACATTGAACAACACTTTCATAGTTTAAGTAATTAGAAATACTAAAGTGGATAAGGTACATTTTGGAAAATAAATACTCTGTGATACATATGACAATTTTTTATTTTTTAAATTATTCAGGTAAGAAACAGTCACAATTATTAGTACAAGTAGACTTTTTTTTTATATTTTATCCATTTTCAATGCGATCTTATAAGATAAATTATTATAATAGAAAAATACTAGAAAAAACGTATTCGAAAGAAACATTTTTAGAACGCTAGAAAAAAAATTTATTTAAAATTATTTTTCTATTATAATAATTTATCTTATGAGATCGCATTGAAAATGCATAAAATATATAAAAAAAACTAAATGGCTGTTTCATCTTAATCGATTGCTCAAACATTTGTAAAAATGTTTCTTTCGAATACGAGAGGATGTTCCTCTCATTGATGAAACAACGCTGGCCTACAGCGTAAAAATAAGAAAGGTACTAGAAAGTTTCGATGAGTGTTCACAAGGCTCGGTAGCTCAATTGGGAGAGCATTGGACCGGATTTCCAAAGGTTGCGGGTTCGATTCCCGCCTGAGAATTCACTTGTGACCCGAGTCGATTTTTTCTAGTATTTTTCTATTATAATAATTTATCTTATAAGTAGACCTTTATTAATATTAGGCACCCATAGTGCGCCTACTCCCCCTTCCCTTTTTCGTTTTTTTTTACTTTAATAATATAATTAACATAAATATTTAAGGGGAGCTCCCATACAACATACGTGATTTTTACTTAACTAAAAGTTTGTACGGAACCCTTCGTGCGCAAGTCCGAGTCGCACTTGTTTACAAATTACGCCTATAGAAATATGGCATTATAAATGCTAAAAAATAAAATACATTATTATAGCTATTCCATTTAAATCGATTGTTAGATATTTATAAAAATATTGCTAATTTTTTTTATTTTCTTCACAAAATCTCGCATTAAAAGTAATTGCTACCATGCAGTAATTTTAACAAATATGAAGTGGAGAGACTGGTATCTGAACTAGACCGCAGCCAGTATCTCAGAAAAACCAGTATTCTCCCTTAACCTTCAACATTGATGGAACTATACTAGCTCATAGAAGTTGGAATGCGTTTGTAAACTGCGTCTACCAGCGTCGCGGTAGCTCAGCGGTCAGCACTCGGATAGCGAAGGGTCGTGGGTTCAAATCCCATCCAAGGGGAACGGAGATGTTTAATTTTATGATATGAATTCCCGTAAATAGGGCGTCACGTGGTACTGAGTGGTGTATTTGGCGAAAAAGCTGATTATGATCACGAGGCAAGCGACGACCGTTGGGCATTCATATAGCACTGGAACATAAAAGAATATTATTGTAAATCGAATACGACAAAATAATGACAAAGAGAGACAGTACAAATGGTGGCATTATCGCTAAAAAGCGATATCTTCCAGGCAACCCATTCGATGGATAGGAAAGTCTTTATGCTCAATTAAAATAAGCTATTATACTATGAATAAACGAACGTATTAAAACGTGTTGACGACTGTTACAGCGATCCTGCCTTTCACGCCAACGGTCCTGGGTTCGAATCCCGGAAGGGGCAAAGTTTGTGTGAGGAATGCGAGCGTTTGTGCCCGAGTCGTGGGTGTATATATTTCTATTAGTATTACTTATTGATGTATCATATATGTATGTCTGTCCGTTACCCTAATATCTATAACACGACGTGTGTGTCCTTTGGGCTAGGCTTATGGGTGTGTGTATCAAGGCAAGAAATGTGCAATTTATAAATATGTAAATGTACTTTTATACACTTGCTATTCCGCTATCGCGCGCCCCACCCCTCTCAACAGTCGCAATGCTGCGCAAATTGTGAAAAAAAAATGTCGGACTCTGAGATACAAATGCAATTTTCTCGCTAAATAATAAAGCTAGGACCAAACAAAAAATACTACCGTAAAGTTGATTAAATAAAGAATCGACCACAGAATATTTGGATCTCTGTAGCTCATAAAATTAAGTAAATTAAAAAAAAACAGCAGGCCACGCGGAAATTTGAATATGGTAGCAATTGCTACCAGGGACTGAAGAGGGGTGTTGGCCATCGGTAGCAATTGTTACCGTGGACTGACAATTGCTTATATAAAATTCTTAAACTTAACTAGCTGACCAAGGTAGCGCGTTGCTATGGTAAAGCGTTGCTATGGTAACGCGTTGCTATGGTAAAGCGTTGCTATGGTAAAGCGTTGCTATGGTAACGCGTTGCTATGGTAACTTTAAAAGAGCGGGGAAAAGACCGGACAGACAAACACACAAACAACAAATTTGTGTTCTTAGATTATAGATTTCTAACACTTTGGGGTATTACGAAACAATAATATATAATTATATCTCTCACAATCACACCATCTAGCCTATAGTAAGCACAATAAGGCTTGTGTTATGGATATTAGGGTAACGGATGGACATAAATATGTATTTGTCATTATAGAAATATATATAAATGACTGAAGTACAAATGCTCGAATTCATTACACAAACATCGGCCGTCGGTGCAAAAGGCAGGTTCGTAGTTGTTGAATACTAAGGGACCCTTAGTTGGACGTTCTAACATTTAAATCACTTAATGTGGATTCCGTGCTGTTGCACAGTTGGTACCCCGCATCCGCTGCCGTTCTTGACAAGCAGCGCCACCTAGAAAAACGCAAGAAACGTTCTCTTTGAACGTGGGTAAGAAGCAACGTCCGTACGTTAAAATATTAAGAAAAAGCAAAAGTTTCATTTGTGTTGGGTTGAAGAGACTGTCATTCCTAACAGAAGAAGAAATACAGCTGCTGCAGACTTATTCCGGTGAGTCGTACTCCCTTGCTTTTCTGTTAGGATTGCCTAATTCGGGTCTATCAACTTATTTACCCCAATTTCAAGATTCAGAATAGAATATTTATTCAGTCAACAAAACAGTAACATAATGACGGACGAGTCCACATAATTCCACCGTCCACCCAACGGTGAGGGCGATCGGAAGGCATATCCTCTAATAAGAATGATTCGTAATATTGAGACCTTGAGCATACCTGTGGTGACCTGCGAGAAGACTGCGGCTGCGTATGCGCCGGCCAACGCGTAGTGTAAAGTTCGCCCCCCCTCCGCCCCCCACACCAATGCGGGAAGGGTGAACACCACGCTCGCGTTAGCCAAGGCAAAGCCTTTCAGTAACCGCGTCGAGCCCACTATTTAATACATACAATACAAAAAAATGTTTTTGTTTGTTACAGGCGTATTTTAAATCTTATAGAAATATGCAAAAAATAAAATAAATACATTAGATATACAGTAGTGTTGCCGATCGATAGTCGACTATCGATAATTATTCGATAGTCTATTGACAAGGGAGAGATAGGTAGAATATCGATCGTAGTGTCGACACTATCGATAGCTTGGGACTTATCTTTACCATTAAAGGATTGCAATACTATCGATAGTATCAATACTGTCTATTTTCTGGGTAAAAATCCTATCGATAGTATCGAGTTGTTTGTAATTTTTAATAGTATTGCTTACAATTTTAAGGTATAGTAGTCTACAATAAGGATATTAGAACGGATAATTTCAAATGGTTATCCCTGCATTATATTCATTGCCTACATACATAATTGCGATACAATGGGTTGCAAATTAAAGCTAATACAATAATACTATTGCAAATTTAAAGACTATCAATAGTCTAAATAATCGATGCTATCGATATTTTTGATAGTTTGTTATTATTGCAATACTATCGATAGAATGACACTCTTTCAATAGTATTGACATGTTTTTACCTATCGACTCTATCGATAGTCTGGCAACACTAATGTACAGTAAGTATGTCTGGTCACCGGCAACCGTCTGTCAATTTTATCGACAAATACACAACAACAAGACATTTTTAACAAAATAGCTAACAACTAAACTTTATGTGCTTATGAATAACCCCTGGCTTTCGAGGTAGATTCTAGGGTATACTTTTTGTAACCGAAAATACTTCTTAGTTCACGATACATTTATATGGATAATCAAAAGTTACAAAAATGTTTCGGTATACACGCTTGCTCCCAAAAAATACATTAGCTTGATATAAAAAGGTGCAACGCCATCTAGCGTGATCCATGGTCCATAATTGTTTTACGATTTTATTTTATTAAAATGAATGAGTGTACCTATTATCGCCTTCACATCAGTTTTTAAATATTATCTCAGTGCATCTAAAAGTAACCAAAAAAACGGATGCTTACTGACTAGTTTTTAGCATTTCAATAGTAAAAACGTTACATTTCAACTATTTTTTTAAGATTACAATGAGAAATTTGATAAATCTATTACTTTCAATTTCTTACCGGCTTTTTTCAAAATGGTTTTAATGAAATGTGAATTAACTAGGAATACATCTTTCTTTATTTATGGCTTGAACAATTTGTGCATTTAGCCAGTGTCAAGTAAGTATAATCTTTCTTCTAAGTTCTTGAGTAATTTCCTAGGTTTCAGTAAAGAAGTGGGGTTTTACTGAAATCTCCTCGTGGCCTTCTCGAGAGAACGCGAAAAGACTCCTTCCACTGTTTTGTTTCACTTGCCAACACTCATGTATATTCAAAAACACTCAGTGGTTAATAATCTACCATTATTACACACTAATATCAACCACAGCACAAAATTTAACCAAAACCATTAAAGTGTCGCTTCACGCTCCCGCCAAAAAGTCCGACTAAGAATACTTTGACAGTTCTTTTTTGGGTGCGGTCCGAAATCCAATCATATGTTATGAAATCTCACCCACCATACATTTAACATATTTATACCTAACAAATAGTATATTCTAAATATTATTTATTCTTGTTGTTTTTATCATTTAACGAATTAAAATCATTTAATAAAACCAAAACGGAGTGGTAGTATTAACTTAAATAAGAATAAAATGTTACTTATAAGGACGATTCGGAACGTACCATATGTGTTTTTGTTTGAATAGAGAAGTTCTAATTTTAAAATACTTTTCAACACAGAAATTGATTGATAAACCAAACTTTTCCAAGCATGCGAGGTAAAAAAATATACATATGGTACCACTTTTAGAGGTAAAAAGGGGCAAAATTATTACTTTTCTTTTGTCCTTCCTACACTGTAGTAGTAAAGTGACATTTTCATAGACAAAAATATCACTTTAATAGAATCAAATATAATATAATTCTTTCTTTAATTACCATCGTTTTATAGGGATATTGTAGAATAACTAATTTAAATGATTAATTATAAACCTACCCTCCTTATTTGATGAGAATGACTTCAATATCCTCATTAGAATGCTGCAGAGTAGCATGAACATTACTATTCCTGGAAATTAAAAAATATATATTTAAATGCACTTAAAAATATATTTATTAAATTTTGCATTCACAATGGCATATTTCTATAAGATTTCAAATATGTCTATAACTTCTCCGAACCCTCAGGAGGGATTCGAACCCACTACCTTTCGCTATCCGGGAAAATGCTCTGATCGCTGAGTTACCAAGACGCTAGTAGACGCGTCGAAATGTATAAAAGAAATACATGTCTAATATAATATTATGATTATTATTATATTATTTATCAGACAACGGTAAGTTGCAACGGAAGTTATCGCAGCGACGGTTCTGGGTTCGCATCCCGGAAGGGGTAGATGAATGTGTGATGAATACGAGCACTTGTACCCGAGTCATATTAGATATATTCCTATATATATATATGTCTGTCTTTCCGTTACCCTAGTATCCATAACCTTACAGTGCTCACTTTGGGCTAGGCTAATTGGTGTAATCTATAATCTAAAATCACAGTGTTTGTCTGTCCGCTCTTTTTCCATTGTATACGCGTTACCATAGCAACGCGTTAACCGCAAGTAGTTCGTCTACCGGACGCTAGATGGCGCTAACGGAAAATATTTAATAATAGAAAAAAATATAAAATTCTGTCCACCCGTGTGAAGCCGGGACGGGACGCTAGTTGTAACAAATATTATATTATATACTAGCTGATACGGCCACGCGTTGCTGTGTTATAATTTAAAATCCATCCTATGTCCTAAGTGGGAACAAAACCGGCAAAATAAAAAAAACATTAAAATCAGTTAAGTAGTTTCGGAGTTCATCGCGGTTATACACTGCGACGGGTATTTTTTATATATTTAGATTATAATATAGGTACTCAAAGACCAAAGACTAAAATTTTTGAAAATTGGTGCAAAATACATTTCAATAATAAAATATACTAAAATATACAGTCAAACCCGATTATAACGACATCGCTTTAAACGACGGATCGTTTATTACGACTTAACGGCAAGGTCCCGGCCGAATACCTATATTAACTGTTGCCTATACCTATGCCTATAACACATCGCTTAACACGACGAACTTTGTCGAAATTTATTGGCTATAACGACCATCCGGCGAAATTGTTCCAGCAAAACAAAAAATTAATTTAAAATTAATTCAAATAAACAGATATATTTTGACTTGTAGTACCATAAGTCTAGTCTCTCGGTGTGTCAAGGTCTCGGTAGCTCAATTCGAAAAATACTTGCCCGGAAAGCGACGGGATGTCGTGTCCCGCGTGACATCTGAGACAAGTAAATTTTTTTCTAGTAAAAAATTTCTTTAGCTTTATGCTTAGATAACAAAAAATATAATACAACATAACATTAACATATTAAAAATTCAAATAAGATATATGTATCTAAGTATTTTGACATATTGCTTATAACAACTACCGGATATAGCGACTGAGTTTAGAGGGGCCCTTCAATGTCTTTATATCCGGTTTCGACTGTTTATGTAAAGGAAATACTTAGACGAGCCTAGGATTCCTTCATATTTGATTATAGCGCGCTTTTCAAATTTCATTAACGTATTGTTATAGTTGGTCCAATAGATGGCGCCATCTAGTGAAGATGAGTACAACAGCATTTTTGGTTTAGACTCGATGCGGCTGTCATTGGATTGATTGAAATATTAGAAATTAATAAAATAATTTGTTTAATAAAAAAAGATCGACAAATTAACTTTAAATGTCGTTTCTTTGTTTTACAGGTGATGTTTGTAACTTTACGAAAGTGTAATAAGTGTTTATGTCCCTAAATGTGAGAGCTTAAATAAAATCTTTGTTTTACAGAGCAACGCATTGCTTAATTTGTCATTTAAAATTGAAAAAAAAACAAATAACTTATCTTACATATATTTATATATAATTAGGAGTAGCAACTAGGGATTTTGCGAATATCCGCACCCGCATTCGCATATGCGGAACATCCGCATCGATTTAGACATTAGTATCTGCATCCGCATCCGTATAAATCGATGCGGAGCGGATGCGGATGTGTAGCATCGTCATGATGATCGATTCATCAAGTGACGATGAGGAGAGTCAGGAAACATCAGTAAGTGTCAGCCCTGACGCAATTCTCAAGAAGGAGTTACTTACTTTCCGCAATTAAAAGCGAATTAAATTAAATGAGATTCCTCTTAAATGGTGGAGTGTTAATCAAAGCGAGTTCAAACTGTTATCTAAAATAGCACACAAATTCTTTTCAGCGCCACCAGCCAGTGTTCCAAGTGAACAGTTATTTAGTAACGCAGGATTAATATAGGAACCCTTGCGAAACAAACTGGAGTCCGAAAAGGCGGCCATTCTACTTTTCATTAAATATAATGCTTCAATATTTACATTTAATTACTAAAATATTTAATCAGTAATAGTAATTCACTTACTATTTTATTATTAAATAAAGAGAGGATAAATATTACTGTGTTTTTTACCCCACCTCTCTGAGCCCCTTAACATCCGCATCCGCATCCGCGGATGTGAAAAAAAATGCACCCGCAACATCCCTAGTAGAAACATATCAACCACTAACCAGTAAAGGTAGAAAGAAACTGTATGTAGAAATCTTTTTCCCAAATGAAAAGGTCGTTGTCATCCCTTCCTTCCTGCACCCATGCCCAGCAGTTATTCTTCCAGGACTCCGGAACTGGTATACTGACGGGGATACTTCTGAAATCAATAATATAAGAACATAATAATTTGGTTATCTTTTTACTGATCTCACATTTTGATTAAAGTAGTTGATAAGACAATGTAAACAAATAAAAAAAATATTACTAGAGAAAAAAGACCTCGTGTCTGGTGTCAGGTGGGACTCAAATCCACGTCCCTTCGCTATCAGGGGGAGTACTCTTCCAATTAAGCTACGGGGAACTTACAGACCCATTGAATTTTTCCAAATATTAATTAAAGCCACCAGTAATACTGTTACAAGAATCTAACTAGTTACGCCAGTATTAAATTCAAATCAGCTGCGTTTATTTGTATGTTTTTGTAATTTTTATTATTTTGGTCGGCACTCCTAGCCCCACCTCCATTTATTCCATTTCTCTTTCGCACATACCTTGTCTAGTATATGGAAGAGCGAGACGACCGCGCCATCTACTGGTGGCAAATCATAACGCAATGTGGCAAACATGCGGGCAAAGAAAGAAAAAAAAACGACTGATGGCCGCCCGCACGCGTCGGTGTACGCGCAATATTAAATTGAACTAGTAGCCTATCCGCAAACCTCTACAACAAATTATAGTTTTATGTGACGGTGTCTTCGTGTGCGTAACAATAAGGAACAGCAACGCCCAGGGACGATCCCGGCCGCCTCTAGCATCTCACACCATGTGGCGGTCAAGGTATCGTGCGCCCTTCATCTTTCTCCCATATTTGTTGGCAACATTAATTTTATGATACCGCAATACAGTCCACTATTTTTGAAATGCGCGCACAACCACTAACAAAGGACACAGAAAAAATTGAAACTGAAAACAGATCTGGATCTAATGTCTAAGATATTTTCTATATTTATTATATGTTGTTATTATTATTGTTTATATATATTGGAGGTTGCGTTGTTTGTCAAACAAAACAGTGATAAGTTTGTAAGGACAGGTGATATATCTCAAAGAACTAGGCGAAATCCCCACAGACTTTACTACAATCAGTCCCTAAAACGAAGAGTGTATAGAGAGTCATTTATAATAAAATACCAAATCGTTTTAAGGACCTCCCTATCAATCGGTTCAAGTGTTTGTTGCGTTAGAAAATGCGTTTTACTCAATTGATGAGTTCTTAAGACATAAAGATATTTAAGTTGTTGATGCATTAATTTGTACTCTCATGATCAGATTTCGAGAATTGTTATTTTTTTTTATTATTTTTATATATACATATTAATATAATGACACATTTAAAAAAAAATAATTGTAGTAGTTAGAATTATATAAATTGTAAAGTGTAGAAATATTTGCATGCTATTCTGATATGGCTGAATAGATTATTATAATAGAAAAACACTAGAAAAAAAAAATAAAAAAAATGGCTAATTAGGTTATAAGCTCTGAATTATAATTAACATCCATGTATTACCCTATTTAAAGCAAATAAATAATTTGAATTTGAATTTGTATTAAATATTTTACTTACAAGTATGTTGTATTTATTGTAGAATTGCTGTTTATACCGCACATTGTATTAACAGCTATATTAAATAGGCTGTCGCTTCGCCATACTCCATATGTCTCCAACAGGATTAAAATAATGAATAATTTCCAATAAGACTGTAAAGTGCAAATTATATTTGTTGTCAGTATGATACAAGAACAATATATTTTAATATCATAAAAGAAAAATCTAAAAATTAAAAAATACACTTATTTTAATAGAAAAATACAAAAAAAAAATTTACTCAGCTCACAAGTGAATTCTCAGGCGGGAATCGAACCCGCAAACTTTAGAAGTCCAGTCCAATGCTCGAAAAAATGCAAAAGAAATATATATTTTATATATATATATATATAAAATATATATTTCTTTGCAGCTCTGAGAGGATGTTCCTCTACAATCAATCAATCAATACAGTTGGGAAAAACTGCTATTGTGTTGTTATTCTACTGGATTTATTAATTATTAGTTTGTATTTTTATAAATAGAAATAATCAGGTACCATTTCAAATAATTGGCAGTAAAGCTTGTATTGCCATTTATTAAAAAGTATCTTTTTAAAAAATGTAAGGATAATTATATTGCAACAGCATATGCCACATGCCAATTTAAATTATATTTTAGGTTATATATGATAAAAGAATTTGATATAAATTGACTACTTAATAAGCCGATTTTCTCTTCTCTTCCACATAAAGGTGACACATCAGTCTAAATCTATAAATAAATTACAGTATAAAGACCATTTATGTGGGAGACTGGAGCCTAAGATAGATTTTCTATATAAAACCCGTATTACAGGTCACCAGTGCCCCGGTAACTCCGGTAAATACTGGATGTTTATTGACAATGTTAGAACAGCAGTAAGACGTAAAGGCAACATAATGATGATCAAGTAGTGGTTAGTGTATCTACTAAAATTGACGGGAAAGCAAATTCATTGCCAACAGATTATACTTTATAGAAACACGAGTTTCAAATTAAGTTTTAAAACACACTTACCTTAAATTCCGTGTTATACAAAATATGTCTTTGCGCTTCTTTAGACATCAAAACAAGATTAATCATTACAATAACTGGATCATATTCTATATATTTATCAACTACACCTTTACATTTCTCCTAAAAGATATAAATTATCAACTATGTATTATTGTATGGCAATAAATGTTTTTAATAAGTTACCAAATAATGTAAGGAACTACCTCTAAATAAATTTAAAAACAAATAATCCTAAAATTTATCAGGAAAATCACATTAAAGTGTTAATTATAATATATTACTATTTTGATATTTAAGTTAATATAAATTATAAACTGTAACATTGTATGTAATTGAAATTTAATATTTTGTATAATGACATTAGATAAAATGTGTTATTGGTTATCTTTCGCGAAATATTTGCATGTCGAAACATTCAACAGAATATGAAGAAAGGATATTTTTAATCTTTTATGTGCACCTTTTAGTATTCGTAAATGTACATGGCATAAATACATATACATATTTTTTGAAAATAAATACTTAGACCCTTAAGGATTGAGGGTTATAAAAGAGGATAAAAAATATTCAGGTAGATCGAAGAATCTACCGAGTCAGTACTTAACCTAGCTAATTCGTATGGCCAATACTAGGTATACAGCAGATTTATCAAAGTTTATAACACAGACAATATAAAATTAAAAACATAAAATACAATAAAACCAGTGTCTACAGAACGTAGCCATCATGGGGCCTGTCTCAGCATTTGAAGTAGCTAAGTGTAAGTTAAATAAATACATACACATTTTGTTAATTTCAAAACAGACGGGCCGTATGTTTTGTACAAAGCTGCCGCCGGTTCTCCACAATTTACACATTTGAACAGTTTTATTTCCACCATTGTTATGTAAGTTCATACTAGTTTCAAATTCTTTTTATAAAATGCCGCATAAATTTCAAACGAAATATTTGCTTTAAGTTGAACTTAATCAGCTGTTAATGACATTTACTGTCACTATCAGTTTTTTTGTTCCTTGTTAAGTTTTCTCATAGGAGCAGGCAAAGGGTATAAACCCTCATACAGCCTAGTTTTTAGTTATTTTTATCATTAAATGATGATGATGAGAGAATGATAGACTATCAATGAATGACGAATAAACAGTGAAATTTCCATTTCCCTGGGTTTCAGTAAAGGTGTAGAGTTTAACTGAAACCTCCCCATGGACTTCTTGAGAGAGCAAAGAGCTTCCGCTGCTTTGTTTCACTTGCCAACACTCTTGTATGTTCACAAATACTTAGTGATTATTAAGCCACACAACACAAATTTTAACAAGAAAAACAACCGCCAAAGAGACTCTTCCCGCTCCTGCCAAAAAGTCCTTAATTTTTGTTAAGTTGTCCCACAATGGAAGGCAAAAGGTACAAAGCATATGCTAGACTGTATATGACTGTATTGTCTCCAGTAATTTCTTTTTATATTTAGAAGATGCTGATGAGAGCTGCTTTATGAATATTGAATTTTTTAATGGATGTATAATGAAATAATATAATAAGTAAAAATGTAGGGATTTACTGAAACCTCTATGAAATTCTTTATATAGTATTAAAACAGTTTTCGCAGTTTTGTTTCACTTGCTAACACTTGTGCATATTCACGATTACTAATGGTTAATAGTCCTTAATTATTACAAGCTAGGTATATCCGCCATAACAAAAATTCTTACAAGAAACCAAATCTATTAAAGTAATGCTTCCTACTCCCGCCAATCAATTGACATTTTTTCTTATTTAGATGTTTATGAATGGTGATCCATCTGACTCTTGAGCAAACTAAAATTCAAGTACAAATTTCTTTACATATAATAATCTAGCAGAGGTACTTAGCCCAAATAGCTTCATTTTAATTTATTTCTTAATCTGACAATTATGAATGAAATATAAAATAACCCCGTGTCCAGATTCTCGAGGGAACGAGAAAAGTTTACTTTCGGTGTTTCATTTCACTTATTAAGCGCCATATATGTTTACGAATACTAAAATACACCATTATTACACATTGATTGTAAGGTAAAACACTATTTAAAAAAAAAACAGTTCTTTTTAATTTGATCGTGAATTTAAGACGCGAGAGGTGGAATAGCAGTAATAGTATAGTAAATAGTCATACTAGTATATAAGCGTCAATAGGTAAAATAACATATACGTAGCTGTTTAGATAGTTTACACAATCGATTAAGCAGTTATTTTTATAAATGACAGTCCTGTTTCAAATCTGTTCATGGTTATGATTAATTTGTCTTACCTATGCGTCTTAGTAGTACAAGAAAGTTTTTTATTTTTTTATAACTATGCAATATTGCACATAATTAAACGGAGAAAAAAAGCCCTTTCCAAATTTCTTGGGGCTCCTTCTGACCTAGATCTTACGAAGCCATGAATTAGCTATTGTCATTCAATGGAAGTATTATATTGCATAAAAAGCTTTTTATTTTTAAGGTATCATGGTGCAAGCTAAGACTGTGATTAGAGCCATCTCTTATACGTACTTGTCAAAATTTAACTTTTTAGCAGCCAACGTTGTTTCAAAAGTCAAAAGCACAGTAATTTGGAAGTCGGCTCTTTATAGAGTATTTTCTATCATGTTCCATAGATGGTGCTTTACAGCCCTTTCATATGATTTTTTTGGACTTGTGGCTGGTCTGCTGTGTTTTACAAATAAAATAATTATATTACGATTATACCTAAAGCTAAATAAATTATATTATCATATAGCTATTCTTGTGTAATCAATAAAGCTTATGACTTTTGACGGGAAGTCAAACAAGACACTTAATATTCATTCGAAAAGTTTTAATACGATTTCGGGGTGTTCTCAACTTTTTGGCGCCAAATATATTTATCGGGATGATCGTTTTCTTTTTTTAGATTGCTCTTTGAAACTGGAGTCGGAAACAAAATAAAAATTGTAAAAATCCTTATTTTACATGAAACACAAAATAAAGACTATATGATTAAATGACTGTGTCTAATGATTGTTGAAGTGGTTGGGGCATTTTGTAACAGAATTCAATAAAATCTCGGACAATATACCTGTAGCTGTTGGAGGCATGTAATCCTAGCTGAAAGAGAACAAGAATAAATATTTAAAAAGTACCTTTTTAAATAATTTTAATATTGTACCTATTTGTTAATAAAACGAACTAAAAATTTAATAACTAATCAGACAGAATCACATTCATACCAAATGAAACGAAATTATTTTCTCAAATTTGATGGGATTGCATACGGATATTTATGATTTAGGATCAAAGTGCTCATCAAGACGAATCAAACGAGTCCAAACTCGATAGGGCTATATCGTTTTATTGCGGAGTTCCTATGGCCACCTTCCAGCCCTAGCGTCTGATCAGCTCAATGTCATTATAATATTGCATTGTCACACGATATGCATACAAAATATCAGCTCAAACAGAAACCAGGAAGTAGGTCAAATTTAACTTGCAAGATTTCATTAGGTACAGACACTGGGGGACAGGTGAGAGTAAATAAAAGCTTGTAAAAAGGAGCGGAATTAGGTTCAAGATCCAGCTGAATGCTTTTGTGAGATGAAAAAGAACTGCGAACACTGAGGTATCATTTTTCTATAGACTGAAATGACAAGAAATAATGTTGCGAAACGCAACTTCGACATAAGGCAACTACGACTCACTGCTTCGCCAAAACATAACAACCTTTTTCTTATTTTACATATTTTATGATTTAGCCATTATAAAATAGAGTAAAAAAAGGGTGCGTGTACTTTATACTTATAAGTACGGTAGAATTTATAATTTTTATTAAATTTTTAAATGAGATATCTTGAAGTTAGCCAATTCACTTTAACAGCTAATTCCATGGTGTCGCTTTTTCGTTGCATGAAAAATTTCTCCCTCAATGCGCTAAAAGTATATACTCCAAAAAGTGTAATGTAACTTCGAAACTCATTTCGAAAGGCTTGTATTTATTTCAATATGTCTTGATGGTTCTTTTAGGAGAGCCAGTACCTACTTTAATAAAATATTTAATATAATAAAAAAACACTCTTTTACAGGAGCCGTGATCACAGAATGACGGTGGTAATAAGAAAATCGAAACGTCAGTATTAAATATTAAAATTAAAAATAAAGGCGTGAAATTTGTTTATTTGCATTTTCATTGCTATTTTATATGATAAATCTCTATTATATAAAAGAAGGACTTTGTGGTTTTGTTACCATATACATATTTTTTTAATAGACCACTATCTCGCCTGATGGTAAGCGTCGATGCGATCTAGGATGTGACGCGCTTGCCTAGATACCTATTCACCTTACCTTATTACCTTATTATTCACCTTATTACCTATTCACTCGTGATTATAGTTACCATAAGCCTAAAAATAACAGTTTTTATAATAAATTAACGTTACCATAACAACTCGTGGCCGGGTTATACCAGCAACACGTAGCCGGCCGGGTTAGCTAGTTATTTTAATAGAAGAATACTATAAAAAAATATTCGGCTCAAAACTTAAAAAAAACAAACTTAACGCGACTCGTTAAAATTTTCTAGTGTTTATTACTGAAGCGTAAAATAAGTTTTTACTTTATTTTTTAAATATTTTTGTTTGTAATGTTATCTTATAGGATAAATTATGTATTTTAATAGAAGAATACTAGAAAAAATCCAATGGGCTCACAATTTATTCTCAAGCGAGAATAAGCTTTATAGGTATTGCAAATTATTAGAATATTTGCCAGTAAATTATAATTGAGTGAAATTGCCAATCAAAAGTGTAAATTACGCAATTATTCAAAGTGCTCTCGATATCAAAGAGGCGGAGAAAATTACGCCATTATTAATTTATTGTATTAATTTTATTTCAATAGCAGCCGCAAGGACAGATTTCGACCTGTCCGGGCGTAAAAGTTAATAGAAAAAACTAAATCGTATTTCGAAGGTATTACTTACAAATGTGATGGTATTCATTCTTATTCTTCATGTTATGTTATACTATATTTTCGTTTGATTGCCTAGCGCGTAAACAAATAAAATTGACGGTTTCTCAACGCGAGAGCAGGCAACATAACGCTGCCCATGAGAGAAGCATGGGTTTTCAAGATTAACGCCGCAAACACTCAACGACTGACCCTGGGATTTATTTATAATCATAGCGAAAGCAAGCCGCACTGCAAATTGCAATCGTTTAAATTCAAATGGTACGTCAGTTGGGCCTATTGGGATACGGAGTATGAACACTTCTTCTCCCTTATATTTCCCTTTAGAATTGATGCTTCGATCACATTGTTTAGTAAATTTGTAATTAAGATGTAATTAAGAAATTACTCAAGAACTAGCTTATTTACTTGACACTGGCTAAATGGACAAATCGTGCAAGGCACAAATTAAGAAAAAAAAAATTGTGGTTCAGTCCTCATTTACTTTTTATTATTCTCACTAGAACCAATAGTATTATCAACCTGTTAGGTGAGTATTAAAGAGAAAACAAACCTTAATTATAGAATCATAAAGAATATTCAGGAACAGCAAAAATGTTTTATGATTTTTCAAACTTTTCACCTTTAAGAAGGTAGGTACTTGGCCTTTGAATATTTGAAGAGAAACGGTGAGGCGCCACTTGGTTTTAAGATACATTTGCAATATAAATGTAAATTTGATAAAGGACAGACTTACTGAACTTCAACATAAAACGACACTTTTATAGCCAGACCACGGGTGAATTTTATTAAAAAAACGAACTTCTGGCATTAAATTGCGTTTCGATAAGATAACTTATCTTGGAGAAAATGCACTACCATTTTTTCATTGAAAAAGTGGAAGATATTGTACGGTACAGTAGACCGTACAATATAACAATTAGCCGTGTAAGTATTTTTACACTAGTTAACTAAATTTAGGGCACGAGACGAGTACATACATACCGTGACTCATAAACATCTTCATTTACTTTTGTTTAAGTATTTTATATTTGTTATCCGTACTGCTAAAGAGTGAAACTCTTTACCCGAGTCTGTGTTTCCTGGTAAATACAATTTAAGGGTCTTCAAGTCACGAGTAAATATCTGAGTGAGTGAGTATCTTGTAGGCAGGCGCGTCACATCCTAGATCGCATCGTCGCTTACCATCAGGCGAGATAGTGGTCAAGCGCTTACCTATTCTCGATAAAAAAGTATGGTGACTACGTATAGTCCCCGGCATATAAGTTGAACCTGGTTTGAAATCATCTGACATGCGCAGTAGCAAGTTTAGGGACATTATTCACTACTGTGCATGTCACGTGATTTCAAAGCCAGGTTCAACTTATAAGTCGGGAACTATATATTCTTGTAAATTTCGTTATTTCTGTTAAAGCTGACGAGTTTCTTGACCCCATTCTTCTTGTCACTTAAAGACGACCTGCCCGCCTAGCATACGCAACACGACAAAATTTTGTCGACCCGTTTTCTCGTGTATTAGTCATTTGTCGTCTATCGTGTCTAACATGGTTGCGCTTAGAAGTCGACTTCTTACGTCAAAAGAATAGTTTTACTTAGCCGCGGCGTTTTTCTCTACAAACTCTAACATTGCAACAGAATTTTGTTGCCATTTTAACCTATCGGATGTGTAGGTCTTCGACATATCTGTCGAAGACCTACACATCTTATGCTCAGGATATATCCGGTCATCCAGTCAAGAGGACAGAGCGAAATCATAAGTGATGAGTACAACGTGCTCACGATGTACTTGGTGAAATCTATTACACTCTAGCGTACATCATAAAAGTCTAAGCTGAGTTAGTTCTAAATATTCTGGCTTGTTGAACATGCTAAGGTTTGAAATACCTAGATCTAGTTCCAGAATGGCAAATTTCAAAGTTTTCTCTCTGAAGTTTAAAAGAATTAATTTGGGCATGCTAAGTATTATTAATAGAATGTGTTATGAGCACAAAAAGTTTTGTCGCTCCTTTAAACTTTCTTTACCATCTTATAAAAAGGAATTAAGACTAGCCGACCCGGCCACGCGTAGCTGTGGCTCTGCTTTTTTTTAAAGCTCTAATTTTTTTGGTTATGAATAAAATGAAACCTATCCTATGTTCTAAAGTTGGTTCAAACTGTTAGAGATTGGATACATAACCAATAGTTAATAACTAATATTTTAAATTTTTAAATTTGTAATTTGGCCAGACTTAAATAAAGAGACATAGATGTTATTTTATTATTATTATTGTTATAAATATTGTCGCTTTTGTTTCCAGGTTTAAAAATAGGGATAATTACACAATTATACACAAAAAAAAGTTTCATCGACAATACATTTATTGAAAGTAAAGCAAGGTTTAATATTGATTACATGGACATACATATTTTTCATATTAGTTAACAAAAAATTTTTGTAATTCATTGGTTGAGGACGAGAAAACTTTTCAATTTAAATTTTGTGATTTCCAAGCTTTCAAGTATCTATGCTCTTTGCTGATAGCTCTCACTGGAGTGTGGCACTTTGCTTTCCTCCGGTCATTTCGACCAATAAAGTCAATTTTGCGAACGAACGCGCTCGGATTTTTACCTCTTTCATATTTATTCCGGTCGCCTCTTCATATTTTTAAATGGCTTCCCAATTTAGAAGGAAGTTTTACCTTTTACACTACGAAATGGATATGTCGGCTTTAAAAACTTTTTTGATATCTCATATTTTCGAAGCAATTAAAAAGCTTGGCAGCTAAGATCAAAACAGCGTTGAGCTTAATCCTTGTCAATCTTGTTAAAAGATTAGGTGGTCTAAAAAGGTTTTATATATTTTCCGATTCTCTTGAAATTAATGTAAATTTAGTTATTTATTTATTTGGACTCACCAACAGTTATTTCATCCATACAGCCAGTAGTTTTTCAAAACATCTCGTTTTTAGCTTAATGTATAACTAATTAAAGGTAAGTACAACATGTAATTTACAAGGACGTGAAGACAATTACCATACTAAAAATAAAAGTACAATATTGCATTAAAGAATGACTACTACTACGAACAAAAAAAAATCGTTAGCCCTGGAGGAAAGGAAATCAGTATACACCGTTGCTCTTGCTACGGTATTTTTAAACTTCTCAATTAACTGGTAAGACCCTATTCCAGGTAGTTAGTGAACGAACCGCTAGCAGGCCAACAGCTTTACAGAGCTCTGTTCTGAGTACCTACATCGGATTGCTGCAAGACTGATTGTATAGTCGACCAGTACACAATTTTGCAATGCTGTCTGTAAGAAACTGGGTATGCTTTTGGTGTAAGATGACAGCGTATTTTTTAATAAACTTAAAGGGATCAAAGTTGCTCGAAAGATCAAAATGTACAGCCGCCGACTATTGTACTGTATTAATCGATAATTAGACAATATCTCAACAAAACTGCAAGAATTTCGAATACCGATAGGGGTATATGTTTGAATGATGAGCATGTAGGGACTTACTACATTTTATTATGTCAGCTATTTTACCCGATTTCTTCCCGCGCCCCTGATATAAACACTATGTTAAATTGTATGTACTAAATTCCAACCATATGCAAACCTTTTGTGAACATTTTTGTTGAATCTGTGACTTTTATACAGTACAATACAACCGAATTTTCGTGAACTGAAAATTGTATTTTTACTTAGCCGTCTTTCATTACCGTAAGTGCAGTGGTGACTAGTGACGCAATTTATACATAATACATGCGCATATTAGACTTGCGTAAAAGCATAAACATTTGTTTCCGATACGTACCTAATAAGGTATTCTATCCATTATTAAATACCTACTCATAGTACAAATTAGGACATAAAGACTGTTGAGAGCTGTCTGAGATTTATTTATAAAGAACTATGACTCAAGAACGAAGTAAATTATACATTTACCATCATACATTCTCATGTACAAATGTGTAAGAGCAAGTCGGTAAAGGCAGACCAAGACGAAATGGCAGATGTCCTGAAAAAAGGTCAAAAGTACCCTTAACCGACGAGATTTTATGAAAGGGCTGATGAGAGCTGAAGAAGCGAGAGATGTGTGTCAGGATCGTGGTAAGTGGAAACTTGTGAGCTCTAATTAAAGGTGTATATTTTCTCTCATAAATGACAGAGAATGGGTCCAAAAAAGATATTGGAAACAAAGACAAAATTCTGGTTATTGATCTTCTGTGTTTCTTAGATCTGATTTGTTAGATCAAAATAGTGGCTCAGATGTAGAAAGCAGGCTTATACTAATGCTTCGTTATTAAATTGATAGTTAAATAAATGTTTTAGAGCTAGTAATGCAGAAATCGTTGAGAAACCTTGACGAAAATCAAACTACACGTTCTTGTCATCAATATGCCGGCCACTTCTGGCTGGAGAATCTGTTCAAAGATCTTTCCAATTATAGTTACCCAGTAATTAGGATTGGATAGTTATTAGGATTGGATAGGTTCCTGGTTCTATTCTTAAGGACAAGCACAAGATCAGTCGGAAACAGAAATTATATTTAATTTGCTGTAATTATATTTAATGTGATGTGAACCAACGATGTTATCTTGCCTGGTTCTGCAAAAAATATTTTGAAATCCATAGTCCTTGTATACTTTCTTATATCCCAATACGTGGCGATATAAGAACAATTTGTCTTGTATTCATTTCTCTTTGAATAGCGAGGTCAATTCATACTTATGATTATTCAAATATTTATGACCAGCCAGAATCATACCCTTTTACCGGCCAAATATCAAATATATCTTCCGGGACAATCACTACCGGGAATGAGCTCGAATAGGCGGAACCTTCGAGTCCATTAAGGGATGGTTTATTTCCCAGGATAAAGCGTCAATGTTGGGCACGCTAAACATTCGAATACTTCGGAGTTAACCATACGCTTCTGAACGAGATAAAAGACTTGGTTGGAATTTGGTGTAGGGATGCGAGGCTTACAAAGCGATTAAAGATCATTATAACACATACAAATATTAAAGAATATTTATTATTGTACAAGCCATAATAATGTCATATTAGTGAAATATAAATATTAGAACCAAATTGTATTCAGAGATGGCGCTTTACTCCGCTGAATCGCGGTGGTTAAAAATGTATTTTGTAAATATATAACCAAACATGTTTGATTATAGAAACTTGTGCTGCCCCTCTCTAGAGGGGTGGTCGCCTCAGATGAAGGCTTCTAACCCTTCCCGGGTACAAGCCAATCTCAGGTGTTTAGTCACTACGAGTCTGACATAACTCCGAAGCCGGACCGGAGTATCCATGTAGTATTCACTACCTCCCTCCCCTGTGTCCCGAGAGTGCAAGAATAGAATAGTAGAAAAAAAAATATTAAAAGAAATTGATTTCATTTTCAAACATTTGGCAGTTTTTTTAGCATACATTACTAACCCAAAAAGTTTTAAATCAAGCTTTGAGTACAATATTTGAATCAAAGCTGTTGTCGTTGAATATCATTTCGTTCAGTTCATCAGTTTTTATTCTTTGCAAACCAGTTTCAATTGCGAATTGATACAGAAGATTTGACATTTTCAGGCAGAAATTAATGGTAATGAGTGAAACAGTGGGAGGAAACTTGTCATAAGTTTCCTCCTGAAATCAATTTACAAATGTATCATATTCAATGTAATGAATTATTCTTCTTAATCTTATGATATTATACTTAATTTTATTTAGAGGAAAAGACACTACGTATTTTTCCGAGTACTGGGGGTACTGGGAATAAGATAGACTGTTGATTATCTCCAGTTTTTTTTTTTAATTTTAGGCTTATCCTTGCTTAGTTTTTGATATTGATTCAAATCTATCGAATTCATCATCCCTAATTCATAAGTCATCTGAAATTCAATTGCAGTTACTACTATAGAGAAAAATGGCTTCTCTTACATATGGTCTCGATACGACCTCTAATTGGCACCCTGGTAACTAATCAAGCATAATTGTTTGAGATTTTTATTCAGAATGTAAGTAAACTGCATGTATACCGACACAATAAGTCTCGAAATATCTAGATATCTGTTCGAATATTATTTACTTATTATTAATGAAAGCTATTTAAAAGGGTTTCCTAATTAATTAACCTATCAGTATTAGTGTCAGTAAATTTTAAATTATTCTTTTTATATTTAGTTCTTACACTATCGCGCAAATTATACATCTAAATAAAAAGTTTTACTTTTTGCAAAAAATAAAAGTAATATGGAGCTCGGTCCTCCTGCCAGAGATTTTTTCGCTAGTTCTTTTCTGAAGGGCCTAACAATTTCCGAACTGGTAGTAGACTCAGTAGTGTACACCGTAATTGTAGTGAAAATTTAATAACTAAATAAAATGGAAAATAAAACAATTTTGATTTTTATAAATTTTAACAGTTAGGAACGTGTTCGATTAAAATGTTGTGAAGGTTGTAGAAAATATATGACGACCAAATGCCTTAGTCATCCTGTGATCATGGGTCCTGTAAAGGAGTCGAAATGTCAGAATTAAATATAAATTATGCGCAAAAAATCGTAAATATGTTGTTATATTTAAATGTTACTTTTTTATTTTGAGGTTATACAACGAAGAAATGAAAACAAGGTGACGACGTAGCGAAAATCAAATTACATGAATGGATTGTCCGTTAATGGATTGGAAATCAGATGGTTTTTTAATATTAAAAACAAAAAGTATAGACGATCCTTCTTTTTCGGATTCTTCATTAATTCATTCCAGTTTCGGTGCAGTTACGTCAGCTGTGTTTCACTGTTAAGTTTAACGTTGATTTTGTATTTCCAATTGAAGCTTAAAAATTTGAAAACAATTTTAGTCGTTAGTTTTCGAAGGAAATTCGATAGGTCTCTCAAAATCTAGGTAGCTCAATTGGACAAGTACCTACTCGTCCGGATGTATGCTAATTACGTAACTCCGTCGGTAACATCTCTCGTTTGAAATCAATGAAATTGTTATTTTTTCGGTTATGGTTGAACGATTTTACAGTTTCAGTTGCTAACAGAGGCACTCTGAAACTGTTAAATCCTTCATCTATTAGCCACAACGGTAAAAATTTCATTGATATCAAAAGAGAATTGTTAGCTTTTGAATTTATTCACGTAATAAATTATTTAGATATAATAAAATAACGAATATAAAAATAATTAAATTTAGGTTTTAAAACCCCTTCTCGTGCAAATAATTTAAAAGTCATAATTAATAAGAACAGAATTAAAATTAACAGAATAGATTATATCAAACCAAATTCTACTAAAAATTAAAATATAATTAATAAATCAATATAATCATCATATAAAAATAGCATTTAACTGCTTTTATTGGTACACTGTTTATGAATATAGTAATTGTTACGTATCAAATTTTGTTGTTTCGTAAGAAGATTTTTAAAATTTGGAATAGTTTTAAATTTACTTTGTAACTATTAAACGCAGTGTCAAACTAACTATTAAGTCTGATCTGACATCTACAGCAAGTTGAATTAATAAAGTATTAACTTTTTTAGTTTCTTTAATTTATTTACAAAAGTTATCAAACCCGAAAAAAATAATAGTTGCGTGTGCAGTTTTAAAAGAGTTGAAAACCCTACTTTTTTTGTTTATTTACGAAGTGGCAGTATACGTGAGGCAAAATCAGCACCATTTTGACTCACAGCTCGAAAAAAATACAAAGAAAATACATAGGCATGGAAACAAAATATGTCCAATAGATTGTAATGTCATTTATAACTGTAATTTCTAATATTGGCATTGTTAAATGTAGTTGAATTACTTTTATTGACAATAATTTTCATTCTCCTTGACATTGAATTTTTCATACATACGAGTATACACAATTTCGCCTTTTTCCCGTAGCGCTCACAGATTTCCAATTTCTTCGATCCTGACATACATCTCTCTCTTCTTTAACTTTCATCAAACCTTTCACACAAACTCACCGGTTAAGGGTCCTTTAGACCTGGCCTGTTTTCAGAACATCCTTTTTTTAGTTGCTTGGTCTGCCTTTACCGATTTGCCTGTGCACATTTGAATCATATACTTGTCTTGTCTGTCTGTCTTCTATCGTCCTTTCTCTCTACGTGTCTAAACCATTTAAACATCCCTTTTTATATCTTTGTCACTATATCTTTTTCCACACCACACCACTCCACACTCGCATCAAAGTCAATCCAGCTATATTTCTTAAAGCTCCATCACCACTGTATTAATCATACATTTGTGCTTCTTCTGCCAAACCCAAGATTTACTTCCATGCATTAGAGTCAGTACCAACACCTCTATATGCACACCCAGTCCGGCCTTTTTTGGTACCTTCTGGCTACTTAAAAAAAGCGTACAGAGACCCATTTTCAATCATTATGACAAATTCAAATAATATTTATAATTTTGTATACTTTGACAAAGGTACAAGTGTGGTGATACTTTAATAATTACCTTGACACGCACAATAATAATGGTATTTCACCTACTTTAAACTAATAAATAAGATATAAGTTAAAAAACCTTATAACATTCTTTTATTCTTACTTTTTAATAAAACGAACGAAAAAGTTAAAAAGCCAAAACTTGATGGGGTTGTGTTGTTTAGGATGATCTAGGTTTGATCTGAGGTGATCTTTCTATAGACGCCGGGTCACCGACACAACTATTTTCGCAGCTTTATGTATTTCACATTGCTGTGTATTGAAGTCCCACGTTGACATCATATTTTTATTTGTTAAATAAAATATTGCTTGATAATAAAAATTCTCTGTATTCACTTTTTTGTAGTTTTTGACATAACAACTTATTGCTAAGCAACTGTACATAGAATAAAAACTAACTGTGGTACTTTGCGGTATTAATATTATTAACTACATAGTAAATAGTGTCGTTTTATTGCGGAGTTCCACCTTCCAGCTACAGCATTAGATCAGCTCCATGTCATCATAATATGGCATTGTCACGCGATATACTTACGGATGCAAAATTTGAGCTTAATCGGAAACCGGGAAGTGGGTCAAAATAAACTTTCAAGATTTCATTACAGATACCTGGGCAGATAAAAGTCAATTAAAGCTTGTAAAAACTTTTTTATTCTATTCTGTTCTAACGCAATAAGTTTCGTTTATACACTAGTATCTCGATAGTCATTCTAAAACGCTGCTGAAACATTCAAATATATATTTATCGTTTCTTTTAAAAGTTGAACCGCATAAATTTCCCCGGCAGTCAGAATAAAATGTAAATGTCATGAAAAATGACTAGGTCCAGCGAAGAAAGCGCTCGGACAATTCAGACATTTTTATAAATCGGTGAACGCTACTCCTCTGACCGTTAAATCTGGTCTGCGTCATAGTATTTAATGAAGCAAATTGATTCTAGCCAGACTAGATTTAGAGAGAACCAATAGACCGCACTATTCTTTTATATGACACATAACAAGGGTAAGTAAAGAAGTAGATTAGAATAAGAATATTTTTATTTTTATTGTCGTTTCAATTTATTTGCAGGAGCTGTGATCACAGGACGACTGAGGTAATAATCGACATACACCTTCCAATATTTTAATCAGGTACGTTCCTGTTTAACTTATACAAATAAAATAGTTTTATTTCGCATTTTTATAATACTACCTTATTATTGGTAGGCCGAGTTTCTAGCTATTGTAAAATCTCAATACGGTGGAACGCTCCAACCGTCACCTCTTTGAAATTAGGATGTTTCCTGATCACAATAGCCTTGCGTAACATTTTTAGAATGCTAAGTGAAGCTTTTCGGCGCAACCTATTTTTTACGCAGGCACTTTTGACCAGAGCGTTGCTTTGACATTCATCACACACACACGCGCATATATATACACACATACACACATATGTACACACACATATTGGAATAAACACATATATAGTATAATAATAATAAAAATCTTTATTTCTTCTCTCACATATACATTAGATGAAGACATTTAAGCCTAAGACACAATTGTAGGTGGGTAATCTAAGTGAGAGACTGGCCTGTGTGACAGATAACCAGTCTCCACAAACGGACACGGTAGAGAAAGATAAAGAGTTTTTTATTTGCAGATTGTATGGAATTGATGATTATTTGTACTTTATATGGAATTAATAAAGATATCAAAAGTGCTTATCATCAAATGATCATCATAACTATCACAGAACTATCATATCATATCATACACTAAACATTTGGGTAGATTATTTTATTGAAAGATTATTCTTATTTGATAAAACAACTGCTATCTATTTTAAGGAAGAGAAGTATCGCCTGACACAGGCTAATGTATAGCTTAAAAGGTGGCACTGTTTATTAGTACCTACAGTTTATGAAAACCAATAAAACCTTTTTATTTTTATTTTTTTATTTAACTTATGCGCATCTAATCCGGTAAATGTGATTTTATTAAAAAAATACAAGTTAAATTAAATTTGATTTCATATTGTTTTTAACTTTCACAGTAATTAATATAAGTATTCATTTAAATGCCGTTCTTCCGTAACGATGAGTAATGCAAATGTGATGAAATATCGAAGCCTTTAGAAATAAAAAGAACATGGGTATGATCTCGTTCTAATAATATCAACGTAGACTTAGAAAGTTTAAAACAAAAATACATAAAATTATTATATACAATTTTTTTATCGTGAATAGGTAAACGCTCGAACGCTATCTCGCCTGGTGGTAAGCGAATGATGCGATGTAGGATGTGACGCGCTTGCCTATTTACTCGTGACTTGAAGACCCCTAAATTATATTTATCAGGAAATACAGATTCAGGCAAAGATTTCCACTCTTTAGCAGTACGGATTACAAAATTGGAACCAAAACGCTTAGTGCTTTGGTATATCAACCATATAACGGTAGCGTCTATTTATAAGTCAGATAGGTTAGCTACCTTCCCTGTATGCTCAAGGTTTTTCAGCTTTGCAATGGAGTCAAGCGTCTGGAGTTGATATTAGGCGGAACCGTCCCAAAGATGAGAACAGTACTCGATGCTTTTTTACCAAATTTCACTTCACATTTCATTGTTAAAAATCAAGTTCCGCATAACGCTAATAAAGTTGAATATCCTGAAAAGGTTCTCAATAAAGCAACTGCCCCATATGAATCTGAAGAAAAATATACCAAGAACATTTATCAAACCCCGCAGATTTCCTTAAATTTGAAATATTAATTAGCAGGATCCAATCAGGGTGAGGCGGAATTTATTTTCGGCTCGTGCACCGAATATGGATAGGCGTTTAAAGGTCCTCGGGAATTCGAATACACGATTTGATAGAAGACATTAATTAGAAAGTTTCTTCGGCTTCGAATTATTACAATTTATCGCAGTTACAACGTTGTCGAATATAACTGTGTTTTAAGTATTTCCTTTGGAAATGAACAGATCGATGACTCAGTTCTTAGTATTGATTTTATAGGTCAGAAGAAATATTATTTATTTATTTATTATTGCTCAATTATATGTATAACTAACACAGTTAACAATACAAAGACGTTACACAATATAAAACACATAAAAAAGGTTATAAAGCTTTAAACGAAATGGTCGACTTTAGACGGAATTTTCATAAAAATTAATAAAATCAAAGGGCACATCATGAAGTGGTCTTTTCTAAAATCTGGCTCAAACATATGTCATAGTTTCTATTTAAGATGGCATATCAATTGTAATGAAATCGGTCTGTTTGACGCACGCTTTGAAGCACGCATTGCAACTAAATAAATATTTAAATATTTTTACAACATAACATACATTGAAACCAAGTTAAGAAGCTAAAGCACTTGTGTATGGAATTCAGACCACTGTACCACAACACCCAGACCCGACCCTGTATAGGAAAGTAAACTTACATCAACCCGGTCGGGATACGAACCCGGGGCCTCGAAGTGGCGTTACCATGAGAACCGGTATGCGAGACACTCAACCACAGGGGTTTGGTAAGCCTAATATTATAAACACGAAAGTGAGTTTGTTTGTTTGTTACACTTTCACGTCTTAAATACTCAACCGATCATGATCAAATTTTGCATACACTTTGCGAAAAATACAGAAAAGGATATAGGATACATTTCTTCGCGAAAAAAGTACTGTTCCCGAGGGATAGAAAAAATAATTGGGTAGGTAGTAGAAAATATATGACAACCATTGCGTGATCACGGCACCTGTAAAGGAGTGGAAGCGTCAGGATTAAATATAAATTATGCGCAAAAACCCTAAATAAGTTGTTTTATTTAAATGTGTTATGTGCGCGGAAGTGTAAAATCTAAATAATAAATAAATAATAAATATTTCTCACATTCACACCAATTAGCCTAGCCCAAAGTAAGCACTGTAAGGCTTGTGTTATGGATACTAGGGTAACGGATAGACATACATATATCATACATAAATATGTAATATTCATAGAAATAAATAAAAACACCCATGACTTAGGTACAAATGCTCGTATTCATCATACAAACATTTGCCCCTTCCGGGATTTGAACCCGGGACCGTCGCTGCGAAAGGCAGGATCACTACCGTTGCACCAACGGTCGTCAAAACTAATTATATAATTTATAATAAATTGTCTACATTAACGCGAGCGAAGTAGCGGGTAAAAGTTTGTAAGTATGTAATCACGACAGTAAATTTGCGAGATAGAGGTTTATGGCCCGGGCTTGCCCCAATTGTGACGTCATAAACATATCTACCCGCAACTCGGTTTATAGTATGATAAAACATTTTACAGGTGACACTGAGTTAGCGGTGTTTCAAATGACCTATGAAATTGTAACACCCCGGAAAGAGCTGTTTTGACGTTTTTTGGCTCTTTAACAAAATGTACCTTATTATAACTAGGTCTGCATGCATGCTTCTGGTTGCAAATACTGAGCGAAGCACTATCTTACCTTCGTTTGTGAGTTTTGGCGCCAAATTTCATCAATGTAGTATCAGCGGTTTGGCTGTGATCAGCTTTTGAATTTTTCTTTGGGTGATTAATCCTCCATGGTAAAGCCTATATTTTTTACACAGCCTATGTCCGTCAGGTTATAAGGGACACAAGCGAAATTTGTGAGTTGCCTAAAAGAGAACTTCGCTGAATAATTTTCACCTCACACGCTCGGAAAAATATGGTATATATATAAATCTAGTCATTAGCTGCTGAAATAACAAAACTTAAGTATGTTTTTATTTTAAGCAATCAAAGTGTTTTAGTTAATAAAAATCATCATTATATTTATGTATATTGTTTAAACCGATGGGACTCCCCATAGATATGTCGTTGGCTGCAGCTCCACACCAGGTGATAAATATTAGATTTTAAATAACTAAAACAAGTTTTTAAGATTTGAAATAAAGTTTTATTTTATTCATATCATAAAAAAATCTGCCTTAAATTCAACTTGATTCAAGTGTCAGACGGAAACATCTTAGTCTAATTCAACAATTTATCAGTAATTCTTTTTAAGTAAATTAGGAAAATATAAAATTATTTAATACGTTTTTATAAAAAAATGTACACTCTTAACATTGAGATAACTTAGTCATACTTTACGGCTTTTGTAAAGTAGACTGAATCCAGTAAAAGTGGTTTAAAATATGCGATAGACAAAGAAGTATTAGAACTAAATGTTGAGATATTTCGATAGTGTTTCGAGTTAAAATTCTGAATTTCTAAAGTAAAATCTATTCTTATATCAACATTTTCTACCACCTGTTCTTGATTTAAGATCTAGATTCGCTTGTGCAGATATTTCGAAATGTAACTCACTTCCAAAATTTTGTATATTTTGCATTAATATACTTTCTGTTAAGTGTTATAAGGTTTTATATTCGCCAACTTATCTGGACTCGTTCTAATTTTTTGAATATTTTTTTATGTATTTCGTTGTCGGTACTCGAATGTGAAATTGCACAGAGATATTATTCACGTAATTTTGTGTTTTCATTTGTGGAGGTTATCTTTAACCGATTCGTTGCTGATGGCACGCCTGTCTTGTCATCACTTTTTTTGCGTGTGGCGTTAGCCACTGAAACCGTGTCATTTTTAAATCGATGATAACTCCTTCAAATCAAGTTTTAGGGAAATCAACCCAGAATAAAAACATTCTTCATTTTTCACGTAAATCAAGCTCGTAGCCTTCGTTTCTGTAATTGTATGTAGCAACGAATCGGTTAAAAGATATCCTATATGAAAATTATTTCGGTGTTGTAGAGTTAAATGTGAAGGTGAAAAATTAATTAAATAAATCTTTTGACTATATTTGTTATGAGATAGTAAATGATTCCATTTTCATCCCATCCCAGTTTCAAGATACAAATTGCAAAAAAGAGGTTCATTTGAGTTTTATAATAACGTACCACACATGTAACTAAACTGCTTTTAATAAATTTAGAAAAGTTGTTAAAATTACCCTTAAGACCAAGGGCTACTACAGGATTGATGATAAATTAAAGGACAAAAAAGCGTGGAGTTACTTGTCTTTACTTAAATCGCTATAGTAATATCACGAATAATTTGTAAAGTTAATCTCTTTTATATTGTAAATGTCGTTACTTCTGTTAAAGTTGACGAGTTTCTGTGCGCCCATTCTTCTTGTCAGTTAAAAGACGTCCTGAATGGGGGTAGGTAAAAATTCTGGACGATTCAAAACAAATTATGTAAAGTGCATTTGAATAAAGTTTTTTCCATTTCAAAGCAGTTTTATTAGGTTTAGAAAAGTTAAAAAAATCTATTACTCATTAATGGTAGAAAAAAACAGCCATTGTCAAATTTCTTGCGGCTACCCGGTATAAGGTGGGAGATCTTAGGACTTACGAAGCCGTGGAATAGTTGTTGACTTTCAATGAATACTTTGTAAACGCTCATATTAATTGAAGAGAATTGAAAGAAGAAGAAAGAAGAGATTGAAAGAGAATTGGTGATCGCTGAATGCTGGTAATGCAATCAAAGCAGTACTAATTTTTTTTTATTTGCAGCATTAGCTGAGAACATGTCGGATCGAATTAAATCAAATCATCGTTGATTTAAATGAACTCATATTATAATAACAATAAGGTAAAAATCGAGTAATGTGCCTAGCAAAGCAGGCGTGCAAATTTTAATTATTTTACAATCCCATGATAAGCAAATGGTAAGTGAACACTTTTAAAAATTGCAATCAATTAAATCATCTATATATTGTCCTCTATATTGTCCTTAAAATCTAAATATTATTTTATACATTAAAAACACTTTTCAATTAGCCATTCTGTTAAGATAGGATATACAGTGCCTTGCGTGTCCAATACAATTGCGCCTTGAAGATAATTTGGGATAAGAAAGGTATACAGAGATAACATTTTTTTCGTATTTCTCTAATCCTTTTACAATTACAAAATTTACACCTGTCCTGGCTTTTTGTGCATATTTTTTTATTTTGAGTTTTACCTATAAAGAGAATATATGACCTTCGATAATTTCGAAAGTCTGTCAGTCCTTGGTAGCAATTGCTACCAGGCTGACATTGATTGAAAGTGCTCGGCGCCCACTAGGATCGCGGCGCTAGTGTTTAACGCACACCCTGCACCATGGGTAAAGACACCTCTATCCTTAGGTCTTAAAATATTGGATGATTCAAAACAACTTATTTTTAGTTCATTTGAATAAAGTTATTTTCATTTCATTACATTGGAAAAAGCGATGTCAATATTTGCGAGATACGCGAATGAAACCCATTTTTTTTTAAACTTTGAAACGCGAAACAATCTCCCTGAAAGCTTCAGCGTAATCTTATTTGTAAGACATATTGGCTTTCTCCTTATTCTTCGCAGATTTGCTTGTTACAGATTTGAGAGGATTTTCGGTAACTTAGGTTTTTTTATTTCAATGGTATCTTAACTAGATATTCAGTATAAACCATTTCTTTTTTTAAAAACAAATTATCGTGTATTTATGTTATTTTTATTAAAAAATCACGAGTTCAGACTGGTCGTTTTTACAGAAGTATTTTAAATCTCAGTAAATTATTGAATTTAACTTAAAAAATACTAATGTATAAGTCACTTTAATTAATTTTATATAATAATAATAATAAAATTATAATGATAATTCTCAAAAAAAGTAAAATAAGAATTTAAATAAAACATTTATGATTTTTTGCGTATAATTAATATTTAATCCTAACGATTCGACTCCTTTACAAGAGCCGTGATCACAGGCTGAGGCAATGAATATATTTAAAAATATATTCAAAACATTGTAATCCGTTTTTTAGGGTTCCGTACCTCAAAAGGACAAAACGGAACCCTTATAGGATCACTTTGTTGTCCGTCCGTCCGTCCGTCCGTCTGTCAATACCGTTTTTCTTAGGAACGCGTGGAGGTATCAAACTAAAATTTATATCCAATACTCAGGCCTACTGTCCCTTGGAGCTGTGAAAAATAAAATCAAACTCCTAAGTCAAAGCAATCAAAACAGACGTTTATACCGCAAATTTCCGCAAATTTTCGAAACTCGCACGGGAATCAAAACCTACAGGGTACTTCTCGAAGACTTAGAACCTTGAAATTTGGTACGGAGTAACGTCTTATAGTATAGATAAAGGAAAAATTCTAAAAACCGTAAATTTTTAGTTACATCATATAATAAAAAATATTTTTGGAAATTTTTAAGTTACTACCTCTTTTCACATGAACGCGTAGAGGTATTAAATTGAAATTCATATCAAATACTCAGGTTCATAATAACTTTGAGCTGTAACAAAATCCAACTTTTATGTCAACGCAATCAAAAGGAATAGCAATTTAAGGCGCATATTTTCGAACTCGCAACTACTCGCGAGGGAATCAAAACCTAAAGGGTAATTCCAGTCGATCTAGAATCCTGAAATTTGGCATGAAGCAATGTTTAACAGCACATATAAAGGAAAAATTCCGAAAACCTTAATTTTTTGTTATATCTTCATTTTGCAATAAAAATACCATAACTATGACTCGATTGTCGTGATGGGTGAACTTTTACTTATATACCTACAGGTTTGTACGGAACCCTCGGTGCGCGAGTCCGACTCGCACTTGGCCGGTTTTTTTTTATTAAAATACCAAAATACAATAAAAAAAATGAAAATTTTCTGCAGTTACAAGATCTACTTTTTTCATTAAATAGGCAAGCGAAGTTTGCAAAGATGTATAATATCCTGACCGATTTCGAGAAATGTCTTCAACATGTGATTCAGAGTTCTGTTTACCTCTGGAGATACACATCTCTACAAAGTTTGAATATTCCTACAGGTAGTCTGTGGTTTTCAGCCGACGCTCAAGGAAATTCCTTTTCCCGTAGTACCTTAGAAGCGAAAGTTATTTTCTTAGTTTCTTCGCGTATAAATTAGCTGAATGAATAAAATGTTACCGTTTGAAGTCAAATAGAAACTTAATTACGAATGTAATCAAGTGTTTTAGTAGGAATTGCTAAGCCAAGCCAATTTTTGCAGCTAAGAATTATATATCAGAAATTTATATAACAAAAAAATTTACACTACCGTTTGGCGCAACGGTAACGATCCTGCCTTTTGCACCGACGACGGTCCTGAGTTGAAATTCCGGAAAGGGCAGATGATTGTGTGGTAAATACGAGCATTTGTACACACAACATCGATTACAAATAAAGAAAAATCCGGTTTCGGTTTCGCGTTAAAATACTCCTGAAAAAAATAACAGTGCCGTCTAGGAACGCCTGAAAGAAGTGAAGCTGGCTCCTCACAAATTTCGCATGTCCCCTCCTGCTACTTAACGGTTCAACCGATTCGAACGAATTTTGGCATGAACATACATGATTATAACCTGACGGACATAGGCTATGTAAAAAAAATATAGACTTTACCATGGAGGAATAATCACAGAAAGAAAAATTCAAAAGCTGATCACAGCCAAACAGTTGAGACTACATTGATGAAATTTGGCGCCAAAACTCACATCGTAGTCGTGACTAATGTGCAAAAAAAAGTTTTGAAATTGGACTTACCATTGAGAAATAATCACCCTTCAAAAATCTAATTGCTTCGCTCATATTTACAAACAGCAGCATGTATTGCAGACCTAGTATATAGTGTAACTATACTTAATCTGACGCTCTCGTGTAACTGTAAAACCTGACGGTTAGCACGGATAGAGTGGAAGCGCGGCGACCGCGTATATGCGAGCGGCCCGAACGTCCGTATTGTAGCTTCGCTTCAAAAAGAAATACCACAGTAAAAAATATTTACCTAAAATACATTTACCCGTAAAAGCGTTTTGTTAGAACGAGTGGACGCAAATGTAAGAACAAATTTTAATATTGTTTTTCTATATTTTTCCAGTGTATTGAAGTCACAGTCTTATATTTACCGATGCGTATCCTATTGGGATATCTTAATATTGATTCAGGACGTTTGTCGATATGAAAATATATAAACCATCAGCAGAAAAAAAGTCATCGAAATATTGAAAATTCAACATGGCCGATTGTCAATATTTGCCGCGACGCGCCACAGTCTAAAAAAGATAACAACAATCTATCAAATTTATTGAAAAAGTTAATTTTATAACTTTTTGTTTTTTAACGATATGATAATTTAACTTGTGAGCCGAGACCATTTTTTACTAGTATTATTAATTAAAATAATTTATCATGTGTGATAGTGATAAATTAAAAGAATATTTAAAGTAAAAATGTTTTTATATAATAACAGAATTTTTTAATGAATCTAAGTTAAGGCCTCTCTGATCTCATATACAGGTTTAAATTTTAATTACCATAAAAAATGGAACGCGAAATTTAGGAAAGCATCTAAATTATAAATACGAGAATAATTTTTTTTTTTGAGTAATAATAGTAAAGTTATTCAGTTTTTATAATTGCGGAAAATATCGCCAAATTTACAGACACCATACATTGTATTCAATGAACTTCCGTCAATGAAAACGTATCACACCCTCTCAACTGAAAATGAACTTACTGTACATAGCAATAAGGTAGAATATATGCTAGCAAGCCGCCCCACTCCCGCTCAAGCACCTAAAATGCACCGATAGGTAAATACTCAATTAATGAATCAAACTTTTCTTTCATACTTTATCGGGCGCGGAACCTATAAAATTTCGTTTAAATAGGTATTAAATTAACAAAATAACATACAAAAATTTATTTAGAACATCAATCATTAACCAAAATGCAAATAGGTCATTAAATTATTCATATGTAAAAAGATTATTTTTATGTACATTACCTGCTCACATTAAAGTCACTGTAATTTAAGTATTTCATTATTTGTTCAAAGTGTCCTCTTTTATTTTCAATACACACACGAGCCCGTTTTAATAAATTTCCTTTTAAAGATATTATTACGTTTCTTTGCATTTTCACTGTATTAAAGGCGTCCATTATTCGCTGTTTTTAGCACTTCAATAGTGTCAGGTTCACTCACATACACTCTACGCTTTATTTCACTCCATAAGACAAGGTCTAAAGGTGTAAGGTCTGGTGCGCCGCGGCCGATCCATAGGTCACTGAACTCTTCGGTGAGGTACTCTCTCACATCACGATGGTAACGTGGAGGTGCACCGTCTTGTTGAAACCACAATCCTCTCAAGTTCGCCAGTGGAATGTCACCCAACATAGTCGAAACCATCGTGCGGAGTAGATTCAAATAGGTTTCGCCCGTGAGTCGGCATTCAATAAAATATGGACCGATGATTTCTCCGTTCAATATTCCGGTCCAAACGTTTACACTAAACCTATGTTGAAACTAATTCTCTCGCGTGAGCATAGGATTCCTGTATGACTACCAATGTTCACGCACATAAAATGAGCCATGGTCTAGGAGCCGTCGATAAGCACTTAACACTGTACTGTAGTTTGGCTGTCGAGCATTCGGGTTGTTACCCTCTCGGTACTTCCGTAAAGCCGCCGACACATTTTCACCGCAAAAAAGTAAGCACGAACCATCATGACATATTCACGAGTTGTAAACTGATAAGCCATGATTTTATTATGTACTTAACGAGTGTAATTGATCGATCACAAACGCGTATGCGCACAGGCCGACTGACGAGTGGTAACTAAGTAATTAGGTCAAGGTCAAAGAAATGGTTATGTTCCCGGCATTTAAGTTGAACATGATTTTGAAATCACGTGACATGCGCAGTAGCAAGTTTAGGTACATTATTCACTACTGCGCATGTCACGTGATTTCAAAATGCCGTGATTATACACGTGCAGAGTGGTGCGGGTTAGGGATATTCGATATACATCGATGCATTGAAAACATCGATGTTTACAATGCGATGCATCGAATCGATCCAATGTTTTGAAATGCTTTCGATATACTCGATGTATCGATGTTTTTTGCATTCACGATGCAATATTTCTATAAGATATAAAATACGTGTGTAAAAAACAACTACGCCTCCGAGCCCTCAGATGGGATTCGAACCCACGACCTTTCGCTATCCAGGCAACTGCTCTGACCGCTGAGCTACCGAGACGCTGGCAAACGTGTCGAATTTTACAAACGTATTTCAACTTCTACTATGAGCTAGTATCGTTCTACCAATGTTGAACGCTAACTACCTTCAACATCGAAAGTAATATTTTTTACAAATATTAAACAATCGATTACGATGGAACAAGCTATAATTATGTTTTTAATTTAATTTTTTGCATTCACATTGCAATATTTCTATAAGATATAAAATACGTGTGTAAAAAACAACTACGCCTCTGAGCCCTCAGATGGGATTCGAACCCACGACCTTTCGCTATCCGGGCGAATGCTCTGACCGCTGAGCTACCGAGACGCTGGCAAACGTGTCGAATTTTACAAACGTATTTTAACTTCTACTATGAGCTAGTATCGTTCCACCAATGTTGAACGCTAACTACCTTCAACATCGAAAGTAATATTTTTACAAATAGGTATTAAACAATCGATTAAGATGGAACCAGCTATAATTATGTTTTTAATTTAATTTTTTGCATTTATAATGCAATATTTCTATAAGATATAAATTCAAATCCCATCTGAGGGCTTGGAGGCGTAGTTGTGTAAAAAACACATTCTTACCAATGAATTTCATAAAAACTCAAGTTTAACCACTAAAATTTTGCCTAATATCTTTTTCCCTATTTGTTTAATTAAAAAAGAAAAGTTGATGATTCAATAGTGGACTGGCATGAGATACAGGCTGGTGACAATCGGACAGCGAAATCTTAGTAATAGGGTTCCATTTATCCACTTGTCAGTCCGTTACCGCGCGCCTTACCCCTCTCAACAGTCCCAGTACTGTGCGAATTATGAAAACGATGTCGGATTCTTAGATAAAAATGCCTATTTCTCGCTTAATAATTAAGCCAGGACCAATCAAAAAAATACTACCATAAAGCTGATTAATAAAGAATCCACCACAGAATATTAAGATCTGTGTATCTTTAGGACGGTTCCGTCCAATATCAACTCCAGACGCTGGAGTCGAAGGCGAAGAAACTCATCGGCAATAACAAACTTTTTAATAATAAGCTGAAGGGCCTTGAACATAGACGGAAGTTAGCTATCCTATCCGTTTTTTATAGGATACATTTCGGAGGGTGTGCCGCAGAATTGCACAGCCTTGTTTCGCCGTCCCCATTTTTTCATCGGACAACCAGACTTACGAATAGGCACCACCTTTATTTGTTGGATATACCAAAGAGTCGCACTAAGATTTTTGGTTCCAATTTTGTAATACGTACCGCTAAAGAGAGGAACTCTTTGCCTGATAAATCTTTAATTAGGGTCTTCAAGTCACTAGTGAATAGGTTTCTTCTAGGCAAGCGCGTTACATCATAGATCGCATCGTCACTTACCATCAGGTGTGATGGCGGTCAAGCGCTTTCCTATTCACGATAAAAAAAAACTCAAAAATAAATCGTAATTTAAAGCCACACGGTAATTTGAATATGGTAGCAATTGCTACCGGGACTGATGAGGGATGTTGACTGGCAATTACTACCGTAGCTTGACAAGTAGTTATACCCTTTGGGTGTGGAACCCTAAAAAAGTACTCGATGCGTACAAAATATCGATGTTTACACCCGATACATCGAAAGACATCGATGTACAGTTCTGATTTATCGAATCGAGAAAAACATCGATGTTTTTTCCAAAGTGGACACCCCTAGTGCGGGGGAAGGGCGCAGCGGGGCAGGGGCGCGACGGCGGGGGTTTTATGTTTGCACGCGCCAGGATTGGGTCATTGCGCACCGATACATACCTATGTGTTAGTTACGTATTCAATAAGATAGTAAAGTCGTAGTAAATATTTGAGATAGACTATTTTTTAAGTTTTTTAAGGATAAATTAGTTCATGTTTTTTTTTGCGCTTAAACCTAGGTCTATAGTATCAGTAGTTGATACTGATAACGCAGTTTAATTTTTTATGGTAATTATATTTTAATCGTGTATATATAAAGTTTGTTTTTTTTTCATTTTTTTGTTCTTGTTACTTTATTACGTTAAATTGTAAATGAATGTAATTGTTTCTGTTTTTATTTAAAAACCTAGATTTATTTAGTTTTAAGTTATAATAAGATATTTAAAATGGAATACTTTTACAGGGTCATGTTAAAGGTACTATTTTATTTTCTAACAGCTTATGGAACCAACATGTTATAAATTATATGACTATGACAAGTATTGAAAAAGAAAAGGCATAAAAAAGCATGTGTGCAGTTCACACGTGGTAGAAGTGAAACCTTCAAAAATAATACGTACACGTATACAAAGTACCACGGTTATTGTGATGCCTTCTCTGAAGCTTTATACTACGCATGCGCACGCAAAACATCTCATTATCTCCTACGTTAAATAAAAAAACTCGAATTTATGTGTCTGTCTCTTTTTACTGTCGCTTTTTCGTTTCATCGACTTTCAAATCACAACGATGCTAAAGAAGTTTTCACTTCATTTAAAAGGATGTTTCATCTTCATCGATTTTCAAATTGTAAAAATGTTTCTTTCGAATGCGAGAATGCTCCTTTCATTGTTTATCAATGCATTATTTAGCAACGCTGGCCTACAGTTGAAAAAGTAGAAAAGTATTACAAAATTTCAATGGGTGTTCAACAGGATTCGATAGCTCAATTGGAAGAGCAATGGACTCGGATATTCAAAGCTTGTGGGTGAGGCTGAGATTAACTTATGAGCCGAGTCAATGTTTTCAAATATTTTTTAAGTATTTTGCTAATAAAATCTTTCTCTTTGTAATTTTAATTTTCAATTCAGACAGATATTTAAATAAACGACAGTTCTACCTTCAAGAATAAATAATGAATTTTTTTGTTTCTTTTGTAGGTACAGGCGACGACCCTTTAACCTACTAAGACTAACCAATCAAAAATAAAAGGGCTTCGAAATCTTTCATTTTAAGATTCTTTTTGACTATGTAATATTAATTTTAACGGTAGGTGCAACGGTAGCAATGCTGCCTTTTTCACCAACGGTCCTGGGTTCGAGTTCCGGAAGGGGTAGATGTTTGTGTGATGAATTTGTACCTGAGTCATGGGTATTTTTATATATTCTCTATTAATATAACTTATTTATGTATCATATATGTTGGGCTATCCGTTACTCCAGTATCCATAACACAAGCCTTACAGTGCTTATTTGGGGCTAGGCTAATTGGTGTGAATGTAAGGAATATTATTATTATATATTACTTCATTCTTTAGCATTCAAAATATTTCTATAAGGTTACGCCTCTAAAACCAACCAAATCTCCGAGTGGTTCTAATAGTAGAAACTTAAATACTTGTATAAATTTCGAAGCTAGGTAGCTCAGCGGTCAGTGCAATCTTCTATAAATAAACAGTATATTTTATTAATGGCTCCTGTGAAAAATGCTTATTCTCCGTAATTTTAATCTGACCATTGTGCGACCATCAAAAATCTTAATCGATTTTGGAATGGTGATACTGAATTTTTTTGTACTATGTATCTAAGAAAAATACTACCTTTCCCGGGTGCAGGATAAATAAGACTAGCTTGACACCGGGCGGGATTTATGGGAATTACAAATATAGACGTGTGGTCGATCCCTAGTCCGGGCCTGGCTTACTGCCGCCCCTAGGGTCTCAAGGTATTTTCTGAGGATTTTCTTTACTTCCAACTAGAATGTGTTTGGTTCCTTGAGATGCGTTCACGGATAGACTTTAGGTCGAGGATTAGAAAAATCGTTGGAATAGAATAGTTCTTTATTGCCATACTGTGTACAGTTGCAGATTGAAATGCGATAGGTTTACATAAGTAACAAAAGTGTACCCACACCGGGTATGCAATGTCTAAGTTCCTTACATTATATTTAAATAAAAATATTTATGACACCCTTATTAAACTACGTAACAACATTTACGTTCGCAATCAAAGTTCGGGGGCCAAGACGGGATCCAAAATGGAACGAGCTAACCGAGAAGGTTAGCCACCCTGGCTTTGAAAACCGACGGGTTATAAGTACTCGGAAATACAGACGCAGGGAGGGAGTTCTACTCCTTCGCTGTGCGCATTATAAATGATGTTGAGAAGCGCTTGGTTGATCTGAATAAAAGGCTATTATTATTATATAGATACAAAACTATCAATGTCAGTAACCTTTCTATTAGCAGTAGCGGACAAAAGACACGTCTCCATGGAAGTTTATTTCATTAACTTGTCCCGGGCACAGAAAGCTTCTTGTAGGGTTATTGTGAACTCACAATACCTATTCGAGTTGCCTATCTCTCTCATATAAGAAGTCTTTTGTCCTTCCTATACAATGGCGGGATGTGAGCACAAAGCTATCTTTTGTTTACAATTAAGAAACGAACGTGTGACGTGACAAAAATGGATTGGCTGAAAGATTTCTCATTGTATACTATGTTGGTATTGAAAATTGTCAAATCTGGAGTTTAGACAGCGTTAACCACAAGGCTTTAGATACTTATATAACACAAACTTTTATTATTTGTATGGGTCTTGAAGAGTGTAGAATAAGCTGGTATTTAAGTCGATAGTAGATAAGTCTTGAAGTTAAAACACGTGATTAGAAGTAGTAAATAAGTAAGTAAAAAGTAACAGTTCTTGTTTAGTCATACTAGCAACCAACTAACTCTAATTTTTTTATTTATTACGAATTTCCGAGCGCATCTAAGTAGGTTGCATGATCAGCAGTTATGTCTGTGCCTAATCTGTACGTAAATCGTGCATTATTACTAATGATAAAGATATTTCATTGCCTGAAATAGGGTCAGATTACAAAGATATCATTAACGTTACAGTAAAAGTTAAAGTTAAAATTACAGTAGCTCAGCATATTTAGCTGGAGGTCCGATAAACAAATCGGAACAATTCAATAAATTGGTATAAAAATACAAATTGCAATATTCTATCAAAGATAGTCCATAGTAAATAATTTAATATAATGTCAATTGTGTTAATAAAATAAGCTGAAAATAAATAATAATACTAGATTTAAAAATCTAAAAATCCCACGTTTTTTAGTGACCAAAAAAGAATAAAATAACCCGGCGGGGCCAAGCGAGGGGCCACTCAAAACGTGGGGGTGCATATACTTTACAAATACTCTCAACATATGCATATCATACATCTCATTACATCTCCATAAGTAACATGCGCCCCCACGTTTTGAGTGGCCCCTCGCTTGGCCCCGCCGGGTTTTTTTATTCTTTTTAAGTCACTGAAAAACGTGGGATTTTTAGATTTTTAAATTTAGTATTATTATTTTATTCTTTTTAATTATTAACTCAACGAAGAAACCATGTGTTACGCAACAATCGGATAAGCCCCATACAAAAGTGAAAGTTCCCGAAAGTTGACCTGAAAGTGCACCTAGAAAATTGAAAGTTGTTTAAGCGTGCATTGTCATCGGGTTCTGACTTGCTCCAAAAATTTCAGCTCGCTAGGTGGCCGGGAAGTGCCTCAAAATTGAGTTGCAAGAATCCAACTGCACAGACAGACAGACAGACAGACAGACAAACAAGAAAGCGACCTGAGAAAAACGTGGGAAAAAAAAACTAATCAAACGAGCCTTAAATGGGTCGTCTTATTGAGGAGTTTTCTACCTTCTAGCTCCAGCATTAGATCATCTAAATGTCATCATAATATTCCATTGTCACGCGATATACATTTATGCATGCAAAATTTCAGCCCAATCGGAATCCGGTAAGTGGGTCAAATTTAACTTGCAAGATTTCATTACAGACACCGGGACAGGTTAAAGTAAATAAAAGTGTGTAAAAATTTTAATGACTTTATTTCTAGGTTTCCGTATCCGAACGAAGCCCTATTGCTATAATTCACGTGTCCGTCTATCCATCGTCCGTCACACACATTTGACAACAAACCATTGGAGATACAGTCTTCAAATTTTTACAATATAAGCACCTTATTGACCTTAAGTTATATAAATTGTCAAAAAGTGTATTTTAATGTTTTTAATGAGAGCCCCATACAGATAAACAGGTGCGAAAAATTTTTTTTACCTAGCCCATCGAGTAGGATATTGTTGTTTAGAGTTCTTTGAGCAAAGAAATATATATTTTTTGTTTTAAAAGCAAAGGAATGAAAAGCCACCGAAGTTACCTTTTTCTTTACAAAATTTAGATCCGAAGAATTTTTTAGATTAACACCGATGAACTTGAAATTTGAAGATTATGTTTATTATAATTTATATTCTATTGATGACCTGCCTGTCTTTCGCACTGACGGTCCTGAGTTCGAGTTCTGGTAACGCCAGATGATTGTGTGATGACCACGAGTATTTGTACTTTAGTTACCACTGTGTCTATAACATTGTTTGAATGTAAAAAAAAACAAAAGTTTCTTAACTTTTGTGAATAGAACCAAAGTCGCAGGCTGCAACTACTAAAATTATTGTTATTAATACCAACGTAATTTTCTCCTACGTGAACGAAACAGTGACCAAGGATAAACATGATTTATGATTTATCGATAAATTCCCCATAAATCTTTATGAGTCCCCAAAATTCCAACACGAACGCTATCGTGTTTGAACAATTCCCCGAAAAATCAATCTCATTGTTATTTAATACTAATCATATTAGAAAACGTCATTTATATTCAGTGCTTACACTTCAACGCACATTACATATTTGAATAAAACAACTTTTTTTTACAGATTTTGCCCATATGTACTTTCTTTTTCTTTTTCTTTATTTGTGGCTTGCACAATTTGTGCATTGAGCCAGTGTCAAGTAAATATAATTGCCATTTCTTGAGTAATTTCTTAATTTAATAACGATTAATGAACAGTAAAATATATTTTTTCCTAGGTTTCAGTAAATGTGTGGGGTTTTAATGAAACCTGCCCGTGGACTTCTTGAGAGAGCAGGAAAAGACAACTTCCGCTGCTTTTTTGCAATTGCCAATACTTTTGTATGTTCACAAACACTTAGTGATGTTGAATGTATATTAATCCAGAGCAATACAACTTTTAACAAGAAAAACAAAACCACCAACGTGACGCTTCCCGCTTCCGCCAAAAAGCCTGCCTATAATTTATTTTATATTTAATCCTGATGTTTCGACTCCTTTACAGGAGCCGTGATCACAGGATGACTAAGGCAATGGTTGTCATATATTTTCTACTACCTTCACAAACGTTAGGAACGTTATTAATCCAAGATTTCAGAAGACAAAGAATACCTTTATTTATTCCTAATTTACTTTGGTATAAGAACAAAAGCCATATACTGCAGGTTAGATTAGGTATCATGGTGGCGATTACCACTCTGGATCCACTGAACCGATGGCACAATTTGGGGGTACAGATATGGGTTCTTGTGGCGTATGCCTTCAAGCCTTTATCGGGCGCTAGGTTGGGTAGGGGCAAAGAAGAGAGTCCCATATAACTCCGCCGTTCACTAGCGGTAATTCTAAAGGTAAGATTGGCTTAGATATTTTTGAATCAAACCAGTCAGGTAGCTTTATAACAAAATATACCCCACCAATTAGATATAAAATATATCTGTAAAAAACAACCACGCCTCCGAGCCCTTAGGAGAATCGAACCCACAACCTTTTGCTATCCGGGCTAGTACTCTGACCGCTGAGCTACCGTGACGCTGGCAGACGCGTCGAAATTCACAAACATTTCAACTTCCACTATGAGCTAGTATCGTTCCACTAATATTTATGTTAACTACCTTAAACATCGAAAGTTATATTTTGATAAATATTAAACATTCGATTAAGACGGATCGAATACATTGACCTAAAACTTTGTCAAAACAGAGAAAACTAGAAGGCAATACCCGTCTTCTGTAGGCTGTGCTCCCTTAATCAGCTTAGAAAAAAAAGTGTCTGTGTCAACTCCAACGCACGACTGGTATTTATTCCTTAAAAACGATTGTCTTTGAACAGGCACAGAAAATAATAAAACAATAATTCAAAATAAAAGAGAAAGGTGCGCACGATAGGTTGCGAAAAACACCTAACGCTGTCATTCGATCACTTAATTTTACTCTTCCATTTTTTTCGAACCGGGCCCCTTATATGAAAATCAATTCTTAATGGGCAATTAATTTTAGAGCCTACGTTTCTATTTCGTAACTAGAATGCCGAAAACTCAAGCTATTACTAAAGAACATGCATCTTTGCAGCGAGTATAAGAGAATTATTAGGGCTAAGAATGGTTTCCGGTTTCGTGCCGCGGCGCCAATGTATCCCGCAGAGGGTTACAACACGTTCGAATAAATCCGGACATTTCCATTTTTGCTCTAAGATCCTTTACTCTACCCAGCATTCAAAATTTTAGGGTAATGATAAATTATTTAAATATAATAATACTAGAAAGAATTGACTCGGCTCACAAGTAAATTCTCAGGCGAGAATCGAACCCGCAACCTTTGAATGTCCGGTCCAATGCTCTCCAAATTGAGCTCCGATCCTTGTGAACTTCCGTCAAAATTTTCTACTACCTTTCAACATTTTAAGATATAAGCCAGCGTTGTCTCATCAATGAGATGAACATCCTCTCGTAGCGGTAGAGCGGGGTAGATTTTTTCTATATATTTCTAATGAAATAATTTATCATATAAGATAGCATTGAATAATTCAAAAAATACATAAAAACCATAAAATTTATGGGTAAATTTACATCTAAAGTAATAAGAAAAATGCTACGAACAAAATTGACGAATGTTTGAAAAAAAAACTTGTACATGTGTATCTAGAACATACGGAAGCAGCGCTGGCGTCAGCTAGAACTTGGAAAAATATCTGGCAGGCCTGTCGACATCATAGTAGCTCAATTGGAAGAGTATTCATTTGGCGAGGGGATGTGAGTTCGAGTTCTGACTGACACCTGAGGCAAGTTGATTTCTTGTAATAATTTCTTTTTATATAAAAAAAATGCAGATCAAATATATTATTATTAGTACTAAAAAGAATGAAACAAAAAATATTAATATATAAAATTGTTATACAGAAACTATATAGTTAGAGCCTGTTTTATTTTATTTTGCGTGTTTTAGTGTTTCTTTATTATTTCTACTTTATTTTACATAAGAAGGATGATAGGCTTGATATATTGATCTATATTTTTTTGTTGATTATGTTTTGATTTTTGAAGTCCGGCCCAATTTGAAATATTTTCACGTTTTATCAGGAATGTCCCATTTTGATATGGTAACACTAATCATGGGCCGCTTTGTGCTGCTTTATGTGTTTATGTTTTTATTTATACTTGCGCTATATCCGGAATTAAAGTTGTTATGCGGCAATGCTGGTATTTAGAGGCGCTTTTTATCACAGGATATGTTGGAATAAGTCCCCGATAGAATTACTTAGGCACTGATATAGTTAGTTGGTTGTAACTGAAAGAACCGTTGAAATATGCTTACTTAGTGAATCGAATGAATTATAGAGACTGTCTGGTCATAAGTGTCCGAAACATTAAGGAAAAGTAACTAGATAAATTTTATCAACAATTCCACATTAATCAGGCTTTTGTAACAAAAAAGTGCTATGACAAAACTTTGTGTGTTTACTAATGAGTGTTCTTATTATCGGGATAAATTCGCTTCTGAAATGATCAAAACTTGTAAACTATTTGACTTAGAGCTTAGGTCTTGAAATAAGTTTTTAACTATTTCTTAGTGAGTCTAAAAAAATAAAAAATGGTATGTTAACAGTCTGGATTTCATTTTCATAACTTCTGCCGCGTATACATTACACGCAAACATTTTTTTATCATAAGGCGTATTCATTGACTAATACTGACAGTATAAAGGTTTAATACGTAACTTTATAAATTTCTCTGGGAATAAAGTCCAGTTTTCATCAACTTAAAACTTTCTGAATTGAACTTAAAAAGTTGCACTTTAAGTTGAAACTCGATTGGCTTGATTTGCTTAACCTCAGCAAAGATTTTTGAGGCGAATACTATGCACTGTGAATGCAAATGCTGATATGAAACTTGTTGTGGCTTTGGGCTCTTTACTCTTTGGATGCGGTTATGTGAATTTTCAGATTTGTTGTTGTGTTTAAATTTTCGCTAAAGTTTAAAAAGCTAGATGGATAATTAATAATAATTAAACATTTATAATAATATATTAAAACAATAAATTTTAATGAGAAAAATATAAAAGTATTTATTTCATAACAATAAATTAATGTATATCATATTTTTCTATATAAAATACCCATGCACTTGACCCCTATCTCGCCTGACGGTGAGTGACGATGCGATCTATGTAGTGACGCGATTGCCTAGTGAGCAGAACTTTGGTAGTCGACTGTATTTTGTGGGTTTGGCTGGTAATTAAAGGCTTCGGTATAATTGATGTGCACACTCATTTATTTGCGGTAACAAAGAGAAAGAATACAGGAAAAGACTACAAAGTTGCCAGCATAAAAACATTGCCATGTTTATTACAATAAAAAATGTTGGTAATTCCAACACCTAGAAGATAAATATTCACTCGTGACTTGAAGACCCCTAAATTTTATTTGTTAGGAAACACAGATTCAGGCAAAGAGTTCCACTCCTTAGCGGTATGTATCACAAAATTGGAACCTAAACGCTTAGTGCGAAGATTCATCTTTGGTATATCTACCATATAATGGTGTCGCCTATTTGTAAGTCTGGTTGTCCTATAAAAAAATGAGGAGAGGGTGAACAAGGTTGTGTAATTCTGTTGCACACTCTCCGAAATGTATCCTATAAAAAATGGATGGGCTATCTACCTTCCGTAAATGCTCAAGGGTTTTGAGCTGTTTATAAAAAAGTTTGTCATTGCCGCTACCATTGCCCGATTCTCATGAATTTTCAATTACTAAAATTGATGCTTAAATTACTGCAGTTTTGATTTAATTCCAAATTGCATACTTTATGCCAGACTCTGTATTCAAAATAAGCTTCATAGCTCACGGGGATTATTAGCAAAGACAACCATTTCCATTGTTCGTTTGTTTGTAGTCCGTCCTTTTCTTTCGCAAAGTTTTGAACGAGACGAATGCAATTGAAAGTGGAATTTTGTAATAAGACCCCTTTGATGATGAATGTTAGACCAGTGGTTGGCGGTTTGTGTTTTTATTCGAGCTTCGGAGTGGTAATTTATGTAGATTGCTCGGTTTAACGCGAAAAACAACAACCATGGGCATTGTTGTGAAGTGCGCCAAATTGTGGTCATAAATTCACAAAGATTTAGTTGTTTTTCATTTAATTATCTTGAAAAATGTGAAGGTCAATTTGAAGGGAAAAGAAATATTAGTAACCTAAAAAAGGAGTTTTTGGAGATTTCAAATTGTTTACAAAGATAATATTAGAAATACCTAATCATAAAATCTTGCATGCACTTTGTCAAGGGTACAAACAAGGACACTGGAACCTTTAGTTTTAGAAAAAAAGTACCCTTTTTCTAAGGATAGAAATATAAGTTTTAATTAGTACTCTACACTAATGGAAGCGAAGCGGTTAGTAGCTAGTATATAATAATAACAGTATTCTTTAATCGAAAAGCTGCAGCTTTGATTTAAAAAAGCGAGGATATTTCTTGTTCAATTCAAAGGAATTGTGACCACCATAATACCAGACTCACATAAGCTCACTGTGATTATTTTATTGATATTTTCTCTTAAAGTTGTTTTGAATCGGGCAACATTTTTAATTACCTAAGAGGTCTTTTAACTAACAAGAAGAACTAGTGAACTGGTCAGCTTTGACAGAAATAACGACATTTATAATATTATACATTCTTACTGTTCACAAGGTTGTTAACATTTTTTGGTTGCATATGCGGAAGCTAGATGGCGCTACGCATGAATTACATCGCGTTCGTGTTTTGATTTAACAATTGTATATTACAGTGTGATTTTTAAAATAAAGAGTTGCCTTCCTAGGCTATGGCACTTACAAGGTGGTGTTTAGTCAGTACAAGTCTGACATAACCTCTCGGGCCAGCCGATGTATTCATGATGGATTCACCACCTCCCTCCCTAGCGTCCGGAGGGTGCCCACGTCGCTAAGGGAGGAAAAAGAAACAAAGATTTGTGTCGCCACCTTTTCCCCGAGGCGATCGCTCAGATAAAGCCTATACAGCCTTCCTAGGCTATGGCACTTTGTAGGTGGTGTTTAGTCAGTACGAGCCTGACATAACTTAGAAGTTTTGAAACTGACTTTTTTGAAAAAAAAATCACCTTGTTAACTTCAGTAATATTAGGAATGACGGTTAATTAACGAACGACAGTTGCTTACATGTACAGAAATTAATTCAATAGAGTGAATTAAACTTGCTTCAGAACTCTGACGATACTCAAACCCCCCTCGCTGTCCTGGCTAGAGCCCCTCCAATTGAATCCCGAGACCTAGACAGACCTGTCGATTTCTATACAAGTAATCTGAAGCTAATACCAACTCCATCTCTTCATGTTCTCGGTACTACTATGTTCTACTGCATCGAATTAATATTTTAACATATATCGAACAATCCATAGAGAATAAACAGCTATGTATTTGTATATTTTTTAAAGTATTTCAATACTACATTTTTGTATTTAATTTAAATTAATTTTAATGAATACTTACGCATAATTTATATTTAATCCTGACGTTTCGTCTCTTTGACAGGAGCCGTGATCACATGACTAAGGCAATGGTCGCCAGACGTGTGCCTACCTTCACAATATTTTAATAGTTCTCGGTACTACTAGGTTCTACTGCATCAAATTAATATTTTAACATATATCGAACAATCCATAGACAATAAACAGCTACGTATTTGTATATTTTTTAAGGTATTTCACTCCTTCATTTTTGTATTTAATTTAAATTAATTTAAATGAATACTTACGCATAATTTATATTTAATCCTGACGTTTCGTCTCTTTGACAGGAGCCGTGATCACATGACTAAGGCAATGGTCGCCAGACGTGTGCCTACCTTCACAATATTTTAATAGTTCTCGGTACTACTTGGTTCTACTGCATCAAATTAATATTTTAACATATATCGAACAATCCAAAGAGAATAAACAGCTATGTATTTGTATATTTTTTAAAGTATTTCAATACTACATTTTTGTATTTAATTTAAATTAATTTTAATGAATACTTACGCATAATTTATATTTAATCCTGACGTTTCGTCTCTTTGACAGGAGCCGTGATCACATGACTAAGGCAATGGTCGCCAGACGTGTGCCTACCTTCACAATATTTTAATAGTTCTCGGTACTACTAGGTTCTACTGCATCAAATTAATATTTTAACATATATCGAACAATCCATAGACAATAAACAGCTACGTATTTGTATATTTTTTAAGGTATTTCACTCCTTCATTTTTGTATTTAATTTAAATTAATTTAAATGAATACTTACGCATAATTTATATTTAATCCTGACGTTTCGTCTCTTTGACAGGAGCCGTGATCACATGACTAAGGCAATGGTCACCAGACGTGTGCCTACCTTTACAATATTTTAATCGGGAACGTTCCTTACTGTTAAAATTTATATAGTAAGTGGTGACCATTAGATAAGTCATCCTGTGATCACGGCTCCTGTAAAAGAGTAGAAACGTCAGGATTAAATATAAATTATGTTCAACAATCCGTTAAAAATATAATAATAATATTATTAAAATCTGTAATTCAGTTCTTACACTTCCGCCTACGGAAGTGTAAGAACTGAATAGATTTAGGAAAACAAGGTATTTCTTTCGCAAAATTGTTATTCTTAATTTACTTTGGCATAAAATCGAAACGTATACATTGCAGGTTAGTTTAGGTATCATGGTTACCACTCTGGACCCACCAAACCGAATGGCAGATTTGGGGGTACATATACGGATTTTTAGTGGCGTATGTCACATAATTTATTACAGATAAAATGTGTAATGTACGCGGAAGTGTAACAACTAAATAGATTTCTGTTTTATAATTTTTATATATTATATGCATTTTTCAATGCGATTTTATAAGATAAATTATTATAATAGATAAATACTAGCGGCCCGTCCCGGCTTTGAACGGGTGGACAAAATTCTTTAATTTTTTCTATTTTTAAATATTTTTCCATTAGCGCCATCTAGCGTCCGGTAAACGAACTACTTGCGGCTAACGTGTTGCTATGGTAACGCATATACAATGGAAAAAGAGTGGGAAAAAGAGCGGACAGACAAACACACAAACCGCTGTGATCTTAGATTATAGATTAGAAAAAATCGACTCGGGGCACAAGTAAATTCTCAAGCGGGAACCGAACCCGCAACCTTTGAAAAGCCGGTCCAATGCTCTCCCAATTTCTAGTATTTTTCTATTATTGAGCGAAGCTCTCTTTTAGGCAACTCATAAATTTCGCTTGTCTCCCTCCTGCTACTTAACGGTTAAACCGATTCGAACGAATTTTGGCATGAACATATGTACATGATTATAACATGACGGACATAGGCTATGTAAAAAAAATATAGACTTTACCATGGAGGAATAATCACCGAAAGAAAAATTATAAAGCTGATCACAGCCAAACCGCTGAGACTACATTGATGAAATTTGGCGCCAAAACTCACATCGTGGTCGTGACTAATGTGCAAAATAAAGTTTTGAAATCGGACATACTTACCATCGAGGAATAATCACCCTTCAAAAATCTAATTGCTTCGCTCAGTATTTGCAAACAGCAGCATGCATTGCAGACCTAGTAATAATTTATCTTATAAGATTTCTGTTTGTCAAATATTTGAATAATACAAATATAAAGTTTGTTAACTTCAACTGGCTGCTCAATGTTACCGTTTGCACTAAGAAAACCTTTTTGCTCTAGCCGGTTAGAAATATAGATGGAATCGACTATGTTGTAATACGTTTATTTGAGCACGTTTTGAGCAATGCAAGTTTTACGCGCCAGTAAACATGTAACAGCCATGTTCTCCAGATGGTATTGCTCAGCTTTACGGCTGCTATGAATATGAGATTTCGGGAACAGTCGTTCGGAGCTCGGTTACGTACGTATCGCATTCATCGGTCGGCTTAATACGATTTTATTGCTTGCAGTACGAGCATTGGCCGGTCTTGTTTGTTATTCTGATCAAAACAATATGTAATACTATGAATTTTTATATTCCTAATTCCATGAGTGTTTTCTAAGTAAGGAAAGTATAAATGAACGCTTATTATAATAAAAAAAAAAAATTTTTTTTTTTTTTTTTTTTTTTTTTTTTTTTTTTTTTTTTTTTTTTGCCTGTAAAGTCGGTTTTACGGGCGAAGATTTTACGTGACAACGTCTTTTTCTCGGTAGAATATTTATTGATATGAATATAATTAAATTGCACAATGCGCGCGGCAGACCGATCATAGTTGAGTGGGAGAGAGACGCAAGGCATTCGGCGGGCCTCTCTCTCGTTCGGTGACTCATCGTAACGTTACCGAGCGTTACACTTTTTCATAAGTGACTCCCAGCCGCAACCTAATTTAAGACGTTGTCACGTCAAAATGGGTTGCACTCCGGGAGTACCGGCAGAAATGAAAACATGAACATTAACGTTGTGCCTTTTTGATATTTTGGAATGGTTAGGGAATCATTTCACACGAATTGATTTATATATCAGTATAAAAGTATTAAGATTTATAAGGTAAAATACAAAATTGATTTATAGCGCTATCGTACACAAACATGAAAACAAACACACACGCACACTCGCGCAATCGCCCTCTGCCGCTTCAACAAAACAGCAGGAGCGGGCATATATTTTCGCCGCACGGTAGAAAGAGAGGGGGATATTACTTCCTTTCCGCGCCGGCGGTCTACTCTCCCTCCGTCTTACGAATTTTCGATCAGTCACGTGTCCTGATCCTGACGCGAGTTTAACATTTTTTACCCATCCCAAAAAGTGCACAACGCCACTAAAGAAGTTTTCACCTCAAAATTTTTTTTTCTAAGAAATAAATGAATGTGTTTTTAATTTAATTTTTTTCATTCACAATGCTATATTTCTATATGATATAAAATACGCGTGTAAAAAAGCAACTACGCCTCCGAGCCCTCAAGTGGGATTCGAAGCCACGACCTCTCGCTATCCGGGCGAGTGCTCTGACCGCTGAGCTACCGAGATGCTGGTAAACCTGTCGAATTTTACAAACGTATTTTAATTTCTACTATGAGTTAGTATTGTTCCACCAATGTTAAACGTTTTTTACACGCGTATTTTATATCTTATAGAAAAATTGCATTGTGAATGCAGAAAATTAAATAAAAACACACAATTATAGCTGGTTCCATCTTAATCGATTGTTTAATATTTGTAAAAATATTAGTTTCGATGTTGAAAGTAGTTAGCGTTCAACATTGGTGGAACGATACTAGCTCATAGTTGAAGTTGAAATACGTTTGTAAAATTCGACACATTTGCCAGCGTCTCGGTAGCTCAGCGGTCAGAGCACTCGCCCGGATAGTGGAAGGTCGTGGGTTCGAATCCCACCCGAGGGCTCGGAGGCGTAGTTGTTTTTTAAATGCGTATTTTATATCTTAAATAAATGAATAGCCAAATAAAATTATATTAAATAACAAATAAAAAATACACCATGTTTATGAAAATAAAACGATTTGTCGAATTCATGGCCGAGTGACTCGCATACTTTTTTTTCATAACAATGCTAGCCCGATTTAACCAGGTTCAATCCCAGGCCGGCTCAATGCAGAAAAGGAACTCTTCTATATTGTCTGTAGTCTGGGTGTTATGTTCTAAAGTTTACTTGGATTCAGATTGTATGTGACGTTGTCATATATTATTTATATGTTATTAGTTGAAACATAAATTGATGATTGGTTTGATCATCATCAGTAGATACGGAAGCTGATTCCGTATGCCATAGATCAAATCATATCATTTAATCATGAATAAATTGGTTTTAAGCATCGACATATACTAATGGAAATGCCGTAACCGTATAACGTGCAGTAATTTCTTGGTTTCAGAAGAGTGACGAAGATGGTATATGTTTTCGGACTAACGCTATCATGGCTCATAATATTCATGACAGATACGGCATATATTTTGAAAGAGATAAAGATAGTCCGAAACTTAGTTTTATCTCTTTATTTCGTAGTGCCAAAATTCTCACCGCTAGGGCATGTTTTTTAGTATATGTCGATGGTTTTAAGTACCTTATATGAACCCTGTAATATTATCTTATTATCTGCTTAAAATTATTAACCATTTTTTGGAGTTTACTCCCGAAGAATTAATTTTCATATAAAGCAAACGGTATGATAAAAATATGAAGAGTAATATTTAGTGATCGGATGACAGCGTTACGTGCGCACTTTTATTTTGAAGTTTTGATTATTTTCTGTGCCTGTTCACAGACAATCGTACTTAAGGAGTCAACTCCAGTCGTGTGTCTGAGCTGACATACAAACTTTTTATTTGTATTTTGCATTACAATGTCTATAGCATACATAGTAATTAATTTAACAGAAAATAAGTAATGGAATCATAATAAAGTAATTAAATTAAATGCTTTATAATTTTTTATATATTTTATGCATTCTTAATGCGATCTTATAAGATAAATTATTATAATAGAAAATACTAGAAAAAATCGACTCGGGTCACAAGTGAATCTCAGGCGGGAATCGAACCCGCAACCTTTGGAAATCCGGTCCAATGCTCTCCCAATTGAGCTACCGAGCCTTGCGAACACTCGTCGAAATTTTCTAGTACATTCCCGATTTTACGCTGTAGGCCAGCGTTGTTTCATCAATGAGAGGAACATCCTCTCGTATTCGAAAGAAACATTTTTACAAATGTTTGGTCAATCGATTAAGATGAAACAGCCATGTTAGATTTATAATTTTTTATATATTTTATGCATTCTTAATGCGATCTTATAAGATAAATTATTATAATAGAAAATACTAGAAAAAATCGACTCGGGTCACAAGTGAATCTCAGGCGGGAATCGAACCCGCAACCTTTGGAAATCCGGTCCAATGCTCTCCCAATTGAGCTACCGAGCCTTGCGAACACTCGTCGAAATTTTCTAGTACATTCCCGATTTTACGCTGTAGGCCAGCGTTGTTTCATCAATGAGAGGAACATCCTCTCGTATTCGAAAGAAACATTTTTACAAATGTTTGGTCAATCGATTAAGATGAAACAGCCATGTTAGATTTATAATTTTTTATATATTTTATGCATTCTTATTGCTATATTATAAGATAAATTATTATAATAGAAAATACTACAAAAAATCGACTCGGGTCACAAGTGAATCTCAGGCGGGAATCGAACCCGCAACCTTTGGAAATCCGGTCCAATGCTCTCCCAATTGAGCTACCGAGCCTTGCGAACACTCGTCGAAATTTTCTAGTACATTCCCGATTTTACGCTGTAGGCCAGCGTTGTTTCATCAATGAGAGGAACATCCTCTCGTATTCGAAAGAAACATTTTTACAAATGTTTGGTCAATCGATTAAGATGAAACAGCCATGTTAGATTTATAATTTTTTATATATTTTATGCATTCTTAATGCGATCTTATAAGATAATTTATTATAATATAAAATACTATAAAAACTCGACTCGGGTCACAAGTGAATCTCAGGCGGGAATCGAACCCGCAACCTTTGGAAATCCGGTCCAATGCTCTCCCAATTGAGCTACCGAGCCTTGCGAACACTCGTCGAAATTTTCTAGTACATTCCCGATTTTACGCTGTAGGCCAGCGTTGTTTCATCAATGAGAGGAACATCCTCTCGTATTCGAAAGAAACATTTTTACAAATGTTTGGTCAATCGATTAAGATGAAACAGCCATGTTAGATTTATAATTTTTTATATATTTTATGCATTCTTAATGCGATCTTATAAGATAAATTATTATAATAGAAAATACTAGAAAAAATCGACTCGGGTCACAAGTGAATCTCAGGCGGGAATCGAACCCGCAACCTTTGGAAATCCGGTCCAATGCTCTCCCAATTGGGCTCAATTGGGAGAGCATTGGACCGGATTTCCAAAGGTTGCGGGTTCGATTCCCGCCTGAGATTCACTTGTGACCCGAGTCGATTTTTTCTAGTATTTTCTATTATAATAATTTATCTTATAAGATCGCATTAAGAATGCATAAAATATATAAAAAATTATAAATCTAACATGGCTGTTTCATCTTAATCGATTGACCAAACATTTGTAAAAATGTTTCTTTCGAATACGAGAGGATGTTCCTCTCATTGATGAAACAACGCTGGCCTACAGCGTAAAATCGGGAATGTACTAGAAAATTTCGACGAGTGTTCGCAAGGCTCGGTAGCTCAATTGGGAGAGCATTGGACCGGATTTCCAAAGGTTGCGGGTTCGATTCCCGCCTGAGATTCACTTGTGACCCGAGTCGATTTTTTCTAGTATTTTCTATTATAATAATTTATCTTATAAGATCGCATTAAGAATGCATAAAATATATAAAAAAATTATAAATCTAACATGGCTGTTTCATCTTAATCGATTGACCAAACATTTGTAAAAATGTTTCTTTCGAATACGAGAGGATGTTCCTCTCATTGATGAAACAACGCTGGCCTACAGCGTAAAATCGGGAATGTACTAGAAAATTTCGACGAGTGTTCGCAAGGCTCGGTAGCTCAATTGGGAGAGCATTGGACCGGATTTCCAAAGGTTGCGGGTTCGATTCCCGCCTGAGATTCACTTGTGACCCGAGTCGATTTTTTCTAGTATTTTCTATTATAATAATTTATCTTATAAGATCGCATTAAGAATGCATAAAATATATAAAAAATTATAAATCTAACATGGCTGTTTCATCTTAATCGATTGACCAAACATTTGTAAAAATGTTTCTTTCGAATACGAGAGGATGTTCCTCTCATTGATGAAACAACGCTGGCCTACAGCGTAAAATCGGGAATGTACTAGAAAATTTCGACGAGTGTTCGCAAGGCTCGGTAGCTCAATTGGGAGAGCATTGGACCGGATTTCCAAAGGTTGCGGGTTCGATTCCCGCCTGAGATTCACTTGTGACCCGAGTCGATTTTTTCTAGTATTTTCTATTATAATAATTTAAATTAAATGCTCAAAAAATTTTAACAGTTCAGAACATGCCCGATTATAATATTGTGAAGGTAGTAGAAAATATACGACGACAATTGCCTTAATCATTCTGTGATCACGGGTCCTGTAAAGGAGTCGAAACATAATAATAATAATAATAGTTTATTAGACACAGCACACATGTACAACTCACAAATTTAAAGATTTTTAAAATAAAAGCAATGCGAACATAAGATCTTATATAAAAAGAAGATGTACCTGTGTGCAGCACCCAGATAGGGTCTGGGCTCGGTGTATAGTTTTCACCCTAGGGATGGGCGAAACACCGATTTTCAGCCCTCACCCTGACCGGTGGGAGGGCGCGGGTGACAGAAAAATCAGATAAAATAATGTGTTGGAATCTGGTTAATATTAGAATAAAAAAAATGGGAAATTATATATAAAATGAGTATGTGAACCTATACTTAATAAATGTTGATATGATGGGTAGATGAAATGGAGTAATTATTTTTAAGAATTGGAAGACCTGACTTTTGAAGTTCTAACAAATACGACTTTAATTTATTTTTAAAAGTTATTTTAGAATTCAACGATCTGAACGGAGGCGGTAGGTCGTTCCAACATTTGGTTGCCTGGAATCGAAAGCTACCCCTAAATGCTGCACTACAGTGAGTATGATTAACAAGAGGAGCTCTTGTGGATCTGGAGGCGCCATACCTGTAGTGCGCTGAAGAGAATATAAGTTTATTGTACAGATATTCAGGTTGTCGACACTTGATAATGCTGAAAATAAGACACGCAAAATGCAGTCTTCTCCGTAAATCTATCTTCAGCATGCCAGCCGAGTTCAAATAAGGCGAGAAGTGAGTTCTAGGAGGTATGTAAAAACAGAACCTACTGCAAGCATTTTGGACTCTCTGTAATAATCGCCGTGTTCTGGACAGCAACCGGGGACCTATAACGACATCGACGTAATTAAGTTTAGAGAGAATTAGAGACTCGCACAAAGTAATACGAGCTCTTTCGCTGAGGAAATTTCGCACCCGGTATAGGATTTTTAGGCGGTACCTACAGTTCCTGACAACACTCAATACATAGGCCTCAAAACGCAATTGACTATCGAAAATCAAACCCAAGTTTCGAGCCTCTTCAACCTCCACGGGCTGATCTCCAATAGTCACATATGGATTGTTCCCAACAATTTTCCCAACTTGTGTATTTGTACCAAGCATCATGAATTTTGACTTTTCAGGATTGAGAATAAGTCCATTATCCCGAGACCAGTCAGCGATACGTTGTAAATCTGCGTTTATTTTCTCCAGGGCTTCTTGAATACCTGCGGGATTCATCGAGATGTAAAGCTGTAAATCATCAGCATAGCAATGGTACCTACAGTGCTGGATGGTATTGACAATATCAGCTGTGTATATAATAAAGAGTAATGGCCCTAGTAAAGAGCCTTGAGGCACTCCACGTGATACTTCCCTGGAATTTGAAATTCTTATGTTAGGTTCATCACCTCGTCCAGACAATTTTACTGTCTGGTGCCTACGGGACAAATAACTGGCAAACCATTCTATAGACGAATTATCAAGACCATAGTACTCAAGTTTGGCTAAAAGGAGAGGGAAAAATCGAGCAATACGAGAATGGTACCTCGTCCAATGTCTTGATCGTATAGGATGTTGTCCACGACATCAAGAAGTGCCGTCGAAGTGCCTCGATTCCGGCGGAATCCCGATTGAAGAGCAGGGAGAATGTTGTTATCTTCAACGTACTTAAACAGCTGCACATAAACAACCTTCTCCAGAACTTTTGAGAGGAACTATAAAATGCTAATTTGTCTTAGATCCCCTAGTCCGAAAGGGCAAGCCACCTTCGGCAAAGGTGTGACCAATGCATGCTTCCATAATGCAGGAAATGTGCTAGAGGTAATAGATAAGTTGATAATCTTAGTTATGATGGTCAACGTGAAAGGTAAGGTTAAGATTATCATGTCTCTGCTAAGCCCGTCGATACCAGTTGCATTGGATTTTAGCGAGATGATATAATTCGCAACGTCAGTTTCGGTAACAGGCTGCAACTCAAACTTAGAACTATTATAACGGAGTGAGCTGAAGCTATCTGCGTACGAAGTCTCGACATTGACACAATGAAAGTCCAAGAAGTGTGAGTTGATCATGTTGGGATCATTAAGGGTATCGGGAAGATCATACTCAATAGACGGATCAGCAATAATTTTATCTTTTGCATTTTTCCAAAAGGATTTCCCATTACACGGCTGGGAATTAACGAAATGGTCAAAATAAGCGCGCTTTTCAGACTTTAAGCAAATATTCACCATATTCTTCAAATCCAGCCATGACTTTCTATTAACTTTTGATCTTGTGACACGGAATTTTTGCAGTGCTTGGTTACATAAACTCATCATGTGTCTAAGAGTGTCCGTAAGCCATGGCAAGGATTTGTCGGGTTTTATTTTAACTGTTCTAAAGGGGGCGTGAAATTCGAAAAGGGTCAACAATATTTGTTGAAAGCAAGCTACCATTTCATCAACTCACGAAAGGCTTGCGACCATCTCCCAGTTAAATGATTGCAAATTAGCGTTAAAATTATCAAGATCAATGTGCTTGATAGGTCTGTAGGTTATAACACGACTTGGTACTTTGGGTCGCTTGATCGAGACGGTAACGCCCACCATGGAATGCCCGGTCGTGCCTGAAACGGGTGACACTTCCACATTGCGTATCCGGCAGTTAGTGCAGACAACATCTATAAGGGTTTCCGTCTCAGCCGTAAAGTGAGTAGGTTCGGTCACCACTTGTTCAAGCTGCGTATAATTCAAAAAATCCTTAAATTTCCTTGTCGGGCTGCGATTAACATCGAACATGTTTATGTTAAAATCCCAAAGACCAAAGTAAGCGACCGATTCGGTTAACGCATCCAAAAAAGTTTCAACATTGATCCATTGAGGTCTATATGCTGTACCAATAGCGAAAGTGGACCCATTTATTTTTGTACTGAACCACATCTGCTCAATGTCAGCCACGGGATGCTTCAAATAACGTACATGAACTTGATGTTTAATATAAAAAGCTACACCACCTCCTCGACCACCACGCATGTGCAACGGGCGAGGAGCGCACCTCAGTCGGAAGCCGGGTACTAAAGGCGCACGTGCCTCTTGCCCCGCTGGCAACCAAGTTTCATTGATGGCAACGATATCTGCATCACAGTGCAACATGGCATGTACGAAGTCGTCGTGACCGGTGCTAAGTGATCCAGCATTAAATAAACCTAATTTAAAGTAGATCATTGTTGAGTGGGAAAGAATATCTACATGATTTATACGCAAGCCAGAAAAGCCTCGATCAAATGAAACACTCACTGAAAATACGCAGCTCGTTCCAGAGAAAAAACCGTAAGAAAAAGCAGCCAAACCGAAGTAGTCAAGCGGAATGAAAGGGCAAAGACGATAACAATTGATGATTCTAAAATAACTTAGCATGATAAGTGTAAATATGTGATTAAATATGAGTAGATTATAATAATAACAGAATAAATATAAGATAGAGTATGAATGGCATATGAGTATATATAGAATATATTGAATGTGAATGAATTGAGCAATTCTCTTGCATATGACACTGTCCACTGCTGCACACAGAAACATCTCGAGAACAGAACAAGTAAGAAACATAGATGTTAAAGCAGTACAATCTATAGATTCTAATATAAAAGCTAACATAAATTTCGAAAACAATAGCAAGCAAAAAACAATGCAATCACATACTAAAAAGCAGCACAGCTCAACCAAACTACGGGAGCAACTGTTTAAATAATAAGTCGCTACGAAACTATAATGTTTACATAAAAACAGCTCATTTAACAGATTGATAAAGCAAATGATAGTAAATAGTACAATAAAAAGGATAAAATGGAATGGCAGCGTTGTAAAGTGATGTAACCAGAAAAAATAACAATGCAAGGGAAGATTTACTACAACATAAAAAATATAAAAGTGTACTTTAATTTTGGGATATGGTTGAGCCAACAGCATCGGCCCCAAAAACTCGAACGAGGTCCACTTGTGTGCGCAAGCGATGCCGTGGAAAGTCCTGACCAGGACCCTGACGAGCGAAAATTTATCATGAGGACGCCCGACGCGAGTGGTACACACTAAGTCCTGCGGACCCAGCTGAACACCAAGCTTACCAGCCAGGGTCAGGATGATGTCCTTTTTGCTCGGGAATAACATCAGGATTAAATATAAAATAAATTACTTGTTTCATTCAAATGTGTAAGGTACGTGGAAGTGTAAGATTTAAATGGTAATATTAATAATATTATTTAGATAAGATTCGTGATTCGTGAATTTTATGTGGAGGCGTGATTCCGTTGTATACTTCTGCGTGTTCCGTGTTCCGTAATATATTGCTACATTCACGTAGTAACATAATTTATTTCAGCAACTATTTCTTTCAACGTATCTAATAAACCATGCCACGTAGCTTATTTATTTATTAGTGAAACAGAGCATCAAATGGAACACTGTATATGAAACAGAATTTTTGTACAAAAGCCAAAAGAGTTTTTCACTCCCAACTAATACATAATGTTGAACAGAAAACGTTCTACCAACTAAGTACACATTCGTGACAATTAATAACATTAAAGTAATGACTGTTTAACATAAAAAAACAATAACAAAGCATTAAGGTTTTTAATTTACTTAAATAAATTTTTAAAGTTTCATTTTTGAATATCGCAAATTTTATATTAATAAAGTTTGGGCCGCCCGCTATAAGCTCTCGCCGTACGACCACTCTATCCATGCTAAGAGTGAATTATTTGAATTGTTTAATTATGGAATCATTGTTCAGTACAATAGTAAGTACTAAATAAATATACTAATATTTTTGAGACAAAAAAAAATAACAGAAATTTATTTTAAACCCTCGTATTTAGTTTGGCGTTTGTAAATTTTATATTATTTAAAATTATTTTAAATCTTCGTATTTATTTGACGGACAGTACATTGAAATTTCAAATCTTAATACTAAAAGTTAGTTTTCACTTCTATCGGCAGTCCCTACAACTGCCAATTTTTGTAAGAACTAAATATATGAATATGTCTAAAATTCATATTATAATTTTTACCGTAATTGGTTTTGCAATGATATGCTTATGATATGAAACAGGAAATATCTTACCATCCGGTGTACATGTAGCTGGGTGTACGTGCTATTACTTTAGAATTGCAAATGGTTGTTCGCGTTGACGCTAATCACCGTTCGGACATGCATAGCCGTGTTAACCTGAAATTTGGTGCATATTGTAATCACTACCATTGTTACATTTACAAATAAAAGACTTTAGCATTCGTTATTAATCTATTATGATTTATTAAAAGTTAATGTTAAAATTAAAGTCTGTGTATTGACTGCTATTGACCCCACAATGAACGCTGATTTAGATACGTGTTTTAACTTAATCATTCGTTCATTCAATTCACTCATTCGATTAACTCGCTCATTCATCGTTTAATAGTACTGTAAATTGTGGAGTCAATTGACGTGGCATTAAAAATAGAATATATCATACAAGAGTAACATTTAACTAGATATTGAATTGAGGGATTGAAGTTTCCCTAATTTTATTTCTGACACGTACCAATTGACTTAAATTTTCCGATCACCTATATTTGAGACGTATTTATTCACACATTTGGAAATGTAACAATTTTCTTTTAATTTAATATTTGGTCTATTTTTACGTATTTACAAGTTTTTAAAATTACATTTATTTACCTCATCAGATAAAATCACTTCTTTGCTTTTATCTCACTTTGAAACGACTGTGCTGGGCAGATAACCTTAATATTTCGGTATACGACAAAATTATTGTATCATATGTGTTAGAGAGTATTCAGTGTATTCAAACATCATTGTGTTAATAACCGTGCGTGGGTCATCGTTTTTCTATCTATACACTTTTATTAACATAAAATAATTTGAAACTTTTTAATTAATAAAAATGGTAAATGACAATGGCACCCCTGAATGATTTTGTCATAAGTTTGTTTAACCCTCTGATAAAGACAAAAGCAAAAAAAAACAACAAGTGAAAACATGAACATTAACGTTGTGCATTTTTGATATTTTGTGGAATAGTAACGGAATAATTTCACACGAATTGCTTTGATTATCAGTATAAAAGTACTATAATTTATGTGGTAAAATACAATATTCTTTTATTGCACTATCGTACACAAACATGACAACAAACATACACGTACACTCGCGCAAGCGCCCTGCGCCGCTTAAACGAAACAGCAGGAGCAGGCATACATTTTTGCCGCGCGGTAAAAAGAGAGGGGGATATTACTCTCCCTCCGTCTTACTTTCCATCAGGAATTGAATTTTCGATCAGGTCACGTGTTCTTACATGCGTTTAACATTTTTTACCCTTTTTAGCTTCTCAAGTACTGAAATTACATAACAAAATATATTTTTATATAAACAGCTTTTAGTGATTTGGTATAAGTAGAGAGATAGAATTTAAATAAATATTTTTTATGAAATTAATTGTTGTCAATTGCCCCTCCAGATTCTCACTCCATATTCGCTTTCGTTATCACTTACAAATAGCATCGTAGTAACGTCTGATATTGAACAATTGAGCTGATTGCACATCGGCGATTCGTCGGCGGTCACTACGGGTCATTACTGCAGCCCGCGGTCGATTCTGTGATGTCACCGGCCTGTTCTTTAATACTCTGTGGACACAGAACATGACACCGATATTGGCCATTTTGGCGAGGGCGGGAAGCTACACGAAAATGACACCACACACACACACACACACACTTACGCTCGCACATACACCAGATACACTTATACAACCCTGCAAGCACACTGGCTCTCAATTTATTATCTTATTCTCATTATTATTTTTACATCCTTATTTAATTTGTGAGAAATTTGTGCAATTACTTTATTTTGTTAGTCTGCTCAAGCGCAATTTTATTGGTATATTTTGGGGAGCAACTGTCTCCTGAAATACGGGCTGTTTTTAGTTCAGGAGACAGGGGACGTACTAAGATGTATCACTATATGATTAAGATAAAGATTTTTTATTAATTTATTATTAATTAATCTATGCTGTGATTAGAAACCACAAAATAAATGTACGAATATTGGCAAGTGAAAAAAAACATCGGAAGTTGTTGAACACAAACACGTATTAACACACGTACATAATGCTTTATATCTTATTTTTTCCCACGTTAAATGTTATGAATTTATGCGACTGTCTCTTTTTACTGATCTCTTGTTCGTTTAAAAGAGACACTGTATAATGTTTCCTATCTCATTTTCTCCTACGTTAAATCTTACGAATTTATGTGTCTGTCTCTTTTTACTGCCGCTTTTTCGTTTTATTGACTTTCAAATCACAAAGATGCTAAAGAAGTTTTCACTTCAAAAACAACAAAAGTGTATTGAATACTTTCTTCACAAAAATGGTGTCTCTTTAATTGTATTATTATACTCTGTATTGCTGATACAATATTGATAAGAAAAGATAAGGTTAATTGATAATGATAAATTCGGGGACGATAAATAAAACTGCTCGTGGAGGATGCCGTAATTGCACTAACTTTATTTCGTCATATAATTGGAACTCGCGGGGCAATAGAGTGCATAAAACCAACGACGTAAGCAAACGTCACTTAACTAGGTACAAACTGTACGGTTCCGTACATACTCATTCTGTCAATTACAAAATATTGGAGTACAGTAAAATATATTAAAAAGTAATGGTTTGTTCTCATTTTAATAGTAACTATGAACTTAACCCATACACATAGACATTAAGTTAAAACCTTAACTCATTGATTGAGATGTCATCTTTAAGCCAAGCAGGCTGAGTTTGATTCTCGCACGTGACTACGCACGTGATACATATAACACAAGAATACAGTACGGAAAGTTTTTTTATTGTAAGTCCCACCTGTTGCAGTTTTTGTCTTATTTTCAACGTATATTTGTTTTATTTTTTGACTTGTAATTAATTATTTATTTTAGAGCATGTATAATGTGTATGTTTTAATTGTGATATTATTATTAGTCCGATGTTGGCACGACAGAAAATCAAAGTCGAGCTATCTGGTTCGATATGCTGAGTTGTGACCATTTCCTTCTGCACACTGTTTTTTTTTATTTCTTCCTAATTTTTGTATATGTACGTTATCAACAAAAATTATATTTCTATCTAACAGTACATTTTTCTTGATGAAAGGTATCCCTTGTGCTTTTTCTATCCTTGAAAAAGTGTATGTAAAATTTTATGATGATCTCTTGGGTAGTTAAGGCGTGAAAGTGTAACAAACAAATTCACCTTCTTATTCTTAATTTGAGTTAGAATGTTTTCTCGCATTGTTTAGAGTATAGAGTCATTTATTTGCAAAATACTGAGTTCATAAGTTTACAAATAATAATTTGGCAGGTTGACAGTATTTGCCTTTTTAATGTAGGCATGCAAATATTTAGGTCGAGTGCTAAAAGGTTATCGGCAATCAAAGACAACAAATACCTTGACTAAATTACAAAATTGGGTATGTCACAATAAATGTCAATAATATTTTTGATCGATTAAATAGATCCGTTAGGTTGTCGAAGCTCAAATAGTAAAAATAATAGAAAAATATATTAGTATAAAAAATATCACTTGAAATATCATTTGTGCCCCAGATATACAATCAAAAAGAAATATTTTGTATAAATAAAAAGCTACATTTGAATCAATGGTTTTTAAAAGTTGAAAAGCAGTTGTACATATCGAATCTTTTACGGAAAGAACTACTAATATATTTAGGGTTGTCGCACTAATCCCGTGCAACTTAAATAAACAACTTGAAAGTTCGTAGTCTCAGTAACTTGTAGCAAGTTGAAAAGGGATGCGGAAAGTATTTTGCGCTTGTAAACATTGCAAGTTTGCCCAACATGTTTAGAGAGCACGATTTATGATCTAATATTGCTGAAGTTTGTTCGCTGTAACCAATATCTGCTCATAAGATAGCACTGACTGGAATTTTAGATTTTATTGCGCCCGATGTGTTGCGTTATTTCTCAGAGAAATATGTTCGTGCTTTTTAAGTTACGATGATTTATACGAATCTTGTTGGTTATAGGTGATAGTGTGTAGTGATAGTGATTTTTAATACATATATTCGATACGTAATTTGTTTATATATTTTTTTCAGTCCTTTATTAATTTTTTTAACCAAATAAGGAATTGGGAAAAGGGTTGCCACATTTTAGGAACAAATAATGTTTTTTTTGTTTAATTAAAACAATAAAGCATAAAAAATAATTTAATTATTTTTATGCGAGCGTTTAGTGCAACGGCAGCGATCTTGCCTTTCGCACCGATGGTCCTGGGTTCGAAGCCGGGAAGGGGCAGATGTTTGTGTGATGAATACGAGCACTGTTATCTGAGTCATATATTTGTCTATTAATATTACAGATCTATGTACCATATATGTATGTATACACCATGCAAGGTAACATATACATATATACAAATATATTTTACCCTAGTATCCATACACAAGCCTTATAGTGCTTACTTTGGGCTAGGCTGATTGGTGTGTCTGTAAGAAATATAATAATTATATCTGTATAAACCATATTTATGTAACAAATCAACAATAGTCAGGTACGTCGTAATTAAAGTAATTAAGCATACTTTAGTGTTATAATTATTTGACGACCGATTGGTGCAACGGTAGGGATACTGCCTTTCACACCGACGATCTTGGGTTCGAATCCCGGAAGGGGCAGATGTTTGTCTGTTTTTTTTTATTTAGAATGGATTCGCGATTCGCTCTTGATCCCAATCAAGCCCGGGGGCAAAGACAGAATCCACGATGGAACGAGCTAACCCAAAAGGTGCCTATTCACCCTGGCCCTGAAAACGGACGGGTTATATGTACTCGGAAATACAGACGCAAGGAGAGAGTTCCACTCCCTTGCTGTGCGCATTATAAAAGAAGTCGAGAAGCGCTTGGTGCGACAGGCAGGAAAAGCGCCCGCAGTGCGTCTGGATGTCCGATGGAAGAAAGGTGATGGCGGTATGAGCATATGTAGCTCCTGAGCACACTCTCCAAAATACAATCTGTAGAAGACCGACAGACAGGCAACTTTGCGGCGGTAAGCTAAGGTGTGAAGCTTGCTCTTCGCCAATTTGTTGTCACTAATGAGCCTCTCAGCTCTGCGCTGAATCGAGTCCAGTGCAGCAAGTTGGTATTTTGCTGAGCCATCCCAGAGGTGGCTGCAATATTCCATGCAAGATCGGACTTAAGCTTTATAGAGAGAAGAAAGCTGTCCCTGCGTGAAATATCGCTTGACCTTATTTAGGACGCCCAGCTTTTTAGCTGCAGTCTGAACCTTGGACTCGATGTTGGCGCCGAAGTTGAGATCTGACGACAACTCCATGCCAAGAAGCTCTAGGCTGTCGGTTATAGGTACAGTTGTACCTCGGAAAGTAGGAGTGAGGTTGAACGAACTCCTTTTTGCAGTGAAAAAACACGCTTGCGTTTTGGAGACGTTGAAATGGACGAGGTTACTTTCACCCCACTGGGAAACGTGGCTCAACCTCTGATTCATTTGCTCAACCATGGCCTCTCTCATCAATATAACGTCATCACCGCTAGCTTTCGAATTAGACAGGTATCTCTCTACGACAGTACTGTCGTCTGCATACCCAACAATTCCTGGTATATGTATTGTATGATGAATACGGGCATGCGTACCTGAGTCGTGGGTGTTTATATATATATTTCTATAAAAATTACATATCTGTGTATTATATAGGTATGTCTACCTGTTACCCTAGTATCCATAATACAAGTAGCCTTACAGTGCTTACTTTGGGCTAGGCTTATTGGAGTGATTGTAAAAAATGTAAGAAACATTTAACTATAGATTACAAAGTAAACCTAAAGGAGAAATAGGACAATACTCTTTTTTAAAGTATAATTACTGTACTTTTTACTCTTTTATTATTTTTTAGATTTTCGACAGGGCTACCACCGTTGGAACCTTGCTAAATATCAGGATAAAAAGTTATACCTATATCTTTATATATATAATTCTACTGTACGTGTGTATGTCACTGAACTCCTCCTAAACTGCTGGACCGATTTTAATGAATTTTTTTGTATGCGTTTGGGTGGATGGTTTAGATTCACAAATCAGCCCGGCAGATGGCGCAGCAGTCGGCAAAGCAATGCGTGGCATGGGCAGCTAGTTTATATATATATATATATATATATATATATATACACAGACACACACATATATATAACAATTTCCCTTCCTTTAAATACAACATACTTAATTTTTTTCTCTTTTTCGGAAGTTGTCCTTACAAAATGAACAAATAAATTAGAAAAAATCACATACATTGTCACTTTATGTTTCTTTCAATAGAAAATAGGCATGCTCTTGACCACTATCTCGCCTGATACTAAGCGAAGATGCAATCTAGGAATATACCTATTGAATTGTTATGGATTTCAGAAACAAATATTAAAAAGTTAGTTATATATTGATTAAGCCGCGGATCTAACCCGGAACTTCGGAGTGACCTGGAACCATGAGAACCGGTATGATAGCCTCTCGACTACGCAGGTCATCAATAATGCAACCCAGATAAGTTTAATACTAAAACTTACAAGTTTTCTATTTAGTCGTGGTTTACAGATAATCTATTTAAACATATATCTTTTATTTAAAATTTATTTTGCAATCTTCACAAATTCTTATTTGGATTAAAAGCTTTGTATCACTCATGATCAGTCAAAAGAACATCAAAAAGATAAGAATATCAAATTGCTATCACTGGGTTTCGTTTTAAAATCCGAATTATTTCATTGATCTATCACATATATTTTTTAATATCCCATCTACTCTATATATTTAATTTCTGGCTTCATTGACTTATCAAAGCTTTATCATTATTTTAAAGACAAGAGTCGTACTAGGAGTTTTAGTTCAAATTTTGTGATCCGTACCGCTATTTACCTGAGTCTGTTTCCAGACAAATGAAATTTCTTGTTTTCGTGTCTTCACGTCACGAGTGAATAGGTAATGTCTAGGCAAGTGCGTCACAGCCTAGATCGGATCATCGCTTGCCACCAGGCGAGACAGCGGTAAAGCGCTAACCTAACATGATAATTTAATGAGTCATATATTATCAATATTAAAAACTAACATATTTTACTACTCATTATAAAGTATTTTCCAAGCAAATATAGGTAGAGTTTTAGAATGGATAAGATTAATAACCAATTTATTTTGTTGATTAAAATTGACTTAAAAATGACTTTTTAGAAAATTTAACACAGATATTATAAAATATCTCTTTGAATCGCATCATATATATTGTCTAGAGTTAAAGAAAGTTTGTAATATGTTAATATTATCCGTATATATATCAACGCTTTTCCTATACAAATCATTTTCATCAAAAATATTTCGAAGACGAGACCATATATCAAAAAGTTATCATATCTCATGTAGAGCCAAACTTCTAACTCTACACGCCCTCATTCTACAAGCCCTAACTTTACAATCTCTGTACCTTATATTATATTTATAGAAAACATTTCGGGAGAATGCGCATCAAAATTGCACCGCCTTGTTCCGCCGTACCCTTTTTTCATCGGACAACCAGACTCACAAATAGGCGCCACCGTTATATGGTTGATATACCAAAGAGTCACACTAAGCATTTTGTTTCCAATCTTGTGATCTGTACCGCTAAAGAGTGGAACTCTTTCCCTGAGTTTGTATTTCCGGATAAATACAATTCAGGGGTCTTCAAGTTACGAGTGAATAGATATCTTCTAGGGAGGCGCATCACATCCTTAATCGCATCGTCGCTTACCATCAGGCGAGATAGTTGTCAAAGCGCTTACCTATACGCGTTAAAAAAAACCGTTCAAAATAAGTGACTTGGCCGTTTTGTTGCTACAAGAACTATTGTATAACAGAAAGGTAATTAACAGGCAATAAATTTAAGACCTTAACGTGACTTTGCCCATATGACAGTAGCGAAATTTATGCTATTCCTACCTGTCGCACCAAGCGTTTCTCAACATCCTTCATAACGCGCACAGGAAAGGAGTGGAACTCCCTTCCTGCGTCTCTATTTCCGAGTAAGTACTCGATTATAAGTATAACCCGACCGTTTTCAAAGCCAGGGTGAATAGGCACCTTCTGGGTTAGCTCGTTCTATCGTAGATTCTATCTTGGCCCCTGGGCTTGATTGAGAACAAGAGCGAACCCAATCAAAATAAAAAAAACAAAATGCTTTTTAAAACATTGTTTTTGAAACAAACAAATTTCAAACGATTTTTTTATAGAAATTGTTTATCATAATTCACGTTACCTGTTCTCAATTCAAAAATCCCCAAAAATAATAACAACAGCCCAAATAAATCCTCCATAACATCAAAGCAAACTCCCGGGCCACCCAGGGTTACAAAACTGCGCAAACCACATTCACAAGACATAAAAACTTACTTAGACAAATTAAACGTAGGGAAACTTTTCTCTCGGCGTGCAAAGCATGGCTCACAAACTTTTGATGCCACAAAAAGTATCGAGCGTCAACCTCCTCCGTAAATTGTGGCAACAACAGAGTTTGGGAAGTCGGCCGCCGTTAAAGTGGCCTGCCGTGTAATTTATATGTAAATTGCTCGTTCCAACCCGTCCACAGTGATTGCTACGAACAGTAGGCTTATCTTTTTTTAAATGGAAGTATTTATACGAACTCTCCGCGCGGCCGCTCTATTCGTGCTAGTCGTCAGATATTACCGTTACACGAGAGCGTCAGATTTACTAACGTTCCACGATTTATATAGGAGCCTAGTTATTATGCTTTATACTATAAAACTTCGCTTCTTTCGGGCGTCCCTAGAGGGCACTGTTATTTTTAAGCTAAATAGGCAGGCGTTTGACCACTATCGCGCCTGATGGCAAGTGATGATGCGATCAAGGATGAGAGCGCTTGCCTAGAAGATACCTATTCAGTAGTGGCTTGAAATGACCCCTAAATTGTATTTGTCAGGAAACACAGACTTAGGCAAAGAGTTCCGCTTTTTAGCGGTATGTATCACAAAATTGAGACCAAAACGTTTAGTACGACTCTTTGGTATATCAACCATATAATGGTGACGCCTATTTGTAAGTCTGGTTGTCCGATGAAAAATGGGGACAGTGAAACAAGGTTGTGTAGTTCTGCGGCATACTCTCCGAAATGCATCCTATAAAAACGGATAGGCAAGCTTCCTTCCATCTATTTGATGCTTTTGAGCGTTTTATAAAAAAGATCGTTATTGCCGATGAGCCTCTTGGCCCTCCTCTCAATGGAAGAAAACAAAAACAATACTGGTCTATTTTAACTGTGACTCTACGTATACCAAAGATATCCAACATTTCACCTGAATTGACTTTTTAGTAAACTGAAACGGAGTTAGGAACATTTTTCTTATCACTTCTGATAGTTCTGACGCGCTTCAGTGCTCTCCTTTGAATTAAAATTCTCGTAACATTTATTATTTGATCTTGGCATTAACTGGACTCCATATTTCATTTTTGTGATAATCAGTCCTCTGTGATTTGTTTATTTTCATAGAATCTTTTTTATTTTCTTTTTGTTTGTTTACATGGATTGTGATATATGCTATTGCTAGTTTTTTATTTAAAGAATAGTATTTTTTCTTACATTCACACCAATTAGCCTAGCCCAAAGTAAGCACTGTACGGCTTGTGTTATGGATACTGGGCTAACGAATAGACATAAATATAGATATTTAATATTTATAGAAATATATATATATATATATATATATGAATATAACATATCTGTATATAATATATGTATGTCTATCCGTTATCCTAGTAACTATAACACAAGCCTTACAGTGCTTACTTTAACTTTACGTCTAAGCTAATTGGTTTGAATGTAAGAACTTTTATTAATACATTTCTCTTCGCAATTTTCTATGATTTATTTATATTTTAGTTTTCGTCTAATAGTTGTTAGTATAATAAAATATATTATATTAACATTATTTTAAGATAAATCATTACAATTGGGAGAGCATTGGACTGGACTTCCAAAGGTTGCGGGTTTAATTCAAGCCTTAGAATTCACTTGTGAGCCGAGTCGATTTTTCTTGTATTTTTCTATTAAAATAATTTATCTAATAAGTAAACAGTAAAAAGTGATTCAATTAGAATCTTTCACTATCTAAACACTCATCAAGATTGCAATATCATTTGCCTCCACTGTCTTCCCAATCTCCTTAACTCTCGGATAAATTAATTATTAAGTAGATCCAAGAAAAGAAATAAGTCTTTGTAGCAATTTCTTTAATTGTTGCAACCTTTTACATCCCCCATTATTCAGTAAAGTTACTTTTCAGTTGCAGAAACTCAAGCAGAATTTATTGTTTTTTTCATCCTTTTGTATTTAATTTAAACCTGAGCTGTTAAGTGAGAGATTAAAACAAATTATTGCTTTCCAGATAGCGTTGCTCAGGCGGCGTCGTTTAATTAGCTATGTTAATTAGATGATGTAGGTAGGAAATGGAGATTGTGAAGACTAGGGTAATATATACATGAAGATGTGGGATTTGGTATTTAATGTGTAGGGAGGATAGAGCTTAACAGACTGGGATAGCGGTGGAAGCATATTTTATGATTCTCTTAACGATCTACGTGTTTGCGAATGCTTAGGAGTTATAAACGGTATTTGAGTTATATTTTTCTCGAATAATGCTTTGAAAATGAACTAGAAAGGCTGAGCGTATGTAGCAAGAACTGTATACTGTAGTGGTGGTCTTCAAAGTTGACTTACTTCAAGGATCATTTAAAATATTTATTTATTACCTACATTTTTTTTTAAATGGGTTCGCTTGATCCCAAGTCCGGGGGCCAAGACAGGATCCACGATGGAACAAGCTAACCCAGAAGCTGCTATTCACCCTGGCTTTAAAAACGGACTAGTTATAAGTATTCGGTAATAGAGATGCAGAGAGAGAGTTCCACTCCTTTCCTGTGCGCATTAAAAAAGATGTTGAGAAGCGCTTGGTGCGACAGGTAGGAATGGCAACCAAGAAAGGTTGGTAGCAAGCATTGCTAGAATAAAGCTTATAGGAATGTATAATAAAAAAAACTTAAATGCCTATACATGTACCCTGTAGGATATGTCAAAATTGTATCTAACTACACTAAATTACTTAATAATACTTATTTAATATTAAAGTCAATACAATATTTTCAATTCAAACACAACATACGCCAAACAACAATATTACCAAAAATAAGTATATAATTATAATTACATTAACTAAGCAGCTTTTATTAAGGGATACTTTGCTTCACACTCAATATTTTTACATTTTTTAGCAGAGCTCCCATATGAGCTTCTACTACCCCATAACTTCCCGAGTTCTTAACCGATTTTTATAATTTTTGTGTGGAATCGAATAAACAGGTTTAGGAATAGAACGTGATAGAGTTCTAGTCCTAAACCTGTTCGAATATTGAAATGCGCAAAAATAAAAAGTGAAGACCAAAAAACATTGGTTCTATGGGATTTCCCATTATTCTTTTTTTTTTATCTACATTATTGTTTTTTCTATTTATGTTTTAGTAGAACGCTCCCCTCCGATATATGGTGCTAGCGAAACTTTATGCTTAGCGACTGCATCGACCTAGTATTGATCACTAAATAACTTTTCTAAAGAGTAGTGAGATTTTTTGTATTAACATCGTTTTAAGCTTTTTGTTAAAGGGTTCAATTTCTTTATCGCTCTAAAGGAAGCAACAAGGGCAGAAAAACACGCCGTAAAATGTCAATATATTTTAATAAATATATATCGAGCAACTTTCGAAATTGGGTCAACTTGCTGCAGCATTTATCGAAGAAAACTGCTCGGTTCAATCAATATTTGAGAGCATAAAACCCACATGAAACGGGATGTTTGCAAAAAACGTCGATTTTATTACTTTAGATAAGTAGGTTTTAAGACAAGTTTTAAGGTGTCAAAATGAAGGTTTATGCAAGTATTTTATGCTGATTATCTCCAATTCTGAAGTGAAACCCTTACATTGGCTAGACTATTAGGGATCAAGTTAAAAAAAGCGCTACTTAGCGTGCGTTTGAGAAAGACATTATAAATTTTTCACGTATCTATGTTCAGCGATTTCGTCTGTGTGTTCTGTCAGAACAAAGCCCTTTTAATATTTTAACAAATCAAATAATATTTTTAATATTATTAAAATATAGTCGTTGCTAAAGATGGCTACGGAATAAGTGTTGTTACAACATTTTCTGATAATTTAAAGGAAATCTTTTAAATGCATACTTATTTTTTAAAATCCATTAGATATAAAAACAAGCAAACATGATGACTGTCATATGCAGTCAGAACTGCAGTAGACGCAATGCGGTTCATGAAACAGGTTACAACGTTTTGTTACTGTTTTTGGCGCAGCGGGATTCGACCAATGTTAGGGTGAGCAAGTATTTCGAATCGTTCGGATAGACCCCATGTCATCATATTAAGAAACATTATTTTATAGCTCATCATATTAAGTACATTTTTTTACTCTCTAACATACTCTTTAGTTACAGTCAGTTGAACTTTGACTTTCAATAACTACTTTCATAGTGTACAAAATATTGATAAAAATCTACACTTTGAATTAGATGAATACGATATCATCGCATATTTATATGATACATACAATTATTACATAGAGATATGCTATTGCAACAACAGTCAAACTATTTGTCAGTTAAAGCGTTAAATTATTTTCCAGTTAGTATAAATAAAAATGAATAAAATTTATGCATTCAAACGAGCATGTAGCGTAAAAACAAATAAGAAACATATACCGACTGTACTAACTACTGTGTCCAGCGAAATATGTAAAATATAATCAACTCATAAAAAACATATGGTTTCATCTGAGTATTAACGCGTGGTAAATGCTAATAACCTACCTTCTTAACTCGACATTTCGGTTTGGTTACACTTGCCTAGGTCACGGGCTGACTGAATGACTTTCTGAAATGATTTCCATTCTATTTGTTTACTATTAAGTTGAAAATCGACTGAAGACTATATTACAAATTAAGGCACAGATTAAAATTATTCGAACAATATGACCTTAATTAAAACGCTACTTGTTAATATAATAAATTATCTTATATCCTTTTCAGTTTCGTCCATAATGTTTGTACTTTTTTTTAGTTTAGTTCGGGAATGTCCTCTAAACGTATGGTGTCTCTACATGCCTCGAGGTATGAACGAGCGTGGTGCCAGTTCGTTGGTCTGAATGAAAAACGCAATGGAATGACGCTGCTCTCTTTTAGATTATAATGTTATCATAATAATCATTATCATATGGTCATACCAAAGAGTCGCACTGAGCGTTTTGGTTCCAATTTTGTAATCGATATCATCGTAGTCAAATTCAAACTGAACAATCATAATGAAATCTACAGGCGTCGAGCACGGTACAGTGACTACAGTTTACTGTGCTCGGCGAAGAAAAGAGAAGTGGAAAGGTGAGAGAAGTTGTGGCACTTACAAGTTGCAATCTGTTCAATCATGCATTACCTACATTAGTGAAGATTTGCCAAAATAATGTGTGTGTACCTACATTCAACAGTGATAGGCATGATTCAACAGGGGCCAGATTACCGGTGGTATACTGTATACTGATTATTATTTGCGGGTTATGAGATATAGAAATTAGACTACGTTTTGGATCACGAGCAAATAGAAAAGCTGCGTTCGAGGTTTGGAAGCTACCGACGCGTCTATCGCGCGTAAGCGAAAAAAATGCAAAACTACCTGATTAAATTAATATAAAATCGTAGCCGACGTATTCCATATTACATTTTTATTTAAATAATTTATATTTTAGTAAAAATACACGTAGAAAAAAAACTTACACATATTTTAATAATATGTATATATTTGAGTGTATGCGTGCGTCGACTAGGTTTTCAAAAATTTTTATTTTTATATCATGAAAGAAGTTTTAAATAAATTAGTAATGATTTATCTCAAGAGATATTTATCATTATTAAGTTTTCTCAGAAGTTTGAAAGGAAAATATGTTTATTGAGTCGGTATTTCCTTGAAGGCTATTATTTTATTCAAAGAAACGATATTTTCCTCCAATTATTATTTAATGAGCACAAAATATTCTTGTCATAGTAACAATCAAAACGGTGTACAAGTTTGTTTCATCAAAGTAAAGTATCTAAAATAATATTTTGATCACTATTTTCAATTGCCTAAATATAGGCTCATTCCTTAAAAAAAGTCACAAATAGAAGTAAACATCTGTTATCTTAAGTAACAGACCTTTCACTTAATAAAAGTTATCCTATCACATTATATGTTATGTTATTTATTAAATAAATATAGCCCAGCAATTTAATAAATATATACTTGTCAAAGTATATTAAAAACTAGCGGCCGCCCATTGGAAACATTGCAACATTACTTTATTTTTCTACAATAACATAATTTTGCTAAAATAAAAGTAGCCTAAGTTCCTCCTTATTACATCAGCTACCTGCCAAGAAAAGTCCCGTCAAAATCGGTCCAGCCATTTCAGAGATAAGCCGGAACAAACAGACAGAAAAAAATTGTAAAAAATGTTATTTTGGTGTATGTACCGTATATATATTCATATGCATGTAGTAAAAAACGGTTATTTCAATATTACAAACAGACACTTCAATTTTATTTATATGTATAGATAATATTATCGCAAAATTCATACAAAAAATATCAGTATTACTATGGTAACAGCGACAAATGGTCTTGGTTGATATTTGAAGTAGAAGTAAGGGGGCGTAAAGAAATTATTAAAGTAAAGTTAGGTTAGAAATATGACCAAAACAGAGCCCGAGACGAGCAAGCGAAGCGAGCTTACTGCAGTAGTGTCCAAAGAAATTGTACAAAAATAATTAACTTGCATCAGGTGGAATTCGAACCCACAGCAACTCTATCCGAGCTTGTATAATTGAACTACCGAGATCCTGATAGACCCGTTACATTATTCCTATGCTGAATATTATTTTATTTATTAAAGAAGTCCAATACTGTTACAGTTATTAGCGTCCACTTCATTAAGGACAAGCAATATGATTATAAATACATTGTCGTGCTTATTATACATATAACTCATTTAAGAAGACAATATAAGTGTGTGATTGTGTGAGTGTGTGCATTTGTGTGCGGGTGGGTCAAAAAGTTCGCTGAATGGAGGGTAAAAAGTAAGAAATAAAACACAAAATTATTTTTCCTTCACAATGTATTACCCCCTTAAATCTAATATATTGACTAGACCTATCAATTAATTTAATAATACCTTCGAAAAAAAATGATTTCTCTTTGTCGTCAAAATAGGCCGAAATTGCGCTCTTCACTTCTTCATCGCTGGATAATTTCTTCCCTCGAAGCTTTTTTTCATTTTTGGGACTATTTTGACTTCCGACTATTTCGGAAGACATCTCTTCCAAAATAGTCTGGGGAGGTTTTCCTTGTTTGGTAAGGAACTTGATGACTGCGCGAAACTCAATTTTCTTCATGTTGCAAATTTACGAGCTCAGGTAATTATGACCTATTTTTTTGAAACTTAGTATTTATACTCTTAATGAGTGTCACAACTAGTGCAGGTAGTAAAAAGTCACCTTTCCCCCCTCCATGCCCCTCATTCCGCGAACTTTTTGACCCGCCCTCGTATGTGTATGTACGAGTATGTGTGATTTGTGTACGTAATCTAAAGCGTCATCTCCTCAAGTTCTTGGTAACTTTTATTACTTATAACAACATTTAAAACTCGTACAGTATAAAAAATGATAAAAAATGAAACTGCTATGTTTACAACATTATATTTCTTTGTTATTTCTCTGGTAAATTTATATATCTAAAGGCTTTTTATTAGCAATAATTCAAGTTGCCTCAGGTGTCCGGCGGGACCCGAATTACAGCCTCTCGTTATCCGGGCCAGTGCTTATCCAATTGAGTTATCGCCGGTCTGTTAAGGTCTCGGCAGCTGAATTGTTTCATAATTAATTTCATTTCCGAGAGATTTAAGATTAATTAAAATTTAAGAAATTTAATATTTTAATGTAAAATTTGCTGAATCATTTTTTGAGGACAGATCTTTTATTATTTATTTACCATGTTTTATAATTAAATTGAAACCTCTTCTGTATCCTAATCTCGAGTAGTTTCGGATTTAATCGCGGTCAAACACTGTGACAGGGAATTATTATACACGAAGATATAGTAACGTTAATATTGTGATAAATTTACTATCGATTGAAGGAAAGAGGAACTTGTCAACACGCATCAACGTACAAACAATTTGTCGTGAACATACGAGGTGTCGAAAATATTCCAATATGGAATTTTTCACAATATTCTGCGCTTGCTATAGCCGTCATTCAAAACTCGGAATAGGTATGCCGATTTTGATTAAATTGATGCTATCTGGAAATCGACAACGATTTTGCACATAAAAACGCATCTGCGTTGAAAATCCGGTGGTAAGTGGATTCTACCACATATCCAGTGACCATTTTCAATTGTTTGCTTAATACTCATCGTGTTGTAATGTTATTTGACAAGTATGAGAGCCAAATGAGAATTCATAGTTGAGTAGTACAACCAAGCCATTCGAATGTCGTCATTGCTTATTTTTATAAGTAATTACTAGCTGACCCGGTAACGCGCTGCTATGGTAACGCGTTGCTATTGTAACGTTGATCTATAATCTAAGAACACAAATTTGTTGTTTGTGTGTTTGCCTGTCCGCTCTTTTTCCCGCTTTTTTCCATTGTATCAACTAGCTGACCCGGTAACGCGTATACATTCTTAGATTATAGACTAGCGGCCCGTCCCGGCTTCGCACTGGTGGATAAAGTTCTTTAATTTTTTTCTATTATAAAATATTTTTCCGTTAGCGCCATCTAGCGGCCGGTAGACGAACTACTTGGGGTTAACGCTTTGCTATGGTAACGTTATTGATACAATGGAAAAAGAGCAGGAAAAAGAGCGGACAGACAAACACAAAAACCACTGTGATCTTAGATTATTGATTTGTCATACTTTATAAATTGCCGATTAATACATATATGCGATCACGCTTTCTTCACGCTGGATTAGACAGAAATCACAGATTTCCATTTCCACACTCTTGACATACATCTCTCACTTCTTAAACTCTCATCAGACTTTGTATACATACATCAGACTCGTCGGTTAAGGGTACTTTAGACCTAGTCTTTTTTCAGGACATCTTCTATTTGGTCTTGTTCTTGCTTTACCGACTTACCAATACACATTTGTCTCATATACTTGTCTTGTTAATCTTCTTTCGCCCATCCTCTCTACATGTCCAAACGATTTAAGCATCCCTTTTTCTATCTTTGTCACTATATCTTCTTCCACACCACACCACTCTCTTATCACATCATTCTTTATTTTATCCATCAAATTCACTCCTAATTCTTAAAGCTCTGCAATTTCCACTGCATTAATTATACAATCGTGTTTCTTCTGCCAAACCCAACATACAGCAATATAATAAATAAATAATAAATCTTCAGAAGTTTAGTTTTTCTTACTTTCATTTTTTCAAAACTAAACTACTTTTATTGGATTCAAGGATTTTTCTTGTTGTTTTATCCGACTACGGAGGAGCCAAAAGGAAAGGTTAGCATTTTAGCATTCTATGTATGTGTATACGTTTGAATTTGTGAGTTTCTTCGTAGCGCCTTAACTACGAGTATTCACCCGGTTTTGATAAATAAGATGTATATGCATTTAAGTATAAGGTAATGGTCGTCACACATGTAAGATATCTCACACATGTTTTATTTACGACCGTTTGGTGCAACGGTAGCGATCCTGCCTTTCGCACCGGCGGTCCTGGATTCGAATCCCGGTAGGGGCAGATGTTTGTATGATGAATACGAGCATTTGTAACTGAGTCATGGATGTTTACACATATTTATATGAATATCTATGTATTATCATATATGTATATCTATCAGTTACCCTAGTTTCTATAATACAAACCTTACAGTGCTTACTTTGGGCTATGTTAATTGGTGTAAGAAATATTTATTTATTTATTTTATTTTATTTTCCCCAAATTGATGGAAAAAATTAAACACATATTTTGTATGGAAATACTAAGATTATATAGACTCATAGTTAAATTAATAGCAGTGTGCGAAAGATAGTCCAAGATAAAAATTTGTATAAGTCCAAATCAAAATGAATAACCAAAAGTTGTTATTTTTGTCCCCTATTTACCCACTTGACCCTACAAATTTTAAAAGGATGTTTCTTCTCCTGAGGTTTGTTAAGCCCCAAATGTTTTACTAAAAGTTAACGTTTTCCTATCAGAAGTGAAATTCAATTTTCTGGAACAACGTAAATGCAAGATCGCGTGTGCCTTAATTCGTAGCGTTCCAATTCGCGGCGTAATCCGCTCGTAGCGTCGGCCGCGTAATTTCCGACAAATATCCGCGCCGCATCCGCGCGTGTCCCCGATCAGTCCCGCTCAATCTGCTACGGAATGGAATAGTTAATTCCCTGTAATAATGCAAGGCATTTAATAGTGAATGACTTGCATACAATACTAGTATAATAATATTTGCCAATAACTGACAGCAAATAATTGCCATCAAGGTGTACAGTGGATACATATTACAAATTTGAATTTGCAAACTTAAAAAAATATACAATTTATTTAAAAAACAGTGTATTGTAACCTCAACTCTAAACTACGATAAAAACAAATTAATAATACCTACATCGCGATTAAAATTACGTTCCTAGAGCACACAGGCTATGGCTGTAAAGTTATACAATAAGCTACCAAAATGTATTAAAGATAAGGAATTTCACGACAATCTTAAGCAGTTCCTTATTGAAAAAACTTACTTTACGATTGCAGAATATTTAGGTGGTTGAAATAAAAAGATCATATACACATATACAAACTAAGTATAAAGTTTTTGTTAACTTACGTTACATTTTATCGAAATGGCAATTTGTGTTCTCTGAATTATTGTCATATGTTAATTCATTATGCTCTTCCTGTTAATTTCATTTTATTTTATAAAATTTAACTGATTGATTTTTATGTCTAAAGAAATGATTACTAGAAAAACTGCTGACGTCAGGTTAAAAATAGTTCGACGGATCTGTATACTTACACATTAAATAATGTGTGAGGTCAACAAATACCCTGCTCCAGCATTTGCCACCTATATATAAGTAATCTTATTGTATATTGAGATTCCTTTTTATTTCTTTATATAATGTGCCTTTTGGCATTATATCGATGACGTTTCTATTTCCTTGCAATTAAAAAAAAATATTTCGTTACTAAGTATTACAAAAATTCAAAATAAATATTTTGAGAAATTGAGTAAAACATCCCCAATTAAAATATTGAAATGTCGTAAGTAGCACATTTGTGTTTTTTTATTTGCTGGTCAACATTTTGGCTTGAACTTAGTAACTTTTAGTGATGTTGAAGAACTACTGTAAAAATAAAATGGTTTAGTTAGATTATAACCGTAACCAGCATTTGAAAATATAGAATTGTGCCCTAGTTTAAATTGGTTGTCTGCCACCAGTGAACTCTGCTCCTGTAAAGGAGTCGAAATGTCAGTATTAATTATACAGGGTTAGCCAAAAATACCGGTACACCTAAATAACTCTTGAACCGTAAACATTTTCAAAAAATTTTCAAGCAAAAGTTTCTTAGATGTGAACAAGCTATCGTTTAAAAATATTTTAAAATTAATTCAATTGAAAATACAGGGTGCTCATTTTATTATTTCTATTAATACTTACTTTAAACCAGCCAGGAAGATTGACCAATTCTTATGACCTGTCAAGTGCAATATACCCCTTCAGGCAGCAGGTGTCTACAAAATCAATTGTGACTGGGGTCTCTCATACATCGGACAGACAAAGAGAAGTATAGGGACGCGCATTAAAGAACACGTAGCCGACATAAAACATAGGCGCGATAATAGGTTTGCAGTGCGTGAGCATGCTTTTGAGGGGCCAAACCACTACATATCGTGTCGATAAAAATTTTTTTTTAGAATGCTACGCGAATCTATTGAAATCAGGAAACATTCTATTTTCAATAGAGACGAAGGTTGGAGCGTTCCACCTGCTTGGGACCCAATAATTAATAAACTACAAAAACACACATTGCAAGACCTGATGATGTAGTTAGCTCTTTTTGCAAATAATAACAGTAAGATGGAGGTCGGTCCCCCTGCCCGAGTTTCTTTCGCCAGTTCTTCTCGGAAGGGCCTCCCAATTCCCGAACTGGTAGTAGACTCAGTAGTATACAATGTAATCGTAGTGAGAATTTAATAACTAAATAAAATGTAAAAATAAAAGAAAATTGATTTATATAAAATAATTTTAATAATTAGGAACGTGCTCGATTAAAATATTGTGAAGGTAATAGAAAATACATGACAACCATCATCTTAGTCATTCTGTGATCACGGCTCCTGTATAGGAGCCGAAACGTCATTATTAAATGTAAAATAAAACATGCTCAAAAATCCGTAAAAAAGTGTTTTATTCTAATGTGCAATGTGCGCGGAAGTGTAAGAACCAAATATAATAAAAGCGCGTTTAATCTAGTTCAAGAGGTTTCATTACGATTGGTGAGCAGTGCGGAAGTGTAAGAACTAGAGAGAATAAGAGAGAGAACTAGAGTGAGAGAATAAAAAGAGAGAAAGAGAAGAACTAAATATATTAAAATTAAAAATATAACTAGCTTCACCCGGAATGCTTTGCATTGCTCTTTTTTTGCTGTCCATACATATTAATCTTTCCTGGCATGCATATAACAAATTACAGTTCACCACAATCTGATCATGGTTTCGGAAGGCATAGAGAAAAAACATACAAATATTGATTTTTCTTTTACCAAACGGTAGTAAAAAAACTTGTGTAATGTTTTGATTATCTATGGAAGCAATGTATAATAGTGTAAATGTTTTTCCTTTCGTTGAAACTGTTGAGTTTCTTGCGCAAGTTCTTCTATCAGATACAAGAAGTCTTGATTAAGTGATGGGGAACAAATAATGGGCGGTTAAAAAAACTTATTAAAATTGAATTTGAATAATTTCGTTTTATTATAACCTACTTTTATCCCTTGGCGAACGTTTAAAACAGAGACTTGTTGAGTTTGTTGTAATCAACGATATAATGAAACCACAACACTACTATTATTGTGATAGAATATGTGGATGTGGATATTGTAGATTATGTACGGTGACGACATATAATATTGTAAATGTCGTTACTTCTGTTAAAGCTGACGAGTTTCTTGCGCTCATTCATCTTATTAGTCATCATAGATGGCTAGTAGGTAAAAATGTTGAACGATTCAATACAATTTATTTTAAGTGCATTTGAATAAAGTTATTTTCATTTAATATGCCCTATTTTCACACAAAACTCTGACAACGTTCGCGGATTGCGCAATTTCCGATTAATATCCGAACACGTCTCGATCCGCCTTCATCGTATGTGCATTTCCCACCACGATACGAAGTTATCGATTGATTTGGCTTCGTTCATCACATCGATATTTATAGTTATACATCGATACTAATACGAGTGAATAGGTATCTTCTAGGCAGGCGCGTCACATCCCAGATCACATCTTCGCTTACCATCAGGCGAAATAGCGATCAAGCGCTTACCTATTCACGATAAAAAAAAATAAGGCGATTCACCCACTAGAGATGCGTACCGCCGCGGTGCGCGAAGCGACAAAAAACGCGCGCGGGGACGGAGGCGCAGATCTGCCATCTTAGCGGTGTAATCTGCTTCTTCTTCTTCAGCAGAGTAGTAATACAAGACGACCCCGTGCCTTATATACCTCGATACGCCCCGCGCTCCCGCGCAGAATCTGCACGTACACGCGCTTCGCCGCGTCGGCAGTATGTTGTCATAGGCGTGTTTTCTATATAAATTGAGATTCTTGCATACAAGGGTAAAATCTGCGGCCCCGCGCTACGCGACGGGGCGCGGTGCAGTGGGTTAGCCACCTAAGTGTGCAATAACTAGTGATGTAGTCATAACTTTTTGTAAATAATAAAAGTAACATTGACGTCGGTCCCCATATCCAAATTTCCGCTAGAGAACAAAGTTCTTATAGAAACAAATCTTATAGAAATGAGGCTATTGATATAAGAAAATATCCTTATTTCAATACAGATGAAAGTTGAAGAGTTCCACCTGCTTGGGAACTTATCTATACTAATATTATAAAAAGGAAAGATTTGATTGTTTGTTTGCTTTGAATAATTGCTCAAACTACTGGGTCGATTAAAAAAAAACACATTTAGAATTCTTCATTATCTCTAATGAACTATTTTTAAAATAGTTAGAGATTTGTACGATTGTTTGTTTGTATTTAAACTAACTGTCCAATTTCAACACCATTCAAAAGTTATCATGAGTGTAATAATTATCAAAAACACCAATTACATTAACCATGTAACTTACGTAACATTTTTTACTTTTTCAATCTTTGTTAATTCAGCAACCCGCCACTACTGCCGGCTGAGGCATTGTCAAAAATAAAGTGCCCTGGCTCACTCGCGCAAGAATTGTCGTTAGGAATTGCTGCAACTCTCTTAAAGGCTAGAATGTTGATGAATTTATGATATGTACCGCTAAGGAGTGGAACTCTTTTCCTGAGTCTGTGTTTCCTGACAAATACAATTTAGGGATCTTCAAGTCACGAGTGAATAGGTATCTTCTAGGCAGGCGCGTCACATCCTAGATCGCATCGACGCTTACCATCAGGCGAGATAGTGGTCAAGCGCATGACTATTTCCTATAAAAAAATCTACCCAGTTTGTGAAACGGTAGCGATCCTGCATTTCGCAATTATGGTCCTGGTTTCGAGTCCCGGAAGGGGCAGATGTTTGTGAAGTGTATACGAGTAATTATACCTAAGTCATAGGTATTTATATATAGCCCTAGGAAAAACTGCTGATTCCACTTCTAAACTACCACAATCCGTAAATCTTGAGTAACAATTAAATGTTCTATCCGAAAAAATTGTAAATTACTACAAGACGCCTCATTGATTATGTGGGATGAATGCACCAAGAGTCATTAAGCACATATAAATGCAGTGAACCTTAAAAGATCTTAGGAATTCCTCTGCTCCCATGGGCGGGATTACTTTTGTATTTGATGGAGATTTCTGACAGACTCTTCCAGTCATTAACAGAGGTACGTGAGCAAATATCATCAAAGCATTCTTGAAAGCGTCTCACATATAGACTTCGATTGAAAATTTAAAATAACGGGCCTTTAAGAGAGCTCATCTTCATGGAATCACAGATAGTAATTTACCACAACAATTGCCAAAGCTTGGGGAAGGAATTATTGCCACACAAAATTAAACAGAAATTGTGACATCTTTCTGGATGAGTCCTAGGCCAAATACTCCGTTTGGAAATTAAAATAGATGCAGTAGACCTTGATATCGAGAAATTCCACCAAAAGAACTTTGATTTGTTGTGTGGTAGGGCAATAATGTCACCTAGCAATGATACTGTCAACGAAATAAACAATCCGATTATTCAAAAAGTCCCTAGCCAAATAAAAAAACCGGTCAAGTGCGAGTCGGACTCGCGCACCGAGGGTTCCGTAAAAGATTTTTATTATATGATGTAACTAAAAATTAACAGTTTTCGCAATTTTTCCTTTATCTGTGCTGTAAGACGTTGCTTTGTACCAAATTTTAAGATTCTGAGTTCACGGGAAGTACCCTGTAGGTTTTGATTCCCTTGCGAGTGTCGAAAATTTTCGGAAATTTGCGGCATAAACGGCTGTATCTTTTGATTGCGTTGGCTTAGAAGTTTGGTTCTTTCACAGCTCCAAGGGACAGCAGATCTGAGTATTTGATATAAATTTCAGCTTGATACGTCCACGTGTTCCTGAGAAAAAGGGTCTTGACCGATAGACGGACGGACGGACAACAAACTGATCCTATAAGGGTTCCGTTTTTTCCTTTCGAGGAACGGAACCCTAAAAATATAAATCTGTCGACACCGCGACTAATATCAAAGACACAGTCCATTTTCCACAGTTATTTTAAATTCACTTAACGCTTCTGCACTGCCACCACACAAATTGACGTTTACAATCAGAATTCCAATAATGCTTTTGAGAAATTTAAGCCCCCCGAGTATGTGCAATGGGACGAGGCTGCTTATTGAGGAATCGAAGGATAATTTCTCAAGTTGCGACGATTATCATCGGCCCAGCAGTGCCGAGGATACCTATGATCTCAACTGATCTGCCAATTCCATTTAAACCGCTCCAAATTGCGGTAAAAATATCTTTCGCCATAACTATTAACAAGTGCCAATGCCAAACCTTCGAATTAGTAGGGACCTGCGAAAAAAATGTTTTACTTAGGTATAGCCAACTGTGTCTTGGTCTATCGCGGGTCGTAGCTCCAAAAAACATTTAATTTTGCTGCCACAAAATTAAACAACTTGAAATATAGTATACAGGGAAGCTCTGACCCAAAAAATTAAATGGCTTATGTTTTGTAGATATGATCTTCCTACAAACATAAGAAATAAAAATAAATTAATCAAATATTCAATAATAACAAAAAAATCATTAAAATAACAAAATTTAAACTTTCTAACATTATCCATATTTATAATAATAAGGTACTGTTTTTTAGTAAACCCCGATGTAAAAAGAAGGGTTTATGTGTGTGTTAAAATTTATAATTTCTTAAAGTTAAATACCCGTGCGAAGCCGAGGCGGGCCGCTAGTAATGAATAAATAAGTATCTCCAAAGACACACTGCGAGAACTAGAAACGTAGTTAGCTTTTTTGTAAATAATAAATGTAAGATGGAGGTCGGTCCCCCTGTCTGTGTTATATTCCGAAACCACAAATTCCTACTAGAGAAGAGATTTTTTTCCGGGAATTAGAATATATGTTATGAGAAAGCATTGAAAAGGCAAATACAGGTTAATGCAGGGTCAACATAAAATGGTTAGCAAAATAGAGCATTGTAAAGTTAGTACCACGGGTAACTACAGTTAGACCAACTAATTCACCAGTTCACTTTAGCTTTACTCATACTTCTTGTGATATATTTTCATAGTCATTATAAACAGTTTTCACTTGTATATAAAATACCCAAAATTTCTTTACAAAGGCAAGTCATTGCTACTACTAAATTTTACAAATTTTAAGACTCATTCTGGAAATGAAACCCGTATGTTTTATTAATTTAATCGTTGAACAACTTTGGGTTCGCAGGTGTAAAGCAAATGACAGTCAAGCATATGATAAATTGCATGTATCTCGAACAATAAACTCCATAGCGTGATTCAGAAACGTGCATCGCCATCTTTCGACAAAATAAAGAACTAATGTTTACTATAAATTAACAACTTATAATTTACATAACTTAATGTAATTATACATATATATTTTAGTTTATTTATAGCATAATAGGGCTTGAACAATCCTGTAATTACAACTCCTGTAAAAGATTGGTTTAAGTAGTTTTATTTAAATAAACGATAGGCAAAAAGTGTATTAAATGAATTTCGTCTTCAAACATTCTCTCTTTAAATAATTTTCTGACCAACACAGCATTCACAGTAACAATATTAAGTAGCAACAGAATAACGCCAAAATAATGTGGTTTGAATATGCTTATTCAAGAATCGGTATCTGGCATACTGCCAACACCAACAAAGGGGAAGCTCCTGCTTGTAACGTTAAAATTGTATTTATTTCTTATGAAACTCAAAAGCCTTTTTGTTAGAAACATGTTTAAAATTATTTAATTTAAATAACAGAGTTTTACGACATATTATAATTCGTTACATTCGAACAAAAATATTGTATGCATGAGTGCAACTTCTGTTTTTTTTGTAAATGTATGAGAATTTAGTTTATGATTTATCTTTACCCGTTTCTTACTTAATTTTGGATTTGAACTCAGAGGCACTCACCTTTAAGATGGCAGCACTGATGGCTGGCTTTGTTACGGCTTTGAGTCAAAGGGATTGTGCCTCTGATATTATTGAGAAAAAAAAAAGAAAGATTCGATGTAGTATTGTTTGTGCTATGATAAACTAAATTATAACGAAAGTACGGAACAGCAAAATATGGCCTTTTATGCAAAAGTAAGTTTACTTATAAAATGGCTGCTCGTATGACCTGCAGTATTTTCTTCCAATATCAGTGTGATAAAATTATTATTATTTATTTATAAAATAGAATCGAAGAATTTAAATAGCAATATAAGATCATTATTAGTCAGTAACGAACGTTTCGTTTTACTAAGATAGTAAACTTTTACAATAACAATAAAACAAGAATCAATTTTTACATGAATACCAACATATTCCAACTTATTAATTTATATTACTTACAATAACCGGCCAAGTGCGAATCGGACTCGCGCACCGAGGGTTCCGTACAAATCTGTAGGTATATAAGTAAAAGTTTACCCATCACGACAATCGAGTCATAGTTATGGTATTTTTATTGCAAAATGAAGATATAACAAAAAAATTAAGATTTTCGGAATTTTTCCTTTATATGTGCTGTTAAACATTGCTTCATGCCAAATTTCAAGACTTTAGATAGACTGGAAGTACCCTTTAGGTTTTGATTGCCTCGCGAGTAGTTGCGAGTTCGAAAATATGCGGCTTAAATTGCTATTTCTTTTGATTGCGTTGACATAAAAGTTTGATTTTGTTACAGCTCAAAGGTATTATGGACCTGGAGTATTTGATATGAATTTCAATTTAATACATCTACGCGTTTATGAGAAAAGAAGTAGTAACTTTAAAATTTCCAAAAATATTTTTTATTATATGATGTAACTAAAAATTTACGGTTTCATACAATTTTTCCTTTATCTGTACTATAAGACGTTACTTCGTACCAAATTTCAAGGTTCTAAGTCTACGAGAAGTACCCTGTAGGTTTTGATTCCCGTGCGAGTTTCGAAAATTTGCGGAAATTTGCGGCATAAACATTGCTTTGGCTTAGGAGTTTGATTTTTTCACAGCTCCAAGAGACAGTAGGCCTGAGTATTGGATATAAATTTTAGTTTGATACCTCCACGCGTTCCTGAGCAAAACGGTCTTGATAGACGGACGGACAACAAAGTGATCCTATAAGGGTTCCGTTTTGTCCTTTTGAGGTACGGAACCCTAAAAATCACATGTTATAACATTAAGTGACAACTATTTGGTATAAATATCAATAGAAACAAAATAAAATAAAGACAAGATGAGCAATACTTAACAGTACCTACTCTGTGGGTATACTTTTGAAGATATGATTGATATCATGTAGGTAAGATAATAAAAATACTTTTTACAATCACATCAATCAGCCTAGCCCACGATAAGATACAAGTGTAAAGGATAGACATACATTTCATAAAAAAGGAATGTTCATGGAAATATATAATAAACTAGTGGACCCGACAGACGTTGTCCTGCCTGTTATTTTTGCAGTATAGATAAATAACCTAGATACCGTCTGCAGCGCCATCTGCCGGGCTGATTTGTGAATCTAAACCATTCTCAGATCCCCTTGAACACACACAAAAAAAATCATTCAAATCGGTCCAGCCGTTTAGGAGGAGTTCAGTGACATACACACTCACAGAAGAATTATATATATAAAGATATCAATGACTCAGATACAAATTCTCGTATTGATCACACAAACATCTGCCCATTACGGGACTTAAAAAGCAGGATCGCTGCCGTTGCACCAGTCGGTCGTCATATTAAGAAGAAGTTAAAATGTTTATAAGAAAATTAGATATTTGGTTAGTGGAAAATTCTATACTTTAGATATATATATTTAGATAATAATATCTTTTGATTAATCGACTCACAAGGCTTTAAAATTTCATATCTATAACGGCCTTAGTGGTTGAGTAGTTCTCATACCAGTTTTCATGGTAACGCCACTCTTAGATTCCCGGGTTCGAACCCCGGTCGGGTCAATGTAGAAAACGATTTTTTCTATATTGTCTCGGGTCTGGGTGTTGTAGTATCATTATTGTTTCTGAATTCCATAACACAAGTTCTTTAGCTACTTAAATTAAGTTCAAAATAGTGTATTTGAGTTGTCTTATATTTTTTTATTTATGATTATATATGTAAAACAAAATGCAACACATCCTATTCATATCTGTTTTTTATAATAGGACATTCAATCTATTTAATTCGATATTTTGTATTTTTTTTAATAATTTGTAATTATTATAATTCTGATTTTATCTTTTTTTATTCTATTCACATTGTATTGTAATTTTTTTTTAAAGTAACGATCTTCATCCCAATCGGGCCCAGGGGCCAAGACAGGATCCACGATGGACCGAGCTAACCCAGAAGGTGCCTTTTCACCCTGGCTTTGAAAATGAACGGGTTATAAGTACTTGGAAATACAGACGCGGGGAAAGAGTTCCACTCCTTTGCTTTGCGCATTATAAAAGATGTTGAGAAGCGCTTGGTGTGACAGGTGTGAATAGAAACCAAGAAAGGGTGGTAGCCTGCAATGCGTCTGGATATCCCATGAACATGCTGCTGACGAAGGCAGAATAGATCCACTTTTGAATGGTTAAAAAACAAAATATGTACCATATTCTTGTAAATAAATTATGATTATTCTGATAAGTACGTGTCAAACCACTACATACAACTTATAAAACAAATTTCTATCGTATTGTTTTTCCAATGGACATACATCAAACGGTACGCCTCAATATTTTTCGCGTCGCCTCCACCCCATAAATATTCAACATGACACTATTATCCGCTCAGGATTTATGTGACCGTGAGGATCACTCGCCATATATTATGGGGGCGTTGAAACCGCAAGGTGACGATCAGTATCAAACCATAATTGGTTTTTTATCCTCATTATTTGCTTTTTCAGCTTCCATGTTCATTTTAAGATGAAATCTATTTAATCAATTGTTTTATCAAGTCAATTTATTGCGTTGCTTAATTTTATAATTTTTTGTATTTTCCAATGCTTAATTAATTATATTTATAGTTTGATCCCACCTGAAAAAAATTTTTGAGCAGAGTCGATTTATTCCAGTCTTTTTCTATTAAAATAATTTATCATTCGTAGTGTTTAGAAAGATGATGAATATATTATTTAAAAGTACATTATGGCTCATGTACGTAATATGTTTGTTACACGAACAGGAAAAGATGTCTTTTAATTTAATAATTTGAAATTTAATATTTTTGTAGTAAAAAAATTATGTTATGCAACGTATTTTTATATATTTGCTAGCTGACCCGGCCATGAGTTGCTGTGTTATAAATAAAAATAAAACCTTTCTTGTGGCCTAAGTCAAGGAACAAACCCAGCAAAGTGAAAAAAAGAACTTCATAATTGGTTAAGTGGTTTTGGAGTTCACCGCGGTCAAACACTGTGATAGATATTTTATATATCTATACTAGCTGACCCCGCCACGCGTTGCTGTGTTATATATTAAACTAAAACGTATCCTATCTTTTAAGTTAGATCAAATAACAGATAGTTACGAAGTTTGATCAAAATCGGTAAAGTAGTTAAGGAGTCCATCGCGGACAAACAACATGACACGTAATTTATATATATTAAGATAAAAGATTATATGGCTTAGGTATTTTTGTTATATATAAATAACATTACTGTTGTAAAATTCCTTTAAGAGTATTGACAAATATTATATTACGTTCTTAATTTATTAACCCGTTAGGTAATATGTTATATACCTGTGGGCATATGGTATGTTGAAACCTGCAACTTTTTATTTATTTTTAATCACTTGCCACATTAGTCTTTTCTATATGAACTTAAACAAGCAGATAGCTACAATGTTGAATAATTAATGCCAATTTACAGACTACTACAGAACAGTGCAAACACACATCACTATTTTGAGAACAATCAGGCGGAGATAAAGCGAATGAGTTTTCAATTCAAAACTACGCCAATATCATTTGTAACAACACTGTTTCAACATGGCTACGTAAACGTTTCATTTGATCATTATTTAATCTATTTTCCAACGGCAATTCTCGAAAGGTTTTCCGATTTATTACTATATTTTTGAAGTTTACTCCTTAAGAATTGATTTTTATATATGGCACCCGGTATGAAAAAATATGAAGTGTAAAATTTGGTGATCGAATGACAACGTTACGTTTTTTGTGTGCAACCTATAGTGAGCACCTTTCACTTTTAGTTTGAAGTTTTATTTTATTATTTTCTTAGCCTGTTCAAAGACAATCGTTCTTAAGGAGTAAACTCTAGTCGTGCCTCGGAGCTGACGCATATACTTTTATCTTTTTTAAATAGTGAGCGTTTTCCATTTAGAAAAAAAAGTAGACACTGGGTCGACCATACTATAGCAAAAAACCTAATGCCAACTTAGTTGGTTGGTACTGGTGGAGTTTTTTTCTAAATGAAAAACACTCAGTGAAACAAAAGCTATGAATATTAATGGTAAAGGAACATGTAGATCATCGTCTTTTTACATAAAATAACAATAAATAATATATATTTATTTATTTATTATGTCCATCGTTAGTATATACTCAGCGATACAATAATATCACAGTGCTTAAAGTTCCTAATCTTGTAATGCCTACATTAATTTACTTACAGAATAACAGCACACAAGAATCTATGAGCGTTTTAACGTAACTAAAAAACAAAAATCGCATCAAATTCCTCTTCCCCCCGGACCTCTGAGGTGTTCAGACGTAACTTGTACTAAAACCTTTTTCTTTTTTAAAAATAATTTTCGAAAAATTAATATAAACATTGCGCATTTATTCGAGCGCAAATAATAGGAGTGCATAAACGCGAGGAGGTGATTGTAGCCGAGCTACTAGTACGCGCCGAGCACACCAGCTACGTTGACTCATCGCTGCGACCCGCCGCGCAAGCGCCGCCCACCACAGCTTGCTGCCCGCCCCGTGAGGCGTAACATCGCTTGACCAATACGCTCCGCGCACCCCTTCAACTTGCTGCGCTGACGTCGGTAAGAAGCCCTGCCCTGTTGTAACTCATATATCCCGTACAGTTCTGTTGCCCTGGTACAATACGACTGAGCGGCGTAGCGAAAACATGGACCCAGATATGTCGTTGTGCGTCTCTGAAGACGAAAAAACTCCACCAAATTTTGTTACACAACGCACGCAGCAAAGATTAATACAACATTCTGATAGTATAAGACAGGATCAATTCATGGATCTTCTAAAGGCAGAAATGGCCAAGCTAATTGCAGCCTCGAGTCAACAAGCAAAAGATCTCAATGACCTAACTTTAACACTCAAACAGGTTCGTCTGTCAAATCAAAATATTGAGAGCTCGCTCACGTTACTAACCGCTCAAAATGATGAGTTCAAGAAACAAATTGTAGCCCTTCAAAATCATGCAAAGGAGGACAGGGAGTACATAATGTACTTGGAAAACAAACTGGAGGACCTGCAAATCTCAACCCGCAAAACATCATTCGAGCTAAAAAACGTACCTAAAAAAGAAAATGAATCCAAGCATGATCTAATTGACATGACGATACGCCTTTCAGAGACCATAGATTGTAAGATAAACAGAAGTGACATTAAAGACATTTACAGGGTGCGTGGGAAAAAGCCAGAACAGAAAAGTACTCCCATTATTGTAGAAACAAACTCTGCATTGCTGAATACTGACTTTATGAAGATGGCGAGGGCATTTAACATCAGGAATAAGACTAAGATTTGTGCTAAGCATCTGGGCTTCAAAATAAACGAAGACACCTCTGTCTTCCTCTCTGAGCACCTGACTGCTAGATGCTCACGTCTATTCTTTTTGGCTAGAGACTTAGCAAAATCAAAAGGCTTCAAGTACTGTTGGACTGCTTACGGTAAAGTGTACGTGCGCAAAAATGAACTCTCACCTATTATCTTGGTTAGAACCGAAGAACAAGTTCACCAGCTGCGAAAGGAGAAGTGACTAGCTGTGTATATCCATGGTCTGTTGTTTTGTATTCTTAATTTTATCCTTGCGTTTATTGTGCACTCACTGTTTGTTACACTTTTATTAAAAATACGATTACATAATATTTTATCCCTATACTTGTTAAATGCGTGCAACACACACAAACACATTACTTTTTACTTACACAAATATCCTTTTTACATACACTTACACAATACCTCACCCAATTAATTACACTATGCCATAGTCATTCACAATTTATACAGGTAATAACACATATATACAAAAACAAATTTCTTATTTATTTATCATACCTTAGTCACAAAAAAGGAAACACAACTGTAAGCTATGCATATTATTCAGATTATTATTATTTTAAATCGCCTATTACCACATGTATGACACTTTGCAAATTGACGTATTTTTCCCTATTTTTCTTATGTTATGAATAATACAATGAACACACTTCAAGAAATAGACCGAATAGAGTTAGCACGGTCTTCTGAATGTGACGTGGAAGATTTTAATCGGCGTGTTCATGTTAGGAAAAATGACTTTACATTGATTTCTCAAAATATAAGAAGTATATATTGCAACCTTGATGATTTTATATTAACTTTGTCTAGCTTCAGTTTCAATATGGATGTTATTGTACTAACGGAGTGTAGACTTAACTGTAACAAACCTTTGCCCGTACTGCCAAACTATTGCTCCTATTATACCGAATGTAGGCTAAACCAAAACGATGGTGTCGTAGTGTATGTAAAGAATGCCATAAAACACAAAATTAAGGAAATACATTTAACGCATGCGTCTTGTTTGCAGCTCGATGTACTAAATAATATAATTATGTGTATTTATCGATCACCATCGGTTACAAATGCTGATAGATTTATAAATTCATTAAATTTACACTTAAGTTCCATAAAGTCACTTAATAATATTTTTATCACAGGTGATATTAATATTAACATAGCTCTTAAGCCCATAGAACCACCCCAAGAACAAAAAAATCGACTGAATTATTTGAGCATGTTATCTGAGCACGGTATATTGGCCGGACACGCTATCCCTACTAGGGAAAAGAACTGCTTAGACCATATAATGCTTAACATAAACAAGCTCAAAGTACAGGCATCTATTGTTGTGCTACACACGACCACTCCTGACCACTCTGCGACTTTCCTCTTACTCTCGAAAATAAAACCTAAGCATTCTGTATCTAAATTTAAAACATCCACGAACTTTGACAAAGCTCTAGATCACCTTAAAAATCAAAACTTAGAAAAACTACTACAATATGATGACCCCGATTTAATAACAAATCAGTTGATTTGTACTCTTACCAACTCATTAAAAGAACATACAGTAACCACAACTATACCTAAAAAATATCGTATCTTAAAACCTTGGATTACACCTGGTATTTTGCGCTGTATAAGAAACCGCAATAAGCTACAAAAACAAGCACGTAATGAACCTCATAATGAAATAATCACAATTACATACCGGAGGTATAGAAATTATTGTAATAATCTCATAAAACGGCTTAAAAGAGACTATGAGAGAGGTTTGTTGGCTAATTGTGTCAAAAATAACAAACAACTTTGGACAAACATCAAAACTATTACTCACACTAATAAACTCAAGACTTCAAATACAGAACTTCTCAATATTACTGATAACCCTGTAGCCTCTGCAAACTACGTAAACAACTATTTTTTTTTCTAATATTGGTAAGCGTCTTGCGGAACAGATTGAATATGTAGAAAGTGACTCTAACTCTTATCTCCAAAACTTACCTAGACATCCGAACTCCTTCGTACTTTTGCACACCGATAATTATGAAGTTAATAATATCTTGATGAAATTAAAATCAGATAGTTCTCCAGGCTGGGATAATATCTCGACTGCTTTTCTAAAGCATGCAAAAGAAGTTATCATTCCTATCATAACTCACTTAGCAAACTTGTCGTTCGATAAAGGAACATTTCCAGCTCCTCTAAAGCAGTCGATCATTACTCCGGTTTACAAGACTGGGGATAGAGATGACGTAGGAAACTATAGACCTATATCGGTGCTGCCTGCTATATCCTAAATACTCGAAAGACTGATAAATCTTAGATTAATTGCCTACCTTGAAAAGTATGAGATCTTGTCTCCTTCCCAGTTTGGTTTCAGACAAGGAAAATCGACCGAAGATGCAGTCTCAGCTTTGAGCTCATTGGTAGTTGAGGAAATGGATAAGCATAATAAATGCATGGCAGTTTTCCTGGACCTGAAAAAAGCGTTCGATACGGTTTCTATCCCCATTCTTGTACATAAGCTGGACAAAATCGGTGTCAGAGGTGTTCCACTCAAATTACTCTCGGACTACCTTGCAAATAGGAATCAGAGGGTAAAACTGGAAAATTGTACAAGTGATTGCACTAATGTATCGCTAGGTGTCCCGCAGGGAAGTGTACTTGGCCCCACTTTATTCTTAATTTATCTCAATGATTTGTGTGACATGACCCTTGAAAGTGCCAAAATATTCTCTTATGCGGACGACACTGCCGTAGTTTTTACTGGAAGATCTTGGGACAGTGTTAAAAAGAATGCAGAGAAAGGCCTTGAGCAAATAGGAAAATGGCTGCAATATAATATCCTTACACTCAATACGGCCAAGAGTTGCTACATATGCTTTAGCATTTATAACAACACTCAGCCAGAAACGGATTTTGTTGTGAGGATACATCGTTGCCGCACCACAACAGATAGACCAAACTGTCATTGCCCCACTATACAAAAAGTACCCGAAGTTAAATATTTGGGAGTGTGGCTGGATCAAAGACTCTCGTGGTATCCTCAGCTTGAACGTGTTACTCAGAGAATAAGAAATCTCACATGGATTTTTAAAATGTTGAGACACGTACCTAAAACAGATTTGGATGCGGGGACTGGGGACAGGTGTCTTCTAAGGGATATATATGTATCCCTAGTACAGTCTGTTCTTGCATACTGCTTGCCTGTATGGGGAGGTGCAACCAAAACGCGTTTTCTCGAGGTGGTACGGGCGCAACGTGGTTTGATAAAGGTGATGTATTTTAAAAAACAAAGGTTTTCGACAAATGAACTTTATCAAACTACCCAAATTTCGTCAATCAGAAAGCTTTACATTGTACAGACAATTCTAAGTAAACATAAAACCCTGAAATTTGATCCAACTAATGCTGTAAGAAGAAGGCATAAGCTGGAAACCTTCAAATTAATTCTGTTTTTGCTTCTAGACAATATAAAGCTCGGTCTACCTACCTCTACAAAATGATTAATAAAAAGCTAAACCTATATACGAAAACATATCGCGACTGTAAGAAGTGCTTACAAAAAAGTCTAGAAGATAAAACCTATAATGATCTTGAGGCATTACTAGTTAATATTAAATAGGAACATAAACACACCCACTCATACACACAAACACACACACACACACACACACATACACACGCTGATACACACAATATGCACGCTAAAAATGTAAAAAAAATAAAAATAAATATAATAGTTTATAGATTTAGATAATGATTGTCACTTTTATTCGTTCCTGTATTACATTAATATTTAAGTAGCTTATCTTTAAAACATACCTATAGCTTTATAAATCATTTTACTTTAATTTAAACTTAGACTAGATTTTTACTGTACATTCTTCTTAAAACTACCTAAATTAATGGAAGAGCGCTGCTCCCTGACACAGGCTCAATAGCTTAAAAGGGCGCTACGGTCACTAATATAATATAATGTACCTTTGGTTATGAAATAAAAAAAAAAATTATATTATATTATTAAATGTCGACAGTTACAGAAAAACAAAATATTTATAATTTAAAAACTGTTTTGGGACTGGAAAAATATATCTATTTCATGCAAACAACATTCTTAATTTTCTAGAACGTTTGGTGAAACGGTAGCGATCCTGCCTTTCGCACTTACGGTCCTGGTTTTGAGTCCCAGAAGGGGCAGATATTTGAGTATTTGTACCTAACTCATAGATATTTATGTTGCATTTTGATCATGATCATTGCTTTAACGTCACGTGTCCGTACTAATGACCTGTCTGAAGTTTATCTGGAAAGGTGGTGCATCGGCGTGGCATTGAACTCACTTTCGTCCTAACCAGCGCTGCGAGCAGACGTTACCTAGTAACTGTACCGCGTCGTATACTACTGTGGCACCGATTTGTGATAAGAATTGCAGTTTACTCGGACATATCGTGTTTCGTTATTTTAAACAATACTACCTCACGTGGGTAAACATCTGATAGATAAAAATTAATGGTCGAGAATAGCGATCAAAAATTACCCCAATCGCGGGTATTTCGCTGGTTTGCGAGAATACTGACACAACTCAAAATTTTGTCAAATTGAACTAAATATGCCAAATGGTCTGAAGTCTTTGATATATTATTATTATTATTATCGTGAACAGAGATAAAACGCAGATATCGCGCCATCGTTCACCAGTAAGAGATACAATTAAATTTTTTGGTATGCGATAAAAGATTTAATAAGAAATTTGAAAACCTTATTCTATAAAATCAAAAGTTTTTAGTTCCATCTCTATTCTCGCAAACCAGCGATTAATATATTTTCCTATGAATATTACCTATCTTTTATAATGCGCTTGTATTTCCAAGGTCTTATAACCTGTCCGTTTTTAAAACCAGGGTGAGTAGGCACCTTCTGGATTAGCTCGTTCCATCGTGGAACCTGTCTTACGCCCCGGGATTCATTGGGATCAGGAGCGAATCCGTTTAAAATAAATAAAACCTATGTATCATATACGAGGTATGTATGTATGTCCGTTACTTTAGCATCCATAACACAAGCCTTATAGTGCTTATTTTGGGCTAGTCTAATTGGTGAAAAAGTAAGAAATAAAAAAAAACTTTGACTCAATAGTAGTTTTAGATTATTAGAAAGCCTACACTTATCCATATTTTCTTTAATTAACTTAAGTGTATTTTTTATCATTATTATCATCATAAGTCTAACGTTTAAAGTAAGGAAAGGTAATTACATGAAAAAGCATCAACAAAGATTTGTTTGTGAAGAGCATTTCTCATTTAAATCGCAATTAGAACGACTGCAACATTATCAAAAACGTAATAATGAACTACACGAGACAAACGTTTCGCTTTGTTGCCGGCAACAAGCTTATGAACGCGGCAACATTTAATTTAACAAGAGTTGCAATGAGTTGCTTGCTTCAAGAACAATTTTAATAACGATTCCTTGTATGTTTTGAAGGCTCCGTGTGACGTACAACTTAGCTCACGAACTAGAGATACTTTAATTATTTCGTATTTATTAACATTTTGAATGAGGAATTAACCGATTCGTTGCTACATACAATTACCAGAAACGAAGGCTACGAGCTTGATTTACGTGAAAAATGAAGATAGTTTTTTTCTGGGTAGATTACCCTAAAACTTAATTTGAAGCAGTTATCATCGATTTCAAAATGACACAGCTCCAGTGGCTAGCGCCACAAGCAAATGAAAATAATGGCACGCCCGACGTGCCACCAGCAATGAATCGGTTAAGTAAGATGAATTTAAAGCATGGAAGAAAATACAGTGACAAAGATATGTAGATAAAGGGATGCTTAGATGGTTTGGACACGTAAAGAGGATGGAAGAAAGGAGATTGACAAAACAAGATTTTGAGGCAAATGTGTATGGGCAAGTCGGTAAAGGTAGAACAAGGGACCGAATAGAAGATGTCCTGAAAAAAGGCCAGGTTAAAAGCACACTTAACCGATGAGCTTGTATGAAAGGTCTGATAAGAGTTGAAGAAACGAGATATGTATGTATGTCAGGATAGTGGAAAGTGGGAATCTGTGATTTCTGTCTAATCCAGCGGGAATAAGGCGAAGGTTTTACTACTCAACTATGATTTTTCATATGGCTCTCATACTTGTCAAATAACATTACTACAGGATGAGTATTAAGCAAACAATTGAAAATGGTCACTGGATATGTGGTAGAATCCACTCACCACTTTTCACCACCACCACCACACCACGGATTTTCTACGCAGATGCGTTTTTCATGTGCAAAATCGGTGTGGATTTCCAGATAGCGTCAATTTAATCAAAACCGGCATACCTATTCCGAGTTTTGAATGAAGACTATACCAAGCGCAGAATATTGTGAAAAATTCCATATTGGAATATTTTCGACACCTCGTTTGTTCACGACAAATTGTTTGCACGTTGATGCGTGCTGACAAGTTCCTCTTTCCTCCAATCGGTAGTAAATTTATGAAAATATAAACGTTATTATATCTTTATATATCTCTGCTTACCCCTGCGGGAAATGTGTAATGTATTATGGATGCCTCTTAATAATTAGGGAGCTTGCACTGAATTTTACTATAGAAAATAAGTTTGAATAATATTCTTGTTTAGATTAAATCAACGCACTTATATCTCTTTTTTACACTGGTTTTAGTAAACTTCGTCCTTTTTTATGTTAGCTTTTGTAATGTTTTCTGTGAAGAACTGAGAAGCCGACTATGTGTGCTTCTGAATACTGAGGATAATACCAATGACTCAAGTACAAACGTTCGTATGGACATCACAAACCCAGGACCAGCACCAAACGCAATGAAATAAAAATAACTACATTCAAATGCACTTATAATAAGTTGTTTTGAATAGTCCAACATTTTACCACCTATTTAGGACGTCTTTTAACTGAGAAGAAGAATGGGCGCAAGAAACTTGTCAGCTTCAACAGAAGTAACGACATTTACAATATTATACGTCGTCACCATACATATTCCACAAAAACATTATCACAACAATTGATTGATTAAAACAAAGTCAACAAGTATCTGTTTTAAGTAAATATTCTTAAACATTGCACTAATATGCAGGGAATAAGCGACAAACGGTCGTCAGACATCGATACAAATTGAACCGCTTACTCCACAATTAGTGTGACAGTAATACTTGGTATCTTCAAATAAAATAATCTTTATGTACAATGATATTACGGTATTCTCGACTTAATTACTCATATCTGTCTCCCTGACTGAGGTTGCGCCATTGTAAATACCCCGCTGTCTCCTTATTTATGTAAGTACGTGCTATATATTTGTTATGATATGTGCTTACGTTTAAAATTCCCTATTTCTATGGATATGTTCTATAAAGGTTTTTCTTTTTATCTATTCGTTCCATCTTAATCGATTGTATAATATTTGTAATAATATTACTTTCAATGTTGAAGGTAGTTTGTGTACAACATTAGTGGAACGATACTAGCTCATAGTATATGTTGAAATATACGTTTGTAAATTTCTACGCGTCTGCCAGCGTCTCTGTAGCTCAGCGGTCAGAGCACTCGCCCGGATAGCGAAAGGTCGTGGGTTCGAATCCTACCTGAGGGTTCAGAGGCGTCGTATTTTACCACGTTTTTCTTATCTCACTTTTCTTATTTGTTTGTCTGTCCGGGCAAAATCTTGCAACTTAAATTTGAGGCACTTTCCGATAAGCTAGAAAGCTGAAACTTTCAGGATAGTTCAGAACCCGATGACAATGCACTCTAAAGCAACTTTCAACTTTCCAGATGCACTTTCAGGTCCACTTTCGGCAACTTTCACTTTTGTATGGGGCTTATCCGATTGTTGCGTAACACATGGTTACTTCGTTGAGTTAATAATTAAAAAGAATAAAATAATTATACTAGATTTAAAAAATCTAAAAATCCCACGTTTTTCAATGTCCTAAAAAGAATAAAATAACCCTGCGGGGCAAAGCGAGGGGCCACTCAAAACTTGGGGGCGCATCTTTACAATAATCGGCATCAATGCATGTCATTCATCTCTTTAAAATCTCCTCTTAGTAATATGCGCCCCCACGTTTTGAGTGGCCCCTCGCTTTGCCCCGCAGGGTTATTTTATTCTTTTTAGGACATTGAAAAACGTGGGATTTTTAGATTTTTTAAATTACATTCGTATATTATATCTTAACTGAATGTTCTGTTATTAATCAACTAAGGGATGCAATAAAAAGACGGAGCGTTACGATGATTTGCAGTTTTATTGGGTGTAGTGGAAAAAAGCAAAGGAAACACAGTTATCAAACTACATTAAGAGGCTTTCAGGCTAAGGGCTGCGTTCATACTTCTAGTAGAACTAAATATACTGTTCTATGTTTGGTAAGCTTCGAAGTTAATAGGGTACGAAATATCAGATATAATTTTTCATTAAATTTAGATCACTTCAATTAATTTAAGGTATTACTCCAAAGGCGGGCGTAATCAACTGGAATGAACCTCGGACAGGCAGCTTAAGGCTAAGGCGCCGTGACGAAGGTCGCATTGTTTCACTCCTAATCTTAAATCGACACGGACAGATCGTTCGCCACTGGCATCCGTAGATTGCGGTATAAAAATATATAATTATACTAGCTGACCTAGCCACGCGTTGCTGTGGCTCAGTTGTTATAATTTGCAATACTTTTTACGATAATTTAAAATGTGACTTATCCTGTGTCTTAAGTTTGAATAAAATCCAGCAAAATGAAAAAAATCATTGAAATCGGTTGAGTAGTTTCAGAGTTTATCGCGGTCAAACACTGTGACAGGGATTTATATATATATACTAGCAGACCCGGCCTCGCGTTGCTGTGTTATATTATAAATTAAAATAAAACCTATCCTATGTCCTAAGTTGGAAAAAATCCAGCTTAATGAAAACAAAATCATCGAGATCGGTTGAGTAGTTTCGGAGTTCATCGCGGTCAAACATTATGACAGGGAATTTTTATATATGTAGATAGATAGTAGCGACAAAATCATATTTCAATTTATGCAGTTGAGATCATAAAAAATAGTCTGATAAAAAGTATAGGGTGTGTGCTTTGAAATCTAGTTTGTCCATCTTACCTGTTTTTGTCTTGATATGAATGATAAAAACGCAATGTCGAGATGTTATTTATTATTTAGGCAAGTAGGTAATTATTGTACATAAATAGTTATTTCATTGTTTAGAATATTATAAACTTAATTCAAGTGTAACAAAACGGACACAGGCAAAAATAGAAAACGCAAGTTTTCTGTCTCAGTTACCATTTTTCTGATAGATAGCATCAGAAAAATGGTAGATGATTCCAATTTCAAAAAAAATACCAATAACAAAGTAAATTTTAAAAGTTAGATGACGCGAAAGGCAAATGTTTTCTTTCTAACGTTCAGTCATCAGAAGCATGACCAGAAAAAAATGTATCTTGCACTCTTTCGTGCTCTTAAGGGTACGCAAAGCTATATAGTTTGGTTACACCTGCTATTGTTAACACCCTGCAAACCTTACTAGGGTCAAGTGGTGGATTACAGCCCATTTAACCTACACTGTCACATCATAAAGTTTTCCATAGATCGTTGCCTCACCAATGCTACTATTATAAGCCTGTGGACAACAGCAGCTTTTACTTTTATTTAAAACTAGCGGCCTGCCCCGGCTTCGCATGGGTGGACAAAATTCTTTACATTTTTTCTAGCATTAAATATAGCCTATGTTACTCAGCGTGAATGTAGTTTTCCAATGGTGAAAGAATTTTTGAAATCAGCTAAGTGGTTTTTGAGTTTATTCATTGCAAACATACAAAAATACAAATCTTTCCTCTTTATAATATTAGTGTAGATAAAATGTGGTCAGTCATATAATTCACAGCAATTTTTATTGGTACTTATCGCAGAAATACAGAAATGCTTCGGAACCACTAATCCGAGCTCAGCGACAGTAAAATGTAAATGCTTCCCAGACAGCGGGTCGCATTCAGTGTGAAATACTAAGATCAAGTCTTAACACATTCGACAACTCTTACTAAATTGTACGCACGTAACTTTATTAACCGTTTCACCAACATATGCAATAAGGACTTAAACGATATCGATCTCTTTAAAACTTCTCTTTGTAAATTAAAAAAAAAAAAGCTTTAGCACATACATTAGTTAGTGATAATTATTTAGTATGCCTATTTTTATTTATCTAATAATTAGCTTCAAAAATTTTATAATTATTGTTGGATAGTGAATCCACGTTACCTTGTATAACTGTGTTATAACGTGGTTAATTATATATGTGGTTTCCATTGTTTTTTACAACTTAATGTTAATGTATCGAAATAAAAATAATTGTCAATCTACTCCTTCTTTGTATTATACAAAATAATGATAATTCAGTGATAATAATTCAATTAAATTCATAAAAGTATGCAATTTTAATAAATATTTTCTTATGACGCTATCACGTAAAATTATTGTCCGTAAACTGCTTTACACACAACTATTTTTTTATTGTTTTGGCTTCTCAAATAATTTTTACCACTTCGATACTAAACAATCATTATAATAATGGCTAAATTGATTCAATAAATAATGGGTCGGTTTAGCGAATGTCTGAAGATAAAAAGATAAAACAACATTCACTTCACTCGCTATATTTGCTGGGAACAATTACAAATTAATATTTTATGATTTTACAAATAGACTTTGGAAAATAACATGCATAACTGAAATGAGAACTTTTGTTGTGGCGAGCCGAAATTTTTAAGAAATTACAGACTATATAGATTGCTCCCGGAAGCAAGCCGCTAAACGGCGCGAACGAGGAAGCCGAGCGATAGCGCGAACAAGAAAGCAAAATACAAAAGAATAGACTTTATAGTGATTTAATGGACTGTGTACTAAGAAGGGGCATTTTATAAAGAGTGTTTTGACTCTTGTAGTGTGATCACATAATTAGAGGGCAAAAGATGTAGCAGTCCCTCTCTTACACAGTCTGACACAGCCCTGATCTAATCGGCAACCTACATCAGAGAAAAAGATTGCTCTCAGTCTACGAAACATCGAGCTACATAGCGAAACATCGCTACTGCATCGTTAGCACAGGAATGATCGCGATCAAGATCAAGAATGCACGACTCGGAAGATAGTGTTTGGTTTGGAAACAAAGGTTTTTAACCCATGGATTTGTCGACGACCTCCTTGGTGGAATGGCTATTACCAGAGTTAATGGTAAAGCCACTCTGAGATTCTGGGCCAAGTTATTGGTGAAAACGATTGTTTTTACGTTGGATCGGGTCTAGGTGTTGTGATAATGTCACTGTTCCTGAATTCGATAACGAAAGTACTTTAGCTACTTAACTTGGGTTGAGAACAATGATATTGACTTATGTTAATGTGTGCACAGATTAAACATAATCTGGCCTTAAATCGTCATATTTTAACCTTAAAATGAGTTTTCCATCCTTATATAATACTTTCTACTCAAAATGTTTTTTCAAAGATATATTTCAATTTATAACATTTGCCTTAAAATCATTGCACTCAAAGCCGTATATAACTAGTCTGGTCATAAATACTATTACATAAAACCTTTTCCTTTTTACAACTTTTTATTTGGAACGCGTTATTAATTTTAAAACTTCTTCCGATTTCGCGCCATTTCATCGATATACAGGACATGCACTAAATTAATCTTTATAATTAAAGAGAGAGAACGATCAAAATGCCTTCTGTCACGATATGCAGGTGAAAGCCACAGAAATATCCTCTTTACCGATGAAAATATTTTCACGATTGAAGAGCATGTCTTATCAAGGCGTCACAAAGCTACATTTTTGTGAAAAAGGAGTGAAAACTTCGGCCAAAGTGTATCAAGAGACAGTCTTGGATCGTTTTGTGAAACCTATCAGCAATACGCTTTTTTTAAATGTACCGTGGACTTTCCAGCAGGTTTCTGTACCTGCTCACAAGGCACGAACTACCCAAGCCTGGCTTGAAACCAACGTTCTGGACTTTATAAGAGCTGAAGACTGGCCCTCATCTAGCCCAAACCTCAACCCTTGACTACAAATTATGGTCAGTTTTAAAGGACATGCATGCATGCTGTAAACGAGACGGCGACATCGAGTCTCTTAAAAAATCTTTGGAGCAAGCAGTGGCGAAATTTCCCATAGAAACAGTGCGTTATTCCATAGAGTCGTGGCCAGATAGATTAAAAGCCTGTATAAAAGCTAAGGTGGTCATTTCGAATAGAATATTATTTGTCATTTTTTGCTGAGACTAATAAATATGTACATATAAGTTTTAATATTTTACTTTACTTCATAAAAAATGCATTTTGGTTTATAACAGAAGTTATCATTGGATTACGTATATAATTTGATGTTAATTCCTATATTACTTTAATTTTAAACCCATTAGATAGCAGGCATTTGATTATATCTTCAACATGATATTTTAATGCAATGGTACTACTAATATATTCAAGTCTCTTTGCTCTTTTAACCATTAAAACATAAAAGCGAATTTGGGACAGATTTGGAACATCTTTATTATCCCAAGCTTCTTCGCATTTCAGAAATCAAGTTGAGAAATTGGAAGTTAGAAACAGGGGGCATGGACCATAACCCATGCTTCCTATGGTGTTCGTACATGGGAAAGACTTGCGTCGGGGTCCTAGTATTGGCGACATAAATAGGCTGACAAAGTTGATGTTGGTGAAAATTGGAAACCGGTCCGGCAATAAATGCAATAAGAATTGCACAACCTTATTCCGCTGTCCCTATTTTTTCATCGGACAATCAGACTTACAAATATGCGCCACCATTATATGGTTAATATACCAAAGAGTACGTACTAAGCGTTTTTGTTTCAATTTTGTGATACAAACCGCTAAGCAGTGGAATTCTTTGGCCGAGTCTGTGTTTGCTGTCAAATGCAGTTTAGGAGTTTTCAAGTCACGAATGAATAGGTATCTTCTAGGCAAACGCGTCACATCCTAGATAGCATCATCGCTTACTATCAGGCGAGATAGTGGTCAAGTGCCTGCCTATTTAGTACAAAATAAAACCGTTTAAAAGAATAACTCATATCATTTCGTATCACGATTCTTGAAAGTAAGCATTTAACGTTCTAAAATTTAAACTATTTCACGAAAGTTTAAAGTTTATATTTGATCTAGGCACCCTTGCTTCGTCTCTGAGCGGAGATTCGCGGAATTTTATTCCAGTTTCGTTCCCGACTTTTGGATTCCTTTCAACAAAGTTTTCGTAGTGGGATGATGTGCTTTGTGAGGATTTTGTGTAAACTCCTTGTAAACCCATTCTTTGAACAAATTTTCATTAAAGTTTCAATAAAAAAAAAAACATACAGCAGCTATTCTGTATTTTATAAAGTGTAAACATTAATTGCTTTATATGATAATGGATAATAGGAAAATATTATAAAAATTGACTAGATTCACAAGTTAAGCACAGGCGGGACTCGAACCCCCAACCTTTGGATTTCCGGTTCACTGCTCTCCTAATTAAGCTGCAGAGCCTTCTTGGCAGCTGTTGAACATTTTTCGTAGTTTTACTTTTTACGCTGTAGGTCAGCGCTGTCTCATCAATGAGAGGAACTTCCTCGCATTCGAAAGAATTATATTTGATTATTTCATATTTTCCATTTCCATGTATTTTGTAATAAATTTTAATATAAAAGTATAGTACTTTTAAATTCGACGTGCCTCGCAAGTAATTCTCAGGCGAGGCTTTAACCCGCAACCTTTGTATATCCGGTCTAGTGCTTTTGTATTAAAATTAATCATATAAGATAGCATTGAAAATACAAAGTAAAAAAAAAATGTTACGTCGTACGTCAACTATGTTAAGTCATCGTTAAAATACCTAACAATATTGTCTTTAAGACCTGGAATACGTCTATTTAAGAACCATCACATCTACGATCAATCAGATAGGATCAGATAGCATTGTGAATGCAATAAAAACAACTATTTTTTATTTATGTTAATTGAAATAAATTTAATTCCAATTGGAGTACAAGGGCGTCGTTTGTCAGGCCCTAAATTTGTCATTTATGGTAATCTAAATTGATGGGCTGATCTCTGCAGGCAATTTCGACTTCCACTTCAACTTTGCAAACATTGTGGCTTAATATAATAATCAGAATTATTCTAAACGAGTACCGGATTTAGGATGCTTGAAGCGATCATATTTAGAGCTCCATCGGCAATCAAATTAAGAGTTATATTCCGTTACCTTATGAGATTAGCATTACTTATGTTGTTTGTAAATTATCACAGTCTGTATGTTTTGTTATTTTCTTTTTTTAATTTTCATTAATCTTTGGATATACTTCGCTTCTTTCTTGCACCCATTTCCATTTTTGCATCAATTTCCTTATTTATGGAAGAGATGGGTTTAGCAACAAGGCTGTTTTCTTTTGGCAACCAGAGCATTCGCGAACTTGCGTGTGTTAGAATTAGTAATAATTCGGAGTGTATTAATTATGTTACTTAATCATATTCATTATCATTATTAATATTTAAATGATTATTTATTGATTTATTGATTGATTTAATTATGTACACTTTTAGTAGAATATTTTCCATCATTGTCTTTGATCTAACGTGTTACCTGTCATAGCATAGACAACACGATCGGTCCACGTCACCTCCCCGCCAGGCGGTGGAGTGACGCGGTGCCTTTATGATGCCTCGCACTGAGCCAGACGGTCTCTTTCTTTGCTTGATGCTCGGGGCCGGCGGACGGCCGGCAGTCCTTATCGGATTATATTCAGCACAAATCGTTGTGCCAAAGATAAGTATATATTGGTAAAGTGTGAATATTAATTGTTGAATCATCATACAATATAAATTTGGAGCATTTGAATATTTAGTTTTCCATTTTGATGGCAAATACATGACCTAGATGAATAAACTGATTGTGGCCTTTTGGATTTGATAGGATTTGTAATACTTTATTATCTACCCTCTTTTTAATATTTTATTTGATCAGAAGAAATATAATATTTCCTCTTTTCCGTTTGATGACACGTGTAACGAAAGATCTATCTTTGCTCCTTATCCCATTACTTGGGGTCGGGCCTCCACACGTTTTTCTGTACTAAGAAAAATGTGTTACGCACACTGCGGCGCAGCGCAGTTATGTGGGACTCTTCTCCATTCCTCCATCCGGCCTAGTGCCTGATAAAGGATTGGAGGCCTACCTAATTAAAACCTTAGTATCCACCCTCTTTAAACTAAACATAAAGCATAACAGCAAGCCTTTATCATTGAATTTGATTGATACTATGATACTCATGAAAACAAAAGTAAGAAATCAACTAAATAAGAACTGGTATAGACTTGTCAGTAATATCATTAAGCTAAGCATTAATCTATTTAACAGCACCGTATTTGACTCGTACTACTGCACAGACTCTTTCTAAATCAATGGCCGAAAACGTTAGCTCCAATACCGTCTACTAATCGTTTTTATTATTTCATATTTAGTGTTCCAAAAATAGTTTTGGAACACAAGTAAAGGCTATAGAGCCTTAAGCTTTGTGTAAGGTTAGTTTCTCTTATGAACCCCTAGAAGGTTTAAGCTTTAGGCTCGTAATCTAATTTGTTATCGAGTATTTAATATGCGAATACAATCACCAATGTAGTTATAGGTATCCAACAGAATGGATTTAAATAATAGGGAATTAATCAAAGCAATTCACAGATTACTTAGGATTAGCCGTTGCGTACCGATTAGGACTTGTTCATAGTAAATTGGACATTGTAAATTCATGGCGCTCTAAAATTTAACGATTTGTATAATTGAATAGGTAGCTTACTCATTTTGGCAAACAATGCGAACTTGATGAGATAAAGTATCAAGAAAATGAGCTGGACTTCTTCCTGCTAAAATAAATATGTCCTCTATTTATTTGCATAAAATTTAATATCAAGACTAGACCTACGGCTGTATGTTTAACAAGGCGAAAGAGGAAAGGGCGACTAAAAGGCCAGCTATAAATTACACGTACGATTTTGAGCATTATATAATAGATTAGCTAACTTATATAATAGATTGTTTATGTTTAATGCATGTTGTGGCAGCCTATAACTAAGGCAGCACTATTTCTAGTGATATTTTGTATGAATCTCTTTCGTCATTATCTTTGTGTGTGCTTTGTTGGTTATCACTAAATAAAAAAAAAATAGAGCCTCATATTATTCAAAACTATTTGATCTGCTTGCAATTTGTATCTAATAAATCTATCATCATCATCATCAATCATCTAATAAAGCTCTATTATTCACTTAGAAACCCAGATGATTTTATGGATATGATTATGACAAAGTAATATTATGCAAAAACAAATTGCCAAATTCGTTATGCCAAACTATTTTAGGAATTAATACATTATGTCAACGAAAGGGTCCCTATATTTTATCCCGAAAAAACGTAAATGTGTAAAAGCATACAAGTTTGCTAGAAATCACTACTGGGCTAGTCGATTCTAACTTAGCAACTCTTTTAATAATATATGCACAATGTCTGTAAATATTAATGTCATGTCCGTGTAATAATGACTAAAACTAAATTGATCTGGATGAGGGCATCCAATTTGAGATATGGGAGATCGCAGAGCTGATTCATGAGCTCAGAAAATGCAAAAATTTAAATAATTAATAATGTTACACCAAACCTAAAATAAACACTGTAAGGCTTTTTGATAAAACGGATGATACAAAGATATGTAATATTCACAGAAATATATATAAATTCTCATGCCTTAGTAACTTATGCTCGTATTCTTCACACAAACAGAACTCTGGGTCATAACCCAGGACCATCACTGCGAAAAGCAGGACCGCTACCGTTAAACCTAATGGTGTCAAAAAGCCTTTTGAGTGCTCGAATTCTTACGCTGACCTAAATAGTATAGTCTTTATCATCAGCATTTGATGCGAATACAGTCTCTGTTAAAAATCTTTTTTCGTGTTTTAGGCAGGTAAAGTCAATGCCAAGATTTAAGTTTAAAGCCAGCATTGGCATTGTTGAGAGGCCGTGCCCTGATAGGGTTTCCCGTATAAAATAGCGATATATCAAGAGCCCGTTGCGTAATCCCGTATGAATAGGTACATGTACATGCGACACTCAGTATGTATACTTAATTTTGCTTTGATATTCTCTTGGTGTTCGTCCAATTGAGATTTCTGTTAAGATATCAAGGAGCGTTGTAAAATAATGATGCTTCTTGTAGATAAATATCAGTAGGTTAATCATTGTAAATTATTGTATTTAAATAAGTAAAACGTTAAGTGTCAGGAACGAAGGTGGAAGATTTTGAGACAGGATTATTTCAAAACATCTAGCCGATCCTTGATCTGTTTAGGCAAGAACTCATTTTAAGATGATCGCTAATATACCCAATTGTTATTAATTATTGTCCCCATTGCAGACGCATTTAAAAATCATCGTCATCATCTACTAGATGGAAGTTTCCCAAAAAATGAGGGGTTTGCCATAATCTGAGCGCTTGGAAAGCGAATTGTAAAACGCAAAAAAGGACCATAAATTGAAATCATTGCTGCCCATTTTATGGTCTACGGGAGATATTGCCTCCCAATATCTTCAATTCATTAGTGTTGGTGCTACATTACTTTATCGGACACCAGACGGCATAGTTGCACGGCACACTTAATACTGATATGTAATTAAAACATTCCTTTTAAAATTAGTTTTTAAACTGCGCTGAGTTTGACATGGGTCCTAACTCACCCAAAAGTCTCTTAAAATCATAGATAAAATCGTAAACTAACTTACGCCTTTTACTATCCAGAAAGTTGCGGTGTCTGTCAAAGGATCTCTATTTATTTAAATTGACTATGGATGGAAATAAACTTTATGAAGAATAGGCTAAAAATTCTGCAATAGCAAGCCGAACACCACAGCTGTGCCAATGAACTCACAAGTATTTGTAGAGTCGAATTTACTATATAATCTTGCATTTACTTATAGTTATAAAATAGAATAATAGAATAAGGAGTATATGACCATGGGCTAATGGTCATATGTTCCTTCCTATTCCATCGTGTTTATTTATTCTTTGGAACTTACTGCAATTTATTTTGAACTTATTGTCAAGTCGAGTTGTAAATACTTGGACATGCACACATAGTAAATAAATCCAAATACTTGCATATATGCCGTGTGATATCCAGTACAATAGAATGTCACCAACCCTTCCTATTTAATGGTAATTTAAAAGTTGTCTAATAATGCTTGAGGAATTACCACATACTTTACGTAGTTCGAAAAATGTGCAGCAGCGTTTTTCGAATAACGGTTAATACCATACTCGGAAAAACAGGATTATGATCTCCAACCCATCTGTCAACTGAAGAACAATCTGAAGATTATGGGAAAAATTTCCCTATTCTCGGGAAAGCCTCTGTCCAAAAGAGATACAACTTGCACCTTGACCAGTTGACGACTGTTTGGTGCATCGGTACAATCCTGGTTTTCGCACCGACGGTCCTGAGTTTGAGTCCCGGAAGCGGCAGATGTTTGTGTGATGAATACGAATTTGCACCTGAGTGGTGATTATTTACATATATTTCTATAAATGTTACATATCTATGTATCACATATGTATGTTTATCCGTTACCTTAGTAACCACAACACAAGACTGTCCGTGCTTACTTTGGGTTAGGGTGATTGATATGAATGTAAGAAATATTATTATTAGTCTACACGTGTTTCGCTCACACACAGATCATCATGACGAGTTGTTTAACTATGCAATATCTATCAGAGAGCACTTCGGTTATAATATTACTTCATATTCCAACTCATATTAGTTCGGAATACAGATTATTAAAAAAGTTTCCCATGAAAAATGGTGTTGAACTTTTAAACTCGTATCTTGAAAGGTCTAAAGGTCGTGACAGATATTGCAGAAGTTAGGGAAGGTCCTACTAACGATAAACTAAACTAAACTTAGTGGTTACGTAAGTCAATCAGCATGGAACGTGTTTAGTTATCGAATGGGGAACAAATATTGCCAAAGTTTGTAGATTTTGATGACTCTTCAACGTGTAGGTAAGGGATATATTGCTTGATATTGTTTCTTGATGGTTTTAATTAATTAAAGGGTTTGGTTTACGATCGTGGAGTAAAAGCAACATTTGTTAAGGTCTGGCACCGGAAAGGTGACCAAAAATTTTGATTTATCCGTTTTGTGCCTTTGGAAGAGACTAGAGGGGTCGTCGACGAATTTTTCGTTAACGAAACTAGACCGCCAATTGCCGTCTATCGACTAGTCGATAAACTAATTAAATTTATCGACTAATTAGCGCTATAACGGCAGACATTCAATCGACTAAGCGCGGTGTCTACGGAAGCGAAGCAACGACGGTGTCAAAGTCTAGATCTACCTTCGATTTGACAGTTTAAAAAACTACAAAGTTACTTGAACACAAAGAAATTGTACACCAGTCAGAGTACAATCAATAAATTTTAACTTTCCTTCATACGTTTCTAGACCAAGAACTAAATAAAAACGTTTTAATATTATCGTATTTAAGTCTTATTAAGAAGATCAACTGTTTTGTGTATCTGTACATTTTTAATTGCTTTATTTTTTATAAATATTGTTATTTGCTTTTTTATGGATTTTTGGTTTGATTTTTATCATAATGCTCTTTCTTGCCTTTTCACTCTAACAAGTCTATTTCCAAAAATAACCAATATCAACTCCTGAATAATATACTTAAGGTATAAATTGATTGACGATATTATTCTAACGGACGTATGCTTTTCATTCACACGAATTAAGCACGGTAAGACTTGTGATAAAGAAATTATATTCATACTAAAAAACTTATAAATACCCAAATACATCCCACTATGGTTTGGTTGATTTAATGACTTTCACAGATATATTTTTTTTTGTTATATGGGGGTTTTAAACAGTAGAGTGAATAAAGTTAAAGTACTAAATAAATTGTGTTTATCTTAGCGAACTAACTAAAATGAGCCCAGTGTATTTAGATGGATGCTAACAACTACAGATACAATTGGGACTAACTGATCAACGTGCCTTCCAAAGGATGAAAGCGGTTGAATTATTATTTTTTTGTATCTCATAGAATGTTCGGCCCTTGTATAAGTGGACATAACCTCTATCAAACTAAAAAAACACCTGAATTATGAAAACATAAATATAACCTTTTATAATTTTAAAACAAATAATAATAAATAAGTTATAATAGAAAAATACTACAAAAATCGACCCTGCCACAAGTTATTTTTAAGCGGAACTTGAACCCTCAACTTTTATATAAATTAAAATGGCTGTTTGATTTTAATCGTCTACTGCTCTTTAAATAAAGCTACCGAGCTTTATGAGCACCCGTCGAAATTTTCTAGTGCTTTTTACTTTTAGACGCTGTAGGTCATAAATGAGTGGAATATCCTCACATTGGATAGAAACATTTTTACAAATATTTGACACGAAACAGCTATTTTAATTTATGATTTTTATATTACAAGTATATCTGAAGTTTCGGGTTCCAGTCCCACCTAAAAGTAACTTATGAGCAGATTCGATATTTTCTAGTAATTCTCTTTTAATTTTTTTTACATATTTTATATGTTTCGTTTTGAAATAGTTGATTTCTTTGTTATCGACTTGTGTGTGCTAACAATAATTGGTAAGTAAGTATTTTAAGTAAGCATTTAGGTAGTTTATTATATTTCTTTCTAATATTTTATATAATAATGTATAGTATAATAAATTTCAAACAATGTTACTGTTTGTTTAATTATAATATTTCTTACATGCACACCAATTAGCCTAGCCCAAAGTAAGCACTGTAAAGCTTGTGTTATGGATAACAGAGTAACGGATGGACATACATATAAGAAACATGGATATGTAATATTAACAGTAAAATGAAAATAAATATAAAAGTAAAATTAAATCCCATGACTCAGGTACAAATGCTCGTAATCATCACACAGATATTTGTCTCTTCCGGAACTCTAAGCCAAGACCATCGGTGCGAAAGGAAGAATCGCTACCGTTGCGTCAAACAGTCGTCAATGCAAAAATGAAATGTTAGTGCCAACTTTTCACAATTCTTCTGTTACCATTTGATGTTTGTATTCATGCATTTCCAGCATTCCGGAAGTCATTCCAAACAGCGGAAACGTTTTGAGCACACCGTCGTTCCTGGCACAAACGGGTGGCACGTGGAACTATATAACTTACTATAATGTTCTACGAGTGATATTGGAAAAGAGAACTGATATTGGTTGAAAACATTGTGCTAGTATGCAACAGACACTCTTGATAAAATGATATAACTGACTTTGAGTGCAAGTCAAACAGCAATTGAATTGCAACTTCTAAGGCATGTGTTAGATTTATTAACTATTAAGTATGATAGTTAAGCTTTACATAATGTTTTTCTTGTTTAACTTAAAGAAAATCATCTTGATAGTTAGTGTTGTTTTCTAGAATGTATAATTTACTAAGGCAAAAACCAACCTTTAAGGAAACCAAACTCTGTTTTCACATATCCATTAATATCTCCAATTTTATGAACAAATAACCTTGCAATTTGTTCCAATCAAGTTATTTGTGCAATTAAAAACTTAATATCCTAGTTAACTTTCTTTAAATCTATTTTTATACAATAAAATCATGATCAATTTGGAAGAGATTGTTAAATAGAGCCAAATTAATAACAAAAGCATAGCTTTAGAGAAAATGGTCTGATGTGATGTCACTTGTCTGTCACCACCTATAAAAGACTGTGCTTCGGCCGTACTCGAACCTGAGTCATGGCTATTTATATTTATTTCTATTAATATTACTTATTTGTGTATGTATGTCTATCTGTTACCCTAGTATCCATAGCACAAGTCTCACGGTACCTTCTTTGGGCTTAGCTAATTGGTGTGAATTTAAGGAATATTATTAGTGCGTGTTCACACCAAACGTATAGTCAGCCGCCGATTGTGCGCAGGCTCACTATAAGCCTCAGTGTGAACGTAAAAATAAATGGTATTTTTTGTTCACATTAAGCTTACAATACGCTGTAGCTGACAATACGCCATTGGTGTGAACAAAACAGTCGGCTTGTATACGTTCACACCAAATGCGTACGCTGAGCGGCCGACTATTTTTCATATAAAAGAGCTGAATGGCTTGAGTTTCGCGCAGTATATCTCAGTTCACATTTCAAAACTGGTGACTCGAGTGTTAACTAAATAATGTTCGTTAATATATTGGCTATTCACGAAGCTCTTGAGGAAGATGAAGAAGGTAGTAAGAGAAAAAATTGGGTACATCCTCTAAATTTAAAGAGATATCATCTTGGTCAGTTTCATCGTTTATATTTGGAATACAGATGTTACCCTGATAAATTCAAGAAATATTTTCGCATGTCTCTAAAATCTTTTGATGAATTATTGTCATTAATACGTACCAAAATATATAAAAAGGATACTAACTATAGACGTGCTATTGAGCCAGAAGAAAGATTAATGATTACTTTGAGGTAAGTAAATTAAAAATATAGTAAGTTTAAATCAACATTTACTAATTATATATAAATCACAATTTCTCACACAATAGGAACATGTTTTAAATAGACACATCTTGGCTTAGTAATATAAAGTCCTCCTCATCAATTTCGATGAAGGCGACCCTAGACTGAATATTAAGTAAGTAATAGTTATTTCTGGTGTTTGGCTCGCTAGACCGAATTTGCCACTGACTGTATTGAGTTCAAATAGTTTTATAAACCCCCTTGGATAATTCGCTCAATATCTTCAACAGAATCAGACTCTGATTGTTCATCTAATGTTGCTCTTTCTTCAAAAACGTTAGAATTTGATGGCGATGATGCCAAGGGCTCATTGGCGTTGCTTTGTAAAGGTGAGGCACTGTTTTGATATGGTTGGGATGAATTTGGTTGTGGTCGGTTACTGTATGTTGATGACATGTATCCATAACCCACCCTATTATATTCATAATGTGGTTGATCCTCATATGCACTACTCGAAAGACCCGATCCGTAACTGCCATAGTTATCACTGTATTAAATTTTTTGTAAGACCTTCATTATCTCAAATTTGAATTCAAATAATTGCCTTTCAGACATCGTTTGCATGTCTGGTAACAAAGATAAAAGAAAATTAAGATGTGGATTCATATTCTTTTCTTCTTGTTTTTTCATGGAATTCAACAAACTTTCCTGAAATAATGTCAATCCCTTTTCCTTTCTAGTTGTTTTTGAAGCAGACGACTGCTCCGATGAGCTTTCTAAAATATCAACACTGTCTTCATTGATATTGAAAGAACTGTCACTTTCTTGTGAATGTGATGATGTTGGTTGTAAATTTGAGATAGAAGTATTCGAAGTCCGTGACGTCATCAAAAACTGGAGCATGTCCAAATACGGTGTTTTACGTTTTTTTGAGGCACCACTTCCACTTCTCATATTATTTTCTTTATTTTTTTCTCGAACAAAATAATCTCTGAGATGTTTCCATTTTTTTTGAAGTTCTTGAACTGTAATAAATGACTGGATGATAAGGATAATAATAAATATACCTATACGGAAAAACGAAACGCTAGCCCCAAAGTAAGGCCGGTCACATACATTCGGAATTTCGATTCGAAATACTGTTTCGGGATTCCGTTAATATATCACACATATACGTTTATTTCCGTTCGGAATAACAAGGCTCAGTTGAACGATCATACGGAATTCCGAATCAGATTAAATTTCGAACGGAAAACAACTGAGTATGTGGTTGATTGATAGATGTGTACATGGATTTAATGCGTTCGATATTACGAATCGATATTTCGAATCGGAATTCCGAAACGTAATTCCGAATGTATGTGACCGGCCTAAGTTCGAAGCTTGTGTTATAGGATATTGATTCAACAATACTATATTTTATAACAAATATATGTAAAAACAAACATCCAAGACCCAGGTCCATCTGAAAAAGTACAAACATCCATTCATCCAAACATCCTCACAAACTTTCGCATTTATAATATTAGTAAGATAATAATTTTGTTTACAGGTTTTTAGCTACAGGAGCAACCTATGGTACCTTAAGCGAAGACTTTTTAACGGGGAAATCTACAATATCTGCAATTGTTTGTGAAACCTGCTCGGTTTTGTGGGAAATATTAATGCCTTTGGAATTACCCCAGCCCACAGAAGAAATGTGGATAAACATATCTAACACGTTTTACAAAAAAACTGATTATCCGAATTGTCTAGGCGCTATAGACGGCAAACATGTTCGAATAAGGAAACCAGCTCACAGTGGTTCAAACTTTTACAACTATAAAAAATTCTTTTCAATCGTCCTTTTTGCTTTAGCTGATGCAAACTGTTTATTTACTGCTGTTGATATTGGATCATGTGGAAGAGAAGCAGACAGTAACATTTTTAAAAAAAGTAACTTAGGCAAAATGATAGCTCTTGGACAACTAAATATACCAAAATCTGCCAAACTACCTAATTCCAGTGGACCTGAACAACCATATGTGTTTATAGGGGACGAAGCGTTTAGTTTAAAATCAAATTTAATGAGACCTTTCCCAAATCGCAACTTGACTTTAGAACAGCGCACATATAATTTTCGTCATTGTCGAGCAAGGAGATGTGTTGAATGTGCATTTGGTATTTTGTCTAATAAGTGGAGAGTATTACATTCAAGTATAAATACTGATGTCAAAAATGTTATTAAAATAATACAAGCCACTTGCGTGCTTCACAATTTTGTTCGTAGAAGAGAAGGCATCAATTTCAAAGATCAATTAAGGACTTGTAGTCTTCGAGATGTACGAACATCGCGATTTGTTATGTCCACATCAGGTCAGAGGGTGAGGGACTTCTATAAAGAATATTTTGTAAATGAGGGTAAATTGGACTGGCAAAATAGATATATCTAAAAGTGAATATTTTTTATGTATGCATGGTCACCCTACTCAATTTTCTCTCATAAAAATATAATATACTCGATAATTGCCAAAATACACAAATTTTAATTTTGTAGATTCTCCTTCGAAAAGCAATCAAATGATTCATACTGACCTTTGATTGATACAATGTAACAAATGATGATGGGCTCTAAAGGATGTATATCTAGGGCTTTTATTTTGTCTGCTATCAGCATCTAACTAATTAAATTGAATTTAAACAGTGAATTTGGTTTTACTGTTTAGTTCTTAATAAAAAAAAACACTCACTAGTCTCGTTTTTTTTCTTTGTACCATATGTTCCCCATTCCTCGTACATAATGGACCCTATTTCCTCCCAAGCCAATCGACGTAAGTTTCTGTCACTATATTGTTTTAAATTTGTATTCCAAATACATTCTCTTGTATGTATTTCGGCAATAAATTTTTCGGTGTCGAACATACTTAACGTATGTTCCGTGCAAAATACTTGACTGAACTGAATTGAAAACAATCCGCCGGCCGATTTGAATCCAATACGCTGGCGTTCAGCCGCGTAGCCAATCAGCGTCCGCGGCACGTAGTGACGCACTTTATTAGTCGGCCGCCGACTATCAGCGTCTACGCATAGCGTCATGGCGTATTGTCGGTTTGGTGTGAACGAAAAAGCGAATATGTATGGAATTACAATACACTGCGTAACGCTCGCTCACTGTCGGCGGCTGACAGTCAGTTTGGTGTGAACACTGCCTTAATGTTTTCTTTTAAAAGACTAGCGGCCCGTCCCGGCTTCGCACGGGTGGACAAAATTCTTTATATTTTTTCTATTATTAAATAATTTTCCGTTAGCGCCATCTAGCGTCCATTGCTATGGTAACGTTATTGATACAATCGAAAAAGAGCGGGAAAAAGAGCGGACAGACAAACAAGAAATTTGTGAGCTTAGATAATAGATTAAGAACAGAACTCCTTTCTTACATCAAAACGTAACAATTTCTGAAGAGATGAGAAATTCTATTTCACGGCAGTCATAACTGTTGCTCGGAGAATTTTTGTTAGAAAATGTTAATTCTCAAAACGATCAATGGGGGCTTAAAGCGAATGCGACAATATAATCGAAAGCTAAAAGCTTCCCATTGACATTGTGATTCCTTTTAAGTAAACCATTAGTCCTGATACGGAATCAGTTCAATTTACATCAGAATGCACATTAAAGTGTCCCGGCGTTGTTTGATCGCGATAGAATATTCTAGAGACCTAATGAACGTTCAAGTTGAAGGATTAACAATGCCTAATAGAAATCCTGGGAAACCCGTCTCACTAATTGTATGAAGACACTTTCGTTATTAAATTAGCATTGTTGACGCATATCAAATTATTTTTAACTGGAAAATAAATGTTCTGTCTTCTATTTAATTATGTATTTCAAATAGTCTCATGTTTTGAACATGTGGGAAAAAAGGGGTGCAGTGAAAAACCAACGTCAGCTTGACATCTGACATATGCTGAACTAGTTCCCTTTTAGCACAGTCGAAGGACAACCGTCCGTGCAAGGTGTGTCGCTTTTAATAAATGGATATGGACTTCCAAAAAGTCATTCATCGCCTGATTATATCAAATATAAACATATCGAATTAACTTCATCTAAATACACAATACCATAGGTTAACTGCAATGCGTTTCCGCCCCCACGGTACAAAAGTCACGTTTGCTGTGTTATAAATCAGAAAAAAACCTATTCTATCTCCTAAATTGGAACAAATCCAGTAAAATGAAAAAAAAAATCATCAAAATTGGTTCAGTAGTTTCCGAGTTAATCCCGAACATACATCGTGACACGAGATTTTAAGAAATGCATGCGGTGGCGACCTATAATTAAAATAGCACCTGTTAAGTATTGGAGAATTTTTGTAAATATTGTACCGGTATATATTTTGTTGGTTGTCCTTAAATAGAAAAATATAAATAACAATAACTGTGTGCCTACATACTGAATAAAAAATTGTCATTCTTTTTGAGGAATTGAGGTCGCGCCATCCCGGTTAAGCATAACACTACGTCACCAAGACAATGGTACATAATCAGTAGTCTTCCTGATGTTCTTACTATAAGGGAACAGGCCTTGCTGATAAATGAAAATATCTTAGAAAGAAAATAAGTCATAACTAACCACGTGAGCCCACTGCTGATTGTCGGGTGCTAACTGTTTTTGAAGTGGAAACTTCTTTAGCATCGTTGAGATTTGAAAGTCGATAAAAAGAGACAGACACATAAATTTATAAGATTTAACGTAGGAGAAAACGAGATAGGAGGCATTATACAGTGTCTCTTATGTTCGTGGTATGTACTTTACTTACCATAAGCTTCTTGTATCATTTATCGAAAATATAATCTCTGAGTCTGAATAAATCTATGTAATATATACGAATAAAATTTAAAATAATTATCTAACTTTGTATCACAATGATCATTACTAAAACCTACAATTATCCTCTTCCTGAAATTATACCATAATTTTTGAAGGTTTCACTTCTACCACGTGTGAATTGCACACATGTTTTCTTGTATTATTTGATTTTATACTTATTTTTTTTTTAAGGTTTTTAATTTTTAGTTCTTGTAATTGAAATCCGTCTTATTGCTATGGTTTCATTGACATGTTTTCAAATATGACTTTTGTGTATTATAAAATTATTTTTATGGTATTATTTTTTACAAAATTCTTATTATTTTTTTATTAAACTCATAATTGAATATTTGCACATCGACATGATTATTCATTTGCTAGAATAACAATAGTCAAGCAAATAAATATATCTTATCTTAACGACTGCAAATGGAGCAATGGACCAAATGGCTCAAACAAGGTGGAGTCTAACTTGGTATTTTTTACATTTAATTATTCATTAAATAAGACACTGCATTTACAAATTTCTACTTCTTTATTTTTTGTCTATAACGGAATATTAAATTTGATTTCCATATATTTAACAATTATTAATGATGGTGTGGAAGATGTGATAAAGATAGAAAAAGGGACGCTTGGATGATTTGGACATGTAGAGAGGATGAATGAAAGAAGACTGAAAAGACAAGTTTATGAGGCAAATGTGCACGGGCAAGTCGGTAAAGGCATGGTCTGCCTAAGGCGTATTTTCAGGGACCAAATAGCAGATGTCCTACAAAAGGCCAGGTCAAAAGCACCCTTAACCGCTGAGCTTGTATGCAAAATCTGATGAGAGTTTAAGAAGCGGGAGATGTATTCGTATGTCAGGAACTTAAAGTGGGCATTGACAATCAGTTTTTCGCGTCAGTTCAGACATAAAACTGTGGCATCACTCCAAATGGTTTTAGGCCAACTCGATTCCCTCCTTCACTGGCGTCACTCCGGCCCTTCAGTTTTCGATCGGCCGGGCTGTTGAGAGGAGTACTACTTGTTTGTGTCGAAAATAATGAATTCTATATGAGAGAACCTATTTGCCCTCATGAGAAATTGACTGCCGCTCTTCATTTCTTAGCATCGGAGTAAATAGTATATACAACAACACGCTCATTCACCGCGGGCGCTGTGAGCGAACTGAGGCCATAGAATTTACGATCACACTAACGATCAGTTTGGCGCGTCGTGCAGAGTTGGATTTATGGTGGTCTCGGAAATACGTGGCGCGTCGTCAGTTAAAACTCTGAAGTGATGATTCGACACTCACGATCAAATTTTGGATTTACATCAGTTCAACTAATGCGAAAAACTGATCGTTAATGCGTAGCTTTAGAAAGTGGAAATCTCTGATTTCTGCCTACGCCTACGGAGAAAATTGTGATATTATAAATGTATCTAATAATAATAAAGATTTCTAAATATTCAATATTCTCTAGTATATATTGGTCGATTAAGTTAGATTCCTGATAGAAACGAGCGATTTATTTTAATAAATAAAAATCAAGTGACGTATATGTGAACGTAACTTTATAAACCTTCTCGTTATTTCAAAATTAGAACCACTCATCTTTGTCCAGATTAAAAACAATTTAGAAAAAAAAGTTAGCGTCAACAAATGAAATAGAATTGAAGGCAAACGAGGGCCGAATTGCTGCGACAGATGTTGCATGAAGAATTGTCTCGAAAATTAAGCCATTTTCCTGTTTCAAGAGTTTCACTTTAAAACCGCCCAATATTCATTAGGATAAAAAGCTTTTTCCCGAGTGTTTTATTTCAATTTATACGCTAGCTGTTTGTTTATTGTAAGAGTTTACAAAGTGGAAAACAATTACTTTAACTGTAAATTAATTTCACTTGTTACTGTGATTTGTAAAGGCTTCATATTTAATGGACTTAAATGGATAGAGAATAATGGACTTTGGACAGTAACAAAACACTTCAGTTTTAAAGTTTTAACATTCGGGTGTAACGAATATATTTCTTATTTTAATTTATATTTTATTTAGCCCTGTAGGTATTCTAACACTTAAATTTGTTATAAAAAACCGATTAATGATACAGGAGGCACTCATGCTGCAATTTGCTTGTCTGAATATCAGATAAGTTATTTTAAATATTTTTTTTAATGGGTTGGCTCTTGATCCCAATCAACCACGGGACCAAGGCAGATTCTTTTATGGAACGAACTAACCCACAAGGTACCTATTCGCCCTGGCTTTAAAAATTGGACGGGTTAGAAGTACTCGGAAATACAGACGCAGGGAGGGAGTTCCACTTCTTTGCTGTGCGCATTATAAAAGATGTTGAGAAGCGCAAAGTGCGTCTGGATGTCCGATGGAAAATATTAACTATACTAAAAATAATACATGTACACCAAAATTATAGAAAAAATATCTTATAAATCTTTTCTCCGTTATATTTCCAAACTACTTTTCCATGTGAGATAGAAAATAGTCTTCCAATCACTTGACCTCTAGTTTACTTTATATTTGGGAGTAATTTTTAATTTTATCCATTTTTGATTATGTTGTATGGTATGATCTGTACTTTCTATATCACACAAATAAAATAACGTTTGAAATAAATGTTCATAAAACCTCTAAGAAAATTCTACCATTTTTGGTAGAACAGAAACACAACTGATAACGCAAACTGCTATAGATTATCATTTAATTTCACCCCAAACTATGAAATTGAGTTATTGAAAGGCGTTTGTCGTCTGGAATAACAAACATCATTGCCGAAAATCCCATTTCGAATCTTTAAAGCGATTAGTCTGTATAATATCATATTCCTTTCTATAATAAATTGAACATTGGATCTCAACTGGTTCACAGCGGTTGCAGAGTTCGTTGTTAATTAAAAGCTAATTACAATTGTTAGATCAAAGGGTCAAGTAATAGGGAAAATGGACTACTTTTCTTACTTGGAAAATGGAAAACATCTTTAGACTGTTGAGACAGACACATCAATTCATAAGATTTAACGTAGGAGAAAATGAGATAGGAATCATGATACAGTGTCTCTTTGAAACGAAAAAGCGTCAGTAAAAAGAGATAGACACATAAATTCATAAGATTTAACGTAGGAGAAAATGAGATTTGGATTTGTGAGTTAGTTTGTTTGTAAAAAATATTGAAATTTCACGTCTACCACGTGTGCATTGCGCACATGCTTTTTTTATCATGTGACTTTTTTCGTTTCAGTCAGAATTTTCGCTAATGTCCTGTAGTGGGAGATACACGAAATACTGCGTTAAAAGTACCCAAGGATTTGCCTAAATTTTGATGACTACTTTATTTCTTGAGTGAACTCTGTCTGGGTCCTAAAAACAACACAACAGAACACGTCACAACACAAAGGGATATTAAAATATGTATATAAATGTTGGGGTTATCGTACAGTAAAAGGTTATAGGGAATCGGCTAGAGTTTTATGCTATTTTTTTAAGGTGGTTACACACACATAAAAAGCCAGATTTGTTAGAAATGGAAAGGAGAGTATTAAGGTTAACTAGACGGGGAATGCTAGGAGGAAATTGATCGTTAAGGTATATCAAGCAGTTAAAAAACTTGTGGTCGGTAGTGTCCTCGTCTTGATCTTCGATGCATGGATAGTTTTCCGTTGCGTCAAGCAGCCCTCAAATATATTTTTTATTTTAACTGCATGTATTGATTTAGAAGAATCCTAGAAAAAAAATCGACTCGGCTAACAAATTGTTCTTAGGTGGGACTTGAACACGCAACTCTGCTCTCAGAATTGAAGTGTTGTGAGTACCCATCGATTTTTTTTCTAGTTATTTTTTCTATTTACGCTTAAGGCTTCATCAATGAAAGGAATAACATCGCTTTCGAAAAAAATAATATCATTTCAAATTTTTATATTTTGCATTTTCAACAATAATCTAAGATTTTATAAAATAGCAGTTCCATTATATAAATGTACTTGACTATGATTCTATGCTCACTTTTAGATGCATATCAGTTTGTGAAAGAGGTTTTGTTTTAGGTTACACTGTAAGGATTATAGTAGCAATGTACGGTAGAGGAATAGAACTATCAACAAATGCTTATTTTTCTATATAAATTGGAAAACAAGGAAACATATATTATTCAAGCTAATATTATAAATACGAATGTGAGTTTGTTTGTTTGTTTGTTACACTATAACGCCTTTTATGATTTCATGATGATTGCTTGAATAGTCAACCGATAAACATTTTTCAGACATTTTGACACAAGTACAGTACATAGGGTACCTTTCATCCAGAAAAACAGTACTCTTCCCTAGGGATAATGAAATAGTTATTTGTTATTGCAAGACCGGAAACTTGAGATTTAGTCGAGTTACTTCTTTTCGTTTCAAAGGTACGAGATGCTAAAATTTTTCACCTCACCACAACGAGGAAAATTTTTAGGTACAAGAAACGGCTTAAATGAAATGTAAAATCAGTTTATTTAAATTAAAAATTAAATATAACATTATTGTTGCAATTACTAATGTTGTAGCTATTTTTGTTTTTAATTGTTTTTTTATAAATGTGAATCGAGTAAGAATACAGATCACCTTGAGAGTTCTCTTTCGAGTAAGGTCCAAAATTCAATTATATGTTATGAAATGTCACCCACCATACATTTCAAATTGTTATATTTAACAAATAGAATATTCTTAATATTATTGATTCTTGTTGTAAAGGAACTAAAATAATTTAATAAAACCAAAACGGAGTATTATAGTATTAATTAAAATAAGAATAAAATGTAACTTGTAAAGACTATAATGACAATCCGGAATGTTCCATGTGTGTTTTTCATTGAATGGAAAGATTCTAATTTTAAAACACTTTTCCACGAATTCCAGAAATTGAATGACAAACAAAACTGCTCCAAGCGTGTGAGGTGAAAAAAATTATCTTACATTCACACCAATTAGCCTAGCCCAAAGTAGGCACTGGAAGGCTTGTGTTGTGGATACTAGGATAAAGGATAGACATACATACCCATGACTCACGTACAAATGCTCGTATTCAATACACAAACATCTGCCCCTTCCGGGATTCGAATCCAGGGCCGTTGGTGCGAAAGGCAGGACCACTACGGTTGCACCAAATGCTCGTCAAAAAAGATAGAAATAAAACTTTCAATCGGTACTCTACATTAACGCGAGCAAAGCCGCAAAAGCTTGTTTTAGATCTTCATAAGCAATATAGGCAACGTACAGAAGTTATTAAACGCACTTAAAGCAATTTACTCCAAATTTATGACATTCGGCTCGGTACCATAGTGTTTCCGCGTCAGTAATTCTCACAATCCGAAATTCAATTGTCATAATGCTCCGTATTCCCCGCATTAATTGCTAAAAGTTACAAAATGTCTGCTCAGATTTCTCTTTGAGATATACAAATAAAGTTATCCTACAGGATCTAATTGGGCAAACAAGAAATACGTTTAAGGGCTTGTTAAAGTTCCCTCACCCACTGCGGTTTAGCCTTTATATTATTCTTTTTAATTTGTTTTTGCGCTTTAATGCTATCTTATATTCCTTTCTTTAATTACTTTGCGAGTGGCTTGAAGAACTGTTGTCGTGTCGCCTTCGCGTTTCTTAACTTTACTCAATTAAAAGTTGCGATTAGAAATTGCTTTACGAACTGCCGTTTTTCTTACGTCGTTGTCTTTTAACTTTGTATTTTGTATTTCAGCTTTGGATGTTGCTTTAGATTCCGATATTACATGGAATATTGTAGCCACTTTTGGGACGGCTCAGAGAAATACCAACTTGCTACACTGGACACGATTTAGCGCAGGGCTCATTGGTGACAGCTAATTGGGGAAGAGTAAGGTTCGCAACTTAGCTCATAGCCGCAAAGTTGCCTGTCTGTCGATCTTCTACAGACTGTACTTTGGAGAGTGTGCTCAGGAGCTGCATTTGCTTATACCAAATCCCCTTTTTTTCTGTCGGATATCCAGACGCACTGCGGGCTACTATCCTTTCTTGGTTGCTATTCCTACCTGTCGCAATAAGCGCTTCGCAACATCCTTCATAATACACACAGCAAAGAAGTGGAACTTTCTCCCTGAGTCTGTATTTCCGAGAACTTATAACCCGTCCATTTCAAAGCTAGGCTGAATTCTGGGTTAGCTCGTTTCATCGTGGATCCTGTCTTTTTTGTTTTCTTTATTTATTATTTTTCTATTATAGCTCCTAAATACTGGTATAATTCAAATGAATTTGGTATCAATTTAGAGCTAACAGTTTACTTTTTAAAATGGTATTATTATTCATAACTCAGGATCGAACGGAATTAATTCTAAGTTAGCGGTTCCATATTCTTGCTCGCGAGTGTACATGGGTCGTTCTTCTTTTTTACCGACAGTGAAACGACGTTTTTCTGTTTTTTTTTGGTTTTCAAACTATCCATAATTGTGGTTTTTGTGTGGAATTTAAAAGAAATTGCATGTGTGTTGTCATTAGGACTAATTAAAGTTTCCTTTGCGGCAAATATTAATTCTTTTTTTATGTTGGTTTTAAAAAAAAAAATAGAGTGGCCTTTTTCTGTGGAGACCACTTACCACTCTGTCACGGCATTCCACGGAAAACAAACGAAAAAATATGTTGGTTGGAGAAAATGAAAAATTACATAATATTAATAGATAAGAAAAATATGGACGTTTATTCGAATCGAATTAAAAAACCGTAAATATCAATACTCCAACGAGATGCCATAATAAGACGAAGGACAGACCATTGTCGGTAAAAAAGTAGAACGACCCACTTACATACATACATATATAATCACGCCTTTATTCCGCAGGGGTAGGCAGAGGTCACAGATTTCCACTTTCCGCGATCCTGACATACATCTCCCTCTTCTTCAACTCTCTTCAGACAGACTCTTTCATACAAGCTCATCGGTTAAGGGTACTTTTGACCTGGCCTTTTTCAGGACATCTTCTGGATGGTCCCTTAAAGTTCGCCTTGGTGTGCCTTTACCGTCATGGGTATGTGCCCATAGACATTTGCCTCACAAATTTGTTTTGTCAATCTCCTTTCGTCCATACTCATTACATGTCCAAACCATGTAAGTTATAACAAAGTTGAAATCACCAATACAATTTTATTGTGGTTCCTCTGCCCAAACTTATTGGTATAGTACAGGCCAGCGGTGAACGTGATAAATGAAGCAATTCATGAGCAATACAGACTAATTATCTAGCGGTTGGCCTGCAATAGCTGGGTCGCCCTATTCCCGATCGCTGGTCGATAGGGTACGAGTATCCGCGAGTTTCGAGTGGTCCAAGGAAATTGAATAGATAAATAAATTATTTATTTGAATTACAAATGCACGTATACTAAGGGAAATGAAAACAGCAAAGAGTGATCTAGCTTGTATATCACACCAGAAGAAAAAGGCTTTTAGATTTTTATTAAATATGTAGGTACAAAACGGTTTTCTGTTAAAGAAAGGAATTGAAATAATATTCACATCTAGTCGTAAAAATCCCTAGTTTCCAACGCAATACCGTTATTATTTCTTCATTACTTGGTACATACGTTGTGTAATACAGCTACTAGCATTTGTTGATTCTAACACTAATTTATTACTGGTAGTTGGAATATGCAATGTTCTCTAGGAAAATCTTATGATTGGTGACGCGTGAGGTGGATCGTTAAATTCCCTAAAACGTAGTCGAGCGAACCGATGATTGCAGAATCATGCGTCACGCTGTTAAACATATGTTGCCTTGTGTAGAGTTGTTAATTCTACGATGACGCAAACTAGTGTTTGAAAGGATTCTACATAAAATCCTCTACATAGAATTAACGACTCTGAATTTAGGTCGAAGAGCTGGATGATCTTCAAAGTTAGGTTTCATGTGCAGTTTCACAATGTAATATCTATCTTGTTGTCTTGTTGTTGTTGACCGGTATAAGGTTTCACAATAATCTTAGTTTGGTATCATTTTACTATTATTTTGTAAAGTTTGTTTTAATTTTCAGTACTGACAAATATTTTCTAAGTTATTGAGAACGTCATGGTAGTAAAAGTAATAAAACCGGCCAAGATCCAACCTAACTTAGTCTGTTGAGCAATAGGAGCAGTGGCGGGTAATGGATTATGGACAGAAATATAAACGCCAGCTACGATCACAATAGATATAAAACATTCGGCGAACAGAGCCAAAGACTTGACAGGAGTCTTATTATAGACCCAATTTATTATATATGTTTACAAAGCAAATTGTAAGTTAGTATGCTTAAAGACCCATTCACGCTGTCAAATATTACTTACGATCCTATTCTATTCTGTTTATAGAGATAGCTCTTATAGAGGGGCCAAGTAGTGTTCCGTCCATTACATCGGAGTAAACCAGTTGCTTTATTGCCACTGTTTTATGAATGCGTTCATTCACATATTTGCAGCATTATCTTAAAATTAAAGTTATTGTGTCTTTAATAACACAATAACTTTACGGAAACACCACACACACACACACACACACGCACACACACACGCACACACACACACGCACACACACACACACGCATTCATTTTTTAATTGTATACTGTTTAGATCCAGTCAATTTATTTTCTTTGATGTATAATTGTTGTTAATTGTATAGGTTCGAGGTGGGCGCTAACAACTGCGACACAGTCTCTGACTAATGTAGTTGTAAACGTTATTTTGTGTTGTAAACCATTATTAAACATAAATAAATTATTATTATTATTTTAATATATATTATAAGAGCTATTATAGGGATGTATATAAAGTGTTTACTTTGGTTTTGGCTGTTTGATGTGAATGTAATTATATAAAATAGTACGTATTCGCTTTGACTGTCAATTTGTACCATCCAATAAGGCCAGATGTAATTAATGTATTCTGTATAACCATAACGGAAGACAGAGGTTCAAGTTTAATCTAGCGAAATTTGGGATCACCGCTATAGGAATGTGGGCTACGGAAGGAACGCTGTATAATCTTATTCATTCGAGATGTCTCTCGTTTGAACATTAGCTTATCCATATGAGCGCAAGGAACATTTAATCTACATATCAAAATTAGAGAGCGATTTGAATATCTTAGCTTTTGATTGTTTTGTTTAGACAATATTTATCTATTTACACTATCATAATGTTATAATTAAATTTAAAAATATCATAATGCAATATAAATTATACCTAGACACAATAAAATAACAAAAAAAATTATATTTAGTTCTTAAATTTGTGCACATTACACATTTGATCTTTTGTCCTCTGTCGCTTCAGCAAAATGGGCGGATATTTCTTTAAAAAAGAGCTTGGTTTTCAGGCCCCATTAACTCATAGTCTCCACACGGAAGGGAACAAAGATATAACGACTTGTAAGTGCTGCATACTTTCGAACTTGCGACTTTCTGAGCTGCAGTAGCCCCAGATTCCTTCGATGTAGCTGCTACATGTGATGATGCCAGAGTGTCGACACAGGTTGCATGCTAAATCAAAGATATATCATGTCGCCAGGGGACAAGTGTCATGTCATTCGGTCTTTTTCCATCATCTCGGAAAAAGAAGAAACTTTAGTTTGCGTGAAATTATGTATCTTAATTAAAATATTTAACCAAAGTAATATTATAAATTATAATAGAAAAATATTATTTAAAATTGACTCGGTTCACAAATTATTCTCTGGCTGGAAAGAAGGAATGTCAGCTGAGAATAATATGTGAGTCCAGGCAGGTAATTTGATTCCACCTTATATATAAAAACCCATGACTCAGGCACAAATGCATCACACAAACATCTGCTCCTTCCGGAACTCGAACCTAAGACCACTGGTGCGAAAGATAGGATCGCTACCGTCGCACCAAACGGTCGTATAGATTGTTTCATTTCTTGAGTTAATTTTGTGTGGTGGGTTCAATGGTGTGTGTGTATATAATGTTTTTTTTTGGGCTAACGAGTTTTTTAATCGAGGCAACTGACAAACGACACTCCAGAGTTTTGATACACTTCATTGCCATTCCCCGGGCAAACACAGTTTGGCTTAAAAATACGGAGCAGTATTTCAAATTATTTACAAGAAAAATACAGTTGCTTTTAGAGACGTTAGGAATTTTTAATTAAAGTTTTTCAGTGGTATACCGCCAATTATAAAAAATAATAAAAAAAATATATTCAGACAGAGTCCATAGCTGTGGGTAACCATTTTTCTTAATGACTGTGTGGGTTTTGATTCATTTGTTAGGAGTTGATAATTAATGGCTATAACAAATAATAAACTAAGTAATAGCGTAGGTGTTTTTTGTTTTATTCAGATAAACATAACACACAATTTTATCTTAATAAATAATTAAAGTTTATAGATAATAAAAATTAACTGTGCAACCAACATCAGTTATTACAGAAAGATAAACTTATTTTAATTTTAGTATAAAATAATAGGCGCCACCATCATAATATGGTTAATATACCAAAGAGCCTAACTAAGCGTTTTGGTTCCAATATTATGATCCGTACCGTTAAAGAGTGGAACTCTTTGCCTAAATCCGTGTTTCCTGACAAATACAATTTAGCGGTCTTCAAGTCACGATTGAATAGGTATCTTCTAGGCAGATGTGTCACATCCTAGATCGCATCGTCGCTTACCCAGGCGAGATAGTGGTCAAGTGCCAACTATTTACTATAAAAAAACATTGATCAATAAATTACTACTACGTTAAACCAAACTACAATCAAAGTAGACTTCATTTTAATAAGATACAATATGAGAATAATGTGATTATCAAATCTAATAATACCAATTATTGTAAATTGAGATGGTATTACACAATAAACTGGTTGAAACATCGGGATATAAAGGTACCAATATTAAAACCACTTAGTCCAGCTTTAAATTATAGAGGTTAACCGCTTAAATGAGTCTTGGCCCGCGCGGTAAACCCTCAAATCGACCTTATAATGCCGAAAAGTTCCTCCCAATCGCCTTAATAAATAATTATTTAAAACAAAAAAAAATCGGTTTTGAGGTATTTGACTGACTGATAGTTAACGCACATCCTTAATAGCTAAACCTAGAGAATATTTAGAGGGCCTGCTAAGAAGACGCTCGAGAAGAAAGGATATTTTAAAATTCCCAAAGGGAATGTTGATATAAGGGATAACCTGCTATAGAAAATCTGTTATTTTCAAAGTAAAAGGCATGAAATTTGATACACGTGCTCCTAAAATAAATGTATGCGCATAAGAATTTTGAAAATTTTACTCTTAAGTGGGAGAAAAAGTGGTTGAAAGATTTTATGAAAACTACACTTTTTCTTTTTTTTTCTAGTTTACATAAGCGCTAGTTAGCCTAGCCCAAAGTGAGCACTGTAAGACTTTTGCTATAGATTCTAGGGTAACGGATAAACATACATATATAATCTATAAAAATGGAATAACGGAAGATTATATTAGGTCCTTACATATGAAATTGGCGTTTTATACTGGAGGAATGAATATAATTTCGATTTTTGAAGCGAAAACTTTCTTAGCATCGTTGTGATTTGAAAGTCGCTGAAACGAAAAAGCGACAGTAAAAAGGGAGAGACACATAACTTCATAAGATTTGACGTGTGTTGATACGTGTTTGTGTGCGCATGCGTAGTACAAAGCTTGGGAGAAGGCATCACAACAACCGTGGTATTTTGTATACGTGTACGTATCTTCTACCACGTGTGAATTGCACACATCCTTTTTACCACGTTTTACTTAACTTCACTTGTCTGTCTGTTGGTCTGTTGGTTTGTCGTCAAAATTTGAGATCCTTATTTCAACCTCTTCCTCTTATCCGATTTGGCTGAAATTTTGTATACAGGCTTGTTTCACCTAACAATTTCATATTTTACAGTTTTACATCCTAAAACCACTTAATTAGGCTTTAATTAAATTAACCTCCACGTGGTGTGTCTGGATATTTGATATATTGGAAACGTTTTAATTTTTTGGAAATTTTTCAAATTCTGCGTATGAATGTTCAGAACAATACATAATATTCAATAAATTTTAGAATATTTGTATCGTAAATTTTCATTATTACCAAAAATTTATTTTTATCTTTTTAGTCCATTTGTAAAAATTTATTTTCTCCTTTTTAGTACATCTATAACCCGTAGTAAAACGTGGTTTTTTAAAAGTTTTTTTTTTTAATGTATTTCATTAATAAAAGTTGCACCATAGTTATCAATGCATTTTGCCATCTTATAGGTAGTTCATAGATTCCTTTACTAAAAATCTAAAAAAGTATAATTTTATACCCGCTTAATAAAAATTTAATTTCACAAGTAATTTTTCCTAGTAATATGTTTTGGATATCTAAATGTAACAATTAAATGTTGAAATAACAAAGATATAATAATACATATATATTTGTTTAAAACAACTATAGAAATCCAATGAAATATTACCATTTTGGGTAGTATAATCACGTTTGTTGGCAAAGGCATTAAAATTAGTTTCAATATGGGCTTCGGTCAGGCTCAGGTGTCCCAAAAGACCCGTCGGGTAGCTCCTGTCACATTTAATTGGCTCCCAAAGTTTCCCCGTGAAATTGAGACTGATATATTCCCGTTTCCCAAAAGAATACCTGCCGTATGTTTTCTTTTTGGAACCTTCTTTTTTTATTGGATGTCACACCCATATCAACGGTGTAACGCGATGTTTAACTTTTAAATTGAATATAAAATAAATCTTTGATAGGAACGTAATGGCGTAGAGTTTGATTCGTTCGGTTTATGATTGGGGAAGGTTAGCGAATTTTTCAATGGCAGATCATGGCATGGGTGACCAATTTTATTATCTTTGTGTTTTGGAATGTAATTAGTCTTCGTTGCTTATAAGTTTTTATGGTACGATAATAATAATAAAAATATATTAAAACCAATTAGCCTAACCTAAAGTACTGTAAGGCGTATGTTATGGATACTAGGGTAACGGATAGACATACATATATCATACATAAATAAGTTATATTCATTGGAATATGTATAAATACCCATGACATAGGTACAAATGCTCATATTCATAATACATACATCTACCCCTTCTGGGACTTGAACCCAGGACCTTCGGTGCGCCCGTGGAATCATCGGACTGTTCTTTTGTGAGGATAACAGAGGCCATTCTGTTACAGTAAAGACTGATCGATATATTGAAATGATCAAGAACTTTTTTGCGTCAGCTTTACAGGGATTTTCTGGCTTTAACCATTTAACTTGGTTTCAACAACATGGGGTCATATGCCACACCTCGAACGATTCTATGGCAGCAATGAGAGAAATTTTCGGCAAAAAAGTCATTTCAAAAAGAGATGACGTAAACTACCCTGCTCGAAGCCCGGATTTATCCTCTACGATTTTTTTTCAACCCGTATATTTTCTTTTAATAAAAGAACTAAAAGAAAATATACGGGAAGAAATACGACTCTTTTCCGTATACACCTGCCAAGCAGTAATTGACAATTTCAAGTTTCTGCAAGACTGCAGTGCCAGGCCAATGGAGGATCTCATTTGGATAATGACATATCCATCAAATAATATTCCCTTTTGCAAACTTACTTTAGAAACAAACATCTGTTTACTTTTGTTCCTATTATGATTTTTATGGTTACTTCAAATGTTACGGAAATTCAGGTCCACCCATAGATCATAGATTTTATTGTCCAAGCTGCCGCACTAAACGGTTGTCAAACCTTTTCATAAATATGAATATTATTCGAAATTTATCCATTTGTAATTCCCGGTCAGCGTTCTAGGTTTAACCATTAAATGAAGGTTCTTTGTAGAACATAAAAAATGAAAAAGGAAGGAAATTATAGCGTTTTTATGGACGATGTAACAACTTGACAACTTTTCTTTACCAAAGTCAACAAATTAATGCGACCTCAGGTCGGAACGTTTAGCATAATAAAGCTGACTCAGTAAATAGCGTTGCGAATACGGCGTCGAGCCATTTGTGCTTGATTACTGTTGAATTAATTCCCCCTCAATTGGAACATACGAATTTGCCTCATGGATGTTATACTTAAGTAAATAGCTGAATTTCTAATAAGATTATTATGTTAATGAGAGGCTAAGTAAACAAAAATCTATCTAATATTTTATTATAGTATCAGTTGTTACGTAGAAATTTCCTAAAACGTACCCCGCCCTAAATTGTTTGTGGTCAGCTACAAGGCGCCGTCTATTTCGTCTGTGGGACGTGTATCGTGACCGTCTCAGAACAATAACTAAAGCTATAGAAGGAGTGCTAAAATAACAACACAATACGTTAATTCGTACTATTTTGACTTATACAGTTGTAAATGTGTAAGAAAGAAATAAGTATACAGATTTTGTTTCGTAATTTACAAGGTCGTCACTAGTTTCCCTTACGTCAGTGATGCAATGACATCGATATTACTATCGATAAAAATAAAATTAAAAACGTAAAAAAAAAATATGCTGTTGGTATGTCTATGACACTAGAACGGTCGGTAATGTGTCATAATAAACGTGTAGAATCTGCAATATGAACATTTTATAATGCAGTATTCATGAGTAGAATTTTGGACCGGAACCAATTTATTTATTAGATTTGCAGTCTTCAGTATCTAGAGAAACCAGGTAGGTACAGTTAAAAAATTGCACTTTGTATAGGTATATCATATTAGGCTACATGTTTCTATTTTAAGTTAGACCTCTAGCAGTACATTAGTGAACACTGCATTCAACATTAAATTTTTAATAGGTATAGATTAAAAAAGAGGAACAATTTTAAAAGAAAATTAATAGACTATTTAAATTAAATTAACCAACTATTATTTTATACATATTTACTTATTATTTTTATATTTTTATATACTACTCTGCCAAGAAAGTACCGGGAAAAGATCAATAATATACACAATGTTTGTTATTCATCCAAATTTATTTTATCACCTTCAAAGTATGCTCCTTCCGAAACGATATACTTACGCTAACTTAATCCAATCATCAAAACATTTTTTAAACGCTGTTTCCGGAATTGAGTTCAGTTCTCGCCGCGGATTTATTGTCATTTTTGTTTACACACTCTAAAAGTGCTAGGTATTCGGCTTGAACATATTCTTGTTTCAATTTTTCTATCAATATGTTATAGAGTTGAGATTACTTCGCGTTGCTCTTTAATGTTCTCTTTGTTAGTGTTTATTTTGCGAAGACGTCAATTGCTGGTCTTTTTAATCCTTTCTAACTCTTTTTTTAATATTCCAATTTGGTTTTTTATAATCTGCTATAATTTTCTGTAAATTAGATATCAGTTCAGAGATATCGGAATCAGTATTTGTTTCAACTGTGGTCATAGATTTGGGGCGTTTACTTGGTGGTTCATAATTCCTTCTTAATGCGATAGTGGTTTCTGAAACACAAAAATATTATTGTAAATAAGCTATCATTATTATTTGGGATACACGCTGCCAAAATGTTAATTGAAAATCTGAATATTTATTGGTAGGATCGAAATAATTATATGACAAAGCAAGACTAAGATAATGTTTGGAATAAAAAAGGAGCAATTGCATGTTCTGTAAATGTAATGTGGGTATAGCATTGTCTTTCAGCCGCCGAAATCAAATGTTTTCATGTGGCTCAAATGAATGTAGTCTAAAATGTTTCGAACAAATGTGACTGTGCGCTTCCGGTGTCCAATTGATCCTTGATATACGGCGTATCCATTCAGTTCTAATAGGTTCATCTTTGGGAAAACTAAAGCAAAAAGTAAAAACCAAAAATGTTGACATCGATAACAAAGAACACATCACTATCATACTATCATATACAAAACAGAAGGCATGAAAATAAGACAATTTAAACCAAAACTCATGGAGCAATCTATTTGTAATATTAATTTACTACAATTTTCTGAATATACCGTTGTTATATTGTCAAAATATGAGAATTTAGAAACCAAACTCACCGATGAAATGATAACACCTCATCCGTATTTTCTTTTCGTGATATATGAGACTTACAGTCTGGAACAACACAAGCCATCCTGGACGCGGACTCTAAGATGTCTGAAGCGTCTATATGCACACTTTCCTGTTATTTTATCACGAACTTCCTTGCAAAGTAATAAAATTTCACGCTAGCCGCTCACAAAGCTGTTCGGCCACTGTAATACGACCGCATTGAATTTGGTCTTACTTCAGAAACCACGTTCATCAAAGACGTACTTTTAATTTAGTAGTATAATATGCAACCAAATTACAACCATTTGACATTTGTACTTTGAGAGTTTGTGACAATGACGTGAAAATAAAACCTTACAATTGTTGTCTATTTCGCTCTTACCCATGTATGTTAGATTACTTAAAGTGAATACGAGAGCTGTTATACAGTTTTTATTTTAGCGCTCCTTCTATAGCTTTAGTTATTGTTCTGAGGTGACCGTGCTCGGTAAACTTTGGTGTCATTTTGACACTTATCGGATGCCTGTGTTTGCGCCAAAGAGTTCTATAGATAGAGCAGACAAGGGGTCTATCAAGCAATGTATAGCGCGAGGATCGCCTGTCCATCCCATTCTTATATTGCTCTCGCACTCGCACGGTCTCCCCTTCTTCAACGAAAATTTTACTTTCACGGAGTTGTCAAAATTAAATAGGAGAAATGAAATGGTCATCGTGCGAGCGAGAGAACACCCTATAGTACGTGAAGGACAGATGATCCGCCAAGTATCGCGCTGGAGGCTGAGTAGTCTACTCTATATATGGAACTCTTTGGATAGCACCGGACCTGGTTAGACCTCGCCATCTAATTCTACAATATATTCATTTTCATCCGTTTATTGGTGAGTGAGGTCACTGAGTATCAGTGAATTGGTGTTGTTTTATATCGCATTGGCGATTAGTGTACGATATAATTTCGGGATATTGCCGAGTTGTCTGGCACGTGTGCGAGCCTTTGTAACTTTGACTTGCTACATACAAAATTCCAAGAAATAGGAAGTTTAAATCTAGACGATTTTCTTTGATTATGCTGCGACGTTGTCCTACGACAGGTATGGTTTTCAAAATCCACATGGAAAAGCATTGTCGTTTGATGTGAGTATTGTTATCACCTGAAATGCCCAGCTCATAGACTGTGTGTGGTTAATATGTGGTGTACGTCACAAGGGTTTTTGGTTGGGCCTATTAATATCCTTTGTATGTAAGCTTTGTTAAGCCCTTGTTCTGGTGGTGCTCGTCTGCCAGAAGTCCGGACTCTTGGCAGACGAGTCCCTTCTACGAGGAGTCCTAGTTTCTTGTGTGAAGCTTCGTATCCACTTGGTGGTCGACCAGTGGTGGCGTACTTTTAGTAAAGTACTACCTTATAAACTTATCCTTTAGACATGCAACCATTTTCTTGTATATCTCGAGTCACCGAAACCCCAACTTAGTCTGAGCTAGACCGGCAAACCTTTAGTAAAGGGGGCTTCTTCCGATGTAAAGATATTGTCATTAATTAATAATCGGTCCATTAGTTTAAGTTTCTTTTACCCGCTCGTTCAAATGTAACACAGTTTATTCAACCTTTTTAATATCACACTCAACGATGTTGCTGATCATCGTCTTTGTGGCTACTCTTGGCTGTAGCTGAAAATCAGCAATTTACATTTACTCGTGATGCGAATAGCATTTATTATCTAATTTTATAACCCTTTAAAAAGATATATTACTACATCCAAAGGGACTCCCCAAACATTAAAATGAAAATACCTTCCAAAACATTAGTTTTATGTTTAAGAAGCCCTGAATTAATTTGGGCGTTTTGTTTGCCTGGAATCAAACTTCAACCCTAGGGATAACACCAGACAGGTTTCGAGGAATAAATTAACAATTTACTCGCCCTCAAAGCGACTGTTTAGTTGATTATTATAGCTTTTGCTGAGTCAGTTTAAATATTACTCCCATCAACAATACAAATACATATTTGTATAGCATGTAACTTTGTAATGTTAAATATTGTATTTATTTATCGACAAGAATATGATTACAAAAAATATGAAAACGACAAACTACAATATACTATGTATGTATATGCCATATTGTATGCCACACAATGCGCTGACTATTTCTTGTGCAAATCTTAAAAACTTTATATAAAATCTAGCTATAAAATTGACAACTACCGCGTTCACTGCTTTATCCGGAAGCGTAAATCTTCACAGCAGTAGGAGATTGCAGACATCTTAGAATAAAATGAATCCCGATCAAGTAATGTCAGCCCACACCGGGAAAAATATTTGTTGGAAATATTTTCAAGCTCTATATCCATTCGGAATGTAGTAATATTCCGATAATGTAATAAAATAAATAATAAATAAAAAAAACTTCTTTAACTACAAGCTTTAATTACTGCTTGTAAATAAAACCAAACTATAAAGCTAAACCAGCTCCAGCATCAGACCCTGGCTACCATATAGGATTAAAGTTCCCGCAATAGGAATCAAACAAGCCCAAACTTGGATTGGGTTGTGTCGTTTTATTGCAGAGTTCCTATGGCCATCTTCCAGCTTCAGATCAGCTCGATCATAATATTTCATTTACACGCGATATCATATGTATATAAAATTGCCTTGCAAATATTAGCTCAATCGGAACCCGGAAAGTAGATCAAATTTAAATTGCAAAATCTCATTACAGATACCGGGACAGGTGAAAGTAAATAAAAGCGTGTGAAATATATGGTCAATATAAATTTGAATTATAAGAAGTAACTTTCTGTTCTGCAATGAATCTTCGACTGACTTCTTTTCCTATTCTTTTACTGTTTACGCTGTCTATTTATGGATCTCACTACCAGAGGATATCAGAAAGATTCAAACTCTTATAAGGATGATGAATTATATGAAACTGTGTCACTATTCTTATTATCACTCCTCTTGTGAACTTTTCCACTTCTATACTTTTTTTCTGAACCTGTTTTAGTTATTTCGGTGACTGGAATCTTTTGTTGCATTTCAATAACTTCCCTTGTTGTTCAATTCAAGATACAGATTTTATCTGATAGTCCAGCAACTTCTGCTACAGTTTTTGTTCAAAGGAACACATTGATACTATTCAACAGAATTTGGGTCAAATTTTTTATTCTTCTAAAATATTCGTACATGTTAAAAGCCATTTGCTTGTTTTGATTATAAAGTTTATGCCCAAAGATAGTCCAAGACATCTTGAGAATGTAATCTCGTGTGTATGTTTTACCAAGCGCCAGTAACTTATTAACACAAGTGATTGCTAATCGCGTGGCTAGCAAACTGAGCTTTGTTGCCGTACTCCCACGCCCCTGTACAGCGTGGGCGAACAATCATTTAAGCGGTTTACTTATAGATCCTTTCGCAACAGAGTTATAGGTAAAGTATTTCTTCCAATCCTTTCAATCCAATATTTCTCACTTTTTAAATTATTTTATATCCACTATTAGCTTTATTAAATTATATATTTACAATTGTCCTATCAATGAAAGCAACAAGGGGTGCATATATTATCCCTGGTTATATTACTTCCAACCAAGTTTGCCTAGAAACGATTGCTGTTCAGCAATAAGCCCTCCTGTTTGTATACTTTTCTTTGTTGTAGTCTTTTTTACATAATTCTAAATGTGTATGTAGTAAAGTATAATTTTTAATGTCATCAATAAAAAATGCGCAAAAGAACGCAATATCGTCATTCTAATGTATTTTAGTATGCACAATGCCATATTCCTATTAGGATTTTTACAGGCGTATTTTATATCTAATAGAAATATAGTATTGTGAAAAAAATAAATACTTTACTATAGCTGGTTCCATCTTAATGGAATGTTTTATATTTGTAAAAATATTACTTCCGATGTTGAAGGTAGAATTTTTGAATGACCCAGTAAGCTTATAGTAGAAGTTGATATACGTTTGTAAATTTAGACGCGTCTGCTAGCTTGTTAGCTCAGCGGTGAGAGCGCTCTCGCGGATAGTGAAAGGTTGTCGAATCCTACCTGAGGGTTTGGAGCCGTGGTTGTTTTCTACTGGCGTATTTTATATCTTATCGTCACTCTAGTTATAGGTAAATGGTTATTATCAATTTCTCAAAACAGAGGAGGTGACTTAACACCAAAACTCTTTTTCCCTAAAATCCGAAATTGAAAATTGCCACGCCTTTTATTCCATTCGACACTTTTACGACTGTCGGGCTTTTATTTACGTCGTTGCGATAGCGATAGCAGTAAAATATATTATAATATTTATTTTGAAGGCTTCGATCATAAAAAAAAACCTTTAATTTAACACTACAAACTTTATAGAGCCGATGAATTTCGCCAAATTTTTCAAAGGGTTCGTTTAGTTTAGACGGCTTCATCGTAAAATATTTGTGATCTTTTTTGTTGTTATCGCTCGGTTCTTTGATAATTCGACCAGTTTTATTAGCTTTCTATTTCCAATATAATTTTTTGACTAAATCTTACGTAAAAATACGTTTTCTTATTAAAACCTTGGGATACCATGATGTTCATTGTTGACACTTTATTTGATTCTATTTTAAATATATGTTTTTTTATTTTAATTGTGAAATAATATATTCTATGAGATTGCAACTTTTTAAGGTACAATGAATATTGTATCGTGTTTTCCTGGTGCAGAAAATGTGCATCAGAGCCTTATGTAAAGTTGGCCCTTTTAATTCATGTAGACCTCTTTTTCGGCAACTAAGGCTTCTAACGCTTCCTGCCATGTGTATTTTTGAAATGTGCCTATTCATAAGGACAATTTTTATCTTTTTACCAAGAAACATGAGGTATATTTTCATATCTACTTTTGAAAATATACATATATCCAAATCGTCTGGTTGGTCCCTCACATAAAACAAAATACTTTGCTAGAAACTGCTACAATATGGCCATAAATTAGTACAATGCTTTGCCATTGAGTATCGTAGACCTATCACTAAATAAATTAAAAAATAGATTGTTCGAGTTATTGTGTGGTTTGTGTATATATAATATCAATGAATTTCTAAATATGAGAAAAAAATGATTGTTATTGTTCTCCTAGTATTTTTGTTTTTACTTATTATTATTTTATTTTAATTGTGACATTTTAAAAATTATGATTAGTATTTAATTGTGAACATTTTGTAATTGTAGTGATATTTTTATTAGAATTTAATTATGACACTGATTATTCATTATTATATTACCACATCATTATTATATAGTTTTAACTGCAAGCCGAATTATTTGCCATTATATAGCTTCCTTTAAATTTTAACATTTGCGTGCCAATATCTGGTGCAACACGTGAAAATTGTAAACAGCCTTTGTACTGTGTTTGCTTGCAAATTAGTGAATAAATGATATGTTATTAGTTAGTATGTTGAAACTATTTTACTATTTTAGCGGAAGATATCATTAAGGGCGTTTCTTTGAGAATATTGAGCTTAGAGCAATGGTACATTACTTTAGTTTTATTTGCCACATACATAACAATTTTTTACTAGCACGATACCAGTATATAATCTGATAATGATAATATTTCTTACATTTACACCAACCTAGCCCAAAGTAAGCACCAAAGAGAATTACATAATCACTATTGGAATAATAGATAGACATTCATAGATGATACATAGATATTTATCCATTGATTATATTTTGAGAAAAACTAGCTGACCCGGCCACGCCTTGCTGAGTTATAAATTAAAACCTATCCTATGTCCTAAGTTGGAACAAGTCTAACAATGAAAAAAAAAACAGATCATAATCAGTTCATCGCGCTCAAACACTGTGACGGGTAATTGATAAATGTATAAATGCTGGTATTCATCACACAAACATCTGTCGCTTCGGGATTCCAATCCAGGACAGTCGGTGCGAAAGGCAGGATCGCTACCGTTGTTGCACCAAACGGTTGTCAAGAGATATGAGTGAACAAAGAAATATCTATAAATATTTTTGTAAACAAACCATATAAGTTGGAATCTTCCCCTGTCCTTAAAATCTTCTGACAGTCGGGTGGAGTTTAGAACACTCGACAGAATTGCAACCAGTAATGCGTCTGGACTCGCTACAAGCGACCACTTGACCGCATTGGCAGGAGCTTTAGTGTAAAGCTGTAGCGATATGTAAATAAGTTTTATATCTTAGCAAATTGTTAATCGATGTATACATATATATAAAATTTCCATGTCACAGTGTTCGACCGTGGTGAACTCCGAAACTATTCTCAACCACAACCGATTTTGATGTTTTTTTTTTTCATTTTGATGAATTTGTTCCGACTTCGGACATAGGAGAGGTTTAATTTTAATTTCTATCACGGCAACGCGTGGCCTTTTCACCTAGTGAATACATAAAAATTCCCTGCCACAGTGTTTGACCGTGATGAACTCCGAAATTACTCAACCGATTTTGATGATTTTTTTATTTTGCTGGATTGGTTCCGGCTAAGGAAACAGGATAGATTTTATTTATTTTTTTAACACAGGGCCAGCTGGTTTTATATAAATAATCATGATGAGTTATAAACGTCATGTTATATATGTGTATTTATTGATATATTTTATCTCATTGATGTTCTGAAAAAAGGCCAGGAAGTACCCTTAACTGACGAGGTTGTATAAAAAGGCTGATTCGAGTTAGGTTAGGTTAGTTAGAGGAGGAAAGATGTATGTCAAGATAGTGGTAAGTGGAAATCTGTGATCTCAGCCTACCCTTCTGGGAAAAAGGGATATGTATGTATCTTATCTTATTTTATTTGTATACATATTAGTATCTTTGCTTAGTTTGCAACTAAATAATGTTAGTGAGTTGTCTAAAATATATTTATTTATTATATTATAATATATGAATAACAAATCTATCGTTATATATAAAAGATACTTGACACAGTGTTCAACCGCGATGAAATCCGAAACTTCCCAACGATTTTGATGATTCTTTTCACCTTTTGACGGATATGTATTTCATTATTTAGTATTTTATAACTTTTAAATCGCTAAGTGTATGACTAAGTTACTTAGTCACGTGAAAATCGTAGAATACAGTTGTTGGCAGAGCTGGCGCGCTGCGGCCGAGGCGGTTTCGTAAATATGTTAAAATGAAGATATTAGTTCCACAAGTAATATCGTGATGGACCTTCAGACTTTGCAATTTAGAGTAGGAGGATTTTTCATGGTACAATTATGAATACGGAATTAAAGACGAGGTAAGGAACAAACGTGAAGAGGAACTTAAGGATGCAAGAAAGAAAGAGGCTGGCAAAATGGGAACAAATGAAAGTGCGCAATTTAAATATATATGTACCTTCATAACATTAAACTTTTCTCTTTGCTTCAATGTGACATTATTTTTATATTGTAACAGCTGGCATTTTGTTTTTAAAAGATCCCTCTCCAACTAACGCAATGATAGCTATAGTACTTTGCGTAGCGACGATCCTTGGTTCGACTCCCTGAAGGGGCAGATGTTTATGTTTACTCTTCCCATAATGTGTATGTAATAAAAAAAACCGGCAATAACCAGTAAGGTGCTTACCTTACCGGTTATTGCTGGTTTTCTGTTACATGCGCTTATCTTTGAAGCAAAAGGAAATTCTATTTGTCTTATTCTAAAAAATTGTTAAATGTTTTATTACTGTATTATTATTGTAATGTAATACCAAATAAAAGGGAGAAAAAAACAGCTCTTGCCAAATTATTTGCGACTTCTTCTTGGTACAAAGGTCTTCCGACGTAGGACATACGAACCCATGGCGTAGCTTTGACGTTCAAGTCACGCATTGTATGCTTACATTAAATAAAAATTATCTTTTATCCTTAACTAAGCCGTGGATTTACAGACTTCGTAAGTGCAAAGCATAAGGCATAGTTAATTGCAATATTCAGCTACCAGATAAGTGGTTCCGCGTTGTTGGAAAAGTGATTCAGCCTGTCTTTGTCAAGTCACGTTCGTAGTGAAATCGCGTGAGGTGCCGGAGGAACTCCGGCTTCCTTAATTTGTTGGGAAACCTATCAGGAAATTAACGAACAAAGCTGCAGCGATTAAAATACTAGAACAAAGTTTAAACTATTCTGCGTTCGTGTTTCATTATGTTTTTTCGTTATCAAACTGTAAAGAAATTATTTGCGATCGATTACTAGTTTCTTATAGATTTATTATAAGAATTCAGTACATCTTTCGTATTCCTAAGTCAAAAATCGGACACTGTATTGCAAAGCTGCACCACGACACGTAATCTAAAACATATACAGAACAAAATTAGTTTTTTTTTTACTGAATACATAAATTTAGTGCATGTGGTTTTTATCTCTAAAAGATTGTATAATTAGATCAAAATTTTATGTACTTTAGAAAATAAGAATAAATTGTAACAATTGTTGACAAACCATTAAACAAAATATCTTAAACATAACCTCAAGATATATTTAGAAACATTTCGATTATTACATTCTTAGTGTAAACAATTATTACACAAAAACAAATTGTGTGATAAAAAGCAAAATATTGAAAGATTCACTGTTTTTTAAAAGACTTTTGAAGAGACTCGATCTCGCAGTGTCGTTTAGAGCAGGGCATGTACTCTAAAACTGGCCATAATTTGTAGTCTAAATGGTTGAGATCTGGGCTAGATGAGGGCCAGTCTTATAAAGTCCGGAATTTTGGTTTTAAGACAAACTTGGGTAGTTCGTGCCTTGTGACCAGGTGCAAAGTCCTGCTGAAAAGTTCACGGTATATTTTTAAAAGTGTTGTGCTGAGAGGATTCACAACACGGTCCAAGACTGTCTCTTAATACACTTTGGAAGTTTTCACTCCTTTTTCACAAAAATATAGCTTTTGTGACGCCCTGAACACGCCTTAGCAAACCATCACTGATGCAGGATGATGACCACGTTGTACGTTTCCGACCACTTGAGCAGCTTCTTTAGAACTGTGAACGTACACTTAATCATTTTGCTTAGTACTACTCTTCAATCGTGAAAATTTTTTCATCAGTAAAGAGGATATTTCTATGTCTTCCATCTGCGTTTAGTGATAGAAGACAGTTTGATCGATCCACTCCAGTATTATTGAGGATAAGTATCGAGTTTCAGGTCTTGTTTTATAATACGCGACAGAGTCCTGGCGGGAATCTTCATTTCTGGCGATAAGATTTTTTGCTACCTAATGGGGTTTCGACGAATTTTGCACGCGGCAGCCTCAATCTTTTATAGTATTCGACAGAAGAAGTGTTATTGTATCTGTTGATAGTACGATATACGAACATATGGCTGATACCAAGCTTTTCAAGTGTCTGGAATATGACCGACGGCTCCATACCCACTTTGTGCAAGGCAACCACTGCAATCTCATTCTTCTTAACATCCCATTCCATATTGTAATTTGATAATGAACACGAAAAAATATGTGAAAAGGCGCGCAATGAAAAAAGTTTTTAAACGCCTTCCAAATTCAAAATAATAAGAAAAGTAAGTAAAAGAAACATACAGCTCAAATAAGAGATTATAAATGATATATAGATAAGTATTATTCTTAGATAAATATATCAACATACATGAGTCAGGTACAAATTCTCGTATTAATTAAGAGATGAAAAATTAAGATGACAATTACTGAGACGCAATGCCTTTTCTTCTAGAATAATGCAGTCAGATATAAACAAACTGAAAAGCTATGAACAACAGCGGAGTTTCTCCAAAACGGATTTAAACTTGATAACTGCCTACATTTACCCGTGACGAAAGTTCTAGAATACCTCCAGGGCACAAAGTCTTTGGATCGTGCTCATAATTGTTACCGCGCATCTACCAAATAGTGATGTCTATTCAATACCCGGATGTCGGTAAAAAATAAATGTAAAACAACAGCACATACATTTTTTTCCCACGTTTTTCTTAGGTCGCTTTCTTGTATGTTTGCTTGTCTGTCGTCTTGTCTGTCCGGTTGGAATCTTGTATCTCAATTTTGAGGCACTTCCCGACCGCCTAACGAGCTGAAACTTTCAGGGTAGCTCAGAACCCGATGACAATGCACGCTTAAACAACTTTCAACTTTCTAGGTGCACTTTCAGGTCAACTTTCGGCAACTTTCACTTTTGTATGGGGCTTATCCGATTGTTGCGTAACACATACTTACTTCGTTGAGTTAATAATTAAAAAGAATAAAATAATAATACTAGATTTAAAAATCTCAAAATCCCACGTTTTTCAGTGACCAAAAAGGAATAAAATAACCCGGCGGGGCTAAGCGAGGGGCCACTCAAAACGTGGGGGCGCATCTTTACAAATACTCTCAACATCTATGCATATCATACATCTCATAACATCTCCATTAGTAACATGCGCCCCCACGTTTTGAGTGGCCCCTCGCTTGGCACCGCCGGGTTATTTTATTCTTTTTTGGTCACTGAAAAACGTGGGATTTTTAGATTTTTAAATCTAGTATTATTATTTTCGACTAAAACTGCTTTTAACGGATGTTTGAATATACGTTATATTTAATCCTGACGTTTCGACTCCTTTGATTATTGACAGGGGCCGTGATTACAGGTCATACATGTGACGACATGTTAATGAGTCGCGAAGGCGGCATGCGGCTTAATCGGGCATGTTAAAAATGTTAAATGTTAAAATTATACAAATCAAAATTGTTTTATTATGCATTTTATTTAAATATACAATATTACAAGATTAAATACAAATTATGCGCAAGTACAGTGTAATGATAGCGGAAGTGTAAGAACGAAATATCACATACATTATTGTGAATCCTATTTATGTAGCTAAAGGACCTGTCTTTTGGAATTTAGATGACGATGTCGCTTCAACACCCAGACCCGATCCAATATAGAAAAGTTCGATTCCTACAGTGGCCCGATCGGGGATGAAACTCAGGACCTCGGAGTGACGTTACCAAGAAAACCGATATGCGTGCCAATCGACCACGGAAGCCGTCAAAACTCCGTAATAAGACGTCGATAGTTATGAATAAAAACAGAGCTGGTGATAATAATAACTATTCAACTATTTTAATGATAAAAATGTCTTACATCTCGACAGTAACTTAAGCATTTTGATTAAACAAGTAAAGTTTAATATTAACAAGCCTCAAGAATCCGTGAAGTTTTCATAGAAATCATTCAACAGAATACCACTACTGGCGTCACCGGACCTATGCCAGAGATGAGGGTTCATACACAGGTTTTTAGTATATTTGCCTCATCGATGATTTGCCTTCAAATCTTTATTACATACTGTGCTGGGTAGGAAGATAGAGAATAGTCCTCTATAAATTTGCTGTTTCCCGTATTGACAAAGTATGCGTAACGCAGTGGATAAAAAAATGTGTCTGTTAATTTTTTTTGATAATTTTTTAAGATACTTAAGAAAAAAGACAGCCTCACAAATTTTTGCCACCTGAGAATAAGATTTGAACTGAGTAGGCTTTTCCTAGTATTTTACTATTAAAAAAAACATATAAAATAAGAAGAAATACAATAATATATGTGATACAACATATTTTCTTTTAATTACAAAAAACTGTGAAGATCTCCATGTTTTGTAAATGGTAATAAATGTTAAATCTAATTAAAATTTCAAATGGAATTTTACTGAAATTGATGTAAATATAAGAAAAATAAACTATCGATAAGATTATAACTTATGCATCACTACGTCACTCTATTCACCAACTTATTATTCAATTTGGTTTTTTGTCGTGGTTTTCTGCAACGAAGTTGCAGACTATTTTTCATTTACAAAAGTAATTTATATTTGTTTCGTAATAATATTTGAACATCGCGAGGTTTGATTAATATAATAAGAGTAAAAATGTAAAAAAGCATGTGTGCAATTCACATGTGATAGAAGAGAAACCTTCAAAATTAATACGTACACGTATACAAAATACCACGGTTGTTTTGATGACTTCTTTCAAGCTTTGTACCACGCATGCGTATACAAACATGTATAAACACACGTACATAATGCTTCCTACCTCATTTTCTCCTACGTTAAATCTTATGAATTCATGTGTCTGTCTCTTTTCACTGTAGCTTTTTCGTTTCATCGACTTTCCAATCACAACGATGCTAAAGAAGTTTTCACTTCAAAAAATATTTATTTAAATTTTATTGAACAAAACTGTTCTGACTACAGGAACAGTAAAAGGCTAGATTTTTTTTCTACACACAACAGAGTTACAAAAATGAACACTGATATCGGAAAAAGAACATTAGATTGTATCATGTGTAAATAGCATGTATAATCACAAAGACAGCGCCGTAAAATAAGTTAATGAGACCGTTCATTTTTACAAGAAATAATAGGAATATAGATAAATTATTTTAATAGAAAAAAGAGAAAAATACTGGAAAAAATCGACTCAGCTCACAAGTGAATCCTCAGGCGGGATATTTAATTCACTTGTGAACCGAGTCATTTTTTTCCCAGTATTTTTCCATTAAAATAATTATTTAAAAAAAAAAAAATGAATATAGCTAATTAATAAGGCTTGAGTGATGAGTTAAAATTAAATTTAAATTAAACAAATAATGTTTAAATAGTAGGAATTGATTGTATTATGAAAATTGATAGATTTATTAATTGTATTAAATGCATATGGTTAAATTAAAAAAAAACAAAAGCCGATATAAATATATAAAAAATAGTATTTTTTGTAACAAGAGCAGGAGGGTCGAATAATCCACGTTCGAGTTCGTTATAAAAGATTTTAAATCGGAAAACGATATACTTGAAAACTTTCAGTATCACTAGTCTCCATCTTTCACGATACCGTTGACTGTGAAGGAATAGTAATATTATATTCTAACTGACATCACATGTCATAATCATTATCATCACCGGATTAGAAACATATGGTTGTTGCTTTGGCACTGCCCTTATTTATGGATATGAATACACTAGGAGGATAGGCCATTACTAAATAAAACCATAACAATAAAATTTAAAATCGGTGGTTTCGTTTATGTTCAAATTACTACAATCGTCGAACTAATACCCTGGACACCATCCTTGAACACTTCTTTCTTCTTTTGTAGCCACATTCTTCTAGAAGATTTAAATATTCTTGCATAAGAATAAAATATTCTTCTATGAGATTTAGATATTCTTCCATAAAATGTAACTATTCTTCTATAAAACTTAGGTATTTTTTTATAATGTTGTCATCACGGTCACCCAAAGGGCGATCGAGCGTGCTATACTCGAACTTTCCCTACCTCATCGAATCAGAAAAGAGGAAATAGGGTCGTAGGAGGCTCAAAGTAACCGACATAGCCCTCAGAATTGCCAAAGTTAAGCGGCAGTGGATGAGGCACATAGCTCGTACAACTGATGGCCGTTGGGGCAAAAAAGTTCTCGAGTGGCGACCACGGACGGGAAGACGTTAAGGCAGGCTTCCGCCTAAGTGGTCGGACTATCTGGTGAAGGTAGCTGGGAGCACCTGGATGCGGGCAGCACAGGACCGGTCATTGTGGAGATTCTTGGGAAAAGCTTTTGTCCAGCAGTGGATGACACTTGGCTGAGATAAGCGAAAAACGCGGAAAATATTTAAAACAGATGTTTTTTTATTTTATTTTATTTTATTTTGAATGGGTTCGCTTTTGATTACAATCAAGCACGGGGGCCAAGACAGGTCCACGATGGAACGAACTAACCCGTACCGAACCCGAACTATTTCAAAACTAAAAATATAGTCCCTCGACCAGATTTAAAGGGATTTTTTACATTACTCTGGCATTTAAAACTAACAGTCTCATGCCACGAGGCTTAGCGGTAGTTTTGTTTTTCACTTAAATGGCAATATACTCACATTTTAAACATTATATTTTAGCCCACATTTAAAGGCATAATTTTCACATAATAGTTTATTCAGGCCATAGACAGAGGCGCTAAGCAGCACCATGTCGTCAGCGTAGCTAATATTATTAATACACGTGTTATTAATATGGCAGCCGACGTGAGTGCTGCTAAGCTCCTGTATTAACGCATTAACATACAGATGGAATAGCTTAGGTAAAGTAAGTCGACCATTTTACTTTTTGTATTTAGAATTTAAAGATGTTATTTCTAGATATAACTTAAATAAGATATTTTTGGCGTATTTTTGAAATTAACATCTTTTGTAATGCGCACAGCTAAGAAGTGGTAATCCCTCCCTGTGTCTGTATTTCCGAGTACTTATAACCCGTCCGGGTTATACCGAGTACTTATAACCTTCTGGGTTAGCTCGTTCCATCGTGGAACCTGTCTTGGTCCCTGGGCTTGATTGGAATCAAGAGCAAACCCATTAAAAAACACAAACTGTAGATTTCTAAAAAAATAATATTGCCTAAGCAATTGTCTAATACGGCATATTGAGGGAGTCATTTAAATAAAAGAAGATAGTTGGTATATATGAGATAATGATTTATTTTATAAGCTGAAAGAAAGAAAGGTTTATTGAACGAAGGTTAGAATGAAAGGATGAAATAATTACAAACAACAACAACGTAAAAAAAAACAATCGTGCTGAAAAATAAATTAATGAATACTCAGTCTTAGACCTACGATCAACCAGGACCCTGCCACAGCATAGGCCACTGCGAGCAGAGATCCGCCGCAGAAGCGTTGATGTTCTGGCAGGGCCTGAATGGATGACGCTCAAAAGGTACTACTGACATACTAAAATATTGATACATAAAGACCCCTAAATTGTTGGAAACACAGACTCAGGCAAAGAGTTTCACTCCTTAGCGGTGTACGTACCTTAGCTCTTTGTTTTACGATAATTATTTTGCGGAACCTCAAGTTTGTCTCTAATTTCGTGTTAATGTGGCCACAGAACTATTTTCAGAAGTCGTTCTACGACTTACGTTTACCGTAATGTTACCTTTTCCTGAAAAAACATAAGTTCGGCACCCTCTACACTTAAGCGTATCGTAAAGGCTACTAATGATTCTGAAGTTAATTATAGGATACATATCGAAGAGTGCACAGCAGAATTGTACAACCTGGCACAAATGGTATAGCAAAGAACGCTATTGTAAAAAGTGATTCATATTAAATTAATAACTTCACAATATTTCGGAGAGTGTGCAGCAGAATTGCATAGCCTCGTTCCGCCGTCCCCGTTTTTTTCATCGGACAACCAGACTTACAAATAAGCGCCACCGTTATATGGTTGATCTACCAAAGAGTCGCACTGTTTTGATTCAAATTTTGTGATCCGTACCGCTAAAGAATGGAACTCTTTGCCTAAGTCTGTGTTTTTAGGAGTCTTCAAGTCACTAGTGAATAGATATCTAGAGGCAGGCGCGTCAGATCCTAGATCGCATCGTCGCTTACCATCAGGCGAGATAGACCACAATACAATATGGGCAGCAGCGGTTTCCAAACTATAGTATTTTACTGTGCCTTCGAAACTCCTTGCCAAGCGTGAAGGTTAAAGCAACAACACCACATATTTGAAAAAGGCTTCCGTCTAACAGTAGACGACTTTCAAATGACATGAGACCTTTCACTCCTCTCTTATTAAGTATGCCTACCGAACAATTAAATCAATGTTACAATTAGTATAACAACTTTTAAGGCCTATGGTATATTTCTGTGTTTGAATCTATAATCTAAGATCACAGTTGTTTGTGTGTTTGACTGTCCGCTCTTTTTCCATTGTACACGCGTTACCATAGTGCCTTAGAATAACATTCAAGAAGGCTAAGAACGGTTAGCTAAATGTGTAGTCGTAGAACCGAAACGTTAGCGTCATTCATTTCGGTACAGCGACATCTATAACTGAGACACATCAACGCGTGGCCGGGTCAGCTAGTCTAAAATCTAAGATCACAAATTTGTTGTTTGTCTGTACGCTCTTTTGCCCGCTCTTTTTCCATTGTATATGCGTTACCATAGCAACGCGTTAACCGCAAGTAGTTCGTCTACCGGACGCTAGATGGCGCTAACGGAGGAAATTTAATAATAGAAAAAAATTAAAGAATTTTGTCCACCCGTGCGAATCCGGGACGGGTCGCTAGTATTAACAATAAGTTTGCATACGTATACATATAATCACGCCTTTCTCCCGCAAGGGTAGGCAGAGATCACAGATTTTCACTTTTCCCAATCCTGACATACATCTCTCGCTTATTCAACTCATATCTGACCTTTCATACAAGCTCCTCAATTAGTGGCCGGTGCAGTCGCTAAGCATATAGCTTCGCTAGTATATTGGAGCGTAGCGTAATACTAAAAAAAATATAATGTTTAGTAAATTTTAAAATTCCATAAGAATGAAAACTTTAAAATAACGCACGCTTTGTGTTTCTTAACCGATTTTAATAAATTTTGTGTGGAATCGAATCAACGGGTTAAGGACTAAAACGTGACGGAGCGAATTTTGAAATTCGCATAAATAAAAAGTTATGACCAAAAACATTCACTCTATGGGATTGATCATTAATCCCATAGAGCGAATGTTTTTTGGTGAGATTGGTGATTAATCCCATAGAGCGAATGTTTTTTGGTGGGATTGATCAATAATTCCATAGAGCGAATGTTTTTTGATCATAACATTTTTATTTATGCGAATTTCAAAATTCGGGTACCGTCACGATTTAGTCCTAAACCCGTTGATTCGATTTAACACAAATTTATTAAAATCGGGTCAGAACTCGGGAAGTGATGGCGTAACAGACATTGCGTCATTGAAGCTCATTGAGCTCCGCTCCAACAATACCTAAGTATCGTACTAAAAAATAAATAAGCATATCGGTTTGCATGGGAAACCTACTTTGAGATCCCGTGTTCAATCTTCGGCCGGGTAACAATGTAGAAAACGAACTATTTTTGGCTCGGGTCTGGGTGTTGTGGTACCGTCGTTGTTTCTGAATTCCATAACACATGTGCTTTAGCTACTTCAGAACAGTGTTCGTGATGTTGTCTAATATGTATTTGTTTTATTATTTTATTTTTATTTTGCATTTTTTTTTTCAATGCTATCTTATAAGATAAATTATTTTATTGAAAAATCCTGGATAAAATCGACTCGGCTCACAAGTGAATTCTCAAGCGGGAACTGAACCTGCAACCTTTGGAAGTCCGGTCCAATGCTCCCCCAATTGAATTACCGAGTCTTGTGAACACCCGTCGCAATTTTCCACTACCTTTCTAATTTACGCTGTAGGCTAGCGTTGCCTCACCAATGAGCGGATATATATTTATTTACTATAAAGTTTTTAGCAATGAAATTGCTAATTCTTTCCAACATTCTATAATAATAACTAAGCAACACTTACTCATATATAAATGTTCTCTATTACAAATTGACGTACTTGGAAATATTTATTGCTTAAGAACCACGTGAAGTAAGTTTGAAAACAGTTACAAAGCAATTTTCCTTAACATAATTTAGTACGTTCGCTTCTCGATCTTTTTGTGTAAATAACTTAGGTCGCTTGAAGCATCAAAGCGTCTGATAGCTAGCTGGTAAGTAAATTAAATATACGGTAATCGCCAATTTTTATAAATTGAGTGTAAAGGAACGTATCTTATACAGAAATACAATTATCCTTCAATAGAAGGATACAAATTATAAATGTCTGTCACAAGTCATAAAACACGTTCTCGTATTTGAAAATGATAAAAAAAGAAAAATTATTTATTTCAGTACTAATAACTGTGACAGCACGGTGATTGAAGTGCATTCAATGTTTATATATCTACTAGCTGACTGGGCTACGCATTTTTGTGTTATATTATAAATTAAAATAAAATTTATTCTTTATCCTAAGTCGTAACAATTCTAACAAATTTTTTTATTACTTTCCGAGTTCTTTGCCTTCAAATGCTCTGACAGGGAATTTGTATATGTATTGTCAATGGAAGCAAGTCCTTCTTCTATATCTTAAATAGATAAACTATTTTTTTCGTGATATAAGACAAATTGATTGATTTCTCTTCTATCATGAACCTTGATATATGAAGATAGATGAAGAACACAAAACAAATGTGTTCTTCATCTCATTCAGTAAAACAACTAATTTGAATTTAAACCTGACGTTTCGACTCCTTCAAATGCAAATTAAAACAATTTTTATTTATATAAATAATGAATAAATTATTCTTATGTAATTATATTAAATGTTATTTTTCTTTTAAAATCCTTACTTATTTCTAATTAATATATTTCTAAGTAATTGTGTACTAATTCAATTTAATTTTTATTTACCGGATTCATTTTTTATAGTGAATAGGTAGGCGAATGACCACTAGCTCGGCTGATAAATTTGCCTCGTAAATTAGTTGTTTTATTTAAGTGTGTAATGTGCGCGGAAGAAGACTAATTATCATTCAGTAACGTTAAGACTTGCCTACGTAAAACCAATTATGGGTGCAGCAATTGTGCAAACTAAAACGTGAAGCTGCATTGTCCTTATAGAAAAACTACGAAACACTTGTCTGGTGTTTCTTTCCGAATGGTTGACCGTTTGGTACAACGGTAGCCTTTCGCACTGATGGTCCTGGGTTCGAGTCTCGGAAGGGGCAAATGTTTGTGCGACGAATTCGAGCATTTGTACATAGTTATCTGTTACCTACTAGGGTACCCATTCATGATAAAAAAAGTCTGCCTCCGAGCCCCATACGCCAGAAGTCACAACCGCAAAATGGACAAGGTTTAATTAAGCAATTAAAGTGTTTACTTTGGGCAAGGCCAATTGGTGTGATTGTAAGAAATATTATTAAATAATAAATATTATTTTCATTATTTCTCAGCAGTTTTGTTATTATACATTAAGAAAACCAACTGTGTAACATTTCTTTTCCCTTATCTAGCACCTTAAGCATGTTATAATTAAGGGTTACACAAATAACCAACTTTTGATAAATATCCATAAACAGCGATGCTTTTGAACTCAAATTGTACATATAATAAATTAATCTATCCTTAAGCTATCCCTATATAGATATATATTTACTAGATATATACATATATTGACAATTAAAACAGATTCTGTAGAAATTATAAAAAAAAAAAGAATTTGGTCATATTAATATTTTGATATGAATAATATATTTTTCATAAATTCTGCTTGCCAAATATTGAGTGTGACATGTAGCGACTTATTAATTGTACCATATCACTTTCAGAATGAAATCCACCATATAAATACTCTTACAGACTCACAACAAGTTTCCAAATGTGTAATATATATTCTGTACAATCTCTAAGCTTGATTTAAAACTTTTTGGGTAATGTAATGTACTAAGAGCAAATATATTTGCTCTTAGGTAATGTTTGCTAAAAGAAATTGCCATTTAGTTTGAAAGTGGAATAAATTTCTTTTTATAAAAATATTTTGTGTTTGGTTATATATTTACAAAAATAGATTTTTATCCACAGCGATTCAGCGGAGTACAGCGCCATCTCTTAATACAAATATCCATTTACATACTCTGTTACATGAAATACTAGCAATCATTTATTTAAAACTAGCTTTCCGCCCGCGGCTTCACCCGCGTGGAATTTGGTTATATTGCGGTATAAATCACAACTATAAGAAAACTTCTCATTCCCACGGAAAAATCTAAGAAGCGCGATGTAACGCTGGATACAATTAGTTGTTTAACCAAAACTGAATGGTACACTATATTATATGTTTTCCCTTGTGGATCAAAAACATGCAGATTTTGGGCACTGGAAACCCGGGAACACGCTACATAGAGCTGACCATGCGAAAAACAATGTTTTTCCAAGTGTACTCCAGCAACCCTTAGAGTTTGGCCTTGTGCTTTATTAATGGTCAATGCAAATGAAACCCTTATAGGAAATTGTAGTCTTTTAAATTGAAATGGGAGGTCTGTTGGAATAATCGGAATCCGAGGAATGAGTACACTTTCACAATTTGCTGCGCCAGTTAAAATAGTGGCTGTAATAATGTTCCGCCCAAGCTGAGTGACACGCAGCCTAGTATTGCATCTATTGTCATTTTCCCATCACCGATTTTTAAAAATGTATCCGCGTAATGACCCGATTGAATGTCGTTGAATAATCGCACTCGCATGGTTGTGTGATAAAACAAATTGTACGTCATCCCTCGAGAATTCCTCATTTTCGAGGATTCATTTTCGTATCATTTAGCTTCAAAATTTACATGTTCATATTCGTTTGCAACATATAAGTAGATGTAAAAAAACAGTTTAGACGATAAAACAAAATGTACGTCATCCCTCGGGAATTCTTCATTTTCGGGGATTAATTATCGTATCATTTAGCTTCTAAATTTACATGTTTATATTCGTTTGCAATATTTTACCTTGTTTTAAACGACACACAGCGCCATCTACAATCCATCCATCAAGCAAACAATATTTTTGTTTTTCCTCGAGAATATCAATTTTTTCCAGGATAAAAAGCACCCTTTTATTTAATCCGGACTTTTATCTTTACGTCAGCAAAATTTCAAAGCAATCGGTTCAGTAGTTACGGCGTGAAAGCGGAACAAACAAACAAACTCACTTTCCGATTTATAATATTAGTAAGGATTTTATTTATTCATTTATATTTCAGTAAGTTTATATATAATGGCCTGTACATATTCAAAGCATAAACTTTCCAAATAAATAATACGCGATTTACTACCAACAACTTTACTTGATATATTTCATAGTATTATAATTCTGCGGATATATCTCAAGATATGAAGACAAAGGCCCCAGACTAATATGTACATTGAGTGTTTTCTGATTGAGAGCAGGAAATAGGAAAAACTCGGATGTTATCTTTCGATAATCACAGGGTGCCGGAGGCGGGATGAAAGTATGCGAATAAGAAAATGTATAAAAACCGTTGGTGTAATATTAAAGTTGGCGTGTCTTTTTTGTTTCTCGATAACGTTTTTAATAACAAATTTTACGTAACTCTCAATTCATTATGTTTGTTTTTAAGCATTTTACTAGATTTTTAAATGTAAAGAATTTTTACTAACAATAGTAATGTCATTTAATAAAGATGTTTCATTTTGGACCTGCATAAAATATAATGATTTCAAAACTTAGTGTTTTGAAATAATATAAATTAATTTAAGTTATAGTTGATTGATTTTGTAAATTAGTTTTTTTTGTTAAGTTGTCTTATAAGTAAAGGTAAAGGGTATAAAGCTCTTACAGCCTAGGCTGTGAGATCTTCAGTTATTACTTTGCTAAATTAGATCACGATGAATGATGATGAGAATTGATTTATGAATGATAGATTATCAATGGATGATGATTGAATAGTGAAATAATTCCTTACCCAGATTTCAGTAAAGGTATGGGGTTTTACTGAAACCTCCTCGTGGACCTCTTGCGAGAGCGAGAAAAGACACCTTTCATTGTTTTGTTTCACTTGCCAACACATATTCAGAAACACCCGGTGGTTGATTACCCACCGTTGCTATATACAAATATCAACCACAACACAACATTTAACAAGAAAACCAAAACCATTTAAGTGACGCTTTGCTATTCCGTCAAAAAGCCACCCTCTTAAGTTTTAGTTAATTGCAACCATAAAATACACAGATTAATAAAAAAAAAAAAAAAAAACTCTTTATTTCGAACAACAAAGGCTCATATTGGGTTAGTATAACACAATTCTTAACTACTAGGATTAGTAAAAGAGAATATATTAAATCACCCTGCGTACCATACCTGTCCACAAGGGTGAAGTGAACCTATCGGCCACCGTCTGCAGAATGCTGTTGCGACTACCACGCAGTCTGCGCATCAGAGATGCTGTCTTTTTGCGAATTATGGCATGGAAGCCATCAGTGTAATAATGTGCAAACATCTCTGATGCACTGCAGAAGCGCGGCAGTCCCAACAACATCCTGAAGATATTGTTATATTGGACCCGCAGGGCATCAAGCGATCTTTTGGCATAATTAATCCACAAACTCCCCGTGTAAAAACTTTGACAGTATGCTTTAAAAAGCGTGATTTTCACTTCAGTGCTGCATCGGGAAAATCTGCGAACCAACATGTTACCACGAACTGCCAGCGCCCTGCGCTCCCTTTCAATATCAAAATTGTCTTTAAGGTCGTCGGCAACGAAATGTCCATACTTGAATTTATTCACCCGATTAATGTGCAAGCCGTTAAGGGTGATGGGTTGGTAATTATCGGGACATTTGCCGGCGGCCCCAAAAACCATATATTCTGTTTTCTTAACATTATAAATGAGACCATGTGTGACGGCATAATTTTTGCATACTCCTAACATTTCGCAGATTGATCTCGCAGTTGGGCCGAGCAGCACCATGTCATCAGCATAACTGATATTATTTACACTAATGCCATCAATATAACACCCGACACGCATGCTGCTCAACTCAACTATGAGATCATTGACATAAAGGTTGAAGAGCTTTGGGGACGACAACCCTCCCTGTCTCACACCACACTCTAACCTATACGCATCAGTCACGTTTGTGGCGGTATCTCAATACCTAACCTGTGATCATCATTCTTACGGTCCGAAATGCGCTTACTCAATTGTTAATGATAATTTACAGCTGAAGCAGAATACTCTAGCGCTGTATGTTGAATGTATTTCGGACTGTCAACATCAATCTGTTATATAATTTAACTCTTTTGTTTATCGCTTTAATTTCGGTAGCAAAAATAAATTGTTTATATTTACTTAACAAAATTGTAGGTCTCTTTGTTTTGTGATAAATGAACATATTTAGGTTATCTAAAAGTTATTCATGATTGCCAATTGACGTTTCCCACACGTCATAACATTTGTATTTTCAGTTCCTACTAAAATTATACGAAACAGGAATAATAATTACTGATGAATAGCTTTCTTTTTAAATTTACAGGGATTTTATGCTGCTACATGTTGAAGCCTAGGTCCCATACAATACCCAAACATCTTCTTCCAGAAAACCAAATTTTAAAATGTTAAGATTTTTTTAATTGTATAATGTGGTTCCTGATTCGTCATTCTCTTTTATTCTGCGGAAAATACGTCAAGCAATTTGTCAGGGGTACGGTTGTAGTCGTTTAAACCCACTAGTCTGCATTAGGTCCGCATGGTGGGTTAGAGCCCATTCTTTGTACGGTGTTTTCGTTTAGTGATGAATTTGTACCCGAAGCGTAGGTTTTAAAAAAGTTATGAATGTATTCGTCTATCTTATATGGCATCCACTGAAATTGTTGCTAAAAAACCAACTTGTCTTAGGTGTCAAGCAGGACTGGTTCTAGTCCTGCATTCCCACTATTCTCCTAATTGAAATATGGCGACCTTGATAGATCTTGATAGATAGTGATATGTTTTCCAGATATTTTTTAAATTCATGCCAGCGCCATCTCTATATCGAAAGTAATACTTTAACAAGCATCCGACTATGACGAAAAAAGAGAACTTTATAATTATTTTTTTTTTGTTATGGCACAAGCGGCCCGTTCCGGTTTCGCACGGGTGGACAAAATTATTTATATTATTTCTATTATTAAATATTTTTCCGCTAGCGCCATCTAGCGTCCGGTAGACAAACTTCTTACACTCACTGGGCAGTACAGACATGTCGGGGGCAGCACTGGGCAGTACAGACATGTGGGGGCAGCACTGAGCAGTACAGACATGTGGGGAGATAGGTGGGCTGTACAGACATCTGGGGGGAGCACTGGGCAGCACAGACATGTTGGGGGAGCACTGGGCAGTAAAGACATGTGGGGGGAGCACTGGGCAGTACAGACATGTCGGGGGCAGCACTGGGCAGTACAGACATGTGGGGGCAGCACTGGGCAGTACAGACATGTGGGGAGATAAGTGGGCTGTACAGACATCTGGGGGGAGCACTGGGCAGCACAGACATGTGGGGGGGAGCACTGAGCAGTAAAGACATGTGGGGGAGCACTGGGCAATACAGACATGTGGGGGGAGCACTGGGCAATACAAACATGTGGGGGGCAGCACTGGGCAGTACAGACATGTGGGGGGAGTACTGGGCAGTACAGACATATCGGGGGCAGCACTGGGCAGTATGCAAACAATTACTTTTTCCCATTTTCGCCCAACAATGGAAAAAACGCGTCGCTATGGTTCCGCAGTGCTATGTTAACATTAAAAGAGCGGGGAAAAGAGTAGACAGACAAACACACAAACCACTGTGATCTTATATTATAGACTAGCGGCCCGTCCCGGCTTCGCACGGGTGGACAAAATTCTTCAAATTTTTTCTTTTTAAATATTTTTCCGTTAGCGCCATCTTGCGTCCAGTAGACGAACTAATTGCGGTTAACGCGTTGCTATGGTAACGTTATTGATGCAATGGAAAAAGATCGGGAAAAAGAGCGGGAAAAAGAGTGGACAGACAAACACACAAACCACTGTGATTTTAGATTATAGATTCAACTCTGATGTGTATATGTATAAAACTTATGACTACAAAAAAATTAACTTCTTTTAGTTGGGCCTTGACCCCATATGTCATCGCTATCAAACATTTTTTTCATGCAGAGCATTAATGGTAAAAGACATGTTTTTCTCATCACTACATAGTATAAAACAAAGTCGCTTTCTCTGTCCCTATATCCCTATGTATGCTTTAATCTTTAAAACTACGCAACGGATTTTGATGCGGTTTTTTTAATAGATAGAGTAATTCAAAAGGAAGGTTTATATGTATAATACATGCATAATATAGTAGAGCATTGCATCCGTGCGAAGCCGGGGCGGGTTGCTAGTTAATTTTATATATTAAATAAATATTATTAAAGCAGTCGCAGCTCATCAATTGATATGTCAGCTTTGAATCAAATATAACGCATCCGTTCGAAACACCACCGTTTAACTTATCACGAGGGATGAATTTATGTCAGGAAATAAGCGTTATTTAATTTGATTAATTTAATAACAACATATGCAATTGATAATTAATTGTGTAAAGGCAGCCCAAGGTGAACATTAAGGGACAAAATAGTGATGTCCTAAAAAAGGCCAGGTCAAAGGTACCCCTAACCAACAGGCTTGCATGAAAAGTACATTTGGATGTCCGATTGAAGAAGGGGATTAGTGGTATGAGCACATGCTGCTCCTGAGCATACTCTCCAAAGAACAGTCTGTAAAAGACCGATAGACAGGCAACTTTTCGACGGCAATGAGCTACGGTGTGAAGCTTGCTCTTCATCGATTTGTTGTCACTATAGAGCCTCTAGTTTCTGCTCTGAATCATGCCCAGTGCAGCAAGTTGGTATCTTATGTAGTTTATACCAAGTATAAGTAAGTGAAAAGGAAATAACCCAAATCATTAAATCTTTAAATAAGACAAGTTCTACAGGCTATGATGCCATTTGCACAAAAGTTATTAAAATGTGTACTAATGAATTAGCCCCATTGTTGACTCACTTTGTAAATAGATGTTTTGTTGAAGGTAAATTTCCTCACAGCCTTAAGGTCTCGGTTGTCAACCCAATATTTAAACGTGGAGAAAGGTGTGAATTAAATAATTATAGACCGATTGCTCTTATTCCAGTATTATCAAAGGTCTTTGAAAAAGTTATGCATGAGAGACTGACTTCATTTTTAACAAAAAAGAATGTAATAAAGGAAGAACAATATGGATTTCGAAGGGGAAGATCAACTGCACTTGCTTGTTACTCCCTAATCAAAAACGTATCGATACAAATGGACAAAAAAAATCCTGTAGCTACAATTTTGTTCGATATGTCTAAAGCCTTCGATTTCGTCAATCATAAAACACTTTTGTCAAAACTCGAATCGTGTGGAATGCGAGGACCTGCTTATGAGTGGATCCAAAGTTACCTTATTAATAGATCACAATTCGTGGAGATTCCAAGATTAAACAAAAGGCTTGAATGTGTGTCGTACAAATCAAAGAATAGAATGAATAATTCAGGTGTTCCTCAAGGTAGTATTGGGTCCATTGCTCTTTATACTCTACATTAATGATCTCCCTGAATGTACTGAATATCCGGTAATTCTTTTTGCTGATGACATATCTATCACAATACATAAAAAAATAAATACTGATTACAACACCGAAATCAACAATGATATCACTAAAATAACGAACTGGATGGAAAGTAATAATTTAAAAGTTAATACTGATAAGACAAAATATATTCAATTCAGTAATAAAAATGCTAAACCCCCAGAATTATCTTTGCGCCATCGTGGTGAAACCATTTTAGAAGCTACATCTGCAACTTTTCTCGGCATAGAGATAGATTCTGGGCTGACTTGGCAACATCACATTGAAATGGTATGCCAGAAAATAAACAGGTTCGTTTATGCTCTGTATAGACTGACGCAGTTGGCCAGCACTGAAGCGGCGCTGATGGCATATCATGGTTATGTTAGTTCCGTGTTAAGGTATGGGCTGATTGTGTGGGGAAATGCAACGGACATAAATCGTGCCTTCATTCTCCAAAAGAAATGTGTGAGATCTATCTGTGGGGTTGGGCAGTTACAATCATGTAGACCTCTTTTTAAACAATTGAATATACTTGCATTACCATCCCTATATATTTTTGAATTGTTAATATTTGTGAAGAAAAATATGAATACTTTTACAAAAAAACACGAATCTAGTAATGTCCAAAAGAGGTATCCATACAAATTAGATGTACCACCATCAGCTACAGCCTGCTTCTTAAAGAACAGCTATAGCATGTGTATTAAATTGTTCAATCTGCTTCCGAATTGTATCCAATGTCTTCCTTTCACTGTTTTCAAGAAAACAATATTTAAAATTCTTATTGATAATTGTTTTTATGATATTAACGAATTTACAAAATTTTGCCGTGGTGGACACCTAAAAAGATTTATTAATTGTTTAAATGCATAATCATTAATATTATTATATATTTTGAATGTTGCAATTTATACCTTGTTGATGCTCCTGTTTTTGAGCTTGTGATATATGCCTGTGAAGAATTTTTGCATTGTATTGTATATTGACTACCATTGCATGATTTACTTATAATTATTGACAATTTAATGACATTTAATTTAATTTTCAAATGCTTACATTTTTATTATTATTGTATAGATTAATTGATTTTAATTTTGTAAATTGTTTGCATGACGACGTCAAAAATATTTGCTTATCGATAGATCGATTAAACGTGAATGCTCATTATGAAATGTAACAACTTTATCTATACTACCATGTTTTATGCAAATAAATATTTATCTTATCTTATCTTATCTTATAATACCATATTTGCACTAGAATCCAACGAGCTTATTGGCAAGGATAATGTTACTTGTTTGCTTACCTTTGATGCAAAAAACTTCTGGTTTCCTAGTTAATCTATATTCGAAAATACGCCAGCATTATTATAAATGTATACCAAACTAAAACGCTTCCCAGCGGGTACAATACCGTCAATACTATTAGCAGTATAATGGCATCGTATCGTAAAGTTTTACGTCCGAACTCAGACATAGTCGGACACCAAGTTCCCGATGCCCGAACGCCCCTGAAGGCCCTCAGAATTAGGGTAACTATGTAATAATTTAAGGTCCTGGGAAATACGAAAATTAAAATATTTTATTCAAGTGCAGTTAAAATAAGTTGTTTTGAATCGTCCAACATTTTTACCTACCACCCATTTAGGATGTATTTTAACTGACAAGAAGAATGGGCGCAAGAAACTCGTTTTCTCGTAATTCATAATTATCTCAATAATAGTAGTGTTATGGTTTCTTTATAACGTTGATTATAACAAAGTCTACAAGTATCTGTTTTAAATAAGCATCCTTAAACAATGCAATTTCATTCACGTTTATTAAATGCCGGACATTTAATGAAGAGACGGGACTACTACTGACATAATCAACTCCCAACCAGAATGACTGGACGTCTGATTCAATCCTTTGCTCCTGAAAAATAATTGAAACATCCGGATTAAGAACATAAACACGAAGGAAGAGGACTTAAGAACGGGCAGTGAAAATTTGACACATATACCTGAAAACTGGTGCGGTAGTGGGTGGCGCTACTGCGGCATTTTGTCAAACGCTGGGCAAAGTTCAAGTTTTGGGACAAATAAGAATTAATAAATTACAGAATTTCAGTTAAAAATTATAATTATTTAGCTTCATTGCATTACGGACGAATATCTCAAAACAAATATGGCCACTAATTTGTTTCAAATTCTTATTTTAACTTTTGGATTTTATAAAAACCAGCTTTAGACAATATCTTCAAGTATATATATTTTTTTGTGAAACCGTTATTTAATAGTTAATAATCAAGAAAGCTATTGTCACCACTAATCCTCCGGTGACTCGCCTCAAACTCATAACTCCTCGCTATACTATTACAACTAAGTCCAATCCAGACAAACTTAAATCCAAATTAACAATAGACGTAAGACCAAAAATCCAGATGAATCCAGACGAACGGTTACCCTCGTCAGAGCCAGTTCTCAATATTAGATTTTACTGGCAGCAAATTTGTTTCCCGGCGGCGGTATTGATTGTGGAGCAGGTAATTTCTTTTTAGGGGGATTATTCCTCGTTAATAATGTTTTTAAGCGAAGCTTTTATACGGACGTTCGGACCGCTCGCATATAGGCGTTTGCCGTGCGTACACTCTATCCTTGCTAAGCGTCAGATGTGACCGTTACACGAGGGCGTCAGATTTAGTGCCGTTACGCGATATATATAGGAGCCAGCTGCCTCCTTGTGCGTGGACTTCTGTCTCGCTTTCACTCATATCAGTGTGCGTGGCTGGTTATACTACAAAGCTTCGCGTCTTCCGGGCGTTCCTAGACGGCACTGTTATTTTTTTTGTTACAGCTATCTACTGCAGTATTAATAAATATTAAACTGTCATGATATTAACTCTTTAATTACTGTGAAAGATAAGTTTTAACCAGAGTTACGTTAGAATTTACACTAGAATTCTTTAGATTGATAACCATATACAAACTTATCTTAATCCTAATCATAATGTATTTCAATGAATGCATATTATGTCGTTATGTACAATTTGCGGCATAAAAATTATTGAACTTATATTTCTTTTGGCGCATTGAGGGTGTAATTTTTCATGTAACGATTAGCCGTTAGCTGTTAAAGTGAATAGGCTAACTTCAAGATATCTCTTTTAATTTTTTTATAAAGTAGTATGAATTCAGTTTCGCGTACATAAGTAAACGTTTGCTTTTTTGTTCAATTATAAAAATAATTATTTTTGGTTTTTTACAGGACCTCTACAGGAGCCGTAATTACAGTTTGCTATAATCCAAAATCTATATCTGCTTAGAAGTAATTTTTATTTTAGAATCTCAATAATTCACCGGTGTAGTTGTTATAGAGGAAGAGCGACTACCTCCCAATACAGGTTAATGTTAACCTAAAGATAAGAGTAATTAGTCTCTAAATCTGTTAATCTGAAAGAAAGTCGGTTTAATTTGATTTCGTTTTTAAAGTCATAGTAAAGAAAATCGTTTTTAAATTAATATATGATAATAATCCCGAACGTATTCGGTTACAGAAATGCAGTTGTTGAATATATCAGCTTTTTGTTGAATCTGCGCCCAAATTCAGCACTTACCATAACTTTAGAATCGATCAATTTGATGTCAGTCGTTACTCGAAGGGTCTCCAGGTGATCAGACCTTAAGATCGTCCCATTAAGTGCTGAGTTCATCTTTTAAGTTTCCGTTCTTATTCAACCTCTTTAGCAATTTTTAAGGTGGAAACTGAAAATCAGTGCTTTTTTTTCTTATCCCTCTTGATTCCAATTAAACCCTGGAGCCAAGACAGGATCCAAGGTGGAACGAGCTAACCCAGAAGGTGCCCATTCATCCTGATTTTTTCTTCTTGTTGCATCTCTACGGTATAAATAATAAAAATAATATAATATAATAATTCCCTACATCCACACCAATAAGCCTAGCCCAAAGTAAGCACTACAAAGCTTGTATTGCTTGTAGCACGGGCGTAGCCAGGGGGAGGGTTTTGGGGGTTCAAACCCCCCCCGAAATGTTAAGATATCAACATCAATAATATCAAAATAAGGAGAGGCCAGCGGCATAACTTATTTTATTACTTATTATTACACTAATAGTGTATTTTGGATTCGCTCTCTACCACCCGCCGCCGCCCGTCGTCATTTAGGGCGTACGCTAAACCTTGCGCGGGTACACGCCGTAGGCATTGCTTCAGCGTCAGACGTGGGCCTGGGACATTATTTGGTGTATTACCTTTAAATTTTGCGGTCAGTTCTGTAATTGAAGACGCAATTATGTATTCGGCAGTGCTACCCGAAAGAAGTACATTGAGTCAAAAAAGTATCGGAAATGGATGATTTGGTTGTGGTTCCGAATTCAAATTTTTGTTTTTTTGTTGTTGTTAGATTGGCACAACTGTTTTCCATTTTGGCGCAGAGTTTGAGTTGCATCTGTTATTAATATAAAATACAGTGCTGTTTTTAGTTATATCACATCTAGTGTATATTGATGTCGTGGAGTATCGAAGCGTGAATGGGCAGGACACATAGCAAGGAGAACTGATGGCCGTTGGGGCGGAAAGGTTCTCGAATGGCGATCGCGTGCCGGACGTCCGGAGGTGGACCGACGATCTGGTTAAGGTCGCGGGAAAACGCTGGATGCGGGCAGCACAGGACCGATCGTTGTGGAGATCCTTGGGGGAGGCCTATGTCCAGCAGTGGGCGTCGTACGGCTGATATGATGATGATGATGAGTGTATATTGCGAATTTCATAATGGACAAAAATATCGAACAAAGAGTTTGTCTGAAATTTTGCATCACCAATGGAATTTCGTATTCGGAAACACTGAAAATGTAACAAAGTGTTCAAAAACGGTCTTCGATGATTTGCCTTGCTCTGGTAGGCCATCAACGCAGACGTTGACGACATCAACTGAAGTTAACATCGCAAAAGTGAAGGAAATAGTGACTGAAAATAATAATTTAACTTTAAGAGAGATAGCCGCCGAACTTTTTGTATCTCACGAGTCGATGCGTACCATTTTAAATAATCATTTGGGTATGAAACATGTTACCGCTTGGCTAGTCTCCAAGACCTGAATTTTCTCCAAAAACTCAATCGCATGAGTCGCTGAGGACATGCTAGAACGAGTCAATTCCAACCCAACATTGATGAAACGCATTGTTACTGGTGACGAGACGTGGGTTTACGAGTTTGACATGCAAACTAGTCAACAAACTTCGGAGTGGCGCCTTCCAACTGAACCGAAATCGAAAAAACCACGCCAAAGTCGATCAAAAGTCAAAGACATGTTGACTGTTTTCTTTGACTATCGCGGTGTTTTGCACTCGGAATTCTTGCCACAAGGTCAAACGGTAAATAAAGAATATTATTTGAGAGTTATGCGGCATTTAAGAAAGCAAATTCCACGAAAAGGGCCAGATTTGTGAAAAGAAAATTCTTGGATTTTGCACCACGATAATGCGCCTTCGCACTAGGCCATCATTGAGAACGAATTTTTGACCAAACACTCAACAAACACCATCCAACGACCACCATATTCACCAGATATGGCTCCAGCTGACTTCTTTCTTTTTTCTAAACTCAAATTAACACTTCGTGGCACCCGTTTTCAATCGGTAGATGACATAAAGGAGAATTCGCGGCGAGAACTGAACTGAATTCCGGAAACAGCGTTTAAAAAATGTTTTGATGAAAGAATTATTCGTTGGCGTAAGTGTATCGTTACTGAGGGAGCATACTTTGACGGTGATAAAATAAATTTGAATGAATAACAAATATTTTGTATATTTTTGATCTTTTCCCGGTACTTTCTTGACAGAGTAGTACATCTGTCGTCAAAGCAGATCTTGAAGTGTGTTAAGCAGCTATCACCTCCCCTACTCCAAAATCTGCTTTGGGTGCGATCAAAAATTACATCCAAATATTAACACGTTGTTACAAATATTGGCTACCATACGGTACGGTATGGTCCATACCTGTTTCCTGTTTTTTCAAGCCTACGAAGACTTAAAAACTACTTGCGGAGCACAACGAGTGAAAACAGACTGAACGTCTTGGTTCTCATGAATATTCACTATGGGATAGAAATTGATGCGAATGAAGTAGTGGATATATTTAAAAAGAAAAACAGAAGATTATTTCTGTAGTACATATGTAATCAAATAAACCTTCTGTTTCTTATTTTTACATATTTTTCATATAATATAAAGGTTGCATGCACTTTCAGTAGTTTTATTTTCTTGAACCCCCCCCCCGAAACTAAAACCTAGCTACGCCCGTGGCTTGTAGGATAGACATACATATATGATACCAAGATATGTAATATTTATAGTAATACATATAAATATCCATTCTCGTATTCATCACTAAAATATCTGCCTCTTCCGAGATGCGAACCCAGGACCGTCGCGTCGGTGCGAAAGGCAGGATCTCTACCGCTGCACAAAACGGTTCTCAAAACATCGAAACATCGGTCAATCGTTTTGTCTGTCATTTACTTATTTTTTTTTAATTGTTAGTTTAATTGTGTTTGGAACTATTATTAATCTTTAAGCGATCACGATAGTTTTCGAATCCGTATGCACAGACTACTTGGAGCGCTAGCTTGCAATAGTAAAGCGCTAATCATTTAGAAAACAAAGAAACAACATCTTTTTAATAAAATCTGAATAAGTAACTTATTAAAAAAAATTTTTTCATATTACGATGGCTGTCAAAGTATTTATTAGAGTAAAAAGAAAGAGAGTTATGTTTATTGACTACATAGGTAGCAGGTAGATTAATTGGTATTCCTTATTTAACGTTAGCAACGCACCTAAAACGAAAGAAGATAATAAACTTACCTCAAACTACTTGCAATTAATAATTTGAAAGTATAATTAAGGTAAAAAAAATTGTTTTCAATTTTCCTTTGTTTCGGAAACGTTTCCACCACCATTTACGGATACGAATTCGATAGTTAAAGCCTTCATTCCAAATCATACCGTAAAAAGTTTCGGATATCGGACTCGTGAATAGCTTATGGAGGTGACAGTCTTTTCGAACGTCTGTACGGATTAAGTTACAGCATTTCCCTTCGAGGCGCAGCCATAGAGTGCAGCCATCGCCATATGGTAATAAAAAATATGCGCACACATTTTATTAACATGTTTTCAAATTGAAACTTTTTTATTCAGATTTCTTAGTCTGTAGAGATATCTGTATGGACTAAAGTCTGCATCATGAGGACCTAAACAAAACCCTTTTTTTTAAATTTCAGTAAGTATCCTATATAACACAGACACACGTTGCTGTTTTATAAATTAATAATTATACTAGATTTAAAAAATCTAAAAATCCCACGTTTTTCAATGTCCTAAAAAGAATAAAATAACCCTGCGGGGCAAAGCGAGGGGCCACTCAAAACGTGGGGGCGCATATTACTAAGAGGAGATTTTAAAGAGATGAATGACATGCATTGATGCCGATTATTGTAAAGATGCGCCCCCACGTTTTGAGTGGCCCCTCGCTTTGCCCCGCAGGGTTATTTTATTCTTTTTAGGACATTGAAAAACGTGGGATTTTTAGATTTTTTAAATCTAGTATAATTATTTTATTCTTTTTAATTATTAACTCAACGAAGTAACCATGTGTTACGCAACAATCGGATAAGCCCCATACAAAAGTGAAAGTTGCCGAAATTGGACCTGAAAGTGCATCTGGAAAGTTGATAGTTGCTTTAGAGTGCATTGTCATCGGGTTCTGAACTATCCTGAAAGTTTCAGCTTTCTAGCTTATCGGAAAGTGCCTCAAATTTAAGTTGCAAGATTTTGCCCGGACAGACAAACAAATAAGAAAAGTGAGATAAGAAAAACGTGGTAATAAAATGAAACCTTTCCTGTCTCCTAAGTCGCAACAAATCCAGCAAAATTAAAAAAAAAAAGTAAAAATCGGTTGAGTAGTTTCATACTTCATGGTGGTCTAACATTGTGAGAGGGAATATATATATATATATATATATATACTAGCTGCCCCGGCCACGCGTTGTTGTGTTAATTATTAAAATCAAATCTATCCTATCTTTTAAGTTAGATCAAATAACAGATAGTTACGAAGTTTGATCAAAATTGGTTAAGGAGTTTAGGAGTCCATCGCTGACAAACAATGTGACACGTAATTTATATATATTAGGATATAAATTCCCTCAAACTATGATAACTAGTCATCGGGCTCTCACTATATCAACAAAACCATTAATTTTCCATTTTATCATGACAAAGACTGGAATAATTCAATCTCATTAGCTGGTAGACCGGGATTGCCTACATAAAATTATTTACTATCGAAAACCTGTAAATAATTTTAACCAGTGAATTTCGATTTCAATCATGTTGATGGTCCATTGTATTATTAAATTTGAAATATTTTAGACAGAAATTTGTAATTCGTCCAATCAATTTGACTAATTACTTTAAAATACTAAATGTGGTTGAGATATTGAAATGATTTTTACTGGATATCAACATTGGCAATGAGTTTATTAAATGTCAACATTTACATCATGGTTTTGTAAGTTGCACGAGTACTGAGAAAAAATTATAAGGAACTTTGAAAAACTCTCCCCTTAATTGAGAGTTTAATAAAGAGATAAAATTTAAGGAAACTTATGATATCCGGAACGATGCAATCGGCACTTATGATATTAAATAAAAATATAATTAAAAATTAAATTATACAGAAATGAAAGAGAGGTAGATATGAAAGCTACCGACTCCACATTTTTTTAAAACCAACTTGAAGAGCAAGGCTGCTGCCAGAATCACTAACTGTCTTATTAGCACCTTCCATACTATCCGGATATTATTTCAAGAGACATTTAACTAAAGTAGTTCCATTTTAACTAAAGTAGTTTTCCAAACTAACAAAAATTAAAGTTTTTGTTCTTGTTATTTACGGTTTAACTGCTAGATATATCTTTATATATAAGAATTCCCTGTCACAGTTTTAGACCGCGATGAAGTCTGAAACAACCCAACCGATTTTGATGATTTTTTCTTCATTTTGTTGGATTTATTCAAACGTAGGACAACGGATAGGTTTCATTTTAATTTATAACAAAGCAACGCGTGACCGGGTCAGCTATCGGTTGAGTAGTTTCGGAGTTCATCGTGGTCAAACAATGTGACAGGGGTGTTTTTAAATAAAGTAGGTGATCCGGCCACGCGTTGCTGTGTTATAAATTAAAAAGAAACTTATCCCATGTCCTAAGTCGGAAAAAAATGAGTAATTTCGGATCTTGAGACCTTGAGAGACTCTTTGAATATTTTCAAGAATTTCTTATGCTGACGCCAGTGCCATCTGTTCATGTTCTTGGCACTACTACCTAAAATATGGAATTTAATACTTTTACGAGTATCCAATAATCGATAAAGATGAAACAGCTATGTAATTATGTGACGTCATAACTCTATGATTCTTAGCCGATTTTTTGTAATGACCAAAAACTTTAGCCTGAGGGTGAGCAAAAAAAATTTTGTTTCAAGCTTCAGCATATATACACCGAACTCTCTAGAGCTTATATTTTTGAAACCACCAATCGGCTCCGTTCCAATATGGTGCTTTATGCTTAGCGACTGCATCGATTTAGTGTTTTATGATTTTTAAGCATTTAACTAATGGATTTTTATATCTAAAAAAAGGACAATTCGACTTGTCTCTGCTGAAAGGCGGGACTCGAACCCATATCCCATATCCGATGGTTGGGGAGTCAAGGTTTCGATAGCTCAAAAGAAAGAGTACTCGCCTGAATAGCGATGTTGATTTAAATCACGTCTTACACTTGAGACAGCTTGAGTTTTTCCAGTAATATATTTTTAACCACATTTTCCTCATTATATTGTACACAATAAAGTTACATTGTAACGTAATTCTTTACAAACCAGACGTAGTTTTAAATACATTCTTATATTATCCTTTTTCGTGGAATAAGGTAATAAAATAAAAATGTAACAAGACCTAACGCCGGAGGCAAATTTGAATCAAAGGTGAAAGTCATCATAATAACGACCATTATGTGACGCTCTTTTATTTATTTTTACTACAATGTAATTAATTAATGTTTAATTCAAAATACAGTGATTTCTTATATATACAACTATGATTTCCTCATATTAACTATATATAAATCATGGACCGAAAACATCTGATATTTATTTAATGCTAGGCGTCACTCGCTCGCTTAGTGGAACTAATAATGATTCTTTTTATTGGTATCTATTTTGTTGAATAATTTATTTGATCTTTTTGCAAATTTTACGGCTAGTCTGTATATAAACATAGACATAGACGTATACATTTATTCCTTAAACAATTAATATTGTATAGAAATTACAAATTTAATTCAACTTTCATTAAAATAATTAAAAGAAAATTACACAATCTAAACATAAAAAAGAGATAGATAAAACAAATCTTTGCAAAATAATAACTTATTTCTATCACTTAAATAATTATCCGTTGAATAATAACATTTACTACAAACATAAAATTTCTACATTTAACTGTTGGTCTAACATCATTAACCTTTTCACATCCTTATTTTGACGTCAAAAATTCGTTATTTAGGTTAAATACTGAAAAATAATGATTGAAACCTTTACCATAGCAACCCACCGAATAAATAAAAATCGGGAAAAAGTTTATAAAAGTAAATGGAAATTAAAGGATCCATCGAATCCAAAAAATAAGTAGCCATAAACCATCTAGAAATTTTCCCGCATCGATTGGTCATGGTTCTATACCGATAGGTTCAGTAGTTTTGAAGTGATTCCGTGACAAAGAAAACATTTTCATGTATACAAAATATCCGATTTATCTGGATCAATCTGACTTTCTTGTACGTACTTTGTAAATTTAATTAATTTATCGTAAAATTAAGGTATTTATTTTAAAAAAATAAATGGAATCAATTTCAAATATAAACTCTTATCATTTATAATATATTTTTTAATTATAGTGCAGATTCGGAGAGTTCGATAGATCAAATTCCATCAATCCAATATTTTCTTGGAAACATATAATACGACAAATATGAGTAAATTAGAGATTTTATGTGTGTAATTAATTATTGAAATATATCATTGAAATCTATCATGAACCTGATAAATACAATGATAAATTCCTACGCACGTTTTCAACTGTTAAATTTATACAAATTTGCATTTTATTAAGATGTTTTATTATATCTGCGATTATTGTAAACTGCTGAGTCTACCACCAATTCCCTTTTGAAAATAAATATTTACATCACTAGGTAAATAAAAAATACTAAATTATATTTGAAAATAATCCGGCAAAAATGGTTTTATTTAAATATGTAATACATACATATATATATATATATATATATATATAAACTACTTAAATGATTTTAATGATTTTTCTTTCATTTTACTTCATTTATTCCAACTTAGGATAGGTTTCATTTATAACACAGCAATGCGTAGCCGAGTCAGCTATTTATATTATATATTTTCACCCGATTACAAAGTATTAAAAAATGCCAATTAAATTGGTTAAACATTCGATCTCTTTGGCCAACCAATTTGGAGCGATACCATTGCGTTGATGTGTACACTCGCTGCGATGCGTTCGCCTGTATTTGCTTTGGTTAATTCGAAACGTTACAATCACCCATTGTTAAATTAGAAACACACAGTTTATATTAGATAGTCGAGTTTCGGTAGCGGAAGTATTAAAAAAATATTTATTATACAAGATTTACTTGAATAGATATTATAAATGGCTATTTTTAACTCTTGGCTATTTATAGATCCAGGTTTAGTGACATCACTACCGGAGGGAGCTTTATTACTGGGAATATTATAATGTTTATATTATTTGAAGTGTATTATTTATTGCGTGAGATGCTTTGTCTGTTTAGATTATCAATTTGCTTTAATCTAAGGGTTATTTAAAGTGTCGATTGTTATTTAAAATAATCAAATCGAAATGGATTGCCTTAAGGGCACTATGTTAATTGAGATCCCGTAATGGCGACAAAATAATATCATTTAAATATTTTAAATTACTCAATTGGTGTGGATTGATCACTCATAACAAGATATCCACAAGATATTTGGATATTAATTTATGTTGTACTGTACATAATTGTACATTGTACATTTCGAAATTTTAATAATTTATTTATAGAACAGTAATTTTAAATAATTTATCTGACTGCATAAATGTAATTTTTTTAATGAATAACTAAAAATGGAGAAATATAAGTTTAATGTTTCAAATCAACTTAATTTAAATATGCTTACATTTTTTAAATCGATGCCAGCCTCGGTGTTTGGAATAACCCCTTGTTATACCTAGTCAAACTTAAAAAGAAATATTTTCTGTGCTTGTTCAAAGACAATCCTTTCTTAGGAGTAAACTCCTGTTGTGCGTAGGAGCTCTAGAGTGACACTCATACTTTTTTTAGTGTACCGCCATACAGCTAGTAGAGTTCTAAAGAAATCATATCAAGGTAAAAGAATAACTTTTCTGTTCCATCAGGCGGAATCCGAACCCTCGCTATTCTAATCAAGCCAACGAGACCTCGACAGACGCTTCATAATTTTCCAAGTCTTTCTTAAACTGACGTCAGCGCCATCTATTTATGTAATTAGATGCTTAAACAACAAAAAATGTTGTTTTTTATTAATGAGTGTATCGAGTTACACAGTATAATTAACCCGTGGATAACTCTGTGGGTTTCATAATGATTTAATTTAATTTAGCTCTACAATAGTAGTAATATTAATAAACTGGAACTTATTATGTAAACTGTTTGTTGTCCTAAATAAAATAAAATAAAAATAGTGAAAACTCTTTCAATTGAGCGAATAATAATTTATTTTGATGTAAAAGTATAGCAGTTAAATGATTGAATAATAAAAAACATATTTGTAAAGACTCGGTAAAATTGACGTTTTGCTCCTACGAGCCACGGAGTACGTCGGCTCCAGGCTACTAGCGATCGGAGATAACTGACAAGTTAATTAAGATAAGTTTTATAAACTTATTCAATTAATAATATCTAAGAGAACAAAACCACATTAAAATTTAAGTAATTGTTCTTACAGTTGTTAAAAGATGGCCATAGATAAGTCATTACATTTTTAAAACGGCTCTTGATGATGCTCCGTGTGGGGTCGAAACATGGGTAAGGGTGCAAGGAGTGTCAGTGTCTGCATTTATTTGGGCGTGTGGTATATTTTGCTTGTTTTTTGCTAAAGTAAGTCACATATCCGTTTTTTATTAATGACAATACACCATATTATTAAGGCACTCATAGTTATTACATATTATCTGCTGCATAATGACATGGTATACTTAAAAATATGCTATTTGTACATATTACGACAAAAAAAAGAAATTATTATTAAGATTATTTTATGTTCCGGCTTTTATTTTAATCAAAAATGTAATTTAAATTACGTGAACAAAATACAGTATTGTAGTGTTGCAGACAAATCGACTATCGAACAATCGATAGTTATCACCTAAAATCGGTCACAAAATCGAAATTAATAACGATAAAATCGTGAAAATAGGTCAAACTATCGATAATATCCCAAGGTAACTCAGTATCGATACTTTACTTATATAGAATTGTGACAATATTCGATATTATCAAGCAAATTTTTTTTTGCAAGATTACAACGTCAGGATTTAATATAAAGAACAAAATTAAATTTTTAATCTAAATATTTTAAGTTTAAAATACTCCATAACATGTCCACCATATGCAAATGGATGGCAAATATTTAATCAAATAAATTAAAAAAATGTCACAAAAATAATACAATACATAATTTATCGATCGATTTGATGACTTCCGTGATTTAGTGGCTTGCACACCTTTTTTTAAGGTGACTTTACCTTTGATGTGCCAGGTTCGATTCTTGCCGGGTAATTTTTTTATATATTGGCACGGGTCTTTGTACCATCGTTGTTTCTGAATCCATAGAATAATCTTTATTTACTTGTGAATAGGGGAAAACTACTTGGGTTCACAACAATGTATGTGATGTTGATGTTGTATAATATAATATCAATAGCGTATCGATAGTATCAGTGATTTGGGGCCCCAAAATATCCTATCGATACTATCGATATAAAATTTATTATCGGGCAACACTACTGTATTGTTTCTACATTGATGAATAGAATACTTTAGAAGGATACCGAAAGCTTGTTACATTTAATTTTTCTTGTTACATCGTCAGTTTTCTGAACAAACACCGCCCCCGGTTTATAAATAACACTTTGTCGTCCCAAAAATAGATTACTACCCCCGAAAGTTTGTTCAATTAACTTTTTACTTTGACGGAATTTCAATGGACAACAGATGTGTTTGGCTTACATCAACCGCCAGTTAAACAATCAGTTTGTAAATGATTAAAAACTTATTTCAAACTGAAATGTTATTTGATTATAATACATTTTGGTTATTCATATTTTATTTTAGTAACTCTTATTTGGATGCAAGTCAAGTCAAGGATCAGTTTCAATGATGCAATGTCTGTTCGCCATAACTTTCGGAATTCTTAACCGATTCTAATAATTTTTGTATGTAATCGAATCAACACATTTATGATCAGATTGTCACAGAGAATTTGAAATTTGAAAATTGACAATTTATTAATTCGCAAAAATAAAAATGTTATGACCAAATACATTGGCTCTGTAGGATTTCTCATTGAAAAAAAAAACATGGGCTTTTTAAAGTTTTTTCTAAAGCTTTTCTAGCTACTTGTATTCAGAACAATGTATGTGATATCGTCTCATATTTGTTTATTAATTTATGCATTAATACAATGTGAGGATAAAAGGTCATAATTGCGTTTTTTGAATGATTTTATCCATTGAATTTTATGGATAGTAGGGTAACGAATTGACATACACAATATGTTATATGATACTTACATAGATATGTAATATTAGAAACACATATATAAATATCCAAGACCCAAGTACAAACGCCCGTCACTCACATACTTGCCTATTTGAAACCAGACCTTCGTTGTTAAAGGTCTCACTAAATGGTCGTTATATCGCTGTCTTTATGGTTTTTCTTCTCAGGACAGATCTTTTCCACTGTATGCGCGAATGTAATCCACTACGTGAGTTAGGCTCTCGAAAGACGCACTTTGACAGTCGAACTGCACTCCGTCTGCCAAATTGCAGTTTATATGCGGTTAACTCGACTGTAATTATAATACCAACCAAGCTTGCAGTCCGATTGCAATCAGTGTGCAGTTACAACAATAATGTTTGGCAGTTCCATTGCAGTGGTACAATTTGCAGTCAAACTGCACATGAACTGCAATTTGGCAGTCGGACTACAGTTCAATTACAGTCCTTCTGTCAAGAACTTTATAGCCCTAGAATGTTTACTTTGAGCTAGGCTAGTTGCTGAAAAAATATCATCACTACATAGTATAAAACAAAGTCGCTTCTTGCTGTCTGTGCTTAGATCTTTAAAACTACGCAACGGATTTTGATGCTATTTTATAAAGATAGAATAATTTAAGAGGAAGATTTATATGTATAATATATGCATAATATAGTGGAGAAACATTGATAATTTTAGAGATTTCTAATGTGATGTCGTAAATTTTTTGACGACTGTTTGGTGCAACGGTAGCGAACCTGCCTTTCACACCGACGGTCCTGGGTTCGAATCCCGGTAGAGGCAGATGTTTTTATGATGAATACGAGCAGTTGTACCTGAGTCATGGGTGTTTATATATATTTCTATGAATATTACATATGTATGTATCATATATGTATGTCTATCTGTTACCCTAGTATCCATAATACAAGCCTAACAGTGCTTACTTTGGGCTAGGCTAATTGGTGTGAATGTAGGAAATATTTATTATTATTTATTTATTTAAATAAACACATTTTTAAGCTTACATTGCAAATGCTGATACACTTACGAGATAGATCAAAATAATGTACTACAGTATTGTACACCTTAAGAAGGTCTACAAAAAAGTCCGTGATGATATATGTCTATCTTTTAGGGATAACCCACAATAACCAGTTTTTATCCTTTACTTTTGACGGAAATAATGGCTTGTTTACAAAGCGATTATAAGGAATACAGCATTAATCCTTATCCAATTAAGTACCTCAAATACACTGTGCATTTAATATAGATCAATATGGCTATGTACAGTATGTTATTTAAATGAATATTTTCAAAGATATTACGATAGATATTACTGCGAAGATATTACGCAGTTTATTTGTGACATAGCGATTGCAGCGGTACCATTGCACCCGTGCAAAGCCGGAGGGAGTCGCTAGTAATAAATATTCTAAAAATATTAATAAACTCCGCTCTATGATGTCAGCATTTTTCATTTGTTAAGCTTTTCAATATGCCCCTCGTATAATTTTATGTCTGTGTTCCGTCGTAGTAAGAATTGGATTAATAATACGCCACTTCAACTATTATTTCTTCCTGTAAGTATAATTTGAAATTGAAATTGAAGAAGATATCGCCTCTTGAAGTATTTAGATCTTGAATTTTATCATAAAATACTTTAAGGTCGTTCGTGAGTAAAGCCTTTTAAATTTCAAGTGTTAAAGATCCTACAAATTGCTTTAAGAGTTACACTTAGGTGAAAATCATAATTCTAAAGTTAGAAATCTTAAACACATAAATTTTACGCCCTTATTGAGAAAAGCTTAAGGATTACATTGCCCCTATAAAAAACGTTTCTAACTGCATAGTTATATTTGTACTTGAAAGTTGCATTGCTTTCTTCAAAGCAGCGATGCGTTACTTTATGAAAATTTATTATTTACAACTCCGGATTTTCAAGCTGTACAGCTAGTTTTCTCGTTAAAAGTTTTCATTGGATAGCAAAGTACCTTTTTTAAACATTTAGTGCATAGCATTCGATTTTGAACCCTATTTTTACTGAGGAATTAAAGTTTAAATAGACCGTGGCATAATTCGGTCAGCTAAATTATTAACCTTGCTAATGTCAATAATTTTAATTTAAGTTTTAAAAGAGCCGATGTTCGTTCATAATTTTCCGATAGCAAAATTAAGTTCCAGGCCAAGTCGATTCATTTCAATGAAAATTCATGAAAAGAAATTCATACAAAGATGTTTTGAGATTAAACATACAGTTTAAAACTAAATTGAGTTACAATTGGTTGCTTATATTTGAATAAAACTACTTTAACCGGATCCACAGCCTTTTTTCCCACGTTTTTCTTGGTCGCTTTCTTGTCTGTTTGCTTGTCTGTCGTCTTGTCTGTCCGGTTGGAATCTTGTATCTCAATTTTGAGGCACTTCCCGACCACTTAGCGAGTTGAAACTTTCAGGGTAGCTCAGGACCCGATGACAATGCACGCTTAAACAACTTTCAACTTTCTAGGTGCACTTTCGGCAACTTTCACTTTTGTATGGGGCTTATCCGATTGTTGCGTAACACATGGTAACTTCGTTGAGTTAATAATTAAAAAAGAATAAAATAATAATACTCGATTTAAAAATCTCAAAATCCCACGTTTTTCAGTGACCAAAAAATAATAAAATAACCCGGCGGGGCCAAGCGAGGGGCCACTCAAAACGTGGGGGCGCATCTTTACAAATAGTCTCAACATCTATGCATATCATACATCTCATTACATCTCAATAAGTAACATGTGCCCCCAAGTTTTGAGTGGCCCGTCGCTTGGCCCCGCCAGGTTATTTTATTCTTTTTTGGTCACTGAAAAACGTGGGATTTTTAGATTTTTAAATCTAGTATTATTATTTTATATATATATATATATATATATAATTATATATTTACACACACACACACACACACACATACGTTTTGATTAGTATGCCAAGTGACTTTATGTCAATTGAATTTATATGTCGCAAATGGCTTCCAATTTTGATTCCATTAGTTTTATAAGAAACGATCTGTTCGGTAAAACGATCAAAATAAAATTACATGATAAAAAAGTATATTTTACTAGCAAATACTAATATATAAAAAAATCTGTTTTGTTCCTTGAAACTCTTGAAAGTTTTGCCTTTTACAACTAATTAAATTTTGCTATCTTTGTCTTTATACAATGTGGAGGCTTTCGTTTAGGAGTTGACATATTGCGGCTGAAATGATGAGCAACTCTAAAATTGGTATTAATTTAATTGATTCTGAAGGACAGAAACATTTTTGACGTATCTGTATTAAATTACAAATATAATAATTTAATTAAAATTCTTAATTAATAAAACTAAACTAAGATACTTTCTTATAAGCAAAAGCTATTTCAGTTTAAAAAAAGCATGTGTGCAATTCACACGTGGTAGAAGTGAAACCTTCAAAAATAATACGTACACGTATAGAAAATACCACGGTTGTTGGGATCCTTCTCTCCAGCTTTGTACTACGCATGTGCACACAAACACGTATTAACACACGTACATAATGCTCCCTATCTCATTTTCTCCTACGTCAAATCTTATGAATTTATGTGTCAGTCTCTTTTTACTGTCGCTTTTTCGTTTCATGGAGAAGTTTTTACTTCAAAATATTTCCATGATAAATTTGATTGAACAAATTTATAATATATGATTAAATTAATAATTACTACATTACTTAACTTTATAACTTAATGCTATTATAATTTTAAATTACACGCATTGCTGTGTTATAAATTAAAAGAAAACTTATCCTATGTCCTAAGTCAAAACAAATCCAGCAAAATGAAAAAAGTTATCAGAATCGGTTAAGTAGTTTAGGAGTTCATCGCGGTCAAACACTGTGACACGAAATTTATAATATATAGATATTATAGTATTAAAGTCTGGAATTTGCAAACACCCTTACAGGGTCACACTATAAACTATCCGGTTTGGGATCGTACGATGGAAACGAGAATTTTGCACAGTATCCGTTTATAGCTCAGCTGCGCACTTTTATACATTCCGATACAGTCGTTACACGACTTTTTATCGACACAGGAACCAATCATAATTATTAAAACGGAAGTAACATTAAGTTTTTAATAATCTAACACGAATAAATAATCTATAATCTAAGATCACAGTGGTTTGTGCCTGTCCGCTTTTTTTCCCGCTCCATTGAATATGCGTTACCACAGCAACACTTCAACTGCGAGTAGTTCGTCTACCGGACGCTAGATGGCGCTAACGGAAAAATATTTAATAATAGAAAAAAATTGAAGAATTTTGTCCACCCGTACGAAGCCGGGACGGGCCTCTAGTCTAAAATCTAAGATCACAGTGGTTTATGTGTTTGTCTGTCCGCTCTTTTTCCCAATTTTTTTTCATTGTATCAATAACGTTACCATAGCAACGCGTTAACCGCAAGCAGTTCGTCTACCGGACGCTAGATACCGCTAACGGAAAAATATTTAATAATAGAAAAAAATTTAAGAATTTTGTCCACCCGCGCGAAGCCGGGACGGACCGCAAGTTATCAAAAAAACATAATATCCTTATAATTAAATCCAAGTGTTTTCTAACCAATACAACTTCCTGTTAAAAAGATATCGTGATACAAAATAAATGCAATGTAAATTGTGCTTAAATGTGGATTCTTACACTGCTATCTTTGCAAAAATATAAATATACTATATGACAATGAAAAAGAATAAATAAATAAATTATTTACTCAATACTCAATACTCAATAATTTATTGCATAAACCACAATGTACATAAAGATGTTAAAAGAATAGGGTTAAAGGTCATTGTGGACCCTGTCGGGCACAGCAATTTGGATGAGAGGGGGAGAACCCTTCACAACAATTTACGGTAACATTTTAAATTAATTTATTTTATATATACTTAAATTTATATTTTAATTGTATTAATTTATTTAGTGTGTATTTAAATTGATTATGATAAGTATCGTATTATGATTATCATGAATTTTTCATCACTATCTTTAATTTTTTAAGCCAGTTAATACAAATTACACGTAAACACTAAATTACATTTACACGTAAAAACTACCCTCAGCAACAAAACTGTGTACAGACCTCTTAAGCTTTCACAGCAATTTTAATTAAAATATTGTTTATTAACTCGTGAACCGAGCATAACTGGGCGCATTAACAATTTTCGATACTGTCAGAATGGGCAAATTTATACGCGAAATCCCTTCGAAAACAAACGTTTCGCAGTCGATAGGAAGTATCCCTCTGAATAAATTATATTCCAGGGCAACGCTGCAGGTAGGCCTGCTTATTTTATAGCTTCCCAATTTTATGGGCGTTAAAACCAGTCATTGTAGAATTTGTAGAATTAGATGTCATATTTTTTTGTTTTATTGATTGTTTATTGCTTTTTTCCGTACCCAAAGGGTAAAACGGGACCCTATTACTAAGACTTCGCTGTCTGTCCGTCCGTCTGTCTGTCACCAGGCTGTTTCTCAAGAACCGCGATAGCTATATAGTTGAAATTTTCACAAATCATGTGTTTCTGTTGCTGCTATAACAACAAATACTAAAAACAAAATAAAATAAATATTTAAGGGGGGCTCCCACAACAAACGCGATATTTTTTGCCCTTTTTTGCTAGATATCAGTAATGGCAAAAGGTAGGCACTTGAAATATTCACAAAATACTTAGTTGTATTTCTACTTTAATAATAAATAATATGAAATTTGTGTACCTACTGTTGTTTACCTAGTCAATGGTACGGAACCCTTCGTGCGCGAGTCCGACTCGCACTTAGCCGGTTTTTATTTTGTTGGTAATACTGTAACATCGATTTGTAGGAGAATAGGTAATTTGAGGTTATAAGAAAACCTTTTTCCCAAACACTTATGGAGGCGTTTAATGTGTATTTATCAATAAGTTTGAGGTGTGTTTATTAAAGGATGAAAATGCTCGCGTAGAATGGATTTTCGTAAATTTTACCGTTAAGGGAATGAAATAAGGAATAAACAGTTATATAAAAATCTGTAATTTTAAGGAATTTTTATTTATTTTACATTTTTCAATGCTCAATTCAATAAATAATATTTCTTACATCAATTAGCCTAGCCCAAAGTAAGCACTGTAAGGCTTGTGTTATGGATACTAGGGTAACGGATAGATATACGTGTATGATACATAGATATGTAATATTCATAGAAATATATATAAACAACTTTGTACTTTGAACAGAAATTCGAAATTGCAATAGCTAATTTCTATGCAGTAGAACTATATATAGACCAGATTTTAGCACAACGGTTTAATTTTAAGAGGAATTCTATAGTTGGTAAGAAAGGATAATTGAATCGAACAGAGTCAATTATTAATTTTCTGTTTAAGATGCGAATCGTAGTCACAAAGTCGGTTTGTGGTTTTGCTTTTGATCCTTATCAAGCCCGGGCCAAGACAGAATTTTCGATGGAATGAGCTTACCAAAAAGGTGCCTATTCACCCTGGCTTTGGAAACGGGCTTGGCTTTTTATAAGCACTCGGAAATACAGACGCAGAGAGGGAGTTCCATTCCTTTGCTGTGCGCTCAAAAGATGTTGAGAAGCGTTTCATGCGACAGGTAGGAATAGCAACTAAGAAAGATTGGTAGCCCGCAGTGCGTCTGGATGTCCGATGGAAAAAGAGAGATGGCGGTATGGTTAGAACTAGTAAGTTAACACTGCTTTTAATTTGATTGATTTCTGATCTAAATTGGTCACCATTAGTATTGACTCGTTTTGACAAGTAAAAAGTCATTAGCAAATGTTTGCTAAGGCTGTGGGAGAGTTAAATTAACTAGGCAATTGCTCAGAAGGCTAGTTTACGAAAGATTATTTATGCTTCGCCAAATATGTATTTTTAAACAGTTTTGTTCAATAAATATATTAATAAGAAATTCATTATAATTTGTTGTTTATTTATCAGTAAAATACCTCCTGTATAATTAAAATTCCCGCCTGAGAATTAACGTGTGAGCCGATTCTATTTTTGATAGTATTTTTCTCCATTTAAATAAGTTTTTATATAAGATAGCATTGAAAAATGCAAAAATATATAAATATCATGGAAGAAAATTCAACTTGTAACATCTTTCAGGCAGGACTCGAATATCTTCCTGCCATCCGGTAGTCGTAAATCCCATCGAATATTTCTAAAGACAGTCTGACAAGGTCTTGGTAGTTCGATTGGTTGAATACTAGCCCGAACAGTGATGGGATATAGGTTCGATATAAGCAGTTAACTGCTAAAAATATACTTATTTAATAGTGTTTCTTCATTATCAAATGTTGGATACTTATAAAAGAATTACTGTCGAAGTCTCGGTAGACTTTTGTAATTCTTAATGCTTGTATTCCAATAATGACACATTGATTGATAACAATGTTAGTTGGTGAGTAATTCTTCATTGCTCTAAAGTTTGGTATGGGGCTGGTGACTAGTATCTTGTTATGTATGACACCCGCTTTAACCGACCCAATCACTTCCTCATATGGAATACGCCTGGGGGTAACGGTAACGGGTAATATATCCCTTTTTCAAGAACAGACTGTGCATCATCGGACAACTCAATACTCGACATATCGATTACCGTTCGAGTTGGTAGTGAGCCCTCGTGGTAAGGGACATCTGGCTTTTGTCTTTACAACAACAATTCGAACTTACGATCTTGTTTTTTGGCGCTCATTACATAAAAGCAATCAAGAAAAACGATACGCAGAAATCGGCCATCGCGGAACATTTGATTGATTCTGGTCCTAACCACTGGATCGAGTTCCATAACCCACAGATTAATTCGACAGAACGCCACTACATACCAAGATTGGTCAGGGAAGCGATTGAAATAGCAAAACATAAAAAAAATTCAATCGTGAAGACGGGTTTAAATTGTCGTATGCCTAGAATCCTGTGGTTCGTATGTGTAAAAACCGAAATAATCAAAAAAGTGTCGTGTCGCGATCCGATGCAGTAAGCGTTGTGTATCGAGAATAGTTTCGAGTGAATAGTGAGAATGTGAACAGTGGTACGAGTATCGAAAGCAATAAAAGACTTCGTCGGAGGGTAGACCTATATGTCTAGCAATAACAGCCTACCCGCAATTACTTCAGTTGCTCCGTGATCATGGCGCTTGCAACAATGCCGAAATATCAGAAACTCGCTTATTTATATTACTATAATGTTAGTGATCATGAAAGTTTAAAACAATATAAAGTTATTATTTATTTTCGTTTAACCTACTCTTTGACTCAACCTAAAGTGTGTTTGATGTTCCTCTATTTAATGATTAAACGAACTTACCTGTACGTGAAGTTCTATCATAATTATACAAGAGTTTTCGTCCGAAGAGATTGGCATAGGACTATGTAGTATCGCTCTGGATTCGCCACTTGTGCACTAATTTGAGAGGGTGTTTTTCTTTTCTTTTTTTTTTGTGAGGGTAGATGTCCGACTCGTCGCGCCGGTTGCTGTCATTACCGCTCCTCATGTCGTTCAGAGTTCTTGTACCTATCTGGTAATAAATTTGCGGGAGGCTGGGGGGGGGGTTGCCAATCTCTTCGGACGAAAACTCTCGTATAATTATGATAGAACTTCACGTACAGGTAAGTTCGTTTAATCATTAATTATACTTAAGTTTTCGTCCTCGAGATTGGCATAGGACTATGTAGATATTGAGAGTAAGTAGGAAGATCATCAAAAATCAAACGGCAAATTTATGATTTAGAGTCTTCTATTACAATCAAGAACAAACAAAATAAATATTTGTACTAATTATAATTATATTCATTTGGTAAGTAAATGAACTGTAAATTAACAATAATCTTCATTGATTGTACTTGACATAATCGAGGTAGCAAAATCGTTATAATTAGAGTTAGTATTTACGATATCTCTATTATAAAATCTACCAAAGACTTGTGAATTTCCGGACCAACCAGCTGTCTTTCTTATAAGGTCTAGAGTAACCCCTAGTTTATGTGCCTTAGACGTAGCCGCATGGCGCGTACTATGTGCTGTGAATATTGATACGTCTATTCCAAACTGTTCTAAGACTGACTTAGTCCATCGACTCAACGTTTGTGGGCCTACAACGCGATAGGGTTTTCTATAGCTAATAAATAAGTTAATTTGATTCCCGCGTAAAGTTTTTGACTTCTCCAAATAATCTATTAATGTTCGACAAGGACAAATAGCCAAATTTTGATTATAGTATGGTAAAGTAAGTAATGGCTGAAGTGATCCAAATCTGGATGTTTTTACAACATCAGGTATTTTAATAATAATACCATTTGGTTGTTGCTCAATATTCTGTATAATTATTACGTTTTATATTATATTATATTATATTACGTTTGCATTCTATGTGCTGTAATTAAGGCTAAAAGTGTTATTAGTTTTTTAGTAAGATATTGTAAAGTTAGTTTCGAATTCGGATACCAAGTACTAAGCACATCTAAAACTGTGGACGTATCCCATGTGATATTATATTTAGGTAACGCCGGACGTAATCTATACACTCCCTTAAAGAAACGTTTCACAATATCACCGTCACATAATTGTTGGTGAGAGATTAATGATAGTGCTGATCTGCAGCTGCTTAGAGTTCCGTACTGGGCACCATTATCGAACAACTCTGTGAGAAATGATATTATGTTTGTAGTGGATAGCTCTAAATAATCAACATTATTTCTGTTACAATAATTAAACCATTTTTTAAAACAGCAATCATATTGACGAACTGAATTTTCAGACAGTGATGCCATTATTATATTGAAAGATGATGGTGGGATGTTTCTCTTTAACAGTGCTGTGCGGATAAAACTGCGGCAACCAGGGTAGTTTGCTTGTGAACCAGTCGGTCGCTGGAATGAGACAGAATTAAGTTCTCGCCATGTGAAAGTGCTAACTTCTTTCCAACGACTAATTTATTAAATAAAGGATACCATGGCTGTGCAGGCCATAAGGGAACCACGAGAATACCTGATGCCTTATCGGATATTATTTTTCTAAGAACTTTTAATATTATACTGAACGGTGGAAACGCATAAAAATAATAATCAGACCAAGAAAGAGTAAAAGCATTTATTGTGAAGGCATTGGGATCTCTGTGCCATGACACATATTTGTTACATTTCTTATTGATGCGACTGGCAAATAAATCTATTTCAGGTTGCCCAAAACGTAGAACAATTTTTTGAAAAGCATAATCCGCGAGCTCCCCTTCGACATCAGGATGTACACGACGTGATTCTGCATCCGCTATGCTGTTATCAGCGGATCGTATATAAGATGCAAATACACGAATATTCCGAGGTTCGCACCACTGCCATAACTCTTTGGTTATCTTTGTTAAATGTGGAAATTGTATACCTCCCATTCTATTTATATAAGATATGGCCGTGGTATTGTCAATTCGAAGTAGAATTTGACAATTGTGTTTCTTTTGACCAAATGTTTTTAAGCCTAAAAAGGCAGCCAATATTTCCAAATAATTTATGTGATTTTTCTTTTCTATTATGGACCACATACCACTAGCTTTGTCATCACCACACACGGCACCCCAACCCGTCGTTGAGGCATCCGAAAAAATTTCTAGACAAAAGTTGTCTGTCCTAATTTTGCTACCCGCGTTACTCGTAACGGCTTGATACCACCATTTAAGGTCATAGGAAATAGACAGCGGTAAGTTCATATATTTGTCATAATTTTCATCAGGTAACAAATTTAGATATTTGACTCGCTCAAGTTCTTTTGTGTATAAGCGGCCATATTCAATTGCATGACAAGAAGAATTTAATAAACCTACCAGATGAGCAAAATCTCTGATTTTAGAGCATTTTAAATTTTGAAACTTTAACAATTCATTTCTTATTTTGCTTACTTTGTCTTCTGGCAATGTGATCTTTAAACTTTTAGAATCAATCATAAAACCTAAGAATTTACAAATTGTTTGCGGTATGAGACAACTTTTTTCTATATTGATTATAAATCCTAAGGCTTTTAATAAACTGCTTGTATCGAATATATTTTTTTGACAAGCATCATAATCAGATCCGACTAAAAAATAGTCATCTAAATACACTGTTGATAAATGTCCTCTGCATCTTAATAACCTAATTACCGGTTTCATAATTTTTGTAAAAATATATGGTGCTGTACATAAACCAAAAGGTAAAACATTGAATTCATAAACTTCATCGTTAAATATAAAACGTAAGTAATTTCTAGATTCTGGATGAATTTTGACTAAAAAGTAAGCGTCTTTAAGATCAAGTGTACTCATATAACAATTTTTAGAAACAATTTTCAATGCAATTCTAAGATCTTCAATTTTAAAATGAGCAGTATCTATGAATTCATTTAATTTTTTTAAGTTTAATACAAATCGTGCTTTACCATTGGGCTTTGAGACTAAAAAATAACTTGATATAAACTGGTTATTATTAGGGATACATTTTGATACAGCGCCAATTGTGATAAGATTATCGATAGTCTCAGACATTTTCAACTTTTCACTATCTGAGAGTACAATATTTTTAGGAAGACAATATTGTACAACTGGCCTTGAGAAAGTGATTTTATAGCCCTGTATCCATGATAACAATTGAGGGTCATTAGTAATTTTTTGCCATTGCGTATAAAAGGAAGATAGTCTACCAGCGTAATTTACCTCAATTAACGCCAACTCCGAACTGGGCCCTGCTGTAACGACTTCCGCGATGACCTGGCGGGCTGACTCTTGTGAGTGGCAGGCTCCTTCATCCTCTGAGTCCCCGTTGGCCTGCGACCCGGGGGAAGAGACTTCCAGTTTAAATGCTGGGATGTCGAAAAAGTCTTCTTAGGCGGTACAGATGGCCCTGGTTTTTTTGGTTGTAATGGTTTAAGTACACTAGGCTTAAGTTCAGCTCCCGATTTGGAAATTGCTTTTGCAGTCTTAAGATTGTCGGCAAAGTTATGACCGAACAGGTGACTATCAACTTTTGTTCCTTGTATTTGATCTTTTAACTCTTTTTTTAGATTGTTCATTAATAGTCCCCTTCTTATAGATGTATATTGAATGTCGCATAACATGCGAATAGCATCCATTAATAACTGAAGCTGGCCAGTATCTTTCTTATCGCTAGACATTAAAGGCGTTATAGCCTCTGTAACACACGAAATAGCTACTGCTAACTGTTTCTGCTTACCTTCAATACTTTGATCTCTTTTTAATACTGAGTCTGTAATGGCAGCCTTTACCTCTGGATTGAGCAATGGTGCTCCGATAAGGGGACAATTTAAAGGTAAGGCATATTTATTCTGAAGCTCCTTTCTCACCTCCGCTGTTAACCCCAATGTTGCAATATGCTCCATCCTGACCGCTAAAGCAGGTAAAATTTCCTTACCGATTACTTTAGGTATTGTCGGATCATCACCAAGGATGTCAAGTATATCACTGTCGAGTTGTGAAGCAGGTGCCGACTGCACTGTTTGTTGATCTATATTTGAAGACCCTGGAATCGCTTCAAGCATTAGTTCGACTGCGTCTTCTGATGGCGGTGAATCAAGAGTAGTATGCTCGGTTGCAAGCCTGCCCACATGGACTGTAGATTTAAGCGAATTTGGCTGTACCTCATAGTCATTAGACTTATCAGATTCCAATGGGATTTCTGTAAAAGTCAACACCAATACACAGATTGAATATGAAGTATATAATATTACTGCCTCGATATTATTTTTCCACTCAATAGACCATTCATATATGTTATACAGTATTTCACATTTTTAGACTGCCTATCCCAGAAAGGAAAACAGACTGCGTATGTTTATTGCATACATGTGATATGATGTAGTTAGTATGGTATTCCTTGTAATAAAAATACTTAAATTCGTAATTAATTACTAATTATTATAAATGTGTAATGATAAGCTCTTTTTTAAAAGTCAACAGCCCCTATGTCTGTTAAAATACGCTACTTTGACAAAAAGTAGGTTAACATGATCATTGACAGAGTGACAGTCCTTCTACAATTGTCCGCATCTTCAAAGTCATGAATAAGAGCTTAAGCTTTGTAAAATATCACATACCTTCAATATCTGAAATCTCAGGCAAAGAATCATCATTATAAGAAGATCTTGATGACTTCAAATCACAACGTTCTTTTCGTTGAACTTTATCTAATTTTCGTTGCAGTTTACGTAGTTTTTTCTCAATATATTAATAGTCGTCACGATCACTGTTTTTTCGTTTTGGCATTATTAACTTTCACCAATACGCACTAACAATTACAATTATGAGATATAAATAGCACGAACTTGAAATTATATTTGACCTTGGTCACGATACACTTAAGTGGCGAAGCACTGGAACGCGAATGAGGAGCGGTAATGACAGCAACCGGCGCGACGAGTCGGAAATCTACCCTTACAAAAAAAAAAAGAAAAGAAAAACACCCTCTCAAATTAGTGCACAAGTGGCGAATCCAGAGCGATACTACATAGTCCTATGCCAATCTCGAGGACGAAAACTTAAGTATAATTTACCGGACGCCACACAGCTAGTTATGCAATCAAAGGTTACTATTGACAACATTTTAATATAGTAGATATTGAATCTACTAAAGTTCTTGTACAATATAAGCCTTTTGATTTCGTCAAAGGATCGCTCCCGCTTTGTCAAGCCAGTCGTTATGACCAGAATTAATTTAATATAAGGCACTTACCGTCTTCCTTAGTCACTGAACGTCCTGAAATACAGAATTGCTTCTGATATATGGTTAAAAGTTCACTAATTACTACTAATGATGTATAGATTCGAACTTATCAAACAAAAGCGTCTGTGATACTATTTCGTATCACAGTTATCATGTCACGTTCAATATAAAATAATGATGATTGTATACATCGCGTATACAATCTCGGATATACAGAGAATTTTATAAATCAACAAAGAAAGAAGAAGAAATTAATGTTGCCATAATACAATTAAGGTAATAAACATTAAAATGAATACTTCCTTATTCTTTGCTCTATATTCTACATAAAATCATGTTCCACTTCATAAAAATCAGTCAGTTAACCATTTCCTGAGAATGTTTTAAGCAGAAATCGTTTTGGTAATTTGGTTTTATGGAAAAAACAAAAAAAAAAAATACTGAACAGCTAAATTATATCGGGCTATACATGTCATTGGTAACCATTTTTTTAAATTCGCAAAACACGGTCTTATGCCATCCAAATAACACCTACGTTTTCCAGAAGGCATTTTAAGTCATTGATCACCAACACTTATGGTCGAGTGGCTCGCATACCGGTTTCCATGGTAACGCCACTCCGAGGTCCCAGTTTCGATCCCCGGCCAGGTCAATGTAGAAATCCAACTTTTCTGTATTGCCTCGAGTTGGGTACCGTCGTTGTTTCTGAATTCCATAACAAAAGTGCTTTAGCTACTTAACTTGGGTTCAGAACGATGGATGTGATGTTTATCTCTTCATACGTGTTTAACTTTCATTTCGTCTTTTTAACGAGGTTCAGTGGCATATTTCTTACATTGTTGGTAAGTAAATTATATAATTTAATATCCCCTCTTTAAAACCTCTTCCGACAATTTTGACACAAATTTAGTTAGTCATTCGCAGCGGAGTATCGGCAACGGATATAGATCCGATCTTTGCTCTAGAGCTTATAACAAAACAGTTCTCGTTGGCACGTTGTTTTATAAACAGGATTGCTTTGCCTCTGACCGCCAAAAGCCCTATGTTGGTGCGCTGTAAGCACAACCCAGGAATGAGCGGTTTAATCTACAGTGAGCTGCTAACACGATTTTCCGAAATCCCTTTGTTAGCTTTTATGTTATTTGTACCAAACTAACAGGTGTTTGGTACAAATAACATAAAAGCTAACTAAAGGTAGTGACCCTTTTGTGATTGTGTTACGTTATGCTAGATATTTTTGTTTATGTTTGATAATTTTCGTTTATTTGTTATGGAAAGCTACGAATACTTTTCTTGTCAATAATAATTTACGCCATTAAGACCAGACAGGCTTTAAAGGTACTACTAGAACCTCAAAGTTTCCAAGAAGGCTTTTGAGAAATAACACTCTAAACTAGGTTATTATAAAAAAAAGTTTACTGACAAGTTTTCGAGTTTCCAAGGTGGCAATAGGCGAGCCACATTTCTAACTAAACAATGGGAAAGAGAGAATATCTTCTTCTCTCTTAATGGTAATTGAAGCCCTCGAACTAACAGACGTGATATGTTAAATTGAGTTTTTCGCTATATGGCGCTTTTCGACTTCGAATTAAATATTTTTTTTATTTTTTGCTGATATATGTACATATAAGTTTTTGTAATATTACATTACTTCATAAAAAAAATGCATTGAATTAGTAGTTGACAGGCTGATGCTGATGAAGACTATTTTAAATTCTAAATCGACGAAGAAGTACATATTTAATGACGTCTCTGTTAGTTCACCAAGTTTAGTGAAAACAGTGTCAGGATGAAACTAGAGAGATGTGGACTGATGAAGTCTACGCTCCTCCCGTGGTAGTGAGCGAAGCACATAGCTCAAAGAACTAATGGCCGTTGATGCAGAAAAGTTCTAAAATGGCGACCACGGACTGGAAGACGAAGCATAGGCAGGCCTCCCACTCGGTGGACAGTGTCTGGGGAATATCGCGGGAAGCACCTGGATGCGGACAGCGCAGCACCGGTCATTGTGGAGATCCTTGGGGAAGGCCTTTGTCCAGCAGTAGACGACATTTGGCTGAGGCGACGACAAACATTTGAGTAGATTATTACACGCTTGTAATCAACAAGCTACCGTCGGAATTAAGTGATATTTTAACCAACAAAAATATTTAACGTAACCTCCAATCTAACTTTATGAACCAACTTAAAAAAAGCCAAACAGGCTACAGAGTGTACTTATCCAACTCCAATTCCTTTAGAGCGACTTGTTAATTCGCGCCTCGAGTTTTGAGTTTATTTAACTTTTCAGATGCAGTTAGCATTATTACGAACGTCAATATTGTTAAATATGTTTAACTAATAAATTAAATGTTACAATCGAAAGTACTAGTAATCTGCTACTTTTTGAAATAATTAAGCTATAGGCAACATAAACAATACCTGATAAATTGAACAACTAAAGGTCTACAAGAGATTCTGTGTTCATTGTTGTGTGTTTTCTTTGTCTTCACATCGACATTTTATCATCATAACTAGCTTACTTTAAACTTAATCAGTTAGTTAGTGTGTTTTTACCAATTTTTGATAAATTAACTTTAGATAACTTTAAAATAACATGAGCATTAATTCATTGACACGTAGTCTTAGCTCGAATATTCTGGTTTATTGCTTCTTCCTATTTTTGTTTCGTTCTCATAAAATGTTATGAAACTCTGTTTATTGGCTTAAGAGTTGAAATATTATATGTTAGACTAGCTGTTGCCCGCGACTTCGTCCGCGCGTATTTGATTTTATCTGTATAAGAGAGAAAATGTGAACAATTGGACATTTTTTTACACACTTATTTTATACCTCATACAAATATTGCATTGTGAATGCAAAAAAATAATAAAAATATAATTGGACACAGATTATTTTCCCACTTAACCTGGCTGGTGATTGCACCCGGATCCCTGCAGGCCAAAGGCACTTGCAGTACCATAAATGACCACTGTGCCACAGAGGTCGTTTGATTGACACGATCAGCAAAAATGAAACCGGCCAAGTGCGAGTCGGACTGGCACAGGAACGGTTACGTACCATATCTAGCTAGTACCTCATAATGCCTTTTTATAGACAACATTCGATGTGGTTTGGTTTGGAACATAACCAAACAGTTTGTTTGGTTGACTAACATGGGAGAAAGCCACATAGAGCTGACCGTGTGAGAAACATCCGACGCTGAGGTCCACGCCGGCAACACATAGCGTCTGCCCTTGGGCTTTGTTTATAGTCATTGCATAACACAAACTCACTGGGAACTGTACACGTTTGAAATGGGTAATTATTGGGAATCAGTGGAATTCGTGGTATAAAAACTCTTTCACCGACGCCACTCTATTATGTTTCGCTGCAGAGAAGTAACTTTCAGTCTTGTCCCGTTGCATAATTTTGGGGGACTTAAATTTCTCAACAAAATAGGACGCCAGTTTTTAAATTAATCTTGTGAGGTGGAAGTCCAGGAGCGCTCAGAGAATTGAGAAATTCAACAGGATAATTGGTAACGTCATCTTGCTCCATTACTCTGTAGATAGAAGTATACTCAACTACTTCTCCTTCTACATCGTTGAGTATATCCAAGTTGATTCTTGCTTCTTGGTCATTTCGCGGAGTCAAAATTTCACTTTCGCAAAGTCATGAGTTCTCATGATTTGTTATTTTGTTCACCATATACGGAAGAGATAAGTTCTTCAATTGAATTAACAGTGTGGCATAGATTTTCAAATAAAACAATTTGCCCTTCTTCTTTCGGTTATGTCCCTTCGGCAATTTTTAGCAATAAATCAGAAAATTCCTGCGCATTTGTGTTGCCTCCTATTCGCACCCTCATGTTCACTGTTAAGTCCATCCTTGTGACGTGTCGCCAAAGGCTTGAGCTCTTTAAGCATGCTCTTATCTCGTCGGTTTTTGTTCCCCGTGGTACTACTGGCATACTGGCAATGTTTGTCTAATATCTCCACAAAACAGCATCATTATGCCACCCATAGGTTGGTCATTTTGACAGATATCTCTGAGAGTTCCATCAACTTCTTCTACTGTTTTTCGGTGTGCCATAGTGCACTCGTCCCAGATAATTAAACAGCAATCACGTAAAATCACTGCTTCTAGAGATACCACATACAGAATATTCACTTAAGTCCAAATCTATGGGGATTTTAAACATCATATGAGCAGTTTTATCGCTGTGTAACAAAGTGGCTGCTATTCCAGACGACGCTACAGCATGAGCTATTTTGGCTTGAGCTCGTAATTGTGGTAAGATTATTTTAGTGACAAAGGTTTTTCCCGTACCACCGGGTGCATCTAGAAATATAATTTCTCCTATAGCATTGTCAATACTGTGACATACACGGTCAAATACAGTGCGCTGTTCTACAGTAAGACTGTGGACTCCGGTTCGTAAAGTTTCAGCTAGTTCAGCTGGATCATAATTTATTTTCGCAGCGTATTCTCTATTAATACGTTCCCCTTTTATGGTCGGCGCTGGCAAACCATACTGAGGAAGAGAATCACCACCCATAGATATAAGTAAATCTTGTAAAGCTACTAAGCATTGATTGAAAGCTATATTTCGTAATCTGTGGTTAAGGTCACCGTCAATATTTGGTCTTGTATTCCTAAAAAAGTCTTCCACTAATCTGTCATGATATTTTTGCCACAATTTCTCAGCACTCGAAAGACCACAAAATACCAGTAATACAGCAAATAAATGACACAATTGGTGTGGACTATCACTGACGCATGCATAGGCTAGGGCGTCATCCCAATACTGGTCATCGTCGAGTAAATGTCGGGTTGTTCAAGTTCAGCCGGCCAAGTGTATGTCAGGTCAACCATTGAATAGGGATTCATAGCAATTTTTTTTCCCGCTGAATCCCGTCACTTTCATTGGATTTATACTTAATTCGAGCGGTAATATAAAGTATCAGCATAGGGTGAGTACATGTAAGGTGTGTGTACTAAAATGTCAAAGTTACTATGGTTTTTTAACTATCCCACGGGAACCCTTTAATTTTCCGGAATAAAAAGTATCTCAGATGTTGACCAGGGATATAAGGTATTACCATGCAAAATTTCATTGAAATCGGTCCAGCTATTTCGTAGATTAGTCCGTACAAACAGATGAACAGACAAACAGACAGAGAAACAAATTTTTTTTCTAAAATAAAAGGAGCCTAAGTTACTCCTTATTACATCAGCTACCTGCCTGTAAAAGTCCCGTCAAAATCGGTCCAGCCATTTCAGAGATTAGCCGGAACAAACAGACAGACAGACAGACAGAAAAAACGTAAAAAATGTTATTTTGGTGTATGTACCGTGCATATATTCACATGCATATAGTTAAAAACGGTTATTTAAACATTTAAAACAGACACTCCAATTTTATTTATATGTATAGATAAGACAAATTGGTAAAAAAATCTGTTGACTTTTAGAATAAACAAATGAATAAACTAACATCATTATTGAAAGTTCATGTTTACAAGCTCACCATTAGGCTACATAAATTCTCTTATTAATGTTTTATATTTAATACTTCTTTATACTGTGTATTGTTTTCTTGTTTCTGTCAGTTGTTGATCTATGGATGCGTTTATGGTTTCTTTATATTTTTTTCTATAACTTTGTTATGTTTTACTAATTATAGTATTATTTTTCCTTTTTCTTTATCATGAATTCTTTATTTATAGGCAGATGCGGAATGGCGGCGTTGCGGAATTACTAAAGCACCAATTATTGCAACCAACTATTTAAGTACGGCTAGTGACAATAATTTTATGATCATCCATCCAATTACCATATTTATATATTACGCAAAAAAATATTCCAATATTAGGTCGCTGACTTGAATTCATTTTGCAATTTAGAATTATTTTTTTTGAGAACTTTGATATTTTGTAAGGACTAATTTAATGGAGGACTAATTTAATTTAAATTATTTATAGTGTAAAAGTTAAAAATTTAATTGGAAACATAAATCAGATTTCGATTACAGTTTATGTGTACCCGGAACAAGATACAATCTAAACGCAAATCATTACAATAATATGGGGGTCTCATAAATTATACAGCATATGAATCGTTTATCTTCACTCACCGTATTTCTTGTTCCCATATCTATCGTAGAAGGCAAAATCAAAGCTGAAAATAGTTAAGGCGGAAATCGGCGTCTAAAGTAGGGCTGTTCAATATCGAACATTTGCTATCGATGAAAAATGAAAATAAAGGCTGTATACATAGGTTTTATCTTTACTTATAGTCATCGTCATCAGCATATTAATTAAAATAATAAATATTACTTCATTATTAATGATCCCACAGTAAGAACATAGGCATCGTATATGGCTGAACACATTTAAGCCAGAAGGGGCTATAACCGACCCCACAGACGCACTGTGAATTAGCACCTCTATTACTTTATACGTTAACGTATGAGGTATAACGACCATTCCTTTCTTTACCTTCAATGTAAGACGACCGCGCTTGAACTCGTTACGCTCTCGGAAGATAATTGCTTTCGAAGGGTCTTCATTCAAAATGCCATTTGAAGTCGATCTATTGCCTCGTCTGGTTTTAGGCCACATCACTTGGGCCACGTCCAAAATCATCGCATGAAAATGTTCTCGACGCTGATCCATTTTTCAATGGGACACAATTATTCAATTGGGCTTTCAAAAAATATAAAAGAAAATTAAATAAAAATACTTTTACTTGTAAATAGACAAATTCAACCAGAGCCTCATATACAAACACTTTTTTGCAAACTTTCTGAGTGGCCTGGTATATTATCAATGTGGGTAGTAACTCAATCCTTTTACTACAAAAGGAAACTGTTTTACAGAACACAGAGGTAAAGTTAAATTATTGTGATGTTTAATTTCATTCATTTTCTACGGTATTATTTCGTGTAAAGAAATATCTATGTTCTCTTAAATATTATCATTTATTTATTGTATAAGCAACTATAGTTTACAAGTAAAATTACTTCAGCTATATCGATAATCTAAAAACTCCTTCACGTCACTATTCCAGGAAGATCTCAGGGTGGGGAAAGATGCGGGCTACCGCAGGGCCTAACGGCCACGGACCACCGATGTGTAGTCGGGTAGCATTTATGAGGGTTTTACTACATAAATACTAACGTATATATTTCTCATAACCTAATAATAAAAATAATTTTCTTTTAGAATTATTACAACATCATATTGTGGACGTCATTGAGAATTAAATTGAATGTTAGTAATTTCTATATCGATTTGGAAATGATTACGATAATATTTTATACCTTCACATGTTCTGAATACTAGGGTATCGGATAGACATCCATATATATATATATATATATATATATATATATATATATATATATATATATATATATATATATTCCTTTGAAAATTAACGTATTTATTTATCGTATATTTAGACAATGACCGTTTGATGCGAAGGTGGCGATCCTGCCTATATAAATATCCATGAAGATACAAATGCTCTTATCCATCACACAAACATTTGCCCATCACTGGGACTGTTGGTGCGAAAGGCAGGATCGCTACCATTGCGCCAAACGCTCGTTGACTTAAATAACTAGGCGATGCAGTCGCTAAGCATAAAGCTACGCTAGCACCATATATTTGAGCGGAGCGTAATACCTAAAAAAGAAAAAAAAAATTCGATAAATTTTTTTGCGAATTTTAAAATTCGAACTCCGACACCATCTGGTCCTAAACCTGTTGATTCGATTCCACACAAAAAAAAAATCGGTTAAGAACTCGGGAAGTTATGGCGTAAAAGATATGGCGCCATTGGAGCTGATCCATGGGAGCTTCGCTCGCTTCGCTCGCTCCGCTCCATATGAGCTGATGTGCACTTAGACCCAGAGTCGCTTTTTGGGATAATTCTATCCATTAGCAACGATTCTGAGAATGCTACTCTGACTGTTGCATATTCAATGCAACAATGATGCAGAAAGCTTACGCATGTCGGCGTAGAAATCATCAATATAAGCATACCTAAACATTGGTGCCACACAACAAATTTTTCGAAAATTAATCTTCTCTGAAGAAACACATTTCCATCACAACGCCTTCATGAATACACAAAATTGTCGAATTTGGGGTTCAGAAAATCCTTTTGCAATTCACGAGAAACAAATGCACCTACAAAGAACAACTGTTAGGTGTGGATTTTGGTCAGGCGGCGTGATTTGGCCTTTCTTTTTTTACCATGAGGCCGAAATTGCAGTGACTGTGAACGTCATTCGTAACAGGAACATGATAACCAAGTTTTTGTGGTCACAACTGGACGGCATGGATCTGGACGAAATGTGGTTCCAGCAAGACGGCACCACCTGCCACACTGCGCATGGAACAATCGATTTATTGCAGCAACGATTTTCAGACCAAATTATCTCACGAAATTCTGATGTCAACTGGCCACCAAGATCATGAGATTTAACGCCGTGTGATTTTTTTCTTTCGGGTTTTGGTAAAATCTAGAGTTCATGCGAGTAAACCAGAAACAATTCTGAGCTCAAATCCGAGATCCAGCGCGTCATCGGTGAGATACAGCCACATCTCTGTGAAAAAGTCATGGAAAAATTAATACAAAAAAAAGAGTAATTGCCTGTCATAAGAGCCGTGGGAGTCATTTGCCGGATATGTTATTCTATACTTAATTGAAACATGTCTTCTTTACTTCCAATAAAAAATATACAACTCTCTCAAAAATACGTTTTTATTTTAGAATGATAAAGTGCAATCTTACTGAGACAACCTTTATGTATGTCTATCAGTTACTCTAGTATCCATAACACAAGTCTTACAGTGCTAACTTTAAGTAGGTTAAGTTTGGGAGAAAAGAAAATCATTAATGCAGCAAAATATAACACAATTCGTAGAAACATACCAACATATTAGGTTTTGTTAAATTTTGAAAAACTAACAAATATGAATTTATTGCCAACGCAAGTAATTTAAAATTTCAGTATATTGTACCAGGTAAACATAAGTGTGTCACAGGCATAAATCAGGACATTTGATACAACGGGGCATCATGCAAGACTGTCGTGATATATAGCCTTAAAGCTGCGGACGTGACAGGATCCCGTTAGATAAGTGTAATGTAGAGCCAAAAAAGTTTATAGCCCTCCCCAGCTAAGATAAAAGGCTGAAGCTCTTTAAATAAGGTAGTTAAAACTCTTTAAAGAAGACCGTATATCTTGAATCTTGGTCGAAAATCGTTCATTTATTATGTCTCTACCTTACTCTTTATTGGAGCGGAGTGAGTTAAGCTGCCATGGATCAGTTTCAATGACAAAATGTATGTGACGCCAAACTCTATGAGTTCTTAGCCGATTTTCGTATTTTGTGTAACTAATCGAACCAACAAGTGTAAGACTAGATCCTGACGGAGCCCGATTAAAAAAATATATACTAATAAATATAAGAAATAAAATTTCTCCTTAGACTGAGCTCGAACCAAATCAGTATTAGCTGAGAACAGAAAAAAATTGATGAAAAAAAATATGGTTGCGTGTGCTTATGTACGCGCGTGAAAAGTTATATTTCTTTGGCATCATTCAATTATAGTAGTTTATGATACTGTTGCATAATAAGGGTTCTTATAACATGAGTGTGTTTTAAAAAAACGAGCCGTAGGCGAGTTTTTTTATAGCATCACACGAGTGTTATAAGACCAAGTTATGTACAGTGTCATACACTACTTTATCTACTCTCATACTATAATATGTAAAACAATATTGCAAATAAAACGCTGAATATAACAACAAATTTATTTAAATGTCAAATGTTGGCGCCAAGGTGCAAACATCAATTGCGCATGCGTGTTGCGTCGGTCGTCGAGGACTCGTTCATTGAAACCTTTTTAAAGTAGAGGTTCAACCTCCTTGGTCCAGCTGGAGGTTGTATAGGTGTATCGTTATGATAAAAAAGTTATATTATGTTACAGGTGTCCATACAAGACCTGTATCGTAATGAAACTTTTTTTTTATTATTTTTGGCCTGTACGTAATGTTTGTCATAAGCATTTTGTTTTCAGTTTTAGAATCTTTGTATTATAGTATTAGAGTAGATAAAATAATTTATATTATAAACAATAAAAAAGGACTAAATACTGACAGTTAACCTTAAATAAATAAACGCACTTAAAAAGTTCATAATGTAAAAACCACTTTTAAATAAAATTGTTATAATGTTATTTTATAATATAAAATTGTTATTGTAATATTATTTAAATTATTGTTAATCACCATATATAATTTCAAATCACACACACACGGCCAACTTCATCCTGCTGGTTTATTCCATGTCCCTTTTGCGGGCAACTTCAACCTGTTACTACACCCAACTAGTAAAATGGTTATGTAATACAGAAATTATATGACTTCCAGTCCTTTAAATGTTTTATCTACTCTGATACTATAATACAAAGATTCTAAAACTGAAAACAAAATGCTTATGACAAACATTACGTACAGGCCAAAAATAATAAAAAAAAAAGTTTAATTACGATACAGGTCTTGTATGGACACCTGTATCATAATATAACTTTTTAATCATAACGATACACCTATACAACCTCCAGCTGGACCAAGGAGGTTGAACCTCTACTTTAAAAAGGTTTCAATGAACGAGTCCGCGACGACGCAACACGCATTCACAATCGATGTTTGCACCTTGGCGCCAACATTTGACATTTAAAAAATCTTTTCAATATTTAAACAAAGTTTGGTTTTGTTTGCAACATTGTTTTACGTAATATAGTATGAGAGTAGATAAAGTAGTGTATGACACTGTACATAACTTGGTCTTATAACATGAGTGTGTTTTAAAAAAACGAGCCGTAGGCGAGTTTTTTTATAGTATCACACGAGTGAGAACCCTTATTATGCAACAGTATCAAAAACTACTATAATAGTCGTTTTATCATTACTTATTAGTGGTATAGAAGTTGGAGATTTTACATAATAGTCCTATACCGAATTAGTCGTATTGGTACGTCCATTAAACGTTTTACCAACTTTCTTATATGACGATCATATAATGGTCTAATAGAAAACGTTTACCTAACATCAACTTAGTCGTATAAACGTTTTGGTTGGATAAAAGTCATATAAAAGTCATATAAAAGACAAAATCGTTTTAAGGAAAACATTTATATAACGGCAATATAACAATTATATAATATGGATAACCCGGACTATTATAAAACATTTCAGTGTTTACAAAACTTTAATATAACTCTTTTCCGACATTCAGCCATATAAATTTAACCCCAACGTTGGTCAAGAAAGGTCACTGAAAGTTCCTAAGGTTCCGTACAAACACTTTTTAATAAAGATACACCAGATCTCGAAAGTAAGTGCTAAATTACAATTTTGTAGCTTGCATTTATATTGGTGGTGATTTTTTTATTACGTTATACTTACCCATGAAAGTGAAATCTTATTTATTTTTTCCTTGCCAACATATAAATAAACTTGCTAGTTGTTACTAAAAGATATTGAAAGATTATTCTTACGTATCAACAATCAGCCCCAACAGATACATATATCGTAGGTACTGTACAAGATTTCGGTATTATAAATCAACTCTGCCACGGCGTTCACTTATTCACCTCGAGAACCCTAGCGATAAAACATGGAGCTTATTAATAGTCACACCAAAATGTGTACATGACTATTTTGTTGTTTAGTAGTTGTATAGCAGTCTATACATAACTAAAACAAAAATGGCTACTCTTAAAGATTGATTTTATATGAAATTAATATTCTCATACATTAGAAAAATCACGAATATCGAGAGGGCTTAAGGAAAATAGTACATATCGTCACATACATTACCGACAAAGTAAAGTTCCCATGAGAAACTAGTCCCAAACGTGCTTATACCAGATTCACTTGTTCATGTTAATAATAAACCTTAATAATTACCTTTTTATGTCAATACAATATTAAAATTTCACTCTCATAATTTTTTCATAACGCGCCTAAGGAAGTATAAATTCAAAAAGATTATGACCAAAAATCATTGACTCTATGGGATTTCCCATTGAAACAAAAAGCACGCTCATTTTAAAAAGTTTTCATTGTTATGGAATTTTAAAATTTTCTAAACATTATGGAATTTTTTGTTTGTTTTTTGTATTATGCTCCGCTCCAATATATGGTGCTATGCTTAGGGACTGCATCGACCTAATTTACTATGTCTCTACCTTACTCTTTATCTACTTATGTTTCGAGCGATGTCTTTTTCTTCGGCTTCCCTTATCACGCGTCAATTATTTACTTCTTATATAATATTTAACACTCTTCACACAATCTGTTTACCCTTTCTGTGTAACTGTCTTCTGATAAGATAAGGTTGATCCCTTCTCACAATAATTCTGTACACATTACACATTTAAATAAAACAAATTTTCACAGATTATTGCGCACACTTTATATTTTATCCTGACGTGATCACAGGATGCCTGAGGTTATGATCGTCATACATGTACTACCTTCACAATATTTTATTCGGACACGTTCCTAACTGTTAGAATGTATACAAATCAAAATTGTTTTATTTTGCATTTTATTTAGTCATTTAATTCTCACTACGATTACTGTACACCATTGAGTCTACCACCAGTTCGGAAATTGAGAGGCACTTCCGAGAAGAACTGACAAAAGAAACTTGAACAGGGGGCTACCTCCATCTTACTTTTATTTTTTGCAAAAAAGCTAACTAAATCTCTAGATCTTGCAGTGTGTGTTTTTGGAGATTTTTACTATTTTAAGGGGTCCCAAGCAGGTGGAACGCTCCAACATTTAAAAGGTCTTTAATAACTATTAAATATTGTTTATATCAAATCACATTGTGAGAACATTTTTATTAATACGTTGTGTAGTGTATACAGAGTAGGGTTGATCCCCCATTATCATAAATATCACTAGAAAAGCGGATATTGATTGGAATCCTACATCGCACATTTGCTATTTTTAAGATACGTCAATTATTTATACAAATGTCGAATCTTCCTCTGAGCAAAAATAGCCTTGACCAGAAGAACTATAAATTTTCTCAATGAGAATATTCCCACGTTACATTAATAATTATTTTTGTATGCCTTCTAAAGTATTTTTTTTAGGGAAGACTAGCAGAAGATGTCTGTTGGCTGAGGCCACAACGGAGGTTTATTTATTATTTATAAGTGTTTTTGTTTTTTTTTACTATGGAGGTTTTAAATTATTTTGTGAAATATTTTAATTGAATTTGAATAAAAAAAATAACGGGTTGCACTCCGGGAGTGCCGGCAGTAGTGAAAACACGAACATTAACGTTGTGCATTTTTGATATTTTGGAATGGTTAGGAAATAATTTCTCACGAATTGTTTTAATTATCAGTTTAAAAGTACTATCATTTATGTGGTAAAATGCAATAGTCATTTAGTGCGCTACCGTACACAAACATGACAACAAACACACACGCGCACTCGCGCAAGCGCCCTGGGCCGCTTGAACGAAACAGCAGGAGAAGGCATACATTTTCGCCGCGCGGTAGAAAGAGAGAAGGATATTACTTTCTCACCGACGCCGCGCCGACGGTCTACTCTCCCTCCGTCTTAAGAATTTTCGATCAGGTCACGTGTCCTGACGCGAGTTTAACATTTTTTACCCATCCCAAATAGTGCACAACACCCCTATAGAAGTTTTCACTTCAAAAATACAATTTCGCCTTGAATCGAGTTTCCGCCCAACTAAAAAGTTCGTGCAAATAATAGAATTTGATATTGATGTAGGCCAAACCCGGCGAAATTGAGAATTTAAAATTAATGCTTCCTTTACTGTATTCTCACTCAGATAAAGTTTGTTTCGCGTTTCTCGCGGCGAACTCACAATGAGCAAGTTCAACAAGGGGGAACGTTCCAGAAACCATTTCGGTGGCTCTTTCTGTTTGATTTTTATACTTTGGTGTCTGAGATCAGATTCAGGTGCAAACATTTGTACAAACTTTTCGAGTTAGTTGCGAAGTCATTGAAGTTGTAAAAGCATTTTCGTCTTTTGCAAAAGTATTATATAATCTTAAAGTCGTAACCATTGGTGTTTTTTATACTATTGCAATTATAAACGACGTTTAATTATTACTTATTTAAGAATATTAAGAACCTTGTTAACGCAAAAAATTATAAAATCTTTTAAATAAGTGTTATTTTTAACCAATGCATGTTTAAATACATAAGGTATTTTTTATTTCAAAATTAAATTAGGAACATAAAAAAATGATAGAAATTTCTAAAACTAATAATCTTTAGCAGCATTTGCATACCTGTATGAATATTCACGGAGAAAAATAAGTTTCTCAAAAGTTCTTTGCTTTAAGCTAAAAACATACGGCCACTTCCCGTGAGCTCCTAGGTGGGATACGAACCCACGACCTTTCGCTTTTTGGGCGAGTTCTCTGACCGCTGAACTACCGAGTCGCTGGCAGACGTGTTGAAATTTGCAATCCCGTATTTAAACTTCTACAAATAAGCTGGTATAGTTCCACCAATTTTAAACGCTAACTACCTTCAACATCAAAAGTAATATTTTTACAAATATTAAACATTCGATTAATATGGAACCAGCTATAATAATATATATATTTTTTTTCACTTGAGAGCTCGAAGGCGTGTTCATTTTTACATGCGTATTATATATCTTATAGAAATATGCCATTGTGGATGCAAAAAATAAAAATTAAATACATCCTTTGCTTTCTTTAAATAAGTGATAGTGAAATAATGTGTCTTAAGTGAAAATCTATCTCAATACCTTCAGAGCTCTAAAAAGCTGCGCAGATGCTATCTAGGATTGCCTCGAATTTGTATCAACATTGAATCAAACCCTACGAAATTTTTAAACTTTAAAATGTTGTTTTTATAACTACACTGTCCCACGAAATCCTTTTAGTTAGCATTCCTAAAGATTCAAATGAATTATTTTAGGGGTATTAAAAAAATACATATCTTAGTAGTCAGGCGAGATTCGAACTTGCCACCTCTCGCTGTCCCTACGAGCGTCTTTTCTATTGGACTACCAAGACCTGACCAAACCCATTGAATCAACCAAGTGTTTCTTAAGTTGAATACCGTATCATACTCAAGTTCCATAAGCCAGACCGCACAAAGAACTGGCTAAATATTTTATCGTGCTTAATGCGTTTCACAAAGGTATTTGAGCGCTGATATTTCCACGCGGAAGATCGGGAAATATTATTTTGCAGAAGGAAATTATGCGCTCTTTCTTATAGTAATGCTATTTTAATAGGTTCTTATGAATGTTTTTCAAACTATCACGCTGCAAACATACATGGTATACATATTGAGTTCTTAGCTTTCCTCGCACATTAGACATTTGAATAAAACAACTATGTTACGGATTTTGCGCATAATTTATTTTATATTTAATCCTGACTTTTCGACTCGTCTACAGGAGCCGTAATCACAGGATGACTCAGGTTAATGGTCGTCATATATTTTTTACTACCTTCACAATATTTTAATCGGGCACATTCCTAATTGTTAAAATCACCACATAGTATAAAACAAAGTCGCTTCCTGTCTGTCTGTCCCTATGTATGCTTAGTTTTTAAAAACTACGCAACGGATTTTGATGAGTTTTTTTAATAGATAGAGTAATTTAAGCGGAAGGTGATTTAAAATGCAGGGGCATAGCGGTTGCCAAAAATATGTGAACGTTGTATATAAAGACATTCTGTAGTATATTTGGTATCAGCATTGCACCCGTGCGAAGCCGGGGCGGGTCACTAGTTTTATATAAATCAAATTGTTTAATTTTACATTTTATTTAGTAATTAAATTCTCACAACGATTACATTATATACTACTGAGTCTACTACAAGGTTCGGTATCTGGGAGGCCCTTCCAAGAAGAACTGGCGAAAGAAACTCGCGCAGAGAACCGACCTCCATCTTACTGTTATTATATGCAAAAAGAGCTTACTACATCACCAGAGGCCCCACCATCACGTCTTATAGCGATTCAAGTTTAGCTGTTAAAAAGAGACGCCGCTATAGACCGCGTATAGTGGTGTCTCACTTTGACAATCGAAACTGAATCGCGCTAAGAGATGATGGTAGGCCCTCAGGTCTTGCAATGTGTGTCTTTGGAGGTATAAATAAAATGTATTAAAGTTATATGTTTAAAATTATGGCAGAAAAGTTATACAGTGGTGGAACAATCACGATATGGTTTTAATTAATGCAAAATTAAAAGGTGAAAAATCCAGTATAAGAAAAAGTACGTAGTCGATCTACTTATGCAAAAAATATTTCGTGATCAATCTTAAAAGATGTTTTTATTTAATTTCAATATGTACATAAAAAAGACACCTTTGATGTTTTTGGAATCAGCGTTTAACTAAAAACATTTTTTTAGTCTGTTTCTTTGTTCTGGATATTTCCAAAGGGGCTGGAAGAATTTTAAAGTGAAGTGAAGCTTAATCAAATTATTGCCTGACAAATTTCTGCCAAAACAAGCGGAACCAATGAATAATTACAAGATATTATTTTAAGTATACTGGAAACAGTTTATTTTCATTAAATTTTTATAGCTATTTTATAAAATTGTCGGTATGTATAGGTGGTATACATGATTTTGCTGCTAGTATTTATTTTCTTAATTACCCAAGACTGTAGACGTGATAATTATGTATGGAGCTACATTTGATGCAGTTCTTCTGTGTGACGTCTGTAGTTTTCTCTAAAATTAGTTCACAGTATAGCTATAATTGACGCCTCTGCCAAAAGTCAGGATTAAACGTCCGAATCCATCGATCACCTAGCATTTCCTTCCGACTTTCCCCATCAAAGATTTATTACAATGCCAACATTGAAAATAATGTTTGTTGTCACCAGATTTGACTAGGATATTTATCAAAATCTTGCAATCGAGAATTTTCGAACCCATAAATCAGATAACAAGAAAAAAACAACTTAGGTGTAAGGATATAAAAAATCTAGGCGTAAAGTTCTTTAATAACTAGGGCAATGCAGTCGTTTAGCATAAAGCTTCACTAGGACCACATATTGGAGCGGAGCGTATGTTTAGTACATTTAAAAAATTTAAAAGAATATAAACTTTCAAAAAGTGTGCGCCATTTGTTTCAATGGGAAAACCCAGTTTTTTGGCGATAACTTTTTAATTGTTGCAAATTTCAACATTCGGGCTCCGATCTAGATCTAGTCCTAAACCTGTTGATTCGGTTCCATATAAATATTATTAAAATCAGTTAAGAACTCGAGAAGTTATGGCGTATCAGACATTGCGTCATTGAAGCTGATCCATAGGAGTTTAGCTGGCTCCGCTCCACCAATGTTCATAATAGTTATTATAAATCAAATGTCGTAACTCAATTCAACACTCCTTCATCCATCTTTAAAACAGCTCACAGCATTCGCAATGAAAATAAAACGGAAACGAATCTCATATTCAAGACAAGGAGTTCATGAAATTTTCAAGAAATACTTTCAGAGGCGAGATTTAACGGTGCTCGAGCTCGGAAGCGACCACCACTGCAGCCCTTACTACGAGCTTGGAAAACAAACTTTTGAATACATCAGCTTATTTTCTTTCACCAGATTATTTTTGTGGATTATGTATGGTGACGATGTCTAAAGTTGTAAATGTCTGTTGAAGCTAACGAGTTTTTTGCGCCCATTCTTCTTATTAGTTAGATGTCCTGAAAGAGATAAACATTTTGGACGATTTAAAACAATTTATTTTAAGTGCATTTGAATAAAGTTATTTTTAATTTTCTAATTATATATGTATTAGTAATTCACTATATTAGATGATAATGATGTGACTTATTCCTTTGTCATTCGTAAAACAATAGTAACATCGGCGTATTCCTAAGCGAAAGTATTGAAGCACAATAATCGTTTTCTCATTTGAATGAACTGCACTGTCTCTTCGCAATGGTCCATCACATTCCTTATGCATTGATAGTTGTTGGCTTTCAGGCTTTGGCTGCTTTTATTTTGAGGCGGTTAAGAAGTTGATTTAAAAGTAATTCCTTAGTTAACATTAAAGAGATATTACATTTTAGGTATCTTTTGTTATATGGATTTCTGTATATTAATTTATTCTTTTTTTAAATAAACAAAGGACATTGTCCAATTTTGGCCATTTGTGGACACGATGCTATGGAAAAAACACATTTAGCAATAATTTTATTTTTATTTTAGATAATGTTATTTACCAAAAAATTTGTGTAAATTCACACTTAAAAAAAAATTAAGTATTTAATTTGAATTTTGCAATAATCTGCTTCGGCAATTTGGTTCTAGTGTTGCTTACATAAAACATAAAAAATCGATCAATTCGTATCGATAGTAGTTGATGCCTCTGTTGTATTACACAATGTTCAGTATTTTTCCGCAAGATTTTGGATTCAGTGAATGTTATTGATAGATTATACAAATATATAAAATGATTTGATGACTGAATTGGTATATAACCATTTTTGGAATAACTTGTAAACGTGTAATCGAATAATCGATTTGCAAAATGGAGAATATTTTTTCGACATGGCAATAAATAACAAAAAATGACAATTAGGTCGTGTCAAAATGTGAGACGTCATTCGCTTTGTTTTCTGCATTTTAATACCTAGAAAAACATCGAAATATAATTTCTGAAACAAAGCTAGGCTTATATTTTGTCTTTTAATGATGTAAACTATTCAATCTATCACATATGATTAGTTAAATATTCTGTCCATGAATGGCCAAGGTGTCTACAGAAAGTGGACAATCTCCTTTAAATGGTAAATGTATATGTCGGCGATGGGTATATCTTGATCGTTTTTCTCGGCCATAGTTTTTAACTACCAGGTGGGCATACGTGAAGTAGTGTTGGTTGAAATTATGAGTCTCGATATGTTTGAGTAAACTGCAATTCTTATCATGAATCGATAACTTAGTAGTATAGGACGCGGTATAGTTCTTAGGGAATGTTTGCTCACAACGCTGGTTAGAGCGATAGTGAGTTGAACCACTCCAACAACAACCACCAATTTAACTCTGTACAGCACCGCTAGAAGGCGTCCGCGTTCCGGAGCAATTTCAGACAAGACATTAGTACGGACTCATGACGTTAAAGTTATCGTGATCATGACCAATATCCGACATATACTAAATATGTTTGATTTAAACACACAAAGGAAAATTACTGTGACAAATAATATGACACAATATCACCAGCATTGGCACCACAATGACTTAAAATAGAGAAATTGTAGCAAAACGAAATTCACTTTTTTTATGGTTCCGTTCTTGATCCCGATCAAGCCCGGGGGCCAAGACTGAATCTATGATGGAACGAGCTAACCCAGAAGTTGCTACTCACCCTGGCTTTGAAAAACGGACGGGTTATAAGTACTCAGAAATACAGACCCAGGGAGGGAGTTCCACTTCATTGCTGTGCGCATTATAAAAGATATTGAGAAGCGCTTGGTGCCGCCCGCAGTGCGTCTTGATGTCCGATGAAAAACGAAGATGGCGGCATGAGCACATGCAGATCCTGAGTACATCCTCCAAAGTACATTCTGTAGAAGACTGATACACAGGCAACTTTGCAGCGATAAGCTAGGTGTGAAGCTTGCTGTTCATCAATGAGCCTCTTAGCTCTGCGCTCAGTCGTGTCCAGTGCAGCAAGTTGGTATTTTGCTTTGGTATTTATCTTAATAGATTATTTTAAGACCGAGTGATTACGCTAAGTTTGTAGAATATGGAACGGTGACCCAAACTTTTAGAGACTATTTTAATTCAATATATTAATACTAAAGATAGCTGTAAGAGAATAAATTATGACGGTTTTTGCATCACCGTTTCTGTCTGAAAGCGCAATGGTTGTTTTTTCGCTTGATGACTCGTAATTGATGATGTCTTTCATTGATGATGATATTTAATCAGACGCTTCTACGCATCCTGAACATCGAGACTGTCATAGATATCGAGGCTTGAGATCGGCTTATCTATTTTAATTTAAAACCTTTGATGATTTTGTCACCATTTTGATGGATTTATTCCAACTTTGGACATATGATCGATTTCATTTTAAAAGTATAAAAAATTTATTGCGAATTACAATAACTGAATCACAGAACCCGTACTTTTATATTTTAAAACCAGTTTAAATACTTGCAGAACTTTTTTGTTTGATAGTAAATAAAAATATTCAAGAAGCTGCTAGCCCACGTTTCTCTTATACGCCAAGAACGAAATCTAAAGGATTTTTGCTTTATAAAATTCTTTGGAGAGTATATTGAAAGGTCTTAGATGAAGTTACGGAATCTCATCTATAGCGACAACGCTTTTGGAGATAAGCGATAGCGGATGTGTCACAAGTATTAATCCCACGAAATTTAATTTAAACGTAACCTCATGTAATATCACTACATAGTATAAAACAAAGTCGCTTTCTCTGTCCCTATATCCCTTTGTATGCTTAAATCTTTAAAACTACGTAACGGATTTTGATGCGGTTTTTTTAATAGATAGAGTAATTCAAGAGAAAGGTTTATATGTATAATACATGCATAATATAGTAGAGGATTGCATCCGTGCGAAGCCGGGGCGGGTCGCTAGTATTAAATAAAATAACTTTAACCGGATTCACGTGTTGAGTTTAACTTTAAATGTAATAAGCAAAAATTCACCTTCTTAAAATAATTATTGAAATTGAATTTATATTAAAGGATATTAACATGACCAGTAAATGCTAAAGTAAATTTGTTCATTAAATCTCCACTCATTCGATCATTCACACGTTCCATTCAAATGACTTTCATTTCTCTATTTTTTGTATTCTGCTGTGCTAAGAATAGGTGGTATAGCTTCCTAGTGAAAAAAAATTAAAATAATATAATTTATATGTTTTAACATATAATTTCGCATTTTTTATTTATCTCCTCCGACCTAAGAAATCAATATTACGACGCGTTACTTTCTAATTTTTTAATCGTTTACGTTCCCAATTACTTGATTCATACAAAATGCAAAAATTTGATAAATCTGTTTTATACACGTAGAAAAAGTTAAAATTTCTATTGTGTATAAAAATTTGACAATATTAATCTTCTTATTAGCAAAGATGTAATGTTGGTATAAATTACCTAATATAACAAACACATGCATACCAAATACAATAGTTGTTTATTAATTTATAGATAAACATTCAAGCTCTATGAAACTATGTATTGTACAATTGTATTTTAATAAATTTTCAGATCCAATGTTTACGATTTTGTTTACGTTATTAATTCCACATCCGATGCAAAAAATGGGATGGCGGCACAGTGTTGTGGTATTTTGCTGCACTCTCCGAAATTTATCCTATAAAAAACGGATAGGGTAGCTACCTTCCGTCTATGTTCAAGGCTTTTCAGCTTATTATTAAAAATATCGTTATTGCCGATGAGTTTCTTGGCCTACCTCTCAATGGACTCAAGATTCTAGGGTTACTATTGGACGAAACCGTAATTTGTGTATTTTGTTACCGTATTTTTACCCAAATAAATAGAAATAAAAACCACTCCATATAAGAACTTGCGCTTGGTAAAGATTGAGCAACTGTTCCGGCGTAAGGTACCTACTTACCTTCGGCAGAATGCCAAGTTTTTTTAAGCTAATAATCAATTACTTTACATAACACTGCTTATGACTTTCTGAGTTTTCCGCTCCCGCTTACGCTCCGCCCCTGTTGTGGTCTCGGCTTCACAACTGAACGTCCAATCACTCAGCTTGGTTGAATCTTGCATTAGACATTTCAACAAGCAGTGAAGTCGACGTAGAATGGTGCATTTATTGGCATACAAAGTACATACAACGATAAGACGTCGAATTTTAATTAGGATGTCACACAAAAGCTTCACTTTACTTACGTTGAAAGCTTAAGAAACAATATTTATCAGGAAAATGAGAATTGATTTAATCTATTGATTTTCTAATGTGGATTCGAATAGCAAATACTGATTTTATCTACGTTTATGGCATTATTACTAGGCCGATGCAGTCGCTAAGCATAAAGCTTCGCTAGCACCATTTGGAGCGGAGCGTGATACTTAAAAATATAATAATAGAAATAAAAAAAATCAATAATATTTAGTAAATTTTAAAATTACATAAGAATCAAAACTTTCAAAAAGCGCGCGCTTTTTGTTTCAATCCCATAGAGAAATCCCATAGAGCCAATGTTTTTTTGGTCATAACTTTTTTATTTTTGCAAATTTCAAAATTCGGGCTGCGATAAACATCTAGTCCTAAACCTGTTGATTCCATACAAATATTATTAAAATCGGTTTAGAACTCGGGAAGTTATGGCGTAACAAACATTGCGTCATTGAAGCTGATCCATGGAAGATTCGCTCACTCCGCTTCAAAACTATTAATAATATTTATTATAAATCAAATGTCGTAACTCATTTCAACACTCCTTCATCCATCTTTGAAACAGCTCACAGCATTCGCGATAAAAATAAAACGGAAACGAATCTCATATTCAAGACTAGAGGTTCATGAAATTTTCAAGAAATACTTTCAGAGGCGAGATTTAACGGTGCTCGCGCTCCAATAATATGATATTTTTTAATGTGATAAAAATGTTTGTAAGGATACCGAACTATCCATAATTATCCATTCAAATCGGAAAAAAACATATATATACAAATATATAAAGAATTCAAAATTGTAACCCGACTACGAAAAAAAAAACACCAAAAAGTATGTAAGAAGGTACCTAAGGTGCTGTTTGATATTGTCCTCTTATTAAGTAAAAAGAGTCATTGGATATGTTTTATATTTCTATTTATTTAGTTGGTTAGCGACTAGTGCTTTTCCAATTAACCGTAAAGTCTAAGGATCTGGGTTCGAATATTGCCTGGCACCTGAGACAAGTTGAATTATTTTAATGTAAATTATTTTATTCAATTATCCAAACATTTGAAAAAATAGCTACCACACTTTCTTGGTTGCTATTGCTACCTGTCGCACCAAGCGCTTCTCAACATCATTTATAATGCGCACAGCAAAGGAGTGGAACTCCCTCCCTAAAGCCAGGGTGAATAGACATCTCTTGGGCTATTTTGTTCCATCGTGGATCCTGTCTTGGTCCCCGGGTTTGGTTGAGATCAAGACAGAACCCATTCAAGATAAAATAAAAAAGAATACGAGAGGATGTTTCTCTCATTGATGAAACAACACTGGCATACAGCGTCAAAAATACTATAAAATTTCGATAGGTGTTCACAAAGCAGGTTTGAATCTCACCTGACATTTTACTTGTGAGCCGAATCGATTTTATTTTGCTATTAAAATAATTTATCATATAAAATAGCATTAATAAATGTAAAAGAATATAAAAAAACATTAAAGTTATTTTATTTTAATATTTATTAAAATAAAATACCTTTAATGATTTTTTTACAGCATCGCTACTAACGCGCGTTAGTCGCTTTTGCAAACGCGCGACCGAGTCGGACAACATTGGGGAGAGATCGGCGCGTGAGTGGAGAACCGAGCATCAGTGCAACACAGACAGGTAGAGGCAGCTACTGCCCTTCGCTTCAGCAGTCCACGTTTCGGCTGTCCACGCATCGGCTGCTTACGTATAAGCAGCACCAAAGTCAACACCCATCTTGCAACTGTGAGATCGTGCAGGTAATTTTGTGTCGTTACTGAATCGCGTTTGCATCGTGACAGAAGCGCGATGGTGTCGCGTTTGTATCACGACTGAATCATTTTTGTGAGGGTAAGGGCACGCAGCTAGCGACCGCAATGCGACTGTATCGATGAGAACGCGCGACAGAATCGCTACTGCATCGCTATAAAAAGTCGCCGTGGGCGAGGGGCCTAAGGGTTAGACACACTTAGGTTAGATACCAGAGCTTGTATACAAGGTCTTATGAGAGCTGAAAAACGAGAGATGTATGTCAAGTTCGTGGAAAGTGGAAATCTGTGATCTTTGCCTACCCCTGCAGGAAAAAAATATGTCATTATATGTTTGTATATACAAAATGTTTCGTTTCTATATAAAGAAGTTTTCATTTTCCTTTTTTACACAAAAAAACCCACAGTAATGGGTAACTTACCCTAAAAATGAATATGACACAGCCACAACGAAGCGTGTTTGAATTTAGCTAGTCATTTATACGCATAATGAGGTTTTGCGTGATATAAGGTTGACAACATATTTAAAATTGGACAGACAAATCTACCATATCACTCATGCGGAGGCTTCGCTATGTATCATTTGAATATTGTATTACAGAGTACACTCCGACACAGAAGGCTGAAAGAAAAAATTTGGTGGAACAGCGACAGGTTTTTTTTAATTCAAATATTTGGCTGATTGGAAGTGAACTTCGAAGCTTCAAGAAAACGGTTCTGGGTTCGATTCGAGGGGCAGCTGTTTATTTCATGTAGATGTGCATTTGTATCTACCTGAGTCTTTTCTACTTTGTTTCGCAAAAATTTGAAATGCATAATTTTAGAACGCATACTAATCATTTGGCATAATTTGAAAAAGCTTGCTAGCTGGTAATTAATAAAAAAATACCTTAACTAACCTGCAATGTATGCCAATTTATGACTTTTGATTGGTATGCCAAGTGACTTTATTTCAATTAAAATTATGCGTTATGAATGGCAACCACCTGAGTTATGGGTATTTATATTATATTTCTATGAATATATAAATGAATATATCGATTTTGTTTTGATGAATTGTGTTTACTGGATTATTACAATAAAAAATGCATTATGGTATATGGTAAATATTTTCTCCTGTAAAATTTACATTTTTCGATTACCCACTTTTTGCTTGGGGCCATCGATGTTCCTACAGTAAATGTTGTGCCTTTTATTTTGCGATTTTCATATTTTGCATTTTCTTTGCTATCTTGTATTTTATCATCTATGCTACCATCTTTTAAATAGAAACATACTACAGCAAAAATCGACCGACTCACAAGTTTCTAAATCTAAAGATATTATTACTAAAAATCATTCAATCGACGGGTCTGTCAATGTCTGTAGCTTAATAAGAAGAGTATCTGAATAGCAAAGGGATATGGGTTCAAGTCCCGTGTTATACAAGTTGATTTTTTTATACTAATTTCTTTAGATGCGTTAAGATTAGTAGATTAAACAGAACTTACTTAAGGACTAGATAAATCTCAATTCGATTAGTATAAGTAGCTCCAATTCGAAGTACTTTATGTAAATCCACGAAGATTCGAGGGTTCTCAAATAAATTGCGCATCAAGTATGATTGGCTAATTCTTGAACAGTTCGCTTTTGATAGAACTTTTAGCAGTGCTTAGTTCAAGTCTGGGCGAGATAAAAGTTTAAATGGATTCTTTTTAAGGAGATCGTAACCCTTCAGTTGAAATATCATCTTTTACCCGACTACAGTATAGCAAAGGAAAGGTATATGGACGCAAAATTTAAAGCAACAAAAGTAATTTTTATAAATAACTACTTGCACCCGGCATGCTTTCCTTTTTGCTGACTTTCCGGATTCTTTTTGCTGACATTCATGCAACAACTTACCAAAGTAAGCTAACATCTTTTTAGCAGTTAGCAGCTTTATTAAGTTGCAAGGGAAGGTTTATATGTATAGTCAGCAATAAAAGATCAGTAAGAAGGAGAAAAGCATGCTGGATGCAGCTAGTTGGTTATAAAAAGTATATTATGTGCTCTGCAAAAATAACGCGCTAAAACGTTTTGTTTTCTGAAAAAGTAACATAAGAATTACTATGATAAATGGAACAAAAAGAGAAGCATGTTACAAGTGAGCATTTAAGATACAATTAAAAAGAAAACAAATGAAGATCACAACCAAAAGATCCTTTACCACCCGACATAAAGCGGTCCCAGATATATTTCTCCTGTGAAGTGTGTCAAATAATATTTTCTGGAGAAAATGGAAGGTTATTCGAAGAATCCCCGGGGCCAGCGATATCTTATCGCTCTGTAGAGTACCTTTGTGACATTATATTACCCAAACGACAAATAGGGGAGTTTTTACACTGTTTAATAAGTATTACTTTTAGAGCTTACTGTACCGTGGGAAACTAACATACCTAAAGACCACGAGTTGAAATAAAAAAAAAATTATGACCTCTTAATGAATTAACAAAAAATGATTATGTAGTTAGTCTATATTATGTAGAAGTAGAAGCGAGAGGTATACCAGCGAAATCTCTATACCCTGTTGAAAGACCTTAGCTTGTCCAGAACTGCAGTAATTTTTATACTAGAATGAGCATATAAAGCTGCATTTATTTATTTATTTATTTATTTAATCAGTACTGCCACATGGTACATATTAATACATTGTTAATTAAATATACACTGTTTTTTGTCCGATATGCACCACAGTTAAGGCGTACATAACATTCATTATATTACACAATCATCATCAGAAATATAAACAAAAATATAAAAAAGAATGAATTAAAAAGTTAATAATAAAATTAAAAATTCATGAGACATTATTGGGAAACAAATTACAAATATCATCATAAAAACATAAAGCACATTACATAAAAAATACAGTTACACACAAAATTATAATAAAAATAAATAAAACACAATGATTAACACAAAGCATGACTAGTCAAAGCTATTCAAAATTTTTTTCTTAAATAGATTAAAACCATCGCTAAACACATCGAGATCTTCAATTTTATTTGTTAGGAGGTTATACGTGTTACAGATTCGCGCCAAGGGCGATGACTGACTGCCCAGATTTGTCCTCGCGAATGGAAGGGCAAACGTCTTGGCCAACCGATGTCTCGGGTACCTATACGGGACAGACAAAGATATGCGTGACAAGAAACTGCTACAGTGCGCTTGTCCATTTAAAACTTTATGCAGAAAACAAACGTCAAACAAAAGTCTACGATTACGAAGACTGGTCAATCCAAATTTAGTAAGTCGCTGACAGTACGGTTGCCGATGAGAAAAACCACTACAAGAGAAAGCAAGATATCGAGTAAAGGCTCGCTGTATGCCTTTGACTCGCTGTGAGTGCACAGCGTACAAAGGATTCCAGACCGAGGAGGCGAATTCAAGGTGGCTACGCACTAGAGCATTAAACAATAAAATCTTGGTGCTGGTGTTCTTAAATCCTTTGGTATTGCGTTTGACAAAACCTAACATTTGCGCTGATTTTGTTACAATTGAATCAACATGTAAATTAAATTTCAGTTGGCTGTCAATAACAACACCAAGGTCACGAACAGATTTTACTTCAGCCAGGGTTTCGCAACCTATTTTATATTTAGTATGTAAGGGTTTTCTCTTTCTGGAATATTTGATATGAAAGCATTTATTAATATTGAGAGCCATGCCGTTAGTTTCACACCATGCTGCAATCCCATCAAGATCATTCTGGAGGAGTTCAGCATCACGAGGCGTGGCAATCTCTCTATATATTTTTAAATCATCAGCAAAGATCGAAACCCTACTATTATTAACGTTAACTGTTATATAAATAATATAACATCTACTTCAAAGCCTCTATCAACCGCTTCTGATAACTCTGAAACAAAGGGAACTAAGTTAGTATTGACAGAGCGGCCAGTCGTGAAACCATGTTGGCTATCAGAAAGACGGCTTTTGATAAAGTCAGAGATAATTGGGCACAAAAGAGCCTCGAAAATCTTTGCGAAACATGAGAGAATCGAAATGGGACGGTAATTAGACACACAAGACTTGTCACCCTTTTTGAAAACCGGAACGATTCGAGCCTTCTTCCACTCTTCCGGAAAAATTCCAATTTCAAGAGATTTATTGAATATAACTTTCAAAGGCAAAACCAAACCATGCATAGATCTCTTTATGAATAATGGAGGAATAGAATCAGGACCAGCACCCTTATTTATGTCCAGCTTTTTAATTATTTTTAAAACGTCTAATTCAGTAAATTTTAGTCGCGCCATATAATTGTTATCATTTTTAAGGGATAATGATGCAATACTGTTAGCGTGATCTGAGGAGTACACTGATGAGAAGTGACGGGCAAATAAACCGACAATTTCTGAACCAGTCTCGACTATGACATCATTTAAATGGACTTTCGCAGGAATGGAGCTGCCGCCACGTTTTCCTTTAATAAAACCAAATATTTTTTTTGGGTTCCTAGAAACATCATCCTCTATTCTTTGCATATAATCCCCGTAACACTTATCATGCAGCTTGTGGAATCGAGCTCGCAGTAGTACAAACTCAGCCTGGTCTCTCTAGGATTATAATATTTCAAATACCTCCTTCTTACTTTATTTTTTTCTGACAACACTTTAATAAGAGCCTGACTATACCAGGAAGGGTATTTCGTTTTAGATATCACACGCTTCGGCACGAATCTGTCCCTAATCTGATTGAGAATATTGTAAAATTTAGAGATCATCTCATTAACATCACAGTTGAAAAAACATTGATTCCAATCTACTGCTTTTAAACTATTTAAGATATTGTGATAATCAGCTTTGTAATAGTTGAAAACGGAATCCCTTCTCTGTTTCAACAAATCTGTACTAGAACACGGGATATTGACTAGCAGCTCAGGGTGTATTTGGTATCGCTTGCTTAACAATTCAAGAGGTTTTGTGACATAAGCATTATCAATACTACTAATGACCAAATCCAAATGTCGATCATCACTATTACTAATGTTATTAAGTTGGTACAAATTATTAATACACAGAAAATCGACAAACGTGTATCCCAGAGTAGACCCGTAATTAGAAGGTAAAATTTTGTTATATTTTTGCTCAAAATTCCAGCGAATAAAACTAAGATTAAAATCACCAACTATTAGAAGATCGTCAGAGTGGCTTAAAGCAATTTCAACACTGTTTAAGAATTGCCTTACAGACTCCAATTTAACTGGTGGTGGTAAGTATACTACACAAATTATTAAAGACTTAATGGAATAATTGATTTTAACTCGTAATTTGACCCAAACACATTCAGAGTCACCTTCCAAATTTACTAAACGACTAGAAGGGATTTCACGCGAAACAGCAAGAAGAACTCCACCACCGTCTTTTTTGGTATTCTCTGTACATAGCCGATCTTTGCGATATACAACATATCTATCATCAATTATTTCTGCAGATGATATTCTGGAATTGAGCCAAGTCTCAGTGAAAGCTATAGATTTATAATTGCAGCCAAGAATATTATTATAAACTTCATTTGTTTTTGTACGCAGTCCCTGAACATTCTGATAATATATATCTAACATTTTTAAAAATATACACAACATATCATTCACAGTAATACATAAAAATAAAACATTAAGTTATTAATTTTAGTCCCTCAAGTGATTTTATCAAAATAGCCTGACTACTTTCATTTTTTCTTACGTATATACGGCCATTCCGAACCCAAACAAATTTGTATGTCTTTTCTTTGGCTTTTTTCCGTATCGCTGCATGCAAGGATTTGGTTGCAGGACTAAGGTGCTCGTTGACATAGACAGGACTGCGTGGGCCTCCAATACCAAGGTGATGTGACGCCAACTTTTCTTGTGAGTATTTCTTAATAAATTTTGAAACTGCCGCAAGGACAGCATCACGCTGGCGCATATTTCGTAGTTTAACAATGACTGCTCTGGGTCTTATATCATCTTTGCGCAATTTAGCAACCCTTGTGACGTGCTGAATGTCATCTGCTGATACAAGATTGTCAACTACTTTCGTGAGATGTATCACTGTTTCAATCAAGTTTTCGGACCTATGCTCTGGGATTCCATTTATTTCAATATTATTCTCTCTCATGTGTAATTCAATTGCGTTTAGTCGGTTGGTAAGGTCCGCAACAGATGATGTTAATTGCTCGTTATCTGACTGCAATCTGGTGATTGTGGTTGTTTTTTCATTTAGTAATGCTTGCATCTCTTCAAATTTTGTATTAAAAAAAGATATCGAATCATTGAAACTTGAAATCTGGTCCTTTAGGCCTCTCAATTCATTTGAAACAAACTCTGTCATCGTGAGTTTAAGGGTCGCGGCAAGTTCTTGTTGAATGATTTTTCGTAACGTATCTTCAGACACACAGCAATGACCACCCTGTGTTGTCTCAGTCTTCTTCGGTCGCAAAGTAACATTGCTATTACTGGGAGAATGATTATCAGGACTCTTGAGATTGTCACCTGAAGCAGACTGTGTTTGTCGAATGGGCGTGTTTGTATTGCCAGTTTTAGGCATTTTACTGTTGCACTCAGGGCATTTCCATGCATTTTTATGAGATGCATCCATAATGGCAAAACGTTTAAAGCCAATATTAGCACAATCGACATCGTATTTAAGTTTGCAGACGCAACATGTCATATGTTCGTTTTTCCTAGGTATCGGATTACGACAGCCCGCACAAATAATATTAGTAGGTGCTATAGCGATTACCTCCAAAATGAGGTTTAAAAGTTTGTCATAAATACAACACGGCAACCACAAAGTTTATAATTATAAGCCACGTTAAAAAAAAGCAGGAATTTAAATCTAATATAGCGGTATATTACAAAATAATTGAATTTGAGAAAAAAAAATGAATAAAAAAAGGTTAAGCATATAAAACAAAAAGTTAAAAAAAAATCTTTCTTTTCTCAATCCGAGGATCGAACACCAACTTGTCATGTGAATAGTTCATTTATTTACGTTCTACCATAGTAGCGATAATTTCGATGACGAAAATTCACATATGATTTTACGTTGAGTTATGTTTGTTCAAGCTTAGCCACTTATACCGTTATGAGTTTTTTCATGAATACCGACCACACTCGCTTTAAAAATCAATAACACACGTTTACACTCAAAAAATGCACATTCAAGTTTTTTTTTTTTTTTTATTATTTCACCATAACAGTATCTTCGGGAATGTCTTTATAAATAAATGAACCCAGAAAAAGCGTTCTGCAAACATAAAGAAGCCAAGTTCACACACTGCACGTAAAAGAGTTCGACCTCAGTAATGTCTTAATATTTATAGGAGATAACACTTGTCCACAACAATCACCGCTAAAATCACTGAACTATAACAACAATACGATTAAACACGAAGATGCTACTTTTTTAATCAAATTAAAATGCAGAGACGATGTGATTATGACAGCAGCGCCATCTAGTGATGCCCTGTCGAGCCAAATCTGGTATGAACCTGCATTAGCAGATTTGGCTCGACAGGGAGAGAAACGCAAGAAGTGACGATGAGTGTTGATGTTCATCGGAAAGAGGCCCCTTAAACCTACACCCGTGTCACAAGTCTCGAGATTTACTCGGAGTTTCTCTTTCTGCCACACGATGGAACCGGCACCGGCACGCTGAATCCATGGAATGCATGCAGATGAGTGAAGTTCTTCGTCTCTCTCTCTATTTACCGTTTATACGTTGGTTTGATGCAACGGTAGCGATCCTGCCTTTCGTTGTTAGTTCTGGGTTCGAGTGCCGTAAGGGGCTTATGTTTGTGTGATGAAAACGAGCATTTGTACTTGAGGCATGGGTTTACTACTAGGATATATAACACAAGCTTTACTGTGGTAACTTTGGGCTAGACTAATTGGTGTGAGTATAAAAAAATATATATTTTTTATTTTTTTATTATACTATAAGAAAATCCAACACAGTAAAATTGTAGGCTCTATTGTCATTTTGACTACCGTTTGGTATAAAGATAGCGATCCTGCTTTTCTCACCAACATCTCTGAAGTCTGACGAGCATTTGTGCCTGAGTCATGAGTATTTACCTATGAGTATAACCTAATAATTCTGTAGTAACCATAACACAATTCTTACAGTGCTTACTTTCAATAACTCTACAGTTCATTTTATCAAATGTTCAAATATTATAAATATCCTTTAATATAATATCCAATAATGTATAACGCCTGCACTACATCAGATATAAGGTTATTAATTTAATTTCCAAAAATATAAGCATGTTGCATGCATTCTGAAGGCATGCAGCATGCATGCATCAAGGTAATTTGCAAGCACGCACGCAGCATGCAAGCATGCATAAAGGCAATTTGCGAGCACGCATGCACTTCAGATTTCATGTGCTTCGGCGCTACGGGAAGGCAGCCCCTCCACCCTGGCGTAACAAAATACAGACACCTACGCTCTCCTTCGCGACTTCGGCTTTTTGGTCTAGCCTCAGCCGCTACGGAGAGCCCGGGTGCCTGTACCTTGTTACAGCGGGTGAGGGCTGCCTCCCTCCGCGCTTCCGCCTTATTGAATTACACTCTAGGGGTAGGGCAAACAAGTATCACGTGGAGTCGAGGTAAGCTTAGTTGGATTCGCCCTAAATTAGAAATAAAGTCCAAGAAAATGATTTTATATCAAATAAGATATAAAATACGTGTGTAAAAAACAACCACGCCTCCGAGCCCTCAGATGGGATTCGAACCCACGACCTTTCGCAATCCGGGCGACTGCTCTGACCGCTGCGCTACCGAGACGCTGGCAAACGTGTCGAATTTTACAAACGTATTCCAACTTCTACTATGAGCTAGTATCGTTCCACCAATGTTGAACGCTAACTACCTTCAACATTGAAAGTAATATTTTTACAAATATTAAACAATCAATTAAATGGAACCAGCTATAATTATGTTTTTATTTAATTTTTTGCATTCACAATGCAATATTTCTATAAGATATAAAATACGTGTGTAAAAAACAACCACGCCTCCGAGCCCTCAGATGGGATTCGAACCCACGACCTTTCGCAATCCGGGCGACTGCTCTGACCGCTGAGCTACCGAGACGCTGGCAAACGTGTCGAATTTTACAAACGTATTCCAACTTCTACTATGAGCTAGTATCGTCGTTCCACCAATGTTGAACGCTAACTACCTTCAACATTGAAAGTAATATTTTTACAAATTATTAAACAATCAATTAAGATGGAACCAGCTATAATTATGTTTTTATTTAATTTTTTGCATTCACAATGCAATATTTCTATAAGATATAAAATACGTGTGTAAAAAACAACCACGCCTCCGAGCCCTCAGATGGGATTCGAACCCACGACCTTTCGCAATCCGGGCGACTGCTCTGACCGCTGAGCTACCGAGACGCTGGCAAACGTGTCGAATTTTACAAACGTATTCCAACTTCTACTATGAGCTAGTATCGTTCCACCAATGTTGAACGCTAGCTACCTTCAACATTGAAAGTAATATTTTTACAAATATTAAACAATCAATTAAGATGGAACCAGCTATAATTATGTTTTTATTTAATTTTTTTTACACACGTATTTTATATCTTATAGAAAAATTGCATTGTGAATGCAAAAAATTAAATAAAAACATAATTATAGCTGATTCCATCTTAATTGATTGTTTAATATTTGTAAAAATATTACTTTCAATGTTGAAGGTAGTTAGCGTTCAACATTGGTGGAACGATACTAGCTCATAGTAGAAGTTGGAATACGTTTGTAAAATTCGACACGTTTGCCAGCGTCTCGGTAGCTCAGCGGTCAGAGCAGTCGCCCGGATTGCGAAAGGTCGTGGGTTCGAATCCCATCTGAGGGCTCGGAGGCGTGGTTGTTTTTTACACACGTATTTTATATCTTATAGAAATATTGCATTGTGAATGCAAAAAATTAAATAAAAACATATTTATATCAAATGATTATTATATCTCATAAATGTTATAATATTTAAGCATTATATAAAATTAAATTTTATACATAGGAGTTGTAAAATGATATTACAGCACCTGTATCGTTCTTAAAACAATCATTATGTGAAATGAAATTAGAGGAATTGTATTGAGGTCACGTGAAAATTATATCAAATGAGCGTTAGACCAATTAAAATTAGTTCATTTGATTTTCTAACAAATTAAGCGCACCCGTAAAAAATATTGTTAAGCAATTTTTTATAAATGTATAATCCTTTGTAATGCAACAAATATTCAAAGTCCTTTTTATTATGTTTCTTTTCTCTTAGAAGAGAGAAAAGGAGATAAAAATGTTTTTTATAATTTTTAAAATTCATTCGACATCGACTGCTATGAATAAGAATTTCAAGAGAAAACTTCAATCTTTAAACTAATCCAACTCTTTATCCGAAGTATAATTTTCAAACGTTATCACTGCATGTAAAAATTATAATAAATAGTGTAATCGGAATGGATTACTTTGAAAATTAAAAAGGAAACAGTTGAGATACGCTGGGTTGAAGACTTTGTTCTTAGCAGTGCTTGTTAATAAGAAAGCACTTCCTACTTGCAGCTGGGTAAATGTAAATAAGGGGGAAGGGGGGACTCTCGGCGCAGTCCCCGAGTGAGCTTAAATATTATTTTCCATTTTAAAAAGTCATAATGTTTATGGAAGTGTTGAGATAAGTGCAGGAAATATAAAAGTGGAATTGGTTTATTATTACACTTTTAACACAGCAACTTTTGTGACTGTGCCTTTTAAAAGTTGCATCGGACCTGAATTTTAGTTCAATAATGATAATAATTATATTTTTCACATTCGCACCAATTAACCAAAGAAAGCACTATAAGGCTTGTGTTATGGGTACTAGGATAACGGATTGACATACAAATATGTACATACATAGATACATATAATATTTATAGAAATATGACCATGACTCAGGTAGAAATGCTCGAATTCACATTTTCCCCTTCTTTTACTCTGACCTAGGACCATAAATATAACCGATGACATTCGTTTTCTTATAGAAAATGTAAATATGACTATTCTCACCTTGCTCGCTTTAGTAGTGCTTATAATTCCGTGGATTGCAACATTTTGTTTTGCAGACTTGGCTCTTTTAATATACCTCCAACTGTTTTCAAAAACCTTATTGCCTTTAAGAAAAAAGAAATTCTTTGTATTACAGTGAGAATATTTAGAATTCAGAAACATGTTGTCTAAATAAGACGTAATAAGAAGATTTTTTAAATACTGTTCACGCATTAAGCTTCTACCATCTCAAGCAACGACATTACTGCTTTCGTCATAATTGCTATATACACTTACCAAACGCTAACTTAAGGATAAAGGATTTGAGGGTATCCTTTTGGAACCATTCGGAGTCGTGGCATTTGAATCTTGGTCGCACACATGGCATCACCCTTATTTTGATTTCTTTATAAAACGCTTAAAATTTGTTAAAAATAGTAATAAATCACACATCACTACACATCAGCACAAACAAGCACACATAATAAGCTTATTAGGCTTTTGTTAGTTAATCATTAAATTGCTAGAATACTTAGAAATAGTAACTTAAAACAATCAGTCTTAAACAAGTTGTTCTTTTAAGTTATTTTAAGCAGTAAAATGTTTAAGTTAAACCAGTTTTACCTGATTACAGGAGATGTGATTACGGCTACTGGAGCATCGAGATCAAATATAAAACAAGATAAAACGCGCCATTTATGCGCTTTTGGAGGGAATAATATATCATTTCTACATTGCGTTTCTTCTTTATTGATTGTTGGATACTTGTAAAAGTATTTGACTGCCTTTTGGTGTAATGCTAGTGATCTTGCTTGCTTCTCGCACTGACACAGCTGTATTCGATTTTCGGCAGGGGTAGGTATTTTTATGATGAATACGAGCGTACCTGACTAATGGGTGTTTTTATATTTTTCAATCAATATTAAATATCTTTGTATTATATATGTATATCTATCCGTTACCCTAATGATACCGCACGAAACTATTTAGTATTTAGTACCTAGTTATCTCTCTTAGCCTCCTGACACCTGAGCATTAACTGAAATCACTTGCAACTACGGCCGAAGGTACTTTACAAAGCATTAAACTTTTTTTGTTGCAAAGGCCGAGACCTTACCAGTTAAATAAAATATAATCTAAGTTTTTTTCTGAGCTTTCACTAAAACAAATGTTTCTTAAAATTATTTGACCAAGTCATTGAGCATATTTGTGTTTACTTATTTTTTGTCTTTTATAAAGGACTTTAGGTCATTAAGGCATAAGTTGGTTAGTTGTATAAATAAAACAAATTATTAAATTTGTTCATATAATTTAATGTAATGTCACAAATTAAGAACCAAACATGAACATATTTATTTATTTTTATCAATATAATAATAAATAGTAATAAGACTACCCAATCAACAATACGTTTTTAAGTGTTTTTCATGAGACCTTTAATTAAATTCAAATAATTTATTGACATCAAGATCATATCCTAGCTTCAATGAGTTCCGTAGCTGAATGTATCTGTCACGAGACATGGCATCAGTTATAATGGGAATAGCGTATTTATGATTCCAGTACATCTATAAATGCGGGTAGTTGAGGCACGACATAAGCAAAGTTATACCCACATAAGTTTTGCATTCCTCAATAGATAACCTAAGAGGCTTACCAGATTTTTCGATAGCTGCCTGGTTAGACTTTTCTACAATTAATTTGTACAGTTCCTCATCCAAGTATTCTACCACATACCCGTTGATATTTGATGGATCCTGAATGGATGGCAAGTAAGAGGGAGAAGACAAACCTGGCAAACCAATGTCGAATTTATCTCGTTTCCACGAAGCATCATCTTGTGACTGACTCGGACCATGACTGCGAGTGCCACCACGTGTACGAACCCGACATCCAGTACGTCGTCTGCCCCGACCTCGAACACCAGTAGTCCTGCCGAGGCTACGAGAACGACTTCGACCTTATGACAAATTGCTATCATCGCTGTCGAAACTGTCGCTCGAGTCTCCATCTGCCGATGGTCAGGATTCATTGGTAAAAGCCTCAACGAAATCTTCATCCTCACTCGAGTCTTCATTCTCGGAGTTATTTAACAATTCCGTAATATCGCTGGCTCGAGACGCTGAAAATAATATTACGCTACTTTAAGTATTAAGGCCCAAGGTATCAATTCCATATACATAAAACATGAATAACGAACGAAGTGACTTTATATAGCTTTAATTTATTTACGATGGTTTATTTACTTTATAATTTTTTTATTTCTCCCCAAAAGAACGTTAATTCCAAAGAATGTTTACTAATTTCCATTTCTATAAAAAATCTACATTAAAACAAGTAAATTTAACTAAAACATTTTAAGTTTTACTTACTTTATCAGCCACTTGCCGCTCTCTTTATGAACTCCTGAGCACGCGTCGCCAGAATGGCAGCCACTGGGTATGACATTTCTATCGAACTCAAAGGAAAAACTATCGCCATTGCTTAAATTTCATTGGCTACAAGCAATCACTTGACCAATACTTTTTAACGGGAGAAAACAAACACTCGGGAATTGATGCTACATGAAGGACGGTCGTTCGTTGTCGAAATAAGAAGTTCAAAAATATTCGGCCTTTAGAGTACGGTTTATTTAGCTCTTTGTAAAGTACGCCAGGTGTCAGGAGGATATACCAGAAATAAGCAGCAACGTTTTAGGAATTCTCTTTGGAATTTTTCACATTTTTTTTACTGCAACCCGCTCACCAAGCGTGGAGATATGGCAAAAGCAGTGAACATCTCACAGATTACATAAATATATAAAAAACTAACGTAGATATAGAGATAAAAAAGATATCTTTGAAGTGAAAACTTCTTTAGCAGTGTTGTGCACTTTTAATGTTTAAAAATGTTAAACTCGCGTCATGACACGTAACCTGATCGAAATTCGTAAGACGGAGGAAGAGTAGACAACCGGCGCGGCGTAGTAGAGGAAGTAATATCCCCCCCTCTTTCTACTGCGTGGCGAAAATGTATGCCTTCTTCTGCTGTTTCGTTTAAGCGGCGCAGAGCGCTTGCGCGAGTGTGCGTGTATGTTTGTTGTCATGTTTGTGTATGATAGCGCAATAAATGAATATTGTATTTTACCACATAAATGATAGTACTTTTATACTGATAATTAAAGCAATTCGTGCAAAATTATTCCCTAACCATTCCAAAATATCAAAAATCACAACGTTAATGTTCATGTTTTCACTTCTGCCGGCACTCTCGGAGTGCAGCCCGTTGTTTTTTTTATTTTTATTGCTATCTTTTACTCGTGATTTACCTCGCGTTAAGGTAGACTATCGATTAAAATATATATTCCTAACCCTCGGAAACAATACTTTTTTTACAAAGGTACTCTATATACTTTTCTGTACCCCTGACAAAGTGTATGCAAAGTTTTATGAGGATCGTTTGAGTGGTTTGAGAGTCAATTTCTTATTTTATAATATAAATGAAGATAAGTATCTACATCAATAGACGTCTGCAGATAATCGAGATATCCATCACAAAATTATTACAGAACAGGACATTGAACACATCAGAAAATTAGGTACAAGAACGAAGTAAAAATAAACAACATACTTCATATTAAAAACACACAAAAAATAACTTATCGTTAAAATTATTTAACAAAGTCGAGATAGATAAATTATTTTAATGAAAAAATACTGGAAAAAATTGACTCGGCTCACAAGCGAATTCTCAGGCGGGAATCAAACCCCCAACCTTTGGAAGTCTGGTCCAATGCTCTCCCAATTGAGCTACCGAGCCTTGTGAACACCTGTCGAAATTCCAGTAGCTGCTACTGGAATTTCGACAGGTGTTCACAAGGACTTCCAAAGGTTGGGGGTTTGATTCCCGCCTGAGAATTCACTTGTGACCGAGTAAATTTTTTCCAGTATTTTTTTTAAATTAATTTATCTTATAAGATAGAATTGAAATATATATAGTTATTAAAGTCGAGATAGATCATGTTTTTAAATTGTAACGTTAGTAGTCCGATATAAACTCTTAAAGCTCTACACTAACTTACATTACAATTTCCCGAGTTAAACGAAATGATTTGTGTTTGTAGAGAAAATAAATCAGCAAGAGCCCATCAGTTGTTCCAACCTAATACGTTCTAGTTGAGCAACAGATCTAAATTCCGGTAAACAGAGAGTCGGCACGCCCGGCGCATCCAATTGTTCTATTCAATAGATTGCTTGGCGCACATGACTACATTTGAGCGCATTTGTAAATTCGAATTGCAGCGAAGTGATACGGAATCTCCAATATTGTGACATGAATATCCTATGTCTTTCTATTTTATCATCGAACAAGATTTTACTGTTCATTTATTTCTTTGGACCGGAGCGAGCGGAGCGAGCGAAGCTCCCATGGATCAGCTTCAATGGCGCAATGTCCGTTCCGATTTTATTATTTTTTATGTGGAATCGAATCAACAGGTTTAGGACCAGATTGTGACGGAGCCCGAATTTTGAAATTCGCAAAAATTCCGATCGAAAAAAAGATGTTTTTTTTTAGGCATTACGCTCCGCTCCAATATATGATGCTAGCGTAGCTTTATGCTTAGCGACTGCATCGCCTAGTTTATCTATTGGATCCCATGGATCAGCTTATTATATATATCAGGTACAATATATATGTACATAGTTTTAGTTACTTAAAATAAATACTTGTTGACTGTTGTAATCAACAATGTAATGAAACCATAGCACTACTATTATTGTGATAACAGAATCAAATTGTTTTTTGTGGATTATGTATAGTGACGACGTATAATATTGTAAATGACGTTACATCTGTTAAAGCTGTAGAGGTTCCCCCATTCTTTCTGTCAGTTAAAATGGCTGGTAGTTAAAAATGTTGGACGATTCAAAACAACTTATTTTAAATGCATTTGAATATATTTATTTTCATTTCATTTCAGTTATATATACGCTATAGATATCGTAAGTGTAAAGATGCTTAATTAAATATTGCCAATATGTTATACAAAAGTCAAAAAGATAATGTAAGTAATTTTATTGATCGTAAAATAAATGTACGTTATTAATTATAAGAACTACATTCATAATATTTATTTCTATAAGAATTATAAATTTATTAATAAGAATTACTTCTTATTTGATAAATCTGTCATCAAAATCTAAACACCAAATAATTTCAAAGCGTTTATCTATGAATTTAAATAAATAATATATTGTTTTTCACTTTTTTATTCACTTACGTCACTTTATTATATCTATGATTGCTGCAAAGTATTGCCACCAATGCGGAAGCTGGCAGATCCTACCGAGAACTTGCAAAAGAAAATCGGACACGGTACCGACTTCCATCCGGTAAAAGTAATTTATTTAAATACTAGCTTTACTACTCGCTGTTTCGCTCTCTTTAATGTAGGCTACCGATTAAACGTTATATTTCTATCTCTCTCGATCAGTACTTTTTTGGATGTAAGGTACCTTATTTTTTGTACCCCTGACAAAATGTATGCAAAATTTCATGATGTTAGCTAGCGTAGTTATGCGCGAAAAAATAAATAAATATTTCTCACATTCACACCAATCAGCCTAGCCCAAAGTAAGCACTGTAAGGCTTGTGTTATGGATACTAGGGTAACGGATAGACATACATATATTTTACATAAATATGTAATATTCATAGAAATATATATAAACACCAATGACTCAAGTACAAATGCTCGTATTCATCATACAAACATCTGCCCCTTCCGGGATTTTAACCAAACGATCGTCAAATTTCTAGCTGTGAAATGCTTACGTAACTAAAAATGTATCAAATATTTATTTTCTTTGCGAACGAGAGTATCCAACCTTATAGCTCGGTGAAGCGTTTCATTACATCCAACAAAACTTGTGAATTGATGTCACGGTCATATTACCTTATCGAGTAAGGCTTTAAGGTCATTCGGAGATATTCATAGGTATTTGTCGCTTCATCTAACATGGCCTAGTCGTACAGATCATGGCTTTTTCAGGTTGAACAATTCATATATTGATTATAATATCTCTCTTCTCTAAAACACAAATTTGTTGTTTGTGTGTTTGTCTACACACGTCTTGTCTGTCCGCTCTTTTTCCCGCTCTTTTGACGTTACCATAGCAACGCGTTACTGGGTCAGCTAGTATGTATTTAATTTTGTTAATTTAGCGTTCTACTTACCAATCATGTACACATTGTTATGCGCAATATCAATTGTCCACCGTATTTATGTCGTGAATAGGTAACCGCTGATTATACGTATTATGATATGTATTACGTATTAATTCTTATGGAATTTTAAAATTTACTTAACATTGAATTATATTTTTTTTTCAGTATTACGCTTCGCTCCAATATATGATGGTAGCAAAGCTTTATGCTTAGCGACTGCATCGCCTAGTATTTCAACCCGTGAGACGTCAAACTGTAGCAAGAAATTTAGTCACGATTAATTTAAATTAATTCATGACCGAGAAGTTTTTAACATTGGGCAGGGAGAGATTTATAGCTATCGGGCTAGTCTTTGATATTTTTCTAAAAATAAAATCTATTTAATTAAACCATAGCGAGCCATTTGTCTTTGAAAAGCTAAAAGGAAAAAATATTCATTTTCTTCCATTTGTGCCCCTTCCAACACTACGCAAATGAAAGTGGGCACTAATGAATCTGGCCATCCATTTTAACTAGTGACGCCCAACTATCGAGATTCCGCTATCAAATAATTTTATCGACATAAAAACACCGGACAACTCACAACAGTTATTTAGGACTAAACTAAGCTTAGCTTGTACTTTGGGTACTAAATAATTTATAGAAGAAATAATTAAGTATATAAACAACCATGACTCGCGAACAAATAATTATGTTCATTGGAATTCGAACCCATACGGCCATACGGCCGAGAAATCGATGTCGATCGATGTCAATAATCGATACTAAACAGTCAAAAACCCTAAAAAGTCATGTACAATATTATTATCTTATCGTATTATTTATATTAACAAATTATAGAAATGATATTCGATAGAATCTGGCGTCACTGACGGAAGTCCATATCAATTAATCATACAAAAATATCTAGCTTGCCTCTATATCGTAGATACCATCTACTGTACACGTATTTTGCTTCCACCCGGAGCATCATTAGTAGCGGTTAGGCTGTGCAATATAGAGCACTGAGTGCACTTAATATACTTAGTTTTATTAAGGGTCAGCAATTATATTGATTAGTTCTTACACTTCCGCGCACATTACACTCTAAGGATTTATTAATACTTTTTCTTTTTATATAGGCAATAAAATTATCACAGTCAATATACCTAATACCATGTTTTAGGCAATGAAAAATTCTTTTCTATTCTAATATACTTACATATTAAATGTAATATGTAAGTATATTAGAATAGAAAAGAATTTTTCATTACTTCCAATGGGAAGTAATCGAATAATTATGCTTTAGTTAATGTCAATACTACAGACAGCAGTTTTATCGATATTCTTATTGCTGAAATGTCGATATCGACCTACCGTGCAGCATCACTAATTTAACTAGATTGTAAGTGGAGCCTTTGTAATGGATATAGAATTAATTAAAATCCAGTTTTTAAATTGTATTGTCATGAATTCGCCCGTATCATTCTTGTTTTTATTGTTTTCGAAGTAAGTATTGGATTCACCGCTTTTATTAGTGATATTGTTTTAAATAATTCTATCCTGTTGTGTTTGATGTTTTGACTGAGCCAATCTTATCGCTGTAAATAATTAACAATCGTATGTTTAATTGCTAAAGGTATTGAAAATGAGAATAAATGTTATTCTAATGAATTTAATAAAGTACTAGCGGCCGGTCCCGGCTTCGCACGGGTGGACAAAATTCTTCAATTTTTTCTCTTATTAAATATTTTTCCGTTAGCGCCATCTAGCGTCCGGTAGACGAACTGCTTGCGGTTAACGCGTTGCTATGTTAATGTTATTGATACAATGGAAAAAGAGCGGGAAAAAGAGCGGACAGACAAACCCACAAACAACTGTGATCTTAGAATATATATTATGCAATCGACATTTTTTTCCTACCACACGAAGTAATAATATATACTATAATATATATACACGAACTAATGAAATAATATAATCGTCATGGGAACAACAAGACAATCGGTTTTAACATTAGTAACGATTAAGATATTAAATACGCATGTAAAAAACGATCACGCCTCCGAGCCGTCAGGTAGGCTTCGAACCCACGACCTTTCGCAATCCGGACGAGTGCTCTGACCGCTGAACTACAGAGACGCTGGCAGACGCTTATTTCAACTTTCTACTATGAGATAGTATCGTTCCATCAATGTTGAACGCTAACTACCTTTAACATCGAAAGTAATATTTTTACAAATATTAAACAATCGATTAAGATGGAAGCTGGAAGGAAGATGGAAGAAAATAGGGTATTGTGAATAATGCCATATTTCTATAAGATATAAAAAGGTCGTGGGCTCGAATCCCACCTGAGGACTCGGAGGCGTAGTTGTTTTTTGCACACGTATTTTATATCTTATAGAAAATATTGCATTGTGAATGCAAAAATATAATTAAAAACATAACTATGATGTTTTTACTACGTGTTTCCACAATTATGAAGAAGAATGCTGATACTAATTAGTAATGCGATCGGGGATGGAAAGCTGATTGACAAATTAATGCTATTGTGCGAATAAATGAGCGTACAATATCTTGTTGAAATATGTGTGTATCATTGTGAATGCAAAAAAATAAAAACATTGGTAACGACTTTAACAATATTATACATGGTCACCATACATTTCCACAAAAAGAACAATATTATTCTATTATCATAATAATACTATTGTTATGGGTTGATTACATCGTTGATTACAACAATATCAACAACTATCTGCTTTAGATAGATATACAAAAATCGTTTATTACATTTGTACATACAATACATGTAGGAGAACCAGAGTAACCGATATATCCCGCAGAATTGCCAAACTTAAGGGTTAGTAGGCGAGGCACATAGCTCGTAGGACGACCTCCTGAAAGGCATGACCAGTCCTCGTGGATATTCTTGGGAAAGGCCTTTGTCCAGCATACGACGACAGATAGCTGAAAAAACGACAATTCGCCTCAGTAAACAACTTGAGTTCTTTTAAAGCAGTCAAAAAAATAAAGCAAACAAAATCAAATCCACGGTGCATTCACACGGTAACTGTGTGCAGAGGCAGGAATGCCCTATTCTTGGCTTGATAAAATAACACCTGGGAATCAGCCACTACTCACGCTGGCCAATGAGGTGGGCTGTGATTTGAAATCAAAATTTACACCAAAGTTTATTTGCAATATTCAGTGATACTTACTTTAAGTAAGTACAGATACTTGTTGACTTTGTTGTAATCAACGAAATAATGATATCATAACACTATTAGTATTGTCATAACAAAATAATTTTGTTTTCTTTTTGTGGATGATGTATGGTGACGACGTAGTATATTGTAAATGTCGTTACTTCTGTTAGAGCTGACGAGTTTCTTGCGCCCATTCTTCTCGTCAGTTCAAAGACGTCCTGAATGGGTGGTAGGTAAAATTGTTCGACGATTCAAATCAATTTATTTTTAATTGCATTTGTATATAACTTTTCATTTCATTACACCGTGTCCCAATAGACTAGATTCAGATAGAGCTTAAATGGCATCACAATTAGACGCACGGCAACACACTGCTTTGATCAAAGCCCTCGTTTACTGGTCCCTGTTTGTGTCCTATCTAAACCTATTACAGTGGTCGCATGGTCAAATTAGCTTGTACTGGGACTGTTACCTACAGCGTAGGACACGGGAAACCATCTATACCGCAACGGAAATGTTATTACCAGATTATGTTACCGGATCATTGCTTTAAAGTTTATAATAAGATAAAATATATAAGACTTATTTTATATCTTATAGAAATATGCCATTGTGAATGCAAAAAATAAAACAAAATACATTTATTAAAGCCGGTTCCATTATAATAAATAAATAAATAAATAAATAAATATTTCTTACATTCACACCAATTAGCCTAGCCCAAAGTAAGCACTGTAAGGCTTGTGTTATGGATACTTGGGTAACGGATAGACATACATATATTATACATAAATATGTAATATTCATAGAAATATTATCGAATGTTTAATATTCTTTAAAAAATTATTCTTTCGATGTTGAAGGTAGTTAACGTTCAACATAGGTGGAGCTCATAATAGAATTTAAATACAGTTTTAAATTTCGACCAGTCTGCCAGCTTCTCGGTAGCTCAGCAGTCAGGGCCGCCCGGTTAGCGAAAGGTCGTGGTTTCGAACCCAAACTGAGGGCACGGATACTTATTTATTAACTACTACTATCACATTACTTACATTAGTCTAAAATTTAACAAGGGTTGAAAAAAATCTGATGAATATCATTATAACGGCGTACATCAACACATATTAACAAAAACCGCTAAGGCGTGGAACCTTTTGCCTAAAGCTGTGTTTCCTGACAAATACAATTTAGGAGGCTTCAAGTCGTGAATAGGTATCTTTTAGGCAAGCGCGTCACATCCTTTATCGCATCGTCGCTTACCACCAGGCGAGATATGAGTCGAGCGCCTACCTACAGATTTTTTGGATTTTATGACTATAAAAAATAGAAAATTAAACCAGTAAATGAATATTTAATTGAATAAGTAGATAATAAAAAAGTTTATTACAAATAACTATAGATTTTTAAAGAAATATAAATAAATAAATAAAATAAATAAAATTTATTTCAATAAAATTTAGGAATAATTTATATATGATTATTTATCGCGATGTTACGATTAATATCAAATTTATTTAGATTGTAAACAATTAAAGACACGATTTAGTCATTAACACCTTAAGTGCTAAACCAGGTCTAAACATCTTGTATATATCTCGCTTACAGTGCGGCTAAGAAAAGTATAGCATTCCTTGACGTGCGGAAGGCATAACTTCAATTTGGTTCGGTGTAGGAAAAAGATGAATATATATCTAAGATGTATTATTAAAATAGAATCCAATGGTGTACCTACCTTAATACCAGGTTTAGACATCTCGCACCGCACGGAAGCCAAAAACAGGATTTAAGTTTCTTAAATGATACAGGGTCTATAAGCCTTGTGCCGCCACAATGGAAGTTTTATTACCAGGTGTATTGGCCTTGTACCGAAAGTTGGAAAGTTACTGCCACGGCGAACGTGTTAACACATGATTCTACATCCATTGGCTGTAAGTTATAAAGTCATATACGAATTACATTTTTCACAATGTAAATTAATATTTATTTACACCTATTAAAATAATACAAATACGTCTTATTCCCGCAGATTTCCACTTAGCACGTTCCTGACACATCTCTCGCTTCTTCAACCCTAATCAGACCCACATATAAGCTCATCATAGATATTGCTCTCTATCAATAAATGGATGTCATATTTATCGGTGTTTAGACAAGACACAAAATATTCCCTGTTTGTCGTGCATTAAAAAACCACTATAAACGGATTAACAGTGGTGTATAGTAAACGGATTAATGTTCTCACAGGATGACTCATCGTTATCATAATTCTTTTATCTGCATAAAACGTGGTACAATTTAGAGGTGTCATTATTAGAGCTTAGCGCTTCCATGTTTTATCGATTTGTCGATTTATAATTCGCCGTCAGCGTAATTAATTTTATATAATTCTTAATTAGAAACAGTTACAAAAAATATATAAAACCTTCAGGAATAATGCATTCATCATAAAGGAAATAATAAATGTCAACAATAAATCGGATACAAATGTCAAATATTCTTCAAATTTACATATATTTCTACCATTACGAGCAAAATACACAAATTCATTTATCATTAATTTAAAGTAATAATGTGCTACTACACTCCAACATTTTAATCGAGTACATACTTAATTTTTTTTTTATATTAAAAAATTTAAAATAAATCAACGGTGTTTAATTTACAAATAACTAAATAAAATTGCTCAATAAAACAAAAAATGTAACTATTTCTTATATTTATTACAATATTTTATTTACTTCACTGTCCCGGTGTCTGTAAATAATCTTGCAATTTAAATGTGACCCACTTCCCGGTTTCCGATTGAGCTGAATTTTTTCATGCATATGTATATCGCGTGACAATGCAATATTATGATAACATGGAGCTGATCTGATGCTGGAACTGGAAGGTGACCATAGGAACTCCGCAATAAAACTACAAAACCCTATCGATCTTAAGCTCATTTGATTCGTCTTTATGAGTACTTAAGATAATATATGCATTTTTTGAGCTCTTTGTTTTATTAATAAGTAATAATAAACGCATAATAAAAATAATTTTAAAAAAGTATTTTTAAAATGCTCATTCCCTTCACTTTCCTTAATAAACTTTATATCTACACTAGGGTGTAGGAGTTCATTTGTTCAGCAGCTTTAATGCGTAGCTGATGTCATTGATATGGTCTATGACTGGTACAGCATTGTAAGTAAACTTTCTTTCAGCACTTATAATATTCATAGAAATATATATAAATACGCATGACTCAGGTAATTTGGTCATATTAATCACACAAACATCTGCCCCGAAACTCAATCCCTTTGACTTCACAGGTATGCACAGGTATGTTAATTCCTCGGCCAAGCCGCTTGTCACGTAACATGACCGATATCCTCATATGTAACACTTACGATACAGCTAAATCATTAAAACAATAGTTCTGCACACTAAATCCTATTGTAACAATCACGTAATACTGCTTGTGACACAGTTATTTGTATAGTGGTACCCTTCTCAAAGGCTAAAGCTGTGGTTATAAATACAGCGACAGACGGTAATACTTTTGTGATTTTCACCTTACTGCGTTGACTTTCTTAGTCGATTTGATCTACCAACTATTGTGGTGGTTTACTGCAACGTTTCCGACGACCATATGGTGCAACGGTAGCAATCCTGGCTTTCGCGACGATGGCGACGATTCTGGGTTTGAGTCCCGAAAGGGGAAGATGTTTGTGTGATGAATACGTGCATTTCTACCTGAGTCATAGGTATTTATATATATATTTCTATGAATATTTCATATATATGTATCATGTATTACCAGTTACCCTTTTATCCGTAATGCAAGCCTTACTGTGCTTACCTTGGGTTAGGTTAATTAATGAGGGTTCCGTATAAAGAAAATGTTATAGATTGTAACGTAATGCGTTACATATTATTTATAAGTTAAGCAAACACAAGTAAAGATAACAAAAATTTAATTTAAAATTTAATATTAAAATAAATAAAATTATTTAATTAAAGATATATATATCTTAACACAAATTTCATAAGTCGGCATTCTTAATGGTTCGTTTAATTTTCGCGCGGTACCCTATATAAATTCGATTGTCATTCATTTCTTTGTGCGCTTTGTCCGATTTTATCGGTGATCTCCGCGGGGGGAACCTAAACCCGCTCCTGACCGGTGCACTGAAAGGCGACCGTCGTTCTCTACACAGACACGATCGGACCATCGCAGGAATAGCGTTAGTTAAATAAATTTCCGCAGTGTCGTATTTAAAAAAGAAAACTTAATATACTTAAAATTACAGTGATTATAGTATATACTCAATACCAATATAATTGTTAGTGCCGTGATTCATTCCCCGACAGGGTAAGTGATGAACCATTACTTTTAATTGCCGTAGTTAAGAAAAAGAAGTAGTTTTGATATTAAATGTAAAATATAATTAAATGTGTTTTAAAAAATGATTTTGTAGTTTATTTAATGCTTTTCTTGGCTTATCCTTCCTATTGTGTGTAGATTTTCTATAAGAAATGTATATCAGTTAAATAATCCTCATAAAATTGTTACTTAAAAAGAATATTAATAGTTATTTGCTTTGTGAACTTGTTTCATAAAATTGTTTTTAGCTTGGTATGTTATTCCAAATTATTAAATTATTGTTATTTTGTTTCCTTCATGAAGTCCTTTGTTACTCATAATAAGGAATTAGTTTTTTTTGTAGCTAAACTAGATCAGATGTAGTTCATAGTCCTTTCAATTTTCTTTGCTGTGTCATACGCTCCGTTCTGATTGCGATCACCGCCACTTCACCATCTACATACTTATTTTCTTGTCTTTCTTGGCTTGGATGAAGTGGTGATCGCGATCAGCATCAATCGAGGTTACCGTGGCTTAAGATGTACCTTGTTATATCTTCAAAGTTCGGGCCGAAGAATTTATTTCATATTTTTGGGAAGGCCGTTCCTCCTGTCCGGTTTCCACTCGTCTGGGTACACCGGCTCCTTCAAGCATCACGCGTGCATCGACCACCACCACTGCCAGGGAAGTTCGGGACACGGAGGCAAACCATCGGTCGGGTAACGACTACCCGCCCTACTTTTTTAAAAATATTTATTTTGATTAAAATGATTTTAAGTGGTACGCAGTGTTACTCATTTACCTGCTAATTAGTAACCGCGACAAGATTTGGTGATGAACAAGCTTCGCAGCTTTGCTCACCAACGCAATGTTGCCTCTTCGTCGGTCTTCGATAAAATGTACATTGGAAAGTGTACTCAGGAGCTGCATGAGCTCATACCGCCATCTCCCTTTCTCCATCTGACATACCGACACACTGTGGGCTTGGTTCAAACCTGTCGTACAAAACGCTTCTCAACATCATTTATAATGCGCGCAGCTTCTTCAAAAAGTCTGAGTAAAGTTCCTTCACCTATGAATCGACACACTCTTTCTACATTCAACGCTCTTATTACGACCACTGCTTAATAGATTTACTAACGTAGACCACACATTAGCCTGTCTAAGGAAGGATTAGTTCTACGCGGTGTTCAGAGCCGTCAAACGCCAACGCGCAAATCTGGTTCCGGCTTATCAATGGTCATGTCAAGATGCCATGGCCTGTAGTTTATTGTGTCTTAAGTTATTTCACAAGTTATTGCAAGAGTGCAACTTAATGTGTTTTTGTGTGAATAAGGAGCGAAAGAATTATTAATGGCCCGATAAGAAAGATGTTGTTTAGCAAAAGAGTCACAGGTGATTGAAAAAGGGATGCTCTAGAAAGGATAAATGAAAGGAGATTAATGTCAAAGATATATGAAGCAGTAATGAGTGGGATCGCAGGCCAAAGATCTTAGCATTTGGAGACATTTTAGGAAAGGCTATGTCAAGATTAACCTAATTGATGGACAGGTGTGATGACTGTAATAAGAATAAAAAGAAAAGAGGAAGCAAAGATATAAGTATGTATCGATTGTAGAAAATGGAAAGTTATTAAATCCGCCTACTTCTTGTGGGAGAAAAGCGTGACTGTATGTATTGATGTATGCATTTGTACTAATAATTGTAACTACCAGACTTGCCCAATCGTTGTGATTGAACATCCAGACAGGCAATTTTATGGTCACTCACATTAGTATTAATTATAACGGGATCATTATCAACCCGATTTTCAAAAAGGGATTAGGTTTTCAGGTCGTATATGTGTTGAACTTTTATTTTGCTATTTCTTGTATAAAATTGCTTATGTGTGTATACACACATAAGCGTTAAGTCTCTTCAATTGATTTAACTCAGCTTATTCTTAGATAAAAAGTTTCAAATTAATATCTTTTTGCATTCAGATACTGATTTTTTTGTGAATTAACTATCGATTAATCTTCACCTTCACACTTCACCTGTTTGAGCCTCATATGAGTTTCAAAACTTCGCATGTACGACACCCATTCATTTAGAAGAAGCCCTCATACATATTTGAGTGGAGTAAGTAATGAAATAAAATTTCTCTCTCCATCAATCCCCTGCTCGGTAATAGCCCGTTTCCATTACACCGACTCGTCAATTATGTATCTACAAATGAAATCACTTGGAAACGCTTCCGTTTTGAATAGGTGCCTTTTTTAATGCTTGTGTTTATGAGAAAACATTTTTATATTAATATGTTAAGAGAATCTAATTTTAAGAATAATTCTGAGTGTTTTTTATTAGCGATCCTGCCTTTCATCGTCAGGTCTTGGTTCAAGCAAGTCCTTGAAGGAGCAGATGTTTGTGTGACGATTACGAGCATTTATATAAATAGAATAAATATTAGATAGCATCACATATAAAGTTATAGAGCTAAATAGCTAAAGCACTTGGTTTATGGAATCAAAACAACGATGGCGCTACAACAACGAGACCCGAGCTAACATGGAAAAGTTTGTTTTCTAGTTTGCGAGGACATTGATAGATCCCGGGAGCTATGGCTTTTTTCGGGATGTTCATTAATTTTCAACTATACTGCATGTATTAAGTATAGTATGAGAATAAGAATAAAGAAATTGATTCCAACAACTTATTTTACAAAATGGCTTATTGATCTGCTCTCATGGTAGGTTGCCCTGTGTTATGAGAGGCAGGCTCCTCAGATATCATTGGTATTAAGTTGTATAGAACAGACGTGCATGCAATAATCGTGTGCGCGCGCGCGCGCTCGCGTGTTTGCGTATGTGTGTGTGTGTGTGTGTGAGTGAGTGAGTGTGTGTGTTTGCTTGCATGCCTGAAGTTGTGTGTTCGCGTGCGTGTCTTGTTGCGTATGTGTGCCTGATGGTTTGAGTATGTACAGCTACGTAATATTTTTTTAGTAGCTTGTTTATTATTAATAATAATAATATTATAACATTTCTTACATTCACACCAAGTAACCTAGCCCAAAGTAAGCACTATAAGGCTTATGTTGTGGATACTAGGGTAACGGATAGATATACATATATGATACATAGCTATGTAATATTAATAGAAATATATTAATATCCATGTCTCAGGTACAAATGCTCGTATTTATCACACAAATATCTGCCCCTTCCGTAATTCGAACCCAGAACCGTCGGTGCGAAAGGCAGGATCGCTACCGGTGCACCAAACGGTCGTCAGTATTAGTATTATGAGGTAAAGTAAAGCCCAGCTTTAATGCTGGTATTGATAGTCATAGCTTGGTCTAAAGCAAGTAAAGAATATGTGTTATTTCTGGTATTATACTGTATTTTCTTCTCTTATACCAGTGATATAGTATAGTTGGTCTCCATCTACTTCTTAGTATTTTAAACTATGGGACATGTATTAAATATGACTGCTTTCTGAAACTTCACATCTTAGCTCACCGCCGCAAAGTTGCCTGTCTATCGGTCTTCTACAGAATGTACTTCGGAATGTGTGCTCAGGAGCTGCATATGCTCACACCGCCATCTCCATTTTTCCATCAAAATTCCAGACGTATTGCGGGCTGCCACCCTTTCTTGGTTACTATTCCTACTTGTCTCACCAAGCGCTTCTTAACATATTTTATTAGGCGCACAGTAAAGGAGTGGAACTCCCTCCCTGCGTCTCTATTTTCGAGTACTTATAACCCGTTCGTTTTCAAATCCAGGTTGAATAGGCTTTACATTTACATCTCTTTCCCTATATGACACGGTATATTAAAAGCTAGCACTAGGCATAAGTATTCGCATATATTTCAGGCCCCATCACAGAAATTGGAAATATATGGAAATGGTACGTTTTTTAACGCGATCAGGCTCTATAATATGCTGTCAGTTGTAATGCCTACCAACAAATTCAAATATAAATTGTTTAACATTCTTTTAGATAAATGTTATCATCCAGTTAATGAATTGCTAAGACAGAAATTGTAATATAAATTTTTAATTTTTAATTAAATTGACATTGGCAGTACTGGAAGGCAAACATTATGACATTTAAGGTTTGCCTTTTTTAGAATTTTACATTACATAGCATTAAAAAATATTATTGAATTAAATGACATATAATTATGGTAATAATAAAATAATACGCAATTATATAAATATGATATTGACTAATTATTGGATAACTTGATTTATTAATTTCCACGCCGAGATTTGGTTGAAATCACGAGTCTTAACTAAATTGCAATTCCTATCACAAATCGGTAACATAGTATAGGACGCGGTACAGTTCCTAGAGAACATGTGCTCGCAGCTCTGAGTAGGTCAAATGTGAGTTCAACCACTTCAACAACAATCACCAACTAAACTCTGTACAGCACCGCTAGACGGCGCCTGTATTCTGAAGCAACTTCAGACAGGTCATTAGTACTGACCCATGACTATAAAGCAACCGTGATCGTGACTTACATCCGACATATAATACTCCTACAGGTATGTAATCGGTAAAGAATTTTTTATTTTATTTTTTTTGTTTAAACTTTTAACTTTTAAAATTTTAATACGAAATAATTACTAGTAGAGATCAACTTGTGACAGTTGTCAGGTGGAATTATAACAAGATGTTAGTATAAGATAATAGGTTTGAATAATCCTACTCGACATGCTAATTCTGCTTCTAATAATTCATAATTATTGTAAAATTATCGTTGTTACTTACTAACTAAATGCATCCGCCTGGCCCGCTTGTTGTATCAAGCTGTCTGAAAGATTTAAGGCTAACTGAAACCATTTCTTCAGCCGCAACCTTGCTTTTGGCAATGACGCCATAGGCAAATTAATCGGTCCAAGCCACAAGCGACTGACGGCAAACGACAACTGAAATAAGTGAGGTTTGAAATAATACGATCGTATTTCACCGGACGAGATGTCGACTTTCAAAAAACTGTCTATACGGGTTTGGCTTATTTTACTCCAGCCACCTCAGGAACACTCCAAGCGCCTTCACTTTGGTGACGACTTCTCAGAGGCTGCTCGATGTTATATATATATATATATATATACATACATGGTATAGACTACTTAATATTAATTATATTTAAATACATTAATAATTTTGACAACCGTTTGGTGCAACGGTAGCGATCCTGCCTTTCGCACCGATGGTCCTGGGTCCGAATCCCGGTAGGGGTAGATATTTGTATGATGAATACGAGCATTTGTACCTGAGTCATGGGTGTATATATATATTCCTATAAATATTACATATCTATGTATCATATATGTATGTATATCCGTTACAAATAAATACGTATATTTTAAATACCGTTGTGTCAATTATGTGTCCAATTTGAAGGTGTCGACGATACATGGCGAAAAATACATAAGAATAGTGAAAAATCAGCCACCGGAAAAAAAAGTGAAATATGGCCATTTTTGAGCCAGGATGACTGGACTAGTTTGGCTTATTTTGCTCCAGCCGCCGCAGCTCCGCCAGGAACGCTCCAAGCACCTTCACTTTGGTCACACAACTTCTCAGAGTCTGTCCGGTGTTCAAGCCGTATTATGCTTTAAATAAACTAAAAAATCATAATCATAATAATCATAATCATAATCATTTATTGCCAAAATATGGTACATCAAGATTTTAAACAATAACAAATTATCCGCATATTTTACCATTGGAGGCATGCAATTCTTAATCAATAAATTAGTCATTAGTAAACTATACCAATCAATAAATTTATCTTTAATTATTTCACAAATATGTCACGAACTTCATAGAAATTTTTGTCCTTAAGCCATGTCAATAACTTTGATTTAAATAATTCACTAGGTAAGACTTTTATAGCATCAGGTATAGCATTAAAAATTTTTACACACATACAATGGCATTGTTTTAGGTCCAAAGCTAATTTTGGCCTACTGTTATATATTAACTTATTACGGTTACGTAAACTTCTATCATTAAAATGACTTCGGGTTTTAAAAAGTTCTAAATTGTTTTTTACAAAATTTGCCACTTCATATATATATAAGCATGGAAGGGGCAATATGCCCAGAGATTTAAATAGAGGCTTGCAAGACTCACGGGGTGATAAGCCACATATTTCCCTTACACATTTCTTTTGAGTTCTAAACAACTTATCAGTATCTGTTGAGTTTCCCCAAATTAAAATTGCGTATCTCAGCATAGACGAAACGTAGCCATGATATGCAGCTAGTGTTGTTGAAATTGCACAAGTCTCTCTCAGCCTATTTAATACGAACACATAGCGGTTTAATTTATTTCTTATAAGATTTATATGCTGTTTCCAATCACAATTGTCATCTAGTAATACACCCAAAAATTTTGTCTCACTTACTTCACTAATTGCCTCTTTTCCATGTTTAACATTAAGTTTTAGTTTAGTCTGTCTGTTTGTTCCAAATTGTATATAATTGGTCTTTTGAAGATTTACAGTCAAGTTATTGAATTTTAGCCATTTTTTTATTTTGTCAATAGTGTTATTTAGATCATTTTCATAATATTCCTGACTATTTTTATATGGTATGATCACGGACACGTCATCTGCAAATAATACGCAGCTATGAGTGGTTACTTCAGGGAGGTCGTTAATATATAGCAAAAATAATAACGGTCCTAGTATACTGCCCTGAGGCACACCACATGTATTAACAATAAACTCTGATTTACATGATGAGACTAGTGAATTTTTATCCAAATAATCTACTTCTACTGCTTGTTTTCTGTTACTCAAGTAGGATTTTAGCCAGTCAAGGGCTATGCCTCTAATTTCAAGATTATTTAGTTTGCAGAGAAGTAACTCATGGGAAACAAAATCAAAAGCGCGTTTCATATCAAAAAATACTACTACCGTCGGTATTTTCGCGTTAATGTGTTCGACTACATTTTGTACCAAATTAAAAGTTGCCAATGTAGTTGATTTTTTACTCTGGAATCCAAATTGCTCTGGCCTTAATATATTAAACTTAGTAATGAAGCTTATTAACCTCTTCTTCATAGCCAATTCGAAAATTTTTGACAGTACTGGCACCAAAGTTATGGGTCGATAATTTTCCATTGCATTTTTCGCGCCTTTTTTAAACAATGGTTTAACAATTGATACTTTTAAAAGATCTGGAAAAATACCTGTCTCTAAGGAAAAATTAACTAAATGTGTAATAGGTCCTGCAAGTTCGTCAAAACAATATTTAATCATTGGTGCAGATTTCGTCAAATCCCGTGGTATTTGTATTTTTAAGTGATTTAATTATAGTACTTATTTCTGCGGTATTAAATGGCTCTACGAAAATACTATTTCCTATAAATTTCTTATTAGTTTCATAAAGCAAGTTATTTACACTTTTTGTCGGTTTTATCAAAAACTTATTTAATTCATTTGCAATGTCAATCGGATTATTAATATTTCTATCGTCAATTTTAATTTCATTAATAAATTTATTATTTTCAATACAATCTGTTTCATTTTTTATAATTTTCCACGTCATTTTACATTTATTTTTCGAATTAACTATAAGCTTATCATTATGTAATTTTTGTGAAACTTTTAAACATTTACGCAGTATTTTGGAATACGATCTATACTTTTCTTTTTTAATAGATGATTTTGAAAAGTAATATTGATATCTCAATTTCCTTTTTGTTTTACAACTTCGAATTATACCCTTTGTAATCCATTTAGGCTTTTTATAATTATTTGCTCGTTTAACCTTTTTAACTGGGAAGCATAATTTATATAATGTTGTTAAATTGCTATGGAATAATGACATGGCTGAATTCAAATCAGTCTCGTTAAGTACTTCTTCAAAAGATAAACATTGTAAATGGTTCTTAAACAATTGACATTTTTTTTCACTGTAATCCCTTATATAGACATAATAACTACGCAGCAAAAGTATTTCCTCTTTTATTGGAATGTACAACATTTGTGCAGTATTATGATCCGACAAATATAAGTGGTGGAGTTCACTGTGAGCTTTATCTAAATTGCTGATGATATGATCAATACAATTTATTTTTCTGGTTGGTTCTTTTACGTGCAATTTTAAATTGTAATTGTCAACTATTTCCGTCAGGTAATTAGTACTACTTGACACTTCTAAGGTATTTATATTTAAATCTCCAGCCAGCACGATATGCGATTTAGGGTTTTTCATGTACTTATACAGCACCTCATCCAACTGTGAGAGAAACAACGTCACATTTGAGTCAGGAGTTCGATATAGACAAATAACAAAAATAAAGTTGATTCTAAACAAACCTTGCTATGTGTAATCTGTAAGAAAAATTACGAATATAACTGTATTGGATACTCAGAAAAATTATTTAACTTAAAAAAATCAGAGACAAAAAAACAATGGAAGTGTGATTCATGTGATAGGAGATCTAACGAGCAGTCTACACCTAAAAGTGAGCCATCACTATCTTCAGTAAAAAGAACAAAGGACATAGACCTACAAGACTTTCAGCCTACCCATGTGGACTCTAATTCACCAATACAGGACTCACACTTGCTTACCGTTTGTTACTCATCCGAGGAATCTTTAATAGAAACTGATAAACTATTGTCGAGAAGTATGGATTGCACTACAACAGATTTAATATCAATAAATGAGCTAAGTGAAACCATTAGTAAGCTCAAATTGGATCTAGCCAGCTCACAAAATGAACTGGAAAGTACTATTTTAGAAAATAATGACTTACGCCGACAAATTAAGAAGCTCACAAAAGAAAATAGCACTTTAAAATCCCTGTGCCAGTCTCCAATCAGTGAGAGTAGCATAAAACAAAAAACTAGGCACGCTGTGCTAATGACTAATGATGGCCAATCTTCCTGCTCAACGCCCTCACGTCGTTCAGACTTCTTACCTGAAAACTATACATTAATCACTTTTCAAATGAGAATATCGGAGTTAATTCACCAACTAAATGAGGCTAAAATTGAAATATCAACTTTGAAAAAGCAGATTGATCTCCTGGAACTCGAAATAAATACAACTAAAAAGAAGAGTATTAGTAATCGCCGCACCAACACAACCCTTATAGAAACTACGCCAGAAAGCTGTGAAAATAGAATACACATCTTCGGGACCCAACAGTGCAGTGGATTGGCTTCTGTTTTATCTCTGGCAAGATATAACTCTGCTTACGAAAAGTATATCATCACATCTGAAATTAAACCCGATGCACTAACCTCAGATGTAATAAGAAACTGCAAAAAACTCTTACTAACACCAAATGACAAACTTGTAATATGTATAGGCGAAAATGATTATGACATTGATATAATATGTTCACAATTGACAAATTTATTAAATATATTTAGTAATAATAACATAATTGTAATGAATCTGTTAAACAATAATTATATAGATTTAGTTAAGTTAAATAATAATATTTGTAAAATATGTAATAGATTTAAAAATTGTCACTTTGTTAACTTAAAATCTAGTAACTTATTTCATATGTCGAAAGCAATTAACCATGAAATTGACAGTATTGATTACCAAAGAAAATACTTAGACATTAAGGAACTAAAAAAGCTGATGATAATGCGCAGTAAATCATCGACTCAAAACTATAGTAATATATACAGAAAAGGTACTATCCCATATTACTTCAACCAACGCAAAAAGCAAAATAGGCAAGATATGATCAGTGAAGATAGAACGACATCTCAAAACTCCTTTGCAAAAAGACAAATAACTGATTATTTCCCTACTGTCGATAAAAACATTTTTTTTCGTAAAACAAGATAAAAACTTTGACATGTCATTTGCAATACTTCATCAAAATATAGCAAGCATTCTGGCAAAACAAGAATTGCTAGAATTAACGTTACAAGAACTACATAACTTAAATATAGTACCAGATGTTATATGTCTTACAGAATCATTTGTGCGATCCGGGCATGAAAAATACATAAAATTGAAAAACTACGAGTTGGCAAATTCTTTTTGTAGAAACGAACAAAGAGGAGGGACATGCATTCTTGTAGGACATCACATTATTCATAAAAAACTAACTCATTTAGAAAAACATGCCATTGATAAGGCTTTTGAAATATGCGGCATTGATATCACTTCTCATAAGCTTATAATTATCTGCGTTTATAGAACTCCTACAAGTGATCCCATATTCTTCTTAGATAAATTAAACCAAGTTCTTGATGAAGTTTGCAAAGGTATGCCAAATAGAAAAATTGTTATAACGGGTGATTTAAATATAAATACACTTAAACATACCAAAGCAAACAGGTATCTCGAAGAGTTGTGTCTCAATTACAGATTAATAATACACATCAATGTTCCTACGCGAAAGGAAGCTTGTATTGACCATATTTTAAGCAACATTGACGAAGCTACCCCATTAGTTTTGCCGCTGTATTTGTCGGACCATGAAACAGCACAACTCTTAAGTTTCCCTATTAAAGGAAATATAAAACCAGCGCCTAATTACTATTTTACATATGCCAAAGACTACAGTGCTGATAACATAACAAAATTTAAAAATTGCCTAAAAAACTTGTCCTGGTCTGAGACATATAGTAGCACCGACATAAACATAGCCTTCAATCTGTTTCATGAGCAACTGTTACTGTTCTTTAACCTATGTTTCCCAAAAATTAGGATAAAAGTTAGCAAAATACGGGAAAGAAAACAAAAATGGATAACCAGAGGGCTTAAACGTTGTTGCAAAACCAAAAGATTCTTACGTTTTAAATATTATAAAAACAAAACTGAATCAAATAAAAACAAATATATAAATTACTCTAATATGTTAAAAAGATGTATAAAATTATCCAGAAAAAAAGCTAATATAAAAACAATAAAAAATAGTAAAAACAAATGCAAAGCTAGTTGGTTTGTTATAAAAGACGAAATTTCCGGTACTAAATTTGACAATGGTATTGAGAGATTGCGTATTAATGGTAAAGATATGACCAACCCAACTGAAATTGCTACGTGCTTTAATAACCATTACATTGACTCAACAAACAGCTCGTCGCAACCGCACAATGATAACGGTTGTTTTAACTTTAACAGTAACAGCATCCCGAATTCCATGTATCTGGGACCAATGACAGAAACAGAGGTCATAAAAGAAATAAGGTCTCTAAATACGACGAATTCTGAGGGATACGATGGTCTAAATACAAAAATTATTAAAAATTGTATTTCGGAACTTAGCGCTATCTTGACACATTTAGTTAATTTATCTTTTGTTACGGGAACCTTTCCTGAAAATCTGAAACGATCACTCGTTATACCTGTACATAAAAAAGGAGAAAAGGAAAAAGTAGAAAATTACCGCCCCATTACTTTGATACCCATTCTAGCTAAAATTTTCGAAAAATGCATGTATAAAAAATTACTTGAGTATTGCGACAAATTTAACATAATTAATACCAATCAATTTGGGTTTCAAAAGCGGAAATCTACAACCTTAGCCATATTTAATTTAGTACGCTACATTTTGACAAAAGTAAATAATAATCATATGACTACGGGTTTATTTTTCGACTTGTCTAAAGCGTTTGACTTTGTATCTCACAAAATACTATTGCGTAAGCTTGAAATGATAGGGATCAGAGGGTTGCCACTACAGTGGATTGAGTCATACTTAACAAACCGACAACAAACAGTTGTTATAAAAAAAATGATAGGAAAGGAACTAATATCTCACTCATCGGAATACAAAAATAACAAATATGGAGTCCCCCAAGGTAGTATTCTGGGACCAATTTTATTTATTCTATATATCAACGACATAAATAAAATTACGGATCACAAAATTATTTTATATGCAGATGACATCTCAGTGATTGTGACGACAGATAAAAAATACAAATTAAAACGTGATCATGAAACTGACATAAACGATAATATCGACAAAATTATAAAATGGCTACAATTACATAATTTAAAAATAAATCTTGGCAAATCTAATTTCATTCAATTTAATAAAGCAAAACAGGACAAATATTCAATAAAACTGACTATAGACAAATTAAAAGAAGTAACACATATTAAGTTTCTAGGTGTAAATATTGACCAAGAATTAAATTGGAAAAAGCATGTAGATGAATTATGTAGTAGAATTAATAGATTTGTCTACGCTTTAAGGAAACTAAGGAAAGTTACAAACATTGACACTGCTATCATGACTTATCGGGCCTACGTTGAATCTATTATTCGCTATGGATTAGTATTATGGGGTAATAGTACCGATAAAAATAGAATATTTGTAGCACAAAAAAAGTGCATTAGAGCCATTTGCGGTATTGCACCTGACGTTTCATGTAAGCCTTATTTTAAAAGTCTTGGTTTGCTGCCGTTACCATCACTTTATATCTTAGAAGTGTCAAATTTTGTAAGGCAGAATCAAGCATATTTTAAAAAAGCGTCCGATGTAAATTCAAGGCTGAAAAGAAATCCAAACAGACTTGTATGCGCGGATATTCCTACATCAGCCAAATATGAGAAGAGCTGCTTGATGATGTCTATAAAAATTTATAATAATTTACCTAACCACATTAGAGAGCTTCCTTCAGATACAGCATTTAAAACAAAATTATATATTTGGCTAAATGAAAATAATTTTTATGACCTAAAGGAATTGTTAGATTTAAAATTTAAATAGAATCAATAGTGCACTGTTTAACGATATTGTATACCTAACAATAGGTTATTTGTGAGGAACTTATTTAATTTGTTAACATCAATTTAAAACCACAATTAATACAATACAATAAAGAATATTATTATAAAGAATAAAGAATATTATTATAATCAAGCAATTTTATGCCACAGCACTCAAATGTATAATCCTGAGCAAACGTTTTAATATCGCAAAGTTCCTGGAAACGTATACCTTTCTCAATAATATACATACCCCACCCCTATTCTTACCATTTTTCCTACAATAAGTTGTTGCTAAGTCATAACCTGTTAACTTTAAACAGCATTCACTACCCAATTGAACAAATGTTTCGGACAAGCAAATTATATCAGGTTTTTTACCTTCTTCCTTTAATTCTGAAATATTTACCTCTAAAATATCCCGCTTCGAAGTAAAACCCCCCATATTTTGATGGAAAATTATTAAATTATTTGATTGTAATGTGGTCACGAAAGGGATTATTTCCATTAATCTCATGATATGCCTGGCAGGCTACATCAAACGACTCACTCAAACTATATGAATCCAATATGTCTGACATTAATTTATATACATCAGAGAAAACAAGAAATAGAAATAGAAGAAATAGAAATAGAAATCTTTATTTGTGAATTACAGGTATGTGAACATTATTGTTATATATACATTTTTTTTTAATGTTGGTGTACGATATTATTTTTGTATCACTGTAATTCCACCTTAGTCAAGGTATACAAATATTAATCATTAAAGCATAAAACAAGAATAGTATTAAACAATAACATGTCAGGATAATATAGACTAAGACGAATATTAAAATAAAAATAATTATGTTAGTATTCATACACTACGGATCAACATATCTACATATCTACGGATTCATTCCAATTTATCAAATTCCTTCAGGTAAACGTCGTCAAAAAATTCTTTCGTAGAGTAATATGCTTTATCTAACAGTACTTTCATTAAGCGTGTTTTAAAAAGATGCAATGGCAAGCCTTTCAAAGGTTCCGGTAATTTATTATATATTTTTTGAGCTATGCCAAAGAAGCTATTTCTGTAAAGTGCTGTTTTGCAATGTCTTGAACACAGTCTATTTTCATATCTGTGGCATTTGAATGGATTTGTTTCAGAGAATGATACAAATAATTCTCTATTGACATGCACATACACCGCCACCTCGTAGATATAAAGGCATGGCAGGGTAAGTATTTTTAACTTTTTGAATTCTGGTTGACAGCTGTCAGTTGGTTTCATACCTTTGATGGCTCTGATGCACCTTTTTTGTGATTTAAACACGATGTCTTTATTAACTGAGTTGCCCCAGCAGATGATTCCATATCGAAGCACAGACTCAACATAACCATGGTAGGCTATTAATACAGCATCTTTGTTGGTCACTCTTGAAAGCTTTTTTAATGCAAAAACAAAAGTGTTTAACCTTCGTAAACACTTTTGTTTTTGCATCAAAAATCAGGTTTTCTGTGTGTGATTTCCAGTTAAGTTGAAAGTCTATCATAAGTCCTAAGAATTTAGTTTGATAAACCGATTCAATTACCTCCCCATTAGATCTTAATACCATATTTGGTAATACAGTATGTTGGCGGAAATGCATTATTTTTGTTTTATTATTGTTAATTATTAATTTATTTTCGTCCAACCAGTTATTTAGATTTCTCATAGTGCCATTTATTTCCTCTTCATATTTGAGACTATCTTTACATTTTATTATTGCTGTGCTATCATCTGCAAATAATATCATGGGATAGTTTATTGCAGTTGGAAGGTCATTTATAAATATAATAAAGAGTAAGGGGCCGAGTATACTACCCTGCGGTACGCCAGACTCTACATCTCTACATTGTGATAGATACTCTTTTAGTATTTTGACTTTCGTGCAAAGTTTTGTTACAGCTGTATACTGCTTCCGATTAGAGAGATAGGACTCTATCAATTTTAATGCGGTACCTCTAATGCCACAAGCGTAGAGTTTACTCAAAAGTAGTTTGTGATCAACAAAATCGAACGCACTAGTCATATCCATGTATATAGCACATATGTTTTGTCTTTTATCCATGGAACTAAGAACATTGTCAACTAGACTAATATATGCCATAGTTGTATTTTTATTTTTACGAAATCCAAACTGTCTATTACTAAAAACGTCATATTTTTCGAGAAATTGGTAAAACATTTGAAAAATTATTTTTTCCAATATTTTAGAGAACACAGAAAGCTGAGCAATGGGTCTATAATTATTAACATCATCCATCTCTCCTTTCTTGTGTATAGGCTTTATGACTGACGTTTTGAGATCATTAGGGAATTTCCCGTGTTTTAAAGTTAAATTTATTATATGAGTTAATGGAGGAGCTAAGAATGTAGAGCAATGTTTTATTATACATGTAGGGATACAGTCTAATCCTGCACTGTTTGTGTTTTTCAAAGATAACAATTCTACAGCCATAGTTATTTAAAAGCCCTTGTTTTCCACTAAACATTTTAGATGTATAATCTAAATTTATATTAGAGTCCAAAAGGTAAGCATACTTATATATAACATTATCGGAGTATAACAGATTATTAAATATTTCTATTCGCATATTATATAAATCTACATAATAAGCACATCGATAGGTTGGTACACAAACAATAACATTTGTATGTTGTAGCTTGAGGAGCTTGGATCTCATTTAGGTTAAAAGTCTTCAACTTATTCTCAATACCGTCCAGAAGTTCCCGTATACCAGCTCCAGGAATTTTATAGTGGCAGCATTCAGCAGAACAAAAGGTATCGCCGGCAATTTGTTGTATTTTATTAGTATTATTATTACTGATGATGCAAATTTTTCCAGGTTTATTCGAAGGCCTCATTTTGATTCTAGCTCCATCTTGTTTTTTTTCAAGATTGATCGTTCCTTTGTCTTGAATATTTGTGTTTAATTTACCGGTCCACTCCATTTGATTTATTTCTAAAACCTTACTATATCGACCAATTTCGTCTTTTTTTGATTCTTGTTTTTGTTTTCCAAGAGTTTTGTCTATAGCTTTACGATTCTTTTTTACTGCACTCTTTATAGGCGATGACGTGATCAGTGTGGTTGATTTACAAATGTTCTTGAGATTTAGGATAGTCATTTCATTTTCAACAATCTGTTTTTTTAGCGATGAGTTTTCCAATAATAGTTCTTCAATTTGTTGATCTGCACTTTCCAACTTATTTTTCAAAATCAAATATTTTTGTTTCATTTCTTCTAAATCATCTACACATGTCATAGTTCTTTCTGGACAGCTTCTATTTAATCTGTCAGCAGACGGTGAGTTAATTGAGTTGTCTTCATCTTCCATAGAATTAATGTTTTCTGAGAGTGTAGTAAAATACACTATTTCACGGTCGTTTTCCGAAATATTCTGAGGTGGTGTTTGTTGCAGTTCTTCAAACACAGTATTTACGAAGTCATTCCTATTGGTCTTAGATTGATTTTTATTCTTGCACTTATTAATGCACTGGCTACACTGTGAATTTGTCTTTTTACTTTCACTCATTAATCCATATATTTTTTTAGAAATTCCAGCACAATCGAAATCACACCTCTTTTTACATGACTGACACAGTATAGTGTCTCTTTCATCAAAATTACTTTTACATTTATAACAATTAACCTAAATTGGGTTTTTATTACCATAGTTTCTCTTTGCTTTTCGGGTTATATTTCTTTCCATTTTTTAGAAAATTAATCAAAGAATATATATAAAGCGTCAAAAAGAAATGTTACTCCACAAAAAAAAGAAAAAACTATAATCAATCTCTAACACTTCCAGAATCGAATTCCCGCCCGCAGCGTATGCAGCGGCTTCTAACAAGTTCAGCTACGGTGCTTGTAATAACAGACTTAAAATAAAGTATCTTATCGGAGTACCAAACACAAATGTATTGCCTATGGTATTTACGTCTTTTAAATTTGTGGGACACCTTCCTTTATCACACAAACACTTTAATCACTGATCTTTCAAAATTAATTACAAATATAATGAATCCTCGGCAGTACTACAAATGATGCAAACAAAAAGATAATTTATTGAAGCACTTTTAAAGTTAAGATATAAAATACGTGTGTAAAAAACAACTACGCCTCCGAGCCCTCAGATGAGATTCGAACCCACGACCTTTCGCTATCCGGGCGACTGCTCTGACCGCTGAGCTACCGAGACGCTGGCAAACGTGTCGAATTTTACAAACGTATTTCAACTTCTACTATGAGCTAGTATCGTTCCACCAATGTTGAACGCTAACTACCTTCAACATCGAAAGTAATATTTTTACAAATATTAAACAATCGATTAAGATGGAACCAGCTATAATTAAGTTTTTAATTTAATTTTTTGCATTCACAATGCAATATTTCTATAAGATATAAAATACGTGTGTTTTTTACACACGTTTTTTATATCTTATAGAAATATTGCATTGTGAATGCAAAAAATTAAATTAAAAACCACTTTTAAAGTTATTTACTTCAGAAAATACACTTTGTTTGTTTTATAGTTTTAGATATTAATATTACGGATTTCATTGCTTAAATCAATATTAATCTTGAGAATAACAGTTACTATTACGATTCACGTTATTTAGTATGATATTTTTATGCAATCACAAACAATAATTAACACAAACTATTTTTAATCAAGTTAGAATCACAGAGACGATGTTTACGTTGGTTCATGCCAATCAAAAATATATATGTATTATTAGATTAAGTTATATAAATTATAAGTTGTCATTTTAAAGTAAAGTAAAATGTGCATACCAACCTTAGTTCTTTACTTTGTCAAAAGATGGCCCTGCACGTTTCTAAATCACGTTATCGAGTTTATTGGCGGAATGTGTATTGTGTTGTTTGTATTTACTATGTTTGTGCCGAGATGTTTTGATTGGTCTTGTCTTGCCACTTCATTGCATTCCGGCAGTACATGGTTGGCTGTTTCTTCAGCTTCCGTGCTTCCTCTGCATAGAGGGCTGTCAGTAACGCTTATATTAAAAAGATGTTTGACCAGTTGTCGACAGAAAAATGCCGTGACCAGTAATGGTGCCTACGGCGCATTTTTTGATTAAATCGACTCACCGCAATCGGAATTGTGGATTCCGGGCCAATAGCGCCGTGTTCGATCCATTCGGTACCTGTTCGTCAGCTGCATCATTTCCTCGTGACCCACTATGACCTTTGATCCATTGGATGGGTGTTTTGTTTTGTGTGCCTACCGTGCTCAGTACATGATGACATTCGCAAAGGATAGTCGAAGTGACACGGTAGTCCCGTGTCACAACCGTGTCATTTCGGTTCGGTACTCACGGTAGACACCGCAGAGCTTGTAGAACTGATCAGCTGTCAGAGAGGATTTTAATTTACCAACCTATTACCTCCCATACTAATATCACTCTTTCCGCCAAGATAATGCCCATGCACTCCTCTTGGAATACCGTGTTATTTGGACCGCGACCTGAGGACAGAGGGGGCACGCGATATATGTGCTGAGGTCCTCAGAAAATACACCAGCTACGGTCTCTGAATTGGTTTTGGATCTATCGATATATTTAGCGAGGGCCTCGTGTATTACCATAGGGTTTTAGTCCTCTATGAGTTTAATTCTGTGCTTCTTTTAGAAGATGAAGGTTGGCTCGATTTTGTCACATACTGCCTCAGTAAGCGGAGTATTTAGCCATTTCCTTCAGAATGTCGTTGAGATGCTTTGATTTTTCGCTTGGCTTGGCGTTGGAGGTCTTGTAGTTTACACCACAGCGCCGTAACTAACCATTGGTCTTATTACTGTGTTGTAAAGCCACAAGAATATCTTTGGAGCCAGACCTCATCCTTTTTCGATCATCTGCCTGCACTGCCGCAGCAAGATACTGGCGGTTTCAGTCTGGTGTTAGAAGTGACTGTTCCAGTTCAGTTTGCTGTCCAGGATGATACCTCAGTATTTACGTGTTTCGACAATAGTATTGTGGTACCAAACAACCACGGAAGATGATAGCTTCCGACGTTGCGTTTATTTGTAAACATTACTAGCTCCGTTTTATTTGGTTTGACGGTTAGGTCGTACTTACTGCACCAATGCTCGACTAGCTAGAGTGCTGCCTGCATGGCGTCACAGATTATGCTAGCTTGAAAACCCTTAGTTAGTATAATGATGTCACTACGTAACCTATGGTGTAAAAACGGTTAGTATTTAGTAGGGTAACGAGGTCATTCACTACTAGGTTCCATAGCAAAGGCGAGAGTACCCCGCCTTGACGACGGGCGCTTCCTGGCTGTCCCCTGCAACCCCTACTACTCTTTTGCGAAGCATTTTTAAGATCCAGTCTGTGATCTTTTCTTCCGCTCAGTGTCTCTCCAGAGCAATTTTGATAATGGAGAAATTGGCACCGCGTGGACAGCTATACAATAATACGTTTACATGTTTTCGTCAAGTATGAAGTGAAGTGAAAAGTGAATGTGGTGTCAATTGTTTATAGCAACGATAATTGCGACGATAAAGGTAATGATTCTTTCGATATTAAATATATGATCAGTGTTATATTGTATAATAATATTCGTGCTTTCATCATTAAAATAAATAGCATCGGTCCGCTAGTGCAGCGATTGTAGGTTATACTATAATTGACAAAACTATAACAATAAGTTAATAGAACTATTTCACGATGAGTAAAAATCAATAGCTTTACTATTCGATCGAAATAATTATCGAGCGTAGCGTATTATTATGATTTTATTTAAAAAATTAAAACATTAATGTTAAATCTTCCACATATCAACACAACATGTCTGAAATTACAGGTTGAACCAGCCAGCCGTCAAAGGGAACAATTTTCTTCTATATCAAACACATTGAGGCGGGCTTTTTAAAAGCTAGAGTAACAAAAATTTTAATGATGTTTCCAAATTTTAAATTTCAAATTAAAGATTATGAACAATAATTTAATCACAGTTTATTCTTATAATAAATTATTCAAAATTATTACTTTTTTACAACAAATTACAATTAAATTTGCAAAAATTATTAAGTAACTAATTGAACAACAACTTTTATTCAGTTTACTATTTTCTTATGACGTTGTCACGTTCAACTATCGTCAGTGAACCAACTTTACAGACAACCGATTTTTTTTTTTAAATTTATCCATCGAGATTGTATTATCATCGGTTTCTGATAACTGTAAACATTTTTAAATTACCCTTTAGTTTTGAAGTGGTCAAAAATCATGAAATCTCTGTTACAAACAAACGAATATACAGGTGAAATTAATAAAAGCGTGTTAAAAATGTAAGTCCGTCATGGAACTGAGAAATTGAGCTAGTAGAAGTATACCCTTTTATAACCGCTTCAGTTGAGCGTTTGTGGTGGACACTCCACGTCATTCCGAAACAAACCAGGTCCAATCTGAGCCCGCGGCACCTGCACTGCAATTTATCGTCGATTTTACAACGGCCTGGCGACTTGCCACTCACCAAGTCTTGCAGCATTGACCACTTAAACTAGCATTTTAATTTACATATTTTCGAGCACAAAACAAATGTAAAGGGAGAATATAAAATCGATTTTCTTGAAGTCATCATTGATGCTCACTGAAATTGCAAAGATGATTTTTCTTTTAAATAATTTGATAAGTAATATTATAAAAATATACAACAAAAATCTCAATGTATAGCTCGGCTGTCGATTTTAGCCAGGTTCACCCACTGCCTTTAGTGAAGGGCTTTAATGTCTGGATCAGAAGAGTACTATTAGAGAGAGAATGTGGATTTGCTGTCTTCTGTGGGTGTTTGCATTTATTCACCATTGTGTCCACTGTCACACCATGTCATATCACCAAAAAGACGTCCACTGCTAACTGATGTTTTTTCCCCAAAATGGGGAAACTCAGCCATAATCTCCACGTTTGGTAGACGCGTTGAAGACCGAAGCAGAAAACCATAATTTGGAAAACTGAGAGAGGTATGGTAATTATTTCCATTATCATAAATCGCCTTTTACGAAACTTTTAAGTGTTGGTGCTATTCTACTCTGATGTACACCATACGGCAAACCCATTATTAATATATAAGAACTTATTTGTCAGAGATAAAATCTTAGCAACTTGCATAAATTTCGGAAATGAGCTGGTTATTTTAGTTTTCTTATGGATTTGGATTTCCGGTAATTGATGCCTCATTATATGAAATACTTAAAATATTAGACGTTTCTGTAATTACAAAAATACGCCTGTAAAAAACAACTACGCCTCTAAACCCTCTGGTGGGATTCCAACCCACTTTTGATATCCGGGCGAGTGCTCTGACCGCTGAACTATCGAGACGTGCCAGCGTTACAACTGCAACTATGAGCTACTATAGTTTCACCAATGTTGGAAGTTAACTACCTTCAATATCGAAAGTAACTTTTTCCTTAACAATTTTTTTTTAATTTTCGGAGGCGTAGTTGTTTTGTACAGGCGTTTTTTATATCTTATTAAAAATAAAATATATGTTAGATGTTATTCACATTCAACATTGGACAAATCAGGATGAGATGTACTAACCCTTAAAGAAATAGCTATAAACCAAGCAGGGTGATCGTATTTTTTGCCGACCGATTTGAAACGGACTCATCCGTCCCGGGAAGAGTTACGCGGGTTATCAGCCGACATATGGAGGCTGCAATTGGATTTATGATAGGTCACTATACCGGCAGACTTATTTGTACTTCTGTCAGCAACTCTATTCACGAACAGCTAAGGTGTGTTTTCAATTACGGGAACGTATAGATCGGTTTGTCTAAAAGTCTATGGAGCTGTTACACCGTTTTGTGTCATTACGTTGTCAGGTTACGATAGCGGATTCGTTATGTGTTGTTAAGAGAAGTTATTGATGCTCGTATTAAAATCCGTATAAGAGAATTCTGGTTGTTTGTTTTTTTTTAGAAAAATAGCATTTAGAAATTTATATTTTTAAAGAATTTAGTCTGTATCATTGATAAATAGACGAATAATGACGTGACGTGATAATGATGTTTATATATGGTCGGAAATAAAATAGAAAGGGGGATAGATATAATATGATTTGTGTACCTATCGCATTAATATTATTCCAAGACGTGAAAATATCTTATTACGTGATTAATAAATAGAAACTTGATCTAAAATTACAAAAATCCTTAGTTTAATTAATGTGCATATTGTTATGAACCTTCAATGTATATATGTAGTGTGTATATATGTATATATATGTGTCATTCAATTTTGTACTCTCAGTACACCGTACAAATTTTTGAGATTTTTGGTGCGCGAGTTAACGATGTAATGACTTTATTTTGTTAAATAAATAAATATATATCACAATGCAAATGTAACACATCTTATTACAGATTTTTATAAGATTACCCTCATTTCCCTTATTAATATTCTTTGTTTACTTAAGGTAATACCTATGCATGTTATTTAGTCGTAACAATTAATGAGAAGTATACATTCTCAAGACATCCTCTCTTCTTGCGGTGCCTCTCCACTACTGGAGGCTGTCTCGCTGTCGCTATTTCGACGCGTCTGCCAGCGTCTTGGTAGCTCCGCGGTCAGAACACTCGCCCGGGTAGCGAAAGATCGTGGGTTCGAATCCTACCTGAGGGCTCGGTAGCGTTGTTATTTCATATCTTACAAAATTAACTCACTTTGGATTCATAAAAATTTTGCCATAAAAATATTAATAACGATGAAGATATCATCGTCAGTCTATTTACCCATATTATATTTAACAGCTACTTAATCCTAGGTTCGAATCCCGTAAGAAAATGAACATTTGTACCTGAGTCGTGGGTATTAATATATAGTAAAATATTATTTTATATACCATATAAATAAATAAATAAATAAATAATGTTATATAATCTGTATGATGATTTCTATCTGTAGTATCCATAACACAATTCTTAAAGTGCTCATTTTGAGCTAGGCTAATCAGTATGAATGTAAGAACTATTATATTAAGATTATTATAAATCCAGCAGAGAAATATAAAAAAAATATTTCTTGTTATTATGTTACTATTCTTCGTTACATAAACAAATACATGAACAATTCAAATGCCCACATCCCAAATACCCGTTATCCCAACTGCTGACAATTCGCTTGTCATTTATCAGCACGCTTCAAGAACAGCCCGATCGTTCTGCACAAGCCGTAAACGTTCAAGCTAGTGTTGCTAGACTATCGATAGCATTTACATCGATTTTATCGTCTGAAAAGTAATGTACTATCGGTAGGCCTAACGATATTATCAACAGCTCAAAACTTGTCAATACTATTGAAAGAGTGCAATACTATTGATACTATAGTTGGTATTGCTGCTAGTCAATAACAAGCTATGGAAAATATAAATAGAATTTTATTCATTTATTCGGCACGGTAACAAAATATAAATCATAACATTCAGTTACTTATTTATACCCATTATATATAGTTAAATTTGTATTTCAGTAACAATCGGGCACAACATCCTAATAGGTACTTTTAATATGATGTTATTGTTTTATTTACCAGAAACAAGCAAACCAATATTGTCTGAACACTTGACACTTTTTATAAATGTTTTCAAGTTCTGGTGAAATATACTGATACCATTTATGTTCTTAGTAACAATGCTGTCGTTAGTACAGATATAAAAAAGTTCAAGAACTATAGTCTAAAACAATCGATAGCCTCGATACTATCAATATTATCGATAGTATTGTTACCAAGCACATAGATTATACCGACATCATCGATAGTTTGTTATTTAGTAGCAACAATACTATAATATTGTAATTTTTCAATGGTATTGACACGTTCCAAATTCGATTGTATAGATGCTACGATCGATAGTAAAACAATCGATAGCCTCGATACTATCAATATTATCGATAGTATTGTTACCAAGCACATAGATTATACCGACATCATCGATAGTTTGTTATTTAGTAGCAACAATACTATAATATTGTACTTTTTCAATGGTATTGACACGTTCCAAATTCGATTGTATAGATGCTACGATCGATAGTTCTGTTATCTATCGCCTATCAATAAACTACCGATTAAATAGTCCACTATCGATCGGAAACACTAGTTCAAGCTTTTATTTAGGTTAAAATAAATAAAATTAAATAAAATTTTCCTTTATCGCTGTTACTTATAAACATTCTTCTTATCTAATTAAATAAAATTTAAAATGTTATTCTTAATTAGCGTCCAGGTCATTATTTCAGAAACAGCCTGTCTTTCGACATAGGCCTACCCTAAAGATTGTATATAGGTTAACATTACCCGGATGCTAAACACGATATTGCGTGCCATACAAGAGTTTCGCCCATTTCCGGAACAAAAAAATATGTAGCCTCCACGGGGCAGTGATGTAGGGGAATTTATGGATACCGAAATAAGGGACGTGCTTCCACCGCTATGTTAAACTACACGGTAAATACTTACTATATATTTATTTATTTTAATATAGCCATAAGATAAAAAATAATTACTATTTTATTTGCTACAAACACGGTAATTAAGATGGTTGGTAATATTAAATTGTACATCATGTTTCGCCTATTACTAAGCATGAAAGTTTTGTTAAAATTACAATGTACACAACATTGTAATTTTTAATTGAATTTTTAATTGTCATAAATAATTAACTAGCTGACCCAGCCACGCGTTGCAGTGTTATAAATTAAAATAAAATCTATCCTATCTTTTAAGTTAGATCAAATAACAGATAGTTACGAAGTTTGATCAAAATCGGTTAAGTAGTTTAGGAGTCCATCACGGACAAACAACGTGACACGTAATTTATATATATTAAGATATTATTTGAAATATTAGATTACCTACTTTATAACATTAAATTAAACTTTAAATACATATTGTTTCATATAATCAACTCACTGTAGTTTAGTTTATATACGGTAAGATTATATTAAACAATATGTCGCTCTCTTAAATAGTTTTATGTCGTTCATAACAAAACACATGCTTCAAATATGTAAAGCGAAGGCAAAGTTAGTAAACCCAGATACGGACATAACTCACGACAAGATGTTTATGTTAAAACTAGTTTGTGAACTACTCGTGCTAAATTGCGTTCCCTTTTTTATTGAATTTTTTGAGTAATACTGTATCATTAACGCGTGGATAACGGTGCGGGTTTCACAGTGATTAAATCTAACTTTAGCAATAGATACAATCAATTAGACTCTATTGTCTAAACTATTTGTTATTCCAAATAGAATTAAAGAGAGAAAGAGAAAATTAATAATTTTATCTAAATTAATATGGTCAAACTAAACAACAAATGCCCCCACTAGCATTTGAACTGAGAACCTTTGGTGCAAAAAGTGTAATATCGTTGCCCCTACCGATCATCAATTAGAAATGCTTTTAAGATAAAATTGTAAGAGCATTGGACCGGACTTCCAACATGCTTCAAATATGTAAAATGAAGGCAAAGTTAGTAAACCCAGATACGGACATAACTCACGACAAGATGTGTATGTTTAAACTAGTTTGTGAACTACTCATGCTAAATTGCGTTCTGTTTTTTATTGAATTTGTTGAGTAATAATGTTAGAATAAAACACTTTTTTTACGGATTTTGCGCATATTTTATTTTATTTAATCCTTTACAGGAGTCGTGGTCGCAGGAACAGGTGTCGAAACGTCAGGATTAAATATAAAATAAAATATGCGTAAAATCCGTGACAAAGTGTTTTTTTTCTAATGTGTTCGGAAGTGTAAGAACTGAATAATACTGTATGATTTACGCGTGTATAACGGTGCGGGTTTCACAGTTATTAAATCCAACTTTAGCTTTATATACAATTAATCTAATCTAAATTAATAGGGTCAAATTAAGCAACAAATGCCCCTACAAGCAAAAAGTGTAATATCGTTGCCCCTACCGATCATCAATTAGAAATGCTTTTAAAATAAAATTGGAAGAGCATTGGACCGGACTTCCTAAAGTTGCGGGTTCGATTACCATCTGAGAATTCACTTGTGTGCCGAGTCGAAATTTTCTAGTATTTTTCTATTAAAATAATTTATCTTATAAGATAGTATTGGAAAATGCATTAAATATACACTCATTTGCAAAAAAAACGGGCGGTTTTGATTTTCATTCATCTTTAAAATGATACAATACAAAAAAGGTTTCAATCGTTTGTACACGTAACTGGCCGGTTTTAAAAATGCCGTGGTATTTAAAAAAGTACATTCTAAATTCAAATTTTCATTTGATGCTCATTTTTACAAAAAACCCCTTTTTATCCTACATTTTTGGCGCGAAGTTCCAGAAGTAAACATCGACTTTCATAACTTTTAATAAATTTTCATCGATTAATTTCATATCCTTGACTGTCAAAGCTTTATTTATTGCTGTTTGGCTGTATCGAAAATGTTAGATAAAGTGGTAAAAGCTACCAAAACTATCGCACTGCTTGAAGAGGGTTGCAGCCAATGCTTTGTGGCTAGGAGGCTGAATGTTAGTCGCTCGACGGTCCAAAGGACCTGGCACCGATATCAGGAGACTGGTTCCGTCGAGAGAAGGCCTGGTTCTGGAAGAAAACCATGTACCCAACCACGGGATGATCGTTTTCTTGTGAGTCGCGCATTGAGAAATCGCAAATCTTCGTATGTGGATCTGAAGAACATTCTCCAAGAAGTAAGAAATGTGCATATTAGTCTATGGACGGTCAGGAGGAGGCTTCTCGCTGCCAATATACGCAGTCACCGCCCGGCCCGCGGCCCCAAATTACTCCGTGAGCACCGAGTTCACAGGCTTAGGTTCGCTAGAAATTGTGAATCATGGACTTATGAAGATTGGAATAGGGTTTTGTTCTCTGATGAAGCCAGGATATCTCTGTTCGGTGAAGATCGTCGTCGGCGAGTGCTAAGAAGACAAGGAGAACGCTTTGCAGAGGCATGTTTCGAAGAAATCACACCTTCTGGTGGGGGCTCTGTTATGTTTTGGGCAAGAATAAATTCAATGGATCGTACAGAGTTAGTCTTCATTGAAAACGGCTCACTGACTGGGTATCGATACATAACGGAAGTTCTAATTCCTCATGCACAACCCGCATTGGCCGCTCTAGGTGAAGACTCCATTGTTATGGACGACAATGCTTGCGCCCACCGATCTCGCGATGTTAAAGCGTATGTGCAAGAGGTCGGCATTCGTCGTTTGGATTGGCCAGCTCGAAGTCCCGACCTCAATCCCATAGAGCATGTCTGGGACGTTCTGAAACGGCGTGTGAGATCAGTACAACCGGCTCCGCAGACCATCAGAGAGCTGAATAATGTGATTACCGCAGAGTGGGAACGTATTCCGCAATCAAGTATCCGGGATATACTCGCTAGCATGCCCAGACGAATTCAAGCTGCTGCTGCTGCTAAATTTTAGCTAGAGGGGGTTACACTCGATACTAAACATTTATCGGCTTTTACTTTATTAAAGAAAAACAAACAAAAAACTTCTTTATTTTTACTTCATGAGCATATGCACTACTAGCGAACATACACTACTAGTGAGGTTTAGCATTATTTCCCATAAATTGTATCAAAATTTTATGAAATACTGATGAAAACGATTATTTTCTTATTAATATACCAAATTGTGAGGATATAACTACCTATAATTATCAAACAAAGCAATATTAACATTTGAAATGGTTCATTGCTTAGGTGCCCGTTTTTTTGCAAATGAGTTTATATATAAAAATAACATTAAAAATGCTTTAATTAAATAGCGTGGTTATCCAAAAAATAGTACAATTAAATAAAATTAACTGCAGACCATATGTCTGCAACTTGATTTGGAATCAATTAATAACTGAAGTTATCCCAAAGCAAGGAGCTCAATCTGTTGATTGCATTCCGGCCATCAGCGGAGCCGAAATTAATCTCGAATTGCAACGGATGCAATAAATCACTCTATTGCAACTGCGTTTGTCAACCTTCCGTTTGGCTCCATCTATCTAAACGCTTAGTAGAATAGGCTTACTTCTGTACTTGATTCAGATTTACTAATCTACTTTACGTTTCTGAGTCTACCATTATTTCATATCACTAATTTGATACGTAGATAGATAGATATTTATATTATTTATTTGCAGTAAAGGCACATGTGTATGTATACAAAAACACATGAAAACAGCAAAGTGAATAAGAAAAAAAATCTACAATACTGTACGGAACCGTACAATTTTACATATATCATAATTAATTATGCAATAATATTGTTAAGTGCAATCGAGTGCATAAACCACAAAGTAAGACGTATGCTTACTTCGTTGGGTTAGCGATCGCGAGAGTGCCAATTATAGTATATCAAAATAATGTTAGTGCAAAATTGTGACTTATCGCCATTTTAGTATACATAAATAGGAAAATTAACAAGACAAATATATGAATGTGAATGGGCAAGTCGGTAACGGCAGACCAAGGCGAACTTTCAGGGACCGAACAGTGGACGTCCTGGAAAGGCCAGGTTAAATGTATCCTTAACCGACGAACTTGTATGAAAAGGAAAAAATCTAGAAAATATCGACTCTATTCAATTATATATTTAAAAATAAGAAACAAGTATAAAATAGCACTTAAGTATACAGATTCATATTAAGGACCCAATATATACATTCAAAAACTAGTATAAAACACTCAAAAACTTTCGTTAACCTAGTATCTATTATACAAATAATATTGTGTAAGAATTATTTTAATATAATTATTTGGTGTCTCTAAATTAATATAACGAAATGCCACCTCAGTATACCGATTGATATTTTAATTAATATTAACCCTACTCCTGTATTATTTAATATAAATAAAGTAAAAATTAATATAAAACACTCAAAAACAAACAAATTATTTATAAAGTTTATATAATATATTAATATAAAATTTAAAAAAATATCGTGACGCAGTCATCACAATTGCCATTAAAACGCTATCAAAAATTTTTGAACATCTAATAACAGTCGGCAGCAAATGCGTTTGTCAATCTTCTATTCAACCTCGGAATCACCAATCAGGCCGGAAGCAATTTGGCCTAATGAAGCAGCTAATTTGGTATCAGCCTTTAATCTGGAAATGGTAATGAATAAGTAGGGATCTATTTTATTTTACAAGGGATAACAAACGATTGTGCAAGATTAATTGTCAGAAATAAGCAAACAAAAATTTCTAATTATACAACCAGCAACATTAACCATAGCTTACTTTAAAGGATAATGTGTAGGATAAAAGAAACGTAATATCTAGGCCCCGGCATATAAGTTGAACTTGGTTTTGAAATCACGTGACATTCGCAGTAGCAAGTTTAGGTACATTGTCACGTGATTTCAAAACCAGGCTCAACTTATATGCCGGGATATAACTTATATACAAGTATATATAACTTATATACAAGTGTACTCGTAAGAGTAAACTTAAGACGAGTACCTATATAAATATCAATTCTAAAATATGAAGAGTAAAATTTTGTGATAGAATGACATCGTAACGTTTCCCGTGCGCAATTGTGCCTTTCAATTTTATTTTGAAGTTTTGTTTCTTTATTTTCTGTGTGTGTTCAATGACAGTCGTTCTTAAGGAGTAAGCTCCAGTCGTGCGCCGAAACTGATACATACGCTTTTTTGTATCTAAAAATATTATAAGAAGAAAAAGTCAAATTATCTCAGGTGGCAGGTGAGTTTCGATCTCACTTTCCTCGCCATCCGGGCTAGTGCTCTGCCAGTTAAGCTAGACATGGATAGACTCGTCTAATCTTCTCAGTACTTCTTAAATAAAGCCACCTACAAGATTCACCTAAGTCGCCAGATACATGATTGCCAACTTAAACTAGGGCAGTATAGAACGTAGAGAGATGGCGTTGGCCAAGAAATACATAGAATAGTTCGCCGAGAAGGTGAATGAATGAAAAACTTTTTGCACACAAAAATACACATACAAACGATAAGAAAATAGATACTTCTCAGTAGCTTAATTGAAACAGACTTCGCCCGGATAGCGAAGTATAGTGAGTGCTTAGATAACTTGGATTTATTCTTGTAATAATTTGTTTAAATTTAATTTCTACGTTAATTTACCCTTTATTCTAGTCAGTTAGTTTTGTTTGTGTGCCATGGTACAGGGTCACCCCTAATCCGGCAAATCGTTTATTAGAGCCGAAGTACAATTGCGAATCAGTTGCCAGACGGCTTTGGGAATTTAGACGAGCTGCTAATTGACTCTGTTGCCCATTTGCGCTCAGCTTGGCTCTGATGAAATGTTTGATTGCATTCTCTTTAAATCGAATTCGTACTTTTGCTGTAGTAATAGCACCACTACTTATTAGATATTTCTATCGAATTATTCGTACACTTTCACGTGTCTCCCACATTAAATAAAATCATTCTAACCAAATAAATCGCAGGTATAATTTTTAAGTTTTAGATATGTATTTTTTGTGCATTTTTCAATGCTATCTTATAAGATAAATTATTTTAATAAAAAAATACTAGAAAAAGCCGACTCGGCTCACAAGTGAATTCTTAAGCGGGAATTGAACCCGCAACCTTTGGAAGTCCGGTCCGATGCTCTCCCAATTGAGCTACCCGTCGAAATTTTCTAGTACCTTACCGGTTTTATGCTGTAGGCTAGCGTTCTGTCATCAATGAGAGAAACATCCTCAAGTATTCGAAAGAAGCATTTTTACGAATATTTGGACAATTGATTAAGATGAAACAAGCCATTTAATTTTTAAGTTTTATATATTTTTTGTGCATTTTATTGCGGGTTTAATGTGAGTAAATTATAGAAATTCTGTGTTTATTTATTGGTTTATTTTATAACCAATAAATAAAGCCTCTATTAAATGATCAGAACGCTATTCGGACTGTTACGTACGTATAACGTACGTTCTACGTATAGCGCAGAAATCATCAATATGAGCGTCCCCAAACATTCCCGACGCACTACAAAACCGCGGAAGCCCGAACAGCACTCTGAAACCATCATTATATTAGACTTGCGTAGACCACCGTATACCCACCGCGAACACCGGACCAACACAGCGCACGTTTAAAACGGTTGACAGTAGTCTTTAAAAAGCGTCACCATGAGCTCGTCTGACGGGTCAAAAATCAGTCACAAAGGACAACAAGGAAACGGTGAGGCTATGCTTGGACGATTACCAGGATTTGGTGTTGGAGCTCTTCAGTAGAACCAAAGAGTTGAAAGACGCGCGAAACAGGACAGTTGGTGGACCTCCAAGCGACAAAAGAAGAGACGGGACCGAGGTCCTGTGAGAGGTCGTGGGGAAAAGAAAAAGGTTTTAAAAGTTGTAATGTTCGTAAGAGGCGAAGGGAATAAGGAACAGATAGAGGAGGCCATAAAAAGGAAAATGGCAAAAGCCACTGGAAGAACCCTGACAAAGGATGACCAAATAGAGACGCCATATGAGAAGAAAGCGAGAAACTCGCATGTGGCTCATGTTGCGGCAACAGCATATGGCGAAGATTGGTGGACGCGGGTAGCATCCAGCTGCGGTGGACCAATCACCGCTAGTCCAATGGACGCGGTGTCTAGGCTATGGACACATAAAGAGGGTTTTATGGAGCTGTTTCAAGAATCAATAAATACCTAAAGTAAGTAATTTTAATTTTAAGCTTTTACTTCTAAATTTGCACATTTTCATTAATTATACATGCAAATATATTATATACTATAAAATAAAGTAAAATTGATATAGAATAATTTCATATTATATGTAGAAAGACTAGTTTAACTGCCGTGTATCCAATTGGGGCCAGTGGGATCTTCAGAGGTCAATTATTTGTATTTTTGTCCACAGCTAATTTTTAAAGAAAGCAATGGTTAAAAGTAAATTCCAGGAGTTGTTATGAGTATTTGAGGCTTCAAGAAGCACTTTATGCGATAATGATCTAAAAGGACAAAGTTTCAGAGATAATTTAGAACCAAGTATACTTACCTGAAGAGGAAAATTGATGAGGATAAGGTTCAAAGCATTGTTATGCCGCGAGAAATACCTAGTGGCAGGGTCAAGGTATTCACGATTCGAAATGAAAACGCCAGAAAAAGTAGCGATGATGAAGTGCTCGCTGAAACTAAGACACAAAGAACTAACTTAGAGGCACCCTGCTGACGAAAAACTAACTTAGAGGCACCCTGCTGGCGAAAAGCATAGCCTATCTTGCTGAATGGTAACCATTCAAAACCTCAAGAATGTTTGTTCTGAAGCTTGGACGAAGATTTTTATGTAACTAATGTATCAAGAGCTATGTCTAGACATAGATTAGAGAAAATAAATAAACGTCTTCATTTTTGGGACAATCTGACTCTTTCGAATCACCAGACAAATTTTTCAAGGTACGAACACTTGCAGACATACTTACGAAGAAATTCTTGCAGTTACGCCTATGATTTGTACTGAAGGAAATCTCCAGGAACCAATTCTAAAAAACCTTTGGCTACAAGAGTTATAAAACTATTACTCGACAAACAAGGCACAAGTCGTAGAGACCATGTTGTATAGTTTAACATACACCGTAAAAAATATAAAAATACCGTTCTGATTTTGACTATCGTTCTTTCGCTAGACAACAGTATCTACACTACGGGGTCAAACTATGACAGTATCCTCACTTTGGAGAAAGTAAAGAGATGCAGCAAACGTCACTTTTTAACCAATGACACCAAGAAAGATCAGCTGCTGTTCCGTCTCTACATTGCTCGTTACTATTTGAGACACATCAGCAGTCAAAATTTGCGCCCAACTGGGTACCAAATACCAAGTTTGCATCATGAGGCCTAAAGCACTATGCTAAAAAAACTTGCCCAAGAACTGCATTGTGCCATCTATCATAAAAAATACACGTTGGCAATGCTAAAACTGTCTCATACTTTGTGCGTCGAAAAAGAATGTTTTGGAGTTTTCCATACTGCATAAGCCCAGTGGCCGCAATTGAGGGCGCCGTTTTTTTTCTATGAAAAATTATTATATTTTTGATATTTTTTGTCATTTTGGTGTTAAAGTATAAGTTTCTACCAAATAATAAAGAAATTACTTCATTTTCACTGCGAAGCTTTATTTGGGCGTAAATGGGTAAATGGGAATAAAATAAAGATATAACACATCGAAGAAACGATGACGTCCAATGTAATGAAAATGTAAATTATGGAGAGAAATAAAAATTAAGTGTAACAAATTATTACCCGGACAAAGCAAACCTTAAGATAGGTAGAGGCAATCCCAGCCTGGAAAGTGAGCATGTGGTAGAATAAAAGAAAGAAAAGTATGAAGCATGAAAGTAAGAGGGGCATGACAGCGAGAACTTGTATGAAAGAGTAGAAAAATATATTGTTGAAAAGGTCCTGGACAATTGTAGCCGGGGAATAGTAATAAAAAAAAATTACACAAACCTTTTTCGGTTTCTCTTGCTGCAATTTGATATGTAACAATTATTTTTTGGAGTTCTTTACCTCAAAAGGAACCTGTCTGTTAACACTCTTTTTCTCAGCAACTAATGAAGCTATGAAATTAAAAATGTATATCATATACTTCTATTTACCATCTTTTGGTGGTGTAAAAAAACCAAACTTCCAAATGAACACAATCAAAAGATATTACCATTTATGCCGCAAATATAAACACTCGTAAGGGAATCAAAACATATAAGGTATTTCCCATTAACCTAGAATCATGAAATTTGTCATGAAGCACGGTCTAAGAACACAAGTAAAGGAAAGAATCCGAAAACCGTTAATTTATCATAGGATCATAGAAAAAAAATATTTTTGTGAATGCAAACTTACATTTGCAGTTGTAATGTATTAGGGTTCATCTAATTTTCAAGTACAAAGCTAAGTTTGTTTTTTGGGGTAAAATTAAGAACATCGTAGACCTCTACGCACGTATTCAACTCGCAGTTGTCAATGTTTCTCATGTTATGGAAATAAAGTAACAAATAACCAAACAAAACTACATCTACAACAGAAAAATGTGACCTCAAACCAACCCTTTGTGGTTCCCACAAATGTGGGTTCATTTAATTCACGGTACATGGGTATTAAATGTACCCGAGCACAGAGCGACCGCAGACGGTTAATTTTATATCTATTAATCAGCCATAATTTTGACCGCCATTATAGGTCGGCGTGGTTGAAAATGAAAATAACTTTATTTAAATTGCACTTAAAATAAGTTGTTTTGAATCGTCCAACATTTTTACCACTTAACTCAGGACGTCTTTTAACTGACAAGAAGAATGGGAGGAAGAAACTCATCAGCTTTAACAGAAGTAACGACATTTACAATATTATACTTCGTCACCGTACATAATCTACATAAAACAATATTATTCTGTTGTAAGCAGTGTAACGCTTGTGTAACCGATAGACATACACATATATGATACATAGATTTGTAATATTTATAAATATCCATCACTCGGGTACAAATGATCGTATTCGTCACTCAAACATCTGGCCCTTCCGGGATTCGAACCCATAACGGTCGGTGCGAAAAGCAGGATCGCTACCGTTGAACCAAACGGTCTTCAAAGTTCTTTTATTCAAACAACTTTTGGCATTAAAGAATATATACGAAATACATAAGTCTCGGTAATGGATATATTTATCGATACTCAATATTCAAACGGCATCGTCGAAAGGCGATGTGGCTTTCGGGACACTTATGAAAACTGAAATTGAATTTGGCGACGCGATTCGATTATTCCGTCGTTTCGTTAACTCGTATGGAATAATACCTAGTTGGTAGTAATCTATGTTAATTACATTTTTTTTGTAATAAGAAAGAACAACCGCTGTGTGTGTGTACTTATGTACGCACGTAAAAAGATATACTTCCGTAGCGTAACTAAACAAAACTAATTAAACAAAAAAAAACAACTAGTGCCAGTACTCTTAATTTGTGAAAAAAAAGATAAATTTTAAAATTATATGGTGATTAGTAAGAAAGTATCAAAAGATTAATTGATTTTCTATATATCTGTATACAGAATCAATTAATATATCAAAAACCATTAAAACTGTTTATCCAATAATATTGTTAAAATAATAATAATTTATATTATAAACAAATAAAAATAATACATATTGACAGATAACTTCAAATCAATAAACGCACTTAAAAATACATATATATAAAATAAAACCACTTATACATAATAATATTATATAAATTATTTTCAACTACCATAATTAAAATCACACATAGGTACACACACATTCATAAATGTTTGAGTAACCACCTTGAATATAGTTATCAGTATTCACGAAAACTTGAGACAATTAGCGGCCAACTTCATAATGTTGCTTTATTCCATGTCGTTTTTAGGTATCGGTGTGTGCGCGCATCGTAAAAATTCACTCTCATCATTTTTCTCAAACACGCCAAAAGAAGTACAACTTCAAAAATAAAATTATCTTAAGTGTAAGGCGGCATTCGAACATCCTCTTGGTAATTGGGCGAGTTATCTTTTAATTGAGTGGAGGTAAGTATTTTTTTTTCTTGAAATTTTTTCATGTCGTATTAAGAATTTATTCGCTATGCCACGATGTCGAACTAACGCAGGCAAACGTTCTCCTATATCACGGCTGACTGACACTTATAACAAATATTTCAATGATGTAGATATGCATTCAACTAGGATTGGAATTTTCAAAAAAAGAATTAAGTTAAAGCTGTATGAAATCAACACTGGTAATAAAACGAACTAAACCAAACTAAAAAAAACCAATAAAATAAATTATTCCAGGATTATTTATTCTACACTTTATAAATTATAGTCAACTCCTCAACATTGTAAATTTAAATTAGTTGTGGTTAACGGTGTTGGTTTCACAATCAGTAAACCTTGTAACTAGCTAGTAAGTTTTTTTTTGTAGAAACATATTGTGAAACCGTTTCGTGACTCCAATAAATGAACAAAAAAAATAATTATTTTTATATAAAAATTTAGCAATTAAATACTTCAATAAAAATTGCATAATTGTTTCTTCTTTATCGATTATTCGATACTTGTCACAGTATAACTTTCGATGTTGTAGGTAGTAGTACCTAGAAATTCAAGAGATGGCGCTGGCGTCAACTTAAGAAATACTTGGAAAAAAATTACGGGTCTATTAACGTGTCGGTAGCTCGATTGCCTGAGGGACTGGATAGGAGGTTCTAGTCTCATCTGACTCCTGAGAATAGTTGATCTTTTTCTTGTAAAAAATTCTTTAGTTAGTATGTTAGCTACTAAAATATATTTATTGTGAAACTAATAACAGATTTTGCGTAAAAGTGGAGCAATTTAGAAACGTATTTCCAAGAAATTAATAAACTAACTAAGGTATGACAAACATTCTTGATTATTAAGGCCAAAACTATTATATTATTTAAGAATTAGTTAGAAATTTATTATAAGTTAAGGCCAATAGAAACTGTTCAGTTTTTTTTATTTAAATTAATTAAACTGCGAAATTTACGTGTTTTGGTCTCCACTGCTTGAACCTTTCTTATTCCCTGCATGCAGAATTATTATAATAAAAAGAGTTTATTAAATTTATATTTTCACATCTAATATCAAAACTAGGAATATATAATTTAATGATCATTTTTGTGCAAAAAATATGTAATTATGATATTATAATATCAATTTATTTATATAAATCAAACTGCATAGATTACAATTAGCTTCCTCTTTGCTATCAAGCCTTGCCTAACAGGGCTGATAATTGTTTTTTTTTATGTTATATAATTAAATAACAACATGAAGTCCAATTAAGAATTTAATTGAAAAAATAACACAGTTCGAACAAGCAAAGGTACAAAACTTTTGAAAATGATTACGTTACTATATTCATGCTAAGATTGCTATATTTAAGGCAGGTTGGTGCAACTACCTCTCGGTAAACTTTGCACGTATTCATTCGATTTCAAAAATTCTTTTACGTTATAAAGAGAGAAAGAACCGACTTAAAGGTTGGAAAGAGGTTAATTATGAGGAATATAACAAAACCTTTCAACTCAAGTTGCAGAATGAAGAGTAATAAATAATAAACTAGCCCTTCCTCTTGGAACTGACGAAAGAAACTCGAACAGAGGACTGACTTAAGTGTTGTTAAATATTCTATGGGTTATACTTGACGACCGTTTGGAAAGGTAGCGATCCTGCCTTTCGCACCGACGGCCCTGGGTTCGAGTCCCGGAAGAGGCCGATGTTTGTGTGATGCACACAAGCCTTTGTACCTGCGTCATTGGTAAACATATGTATATATATATATATTTATTCATCTGTGAATTTTACATATTTATGCATTGTATATATGTCTATTCGTTATCCTAGTATTCATAACACAACCCTTTCAGTGCTTACTTTGGGCTAGGCTAATTAGTGTGAATGTAAGACTTATATTATTATTTTAGTTATAAATATAATACCACAAGTATAATAAACTAAGCTGGTGAGCATTGCTAAACAGGCAATTCCAACCATAATTGTACTGAAGTAAGGACATATTTCGGTTAATCTCATATTATCAATACGAAAGTGAGTTTGTTTGTTTGTTACAGTTTTACTACTCAACCAATGTTGCAGATTTCGTGGAAGTAATTAGTAGGAACTCGAAATAAATCGTGTTATTACGCACTATAAACAATAATATATTTATTTGATAGAATCAAGAGTTACTTGGCAGAAGTTATACGTTTTTTATTAAATTTTTCAATGAGATATCTTGAAGTTAGCCTATTCACTTAAATATCCTGCGTGCGCAGCTTCCGTTGCAATAAAAAATGCATCCTCAATGCGCCAAAAGAATTATAACTTCAAGAAAAAAAATGCAAGCGCTTGTTTCGTACCTAAACGAAGAAACGTGTAAAAGAATTGACCACAGATAAAAAATTAAAAAGTTGATTCGAAGAGGTCGCGACTCAAAGTTATACAGCCTATATGGAATAATATCGTAGACAATCCATCATCATAACTTTTTTCATTAACTTTGTCAGGGATACAGAAAAGGACATAGCATAAAGGTACGCTATGTACCCCATCCAGAAAGAAGTACTATTCCCGAGGAATAGAAATACAGTGGAGCCCCGGTAATCCGGCCCCTGGGTAATGCGGCACCCCCTATAATCCGACATCGTCTATTACATACAAGTATTCGCTAATTCACGATTGAACAAGTTACAACTTGTACGCACCATCACTATTGTGCTCGACGCGTACGGAATTGTTTTTATTCTGATTGCTTAGTTTGACTCCATATGATATTTTAGTACATATGTACATTTGTTTGTACACAATTATTTCCTAATGTAAAGTTATTGCATATTTTTTTGTAAAATCTATGGCATTAATGACATTACTTTTATAATAAAACGTAATCTTTCTATTGTATTGTTTAATTTACTAGACATACATAACGAAGTATGATTTGTAATCTTATCATTGGATCTGTAATTTGTCGGATTATAAGGTACTCTTTTGTAAAAAAAATCGGACTATAGGGAGTCTTAGGCTATAGGCCGATTTAGTTTAGGTCCGGTTTCGGATTTAGGTTTTACTCTATAATCCGACAAATTCGATAGTTCGACACTGCCCTGCAAAATGTTTGTCGGACTACCGGGGATCCACTGTATATCTTTTAATAGGTAGTCTACACTAATGAAGCCTCGAGTAAAAGCTAGTTCAATTTAAAGCAAAGCTCAGGAATTATTATAATACTGCAACTCGTAAATATACCGGATTAATAAAGTGATAAAGTCCTTTAATTAAACAAATCCGATTGAATCATTTAAATGCGCGAATCCTATTAATGATTGCGTAATTACCGTAAGTAAATATGGCCATACTCGTTTTGTTATTAATTCGCTCTCGGGAATTTTTGTGTTATACTCGTATTGATACTTTTCGATAATGAATGATTAAAACAATGATATTTTTAACGTTGATGCTTAGTCAATTGTACTGTTTTTTTTACCTTACCAGTAATGTCACTAATACCCAAATTTATATGTTTTGCTAAGTCTGTAAGTTGAACGCAAATAAAACAATGGCAGCCTTTGATTAAGACATAACAAAAGACTACATTTTGTAAATTTAAATCTTGATGTATGTAAAGACAAATGCTTTTGTTTGTTGTCCATAAAAAATGTTAGTAATGTTAGCTCGAGAGAGAGAGATTCCTTCGGAATGAGATTGAAGAGGTTTAACAAGAAAGTAGCTTAGGCTTTTATGCAAGGGCCGGAAATCGAACGGGTGGCACAAACACGCTTAAGCTTCAGAAGGCATCCTAATCTGTTTATTCCGTCAGCAAACGCATTAACACCCAATCCGTAGTAACCTGGCGATTTTTGCATCAATATTCTTTACACATAATAATAAAAAAAGAATAACTGAATTGACTACGATCTGCTACGACGCTTTTTACTGCTACGCTTGCTACGACGGTTTTTTCCGTTTCTCTTGCTACGGCTACGAATATTATTGCTGATTTTACAAAAAGTACATGTTTAATAATCAACAGAAGCAAACAGCAAAACACATTTGATACTTTCGAGTGCTTTGATCAAAATAAGGAGATTATGTGCGTTGATAAAAATCAAAGTAAATGTCTTTTTTCCTTTATCGTTAAGCCGGTATTGATTCCAGATAATCCTTTAACGTTTGCTGATTGTGATCAGATAAAAATGGTTTTTATTTTATTCTTACCTGTTATCAATGGGATTAGTATGAATTTCAACAAAAACGAGTACATTGTATCAACTGAATCGCATCAAAAGTCTTAGGCGCTGCTCGCGTCATAATCTCTTGAAATTTCGTCAAGAATTGAAAACACACCTCCTATAACTAGGCGATGCAGTCGCTAAGCATAAAGCTACGCTAGCACCATAAATTGAAGCGGAGCGTAATACCTTAGAAAAAAAATCTTTGATTCGATGAAAAAAAAATTGCGAATTTCAAAATTCGGGCTCCGTCACAATTTGGTCCTAAACCTGTTGATTTGATTCCACACAAAAAATATTAAAATCGGTTAAGAACTCTGGAAGTTATGGCGTAACAGACATTGCGCCATTGAAGCTGATCCATGGGAGCTTCGCTTCGCTTCGCTCCAATAAACTCCTTTAAAAATGTGACTATTTGAAACAGACAGTAAAAAAATTAATCAAAACGGAAAAATATTTTATTATATTATTTTAAAAAGTTTTAAAGCTTTTATAGGTGTATAAATTAAACATTAAAAATCCTTAAAACCAATTATAAATATCAACACATATATAAATCAATAATATCCTATATCAACTGTTGTACCAAGCGTTACTTCTTTTTTAATGCGCTCAGCAAAGGAGTGGAACTCCAAATTCAAATTCAAATTCAAATCATTTATTTGCAATAAAAAGGGTTACATTCAGGTCTTATTTTAATATGTGATTGATTCTTAAGCCTATTTAACCATCAGGATGGCATGCAAATTAATTGGTTTCAACATAACAAAAATAATAAAATAAAATCAAAAAATATAAAACAGACAAGGACATCATATAGACTTATTCTATGCACGCTCTGGTTTATTGCGGTGTTCAAAAAATTCATTTACGCTGTAAAAAGTATTGTCAATAAGCCATTTTCGAAGTGCTTTTTTAAATTTATTATAAGACAACAATTTAATATGTTCCGGTATTTTATTGTATATTTTAATTGCCATGATTGGGGCGTTTGATTGATAACGATTAGTTTTAGGTATGGTATTTAGAACTATTTTATTTGGATGCCTAACGCTTCTCTTTGTTATATCCTTCTTTTTTGTAAACGTATTGAAATTTTGTTTTACATAAATACCCATTTCCAAAATATACAAGCAAGGTAAAGTCAATATGCTAAGTTCTTTGAAGTACGGTCTACATGACACGTCCGGTGCTATATTGAGTATTGCTCGTACGCACCTTTTTTGCGCTCGAAATAGCCCAACTACATCAACGCCATTTCCCCAGAGTAAGACACCGTACCTTAGCAGTGATTCGACATAGGCATAATATGCTGTAATTGCTGTAGCTTTATTCGCTATTTTTGATAGTTTAAAAAGAGCAAACGAGAATCCGTTTAATTTATTACAAAGCTTTTCTATTTGACCTCTCCAATTCAAGCGCGGCTCTATTATTAATCCTAAAAATGTTACATTGTTTTCATGCCTTAAATCTATATCATTGAATTTAATGTCAATTGTTATGTCCTTAAAATTATTAAAATTAACTAACTTTGTCTTATTGAGATTTATTTGTAAATTGTTATTATACGGCCAATTTGTCACCGATACCAATGTTTTAATAATTTCTATTTTATGTGTTTCTACTGAAGAGTTTTATATCTGAAGTTACTATTATTGATAAATCATCCGCAAAAAGGATCATTTTATGCTTCGTTACATTAGGCAAGTCATTAATGAAAAGTAAAAATAGAAGCGGACCAAGAACACTTCCCTGGGGCACTCCAGAGTGGTTTGTTTTACAATTTGATTTGTAGGCTCTTTGAATGTGATCTTTATCAAGTTGCATAATTTCCACAAATTGTTTACGGTTTTGAATGTACGATTTTATCCAGGAGAGAACTGGACCTCTTATACCATTGTGCTCTAACTTTATAAACAATTAATCATGTGAAACAAGATCAAATGCCTTTGCTAGATCAATAAATAACACTGTTGTGTAGTTTCTCACGTTTACATTTCGTAATATTTCTTCGATTAAATGATAAGTTGCAAGCGTTGTAGATTTTCCTTCTTGGAAACCATATTGATTGTTGCATATTATTTTAAATGACTTCAAAAAAGATGAAAGGAGACCATGCATGATCTTTTCAAAAATTTTTGAAAATACCGAAATTATTGCGATGGGTCTATAGCTTGATAAATCATGTTTACTGCCTTTTTTATGCAATGGTATTATTTTTGAAATCTTTAATTTTTCTGGAAATTTTCCTGTCTCTAACGAGAGATTTATAAAAAAAGTGAGTACATTTGACAATTTATCTGCACAAGATTTTAGTACTTTAGTGCAAATAGAGTCAACTCCCTCTGCCTGGGTATTTTTTAATGCTATTATTACTTTTTTGATGTCATTTTCGTTTATTGGATTGAGGTATATGGTATTACTTAATCTCGGGCTTAAAAAACGTAGTTCATTTGGTTTAAATGTGTTTTTGCTGGAATTATTAGTAAGATAGCTGTTCATAGTCAAGGCGATGTTTGTAGGATTAGTTATGTCAATACCAGTGTCGTCTCTTATTTTATTAATGTAGGTTTTATTATTGTTCTCATTCTGTTCTGATTTTATGATAGACCATGTTGCCTTGCACTTATTTCTGCTTCTCAATACAAATTTTTCATTGGAAAGTCGCTTCGCATGATCTACGCATTTTTTAAATAATTTATTATACTTTTTGTACTTATCTTTATAAATACATGACTTGGTGGTGTAATATTTATACCGAAGGATCCGTTTCGTATTGCAACTTTTTTGTATACCTTTAGTTATCCACGTCTGTTTATTAGAGTTCGTAAATCTCATTTTTATTTCAGGGAACGATAGCTGGTAAAATAGGCAAAATGTTTCATAAAAAGCGTTAAATGCATCATTTAAATTATTTTGTCTGTAAACTTCTGAGTACGAAAGACTCTAAATAATTCCTAAATTTGATGATGTTTTCTTCAGAATAACATCTTTTATATGTAAATACAATTTCAGGAATTTCATTCTTTGACTCGACTCGGAATTTAAGTACTTGAGCAGTGTTATGGTCCGATAACCAAAGCGGTAATACTAATCCAACCCCGTGTGGTATGTTACTTATTATTAAATCTAGACAAGATTTTCCTCTAGTAGGTACAGTAATATGCGAAATTAAGTTGTATTTTTTTATAATTTCTAGTAGAGTTTTACTGTACTGATTTGTTTTAAGTAAATTGATATTTAAGTCGCCAGTCAAAATTATGGACTTTTTGGGATATTTATTAAAAAGTCTATGTAGTAGGAGGTCAAATCTTTGAAAGAAATAGTCAATGTGTCTTTTTAATTTGGAAGGAGTTCTATACAGACATATAACAATTAAATTATTAGTCGTCAAATTTACCGCACAAAATTCGAAATGAAATGTCATACATAAATCATTAAAACATAATACTCTTTTAAAATCTAGTCCTTTTTTTATTAGTACGCACGAACCTCCTCTTTTTTTAGTTCTAGAATAAGAAGCTGCTAAGTTATAACCACTGATTAATGCGTTTCTTTCTTCTCCTAATTTTACAAACGTTTCTGAGAAGCATAATATGTCAGGGTTGCATATATTTTTCTGTTTTATATCTTTTAGCGTAATTTCAAGTAATTCCTTCTTCGATAATAAGCTATGAATATTTTGGTGCATAATTGTAACACTCCCTCGTATTGTGCACTCCCTCGCTGTGTCTGTATTTACGAATACTTATAGCCGTCCATCGTCAAAGCCAGGGTGAATAGGCACTTTCTGGATAGCTCGCTTCATCGTAGATCCCATGTTAGCCATCGGTCTTGATTGGGAATAAGACCAACTCATTGAAAAAAAACTAATACGTGTACCAAATTTTTAAAAATAATTAAACCAAAAATAAAAACAGTAACATAAAAAAAAAACAGTGCAACAAGTATTGCGCACGACGTTTGACAATAAAAACTTGGGAAAAGCGAGCCACGGTAACGGAGTGCGTAAGTTTGGAACAAGGTGGAGAGGCAGTTGCCACCTATCTATATCTCTTGTAACGGGCCGATGTATCCATGTAGGATTCACCACCTCCTTCCCCCAAGTACGGAGGGAAAAAAAAAGTACTAAACCTGGTGCTCTCATGTAACGGTCTGATCTGGCGCTTAGCACGGATAGTGGCCGCGCTGCGAGCGGCTATATACCGAGCGGCCGTATGTCCTTTTAGAAGCTTCGCTTCAAAACTAACAATATATAATACAAATATTGGATGTTGCTAAATTTAATATACTTTGAGAATTTTTTTTATTGCAGAAAATTGGCAAACAAGCAATCTGCCCACCTGATGGTAAGTGGTAACAGTCACCTAATACATGTGGCTCTTGTGAGATTCGCAGCAAAACTGCAACCCCCACAAGAACCACAGTGTACGTTGCCAACTTGTGACATAAAATGTAAAATCACTGTACCCAGTAATTTCACTGCCATACCTTCCTCCCATCCCTTCAAACCGGAACACAGCAATGCAAGCACTGCTGCTTTGCGGCAGAAATAGGTAAGACGGAGGTACCTAAGCAGACGACCCTGGTACAGAGTCTCCCTCCAGTGAAATACGTATACATACGCATACGTATATTATTGCTGTCTCAGGTAACGCAAATTTACAGTAGGTCTGATAGTCGCTAATTTTTTTACCATAAATAGGCAAGCGCCTAGTGGTAAGCGACGATGCGTAACTTGAAGACTCCTAAATAGTATTTATCAGGAAACATAGATTCAGGCAAAGAGTTCCACTCTTTAGCGATACGGACTACAAAATTGGAACCAAAATGCTTAGTGCGATTCTTTAGTATATGAAACATTAAACGGTGGCACTTATTTGTAAGTCCGGTTAAATATGTTGTATTGTAGCATAGTTTATCGAATTAGTTTTTAATCAACATCTGCTTCGCGAATTTGAATGTTTTTTAACTTGATAATAGAATTAGGTAGGTATAAAACTGAAGGACAAGGTAAAGAACGTTGACATTCGAAAGAAGACTAAAGTATGCGATGCCTTAACTTTTGCAATGAAGGCTAAATGGAAGTGGGCTGGACAAGGTAAAGAACGTTGACATTCGAAAGAAGACTAAAGTATGCGATGCCTTAACTTTTGCAATGAAGGCTAAATGGAAGTGGGCTGGCCACGTAGCCTGTTACAAGGACGACAGATGGACTTTAAGGTCTGTCAAGTGGTCTGGGCCAAAAGGCGCCAGATCGAGAGGTCGACCGAGGGCCAGATGGGCAGACGAAATTGTAGCATGCGCAGGTGAAAATTGGCTTGAAAGAGCTAATGACAGAGAAGGATGGCATTCCTTGGGGGAGGCTTTTACCCAAACGGGGTCCATGCATTAAACATTTAAGTAGTTGACACATTAAAACAAATCTCAATTAAAGTATATAATTACAGAATAGAATTCATAATTAGAAATCAAATTTATTTAGTATATTAAATTGTAATTGAATATTATGTAAATAAGTCAAATTGTTATCATATTATATTATCGTTTATTATGTATTATGCATGGAATAAATGAAGCTTTATTATTATATGATTATTATAATAGAATTAAGCTTTAAAATGAAAATAACTTTATAGAAATGCACTTAAAATAAATTGTTTTTATTCTTCCAACATTTTTACCTACGAATCCGGACGTGTTTTAACTGACAATAAGAACGGGTGTAAGTAACTCGTCAGCTTTAACAGAATCAACGAGATTTACAATATATATCGTCACGATAAATAACTCGACTGTTTACTGTTTAGTGCAACGGTAGCGATTCTGCCTTTAGCACCGACGGTCCTGGGTATGTGTCCCGGTAGGGGCAGATTTTTTGTACCTGAGTCATAGGCATTTTTTTAATCCGTCGGCGTTCTCTAGATGGCGCTGTGTCAAAGGAGGGTTTATTATAGCAAGATAGCTTCTAGCTGTAAATTCAATTGCGTCTCGCAGCTACCGCTCCAGCTTCATTACCCTTTAATGGAACTCAGCCTTCTTCTTCGGCTTCTACTAAAAGTTTATTACCTTAAAGTGTATCAACCTAACAGTTTTTATTAAAAGTCTATTTACATAATAGGCGGCTGTAGCCGTTAAGATGTCAGCTTTAACACCAGCTGACGGAGTTCGATCCTCGCCTATGTACATACTTCAGAAGTGGACCTATCGTACTAAAGGCTTGAGCTTACCTCGAGTCCTTTTATTGTTTAATTGGAGCGGAGCAAGCGAAGCTCCCATGGATCAGCTTCAATTGCGCAATGACTGTAATGCCATAACTTCCAGAGTTCTTAATCGATTTTAATATTTTTTGTGAGAAATCGAATCAACGGGCTTAGGACCAGATTGTGAAGCCCGAATTTTAAAATTCGCAAAGATTCCTATCGAAACCAATTTTTTTTCTTTTTTTAGGTATTACGCTCCGCTCCAATATATGGTGCTAGCGTAGCTTTATGCTTAGCGACTGCATCGCCTAGTTTTAAGGTACATAAAATCAATAAAAAAGAGTTTGACGTAAGTTATAATATTTCACATAAACAGCGGCAAGTATCATTGATTTGTTTTGTTTTTAATACAAGCAAACTTAATTTATAGTTCTGATTTTGTTTTTTAATTATAACAGAACCGAGCTATATTCGGTACGTGCGCGACAGTAGCGCCATCTGCAAACGCAACTTTAGGGGCATATGTCAAAACAAAAATAACAATAGCTTGTTTATTTTTATAGATTAGAGTGAATAAAATATACTTGAAAAGACAATAAATTGTATGTCGAAAGGAATTTGATAAAAACTGTTTATGGAGAAAGGGACGTTATAATAAAAACTGGTTTTGAGAGTGTGAAACGCACAATAAGTTTCCAGCCCCAAACTATGGTAAAAAGAAATAAATTGGTGTTAGCAGAACATGTGAGGAATGTAGAAGAACTGAGAACTAATCGCAATAGTTCTTTAATACGAGCCACCATCATTAGTCAAACATCGGTGACCTCAACACCAATATAAAACAAGTTTAAACTTAAGTACTCTCCTGACCTAAAGACATGACTAAACATTTAGATAAAGTTATGTCAAAAATTTATATTCATTGCATTTATTACAATTCGATCATGCTCGGGTTGTCACTGGAGTAAAATGCAGCTGCGTTTATAACCAGAGCGGCAAGTGCAAACATGTTGCTGCTTTAATATGTTACATTAACAATAAAGTTAGTAATTCAAAAACGAGCATCTAACAATAATGGGGAAAACCCAGTATTCGTCAATTTAATGTTTGTAAATATTCCAAAGGGAGATATTTTCAAGATATGTTTGCATCAGTATCTAAGACTGAATGTTGTGAACCACAATCTATATCACGTCATGATGAATTACTGCAAGACTCATCTTTAAAACAAATACTACAGGCAACTGAGCAGACTCTAGATACAAGCCTAATAACTGAAGGCAACAACAATAATGACCCATTTTCAAAAATTTCAAAACAGCATTGACAATTTTGTTTGTTTCCCTTGCCCGATTTGTTGCACATTTCTGCCGCGACAAGCGCAGCGATCGTTTTCTTTGTGGTGGTGGAAGGGGTCCACCCACTTCGCACAGACTCAATACTCGCAGTCGAGCTAAACCATAGTGCGATTCAATACCGTACAGCGCCATCTTGTGATGGGCGGAGGAAACTTATTCTTTAGACAAAATATAAAATTTTAAAGATTGTATGACGCGTTGTTAATATTCTTTATAATAAAATAAGTATAATTATCTACCGATAGTGTTTGAAGCTTCTTTTACGTTTTTAAAAATTCTTTTACGTTATGAAGAAAGAATAAATGGACTTAAACATTTGAAAAAGGTTATATAATTCTAAATAATGTAACAAAAACTTATCTTCTTAAATGTAGAATGAGGCATTACCATAATAAATAATGAATTTCTCGGATATTCTTCACCTGAATAATCAAAAGTTTGGGCACGTTATTTTGCGGATGTAACGAAAATTAATGTTATCTTTTAATAAGTTAAAATTAAGGGCACATGTGGTACCAGCTTTATACAAATATTTATATTTCAAAGAATATTTTGAAAGCATTATTGATATTCCCGTTCATTCGTGGTATTTAGAAATAGGTGAGGTGACGATCAATATTACAAGAGGATTAACAGAATCTACTAATACGTTTTTAGCGGAAAAAAAGAAAAAGAAAAAATATAAAATTCATAAAAAATAATGTACTAATATTAAAAAAAAAACTTTTTAAGATAAGTATTATTGAAATAGGAACGAAGTTTTTTATAATAAAAATATTAATTCTAAGTTCTATTCGAGGTGAAAAGAAAATAATTATTCGGGTATACATTTTTTATTATGACTTTTTTATCGATAATAATCAAAGAAACTACTTTACAAAATTATCTTAACACCTTTATTTTATTTACAATGATTTATAAAAATATATAATAACAGTCATCACGTAGACTATACATTAGACACTGTATAGCCATCCCACGTAGACTATACATAAAAATCTTACGCTTTTTTTTTAACGCTACGGACATTTTTTCCCGGCTAGGCTACCCAATGCCCCATAAGAAACTACGTTCCAAAAAAACAATTAAAAGGCCTCGCCGTGCTCACGGGTAAACACAAGTTATTTTTGAAGAGTTCCCAATCTTATAAGATTTTATTTGCTTCCACCGGTCCCGGTGTCTGTAATGAAATGTTGCAATTTAAATTAGATCCACTTCCCGATTTTCGATTGAGCTGAAATTTTGCATGCATTTGTATCTCGCGCGACAATCCAATATTATGATGACATGGAGCTGATCTGCTTCTAAAGCTGGAAGGTGGTTATAGGCAATAAAACGACACAACTCTATCGAGTTTGGGCACGTTTAGGACAAAGTATTGGCGAATACTTTGGTCCTAGATAATATGCATATGCAACCTCATTAAATTGTGGAAAATATATTCGTTCCATTTGGTATAAATATGGATTCTGTGTAATTAGATGGATGACCTAATGCTAAGGTAATAATAATAATAATAATATTTCTTACATTTACACAAATTAGCCTAGCCCAAAGTTAGCACTGTAAGGCTTGTGTTATTGACGCTAGGGTAACGGATATACATACATATGTGATACAAAGATATCATACAAATTTTTCCCCTTCCGGGATAATAACCGAGGACCGTCTGTACGAAAGGCAGGATTGCTGACATTGCACTAAACGGTATGAGAGTGTTTAAACATTTCAAACTTTTGAGTTCGTTTTATTAACAAGTAATAATAAAAGATTGTTTTGAAAAAAGATTTTTTAAAGAGATAGTTGTTAATAATTTATTTCACACGTCTTTGACTAAGATATTCAAATTTATGAAAAAAAAATAAACTGGAGTTCTATAAACTGTCTTTTGATGGTAAAGTTAATTTTGTAAATAAATTTGGTTACACAAAATAAATTGCAAGATAAATGCCCGGCGGTCAGGAATTTGTGGGCGCTTATTCGGACCCAACCTATTAAAAATTCCTGGACATTTTCCCTTCACTTTTTGTTTAATACTTATGTTAGTAGGAGCTCCACGTACGTAACATTGCTAGCAAGGTTCGAATTGAGTTAGTTTGAATTTATGATATTTCAATAAATTTTTCTTTTCAACAAATTGTATTTCCAATTTTATTTATAAACTAGAGGCCCGTCCCGGCCTCGCACGGGTGGACAAAATTCTTTATTTTTTTCTATTATTAAATATTTTTCCGTTAGCGCCATCTAACGTCCGGTAGACGAACTACTTGAGGTTAACGCGTTGCTATGGTAACGTTATTGATACAATGGAAAAAGAGCGGGAAAAAGTGTGGACAGAAAAACAACAAATTTGTGATCTTAGATTATAGATTAGGATAATTTTTTGTCGCCCTCGTCGTACCTTTCCGGTTTTACGCTGTATTAACAATGAGAGTAATATCCTCTCGTATTCGAAAGAAACATTTTTATAAATGTTTGGATAATCGATTAAGATGAAACAGCCATTTAATTTTATACTTTTATATATTTATTGCATTTTCTCGATGCTATCTTATAAGATAAATTATTTTAATAGAAAAATACTACAAAACATCAACTCGGCTCACAAGTGAATTCTCAGGCGGGAATCGAACAGCAACCTAAGGTTGACATGAGTGACTTAATTCATTTTTTTAAGCCTTTCTTTCATCCATTGCTTTCTTCCGCAGTAAGAATGAATGTTTCTTCTTCGGAATGAGAATTTTTTTTTTTCGGCACAAACAAGTAGTACTTCTCCAACAGCCCGGCCGATCGAAAACTGAAGAACCGGAGTGACGCCAGTGAGTGGGGACATCTATAGTCCTTTTTTTTTAGCATTAGATAGAACACAATTTGGGTACTTTATTGTACACATTTAATGTAACAAGCAAAACGTAAGATCGTGAAAAGTTTACACTAAAAATACCTTAAGAAGCAGAAGTTACAAACTTGTGGAACAAAACGTTGGTCAGTTTGACACGACAAAATTAAAAAGTACATGCCGATGTTGTAATACGTACCATATTAGGTGATTTTTAAAATGGTCGCTTGACATGGCCGCCATTTACAACAATAGCGGCAAATGTCAACGTCTGCATTTATCTGTTTTGACTATTTTCTTTGGTTTATTGTTAAGTTTCTATTGTTTTTGTTGAAGTTTTTTGTTAAAAGTTTTTATTAATATTTTTATTTAATCTGTTCAACAATGGACGAGCCTGAAGCCGGTCAAAGTGGACTCCAGCACAAGGTTAGCCACCACTGCTTCTTTGTTTACATAATTTCTAATGCTAAAAAAATTAACTATAGTTTGCCTAAACCATTTGGACTGGCGCCATAGTTTTACGAATAGACTGACGCAAAAAACTCACGGTCAATGCCCAGCTTTACAATTATACATTCATTACATCAATGAGTAGTTCAGTTCTAAAGCTAAATGCACATTTAATTAAAGATAAACAGAACATGCTCAGCATATCGTTACGAGTAACATAAAAACGAAATTACAATTAAAATTGAGATAAGAAATGATTCTTAAATATAATAAAACTTAAATAATAATCAAAATCTTAGAAATCAACGATGGTTTCTTGCAAATGATACAAAAAAATCTAAAATTATATGCCATCAATTTGCCAGTCTAAGTATTTAAAACAAATATTTTCACTTCGTACTCGATAAAAATTCCCTGTCACAATGTTTGACCGCGATGAACTCCGAAACTACTCAACAGATTTTGATGTCTTTTGTTTTCATTTTGTTGGATTTTTTCCAACTTAGGACAAAGGATAGGTTTAATTTTAATTTATAATAACAAAATGTAAATTATCATCCCTGATCCACAGCAACGCGTGGCCGGATCAGCTAGTAGTAAATAATACACTCATTTGCAAAAAAAACGGGCGGTTTTGATTTTCATTCATCTTTAAAAAGATACAATACAAAAAAGGTTTCAATCGTTTGTACACGTTACTGGCCGGTTTTAAAAAGGCCGTGGTATTTAAAAAAGTACGTTCTAAATTCAAATTTTCATTTGATGCTCATTTTTACAGAAAACCCCTTTTTATCCTACATTTTTGGCGCGAAGTTCCAGAAGTTAACATCGACTTTCATAACTTTTATTCAATTTTCATCGATTAATTTCATATCCTTGACTGTCAAAGCTTTATTTATTGCTGTTTGGCTGTATCAAAAATGGTAGATAAAGTGGTAAAAGCTACCAGAATTATCGCGCTGCTTGAAGAGGGTTGCAGCTAATGCTTCGTGGCTAGGAGGCTAAATGTTAGTCGCTCGACGGTCCAAAAGACCTGGCAGCGATATCAGGAGACTGGTTCCGTCGAGAGAAGGCCTGGTTCTGGAAGAAAACCATGTACCCAACCACGGGATGATCGTTTTCTTGTGAGTCGCGCATTGAGAAATCGCAAATCTTCGTATGTGGATCTTAAGAACAACCTCAAAGAAGTAAGAAATGTGCATATTAGTCTATGGACGGTCAGAAGGACGCTTCTCGCTGCCAATATACGCAGTCACCGCCCGGCCCGCGGCCCCAAATTACTCCGTGAGCACCGAGTTCACTGGCTTAGGTTCGCTAGAAATTGTGAATCATGGACTCAAGAAGATTGGATTAGGGTTTTGTTCTTTGATGAAGCCAGGATATCTCTGTTCGGTGAAGATCGACGTCGGCGAGTGCTAAGAAGACAAGGAGAACGCTTTGCAGAGGCATGTTTCGAAGAAATCACACCTTATGGTGGGGGCTCTGTTATGTTTTGGGCAGGAATAATTTCAATGGATCGTACAGAGTTAGTCTTCATTGAAAACGGCTCACTGACTGGGCATAGATACATAACGGAAGTTATAATTCCTCATGCACATCCGCATTGGCCGCTCTAGGTGAAGACTCGATTTTTATGGACGACAATGCTCGCGCCCACCGATCTCGCGATGTTAACGCGTATGTGCAAGAGGTCGGCATTCGTCGTTTGGATTGGCCAGCTCGAAGTCCCGACCTCAATCCCATAGAGCATGTCTGGGACGTTCTGAAACGGCGTGTGAGATCAGTACAACCGGCTCCGCAGACCATCAGATAGCTGAAGAATGTGATTACTGCGGAGTGATGGAGGATGTACTCGCTTGCATGCCCAGACGAATTCAAGCTGTGATTTTAGCTAGAGGGGGTCACACTCGATACTAAACATTTATCTGCTTTTACTTTATTAAAGAAAAACAAACAAAAATACTTTTTTATTTTTACTTCATGAGCATATGCACTACTAGCGATAATACACTACTAGTGAGGTTTAGCATTATTTCCCATAAATTGTATCAAAATTTTATAAAATACTGATGAAAACGATTATTTTCTTATTAATTTACCAAAATGTGAGGATCAAACTACCTATAATTATCAAGCAAAGCAACATTAACATTTATAATGGTTCATTGCTTAGGTGCCCGTTTTTTTTGCAAATGAGTTTATTTTATTATATATGGTAAAGATAATAAAAAATAAAATAAATATAAATTAATTTATTTCAGGCATGTGCCACTAATTTTAGTGGCAAAATATCTTAAAAATTGGCCAAGTGCGAGTCGGACTTGCGCACGAAGGGTTCCGTATAAACTTTTAGTTAAGTAAAAAAATCAAGTTTGTTGTATGGGAGCCCCCTTAAATATTTATTCTATTTTAATTTTATTATTTATCATTAAAGTAAAAATTTAACTCAGTATTTTGGGAACATTTCAAGTGCCTACCTGTTGCCGTTATTGATATCGAGCAAAGAAGGGCAAAAAAATTGCGTTTGTTGTATGGGATATTAAGGGGGGGCCTTAAATATTTTTTTATTTTGCTTTTAGAATTTGTTGTTGTAGCGGAAACAGAAATACATATTTATGTATAACAATTTTAACTGTCCAGCTATCGCGGTTCTTGAGATACAGGCTGGTGATAGACAGATGGACGGACAGACAGTGAAGTCTTAGTAATAGGGTCCCGTTTTTACCTTTTGGGTACGGAACCCTAAAAACTATATTAGTACTTAAATACATAGAAATGTAAGTGATTTCAATCGATACGTTATAAAAATAAAAGAAACCACCGAAACCAACGATCACCATAGTCGAAAGGTTCACCACCACTTTTTATAGGTACGCCATTCCGAAGGCTCTGATTTGATTCATGGCTGGTTTAAAATGGAAAACAAAACGGATATACTTTTATACAACTCTTGTAAAGGAGTCGAAACGTTTGGATTTTATTAAAAGTGTGCGCTAATATCCGTAAAGAAAATTCGTTTTATTTAAATATTTAGTGTGCGTGGAAGTGTAAGAATTAAAACTTTTCTATGTTGGTTAAAATACTGATTTACTTAAAACAAGCCCTTTATATATTTAATTAAGATTCAAAACTATATTTCAAGGGTTGATTAGTTTATTTTTTGTTGATGTAATATTTACACATGCAATATTAACACGTAGGTACGTGTGAACAAATAAATATTACATTCTATAAACATGTAAATTCTAAGTATTTCCTGAAAATCTGACGTTTATGCAAACTCTGTAACGTAAATAAACATTTCGGTACGCATTTTTCTGGGAGTAGAATTTACGTTGTCAAATATTTTCAGCAAAGAAAGGGCAAGATTAAAACAGAAATGAAATAAGGTAATTTATACCGGAGGCTGCGATTGTAAATGTTGTCGTTTTTAGGAAGAATTATTGCAGGTGAAGATCGGTTTCTGAGGTTTCTCATTTATTACCAGCTTAATAAGGTAGGAGTTATATTAAACTGAGTTTCGAAGGTGATTATTTTCTAACAAATCAAAATTTATTTACTTGTTGTTTAATGAAATATGACTAAAGACTACGATTGTGAATATTGTCATGTTTTAGGAAGAATTATTGAAGTAAGAGAAGTAAGAATGAGAGCGTTACGATATAAATATAATTGAGCGAGGTGAACGAAAGTTGAGAGGGAGATATAAGTTAGTGAAGATAGAAAGAGAGATACGTTTCGTATATTACTTTAGGGACATCTTTCAGGTCTAGGAAAGATTGAAAACACATATTTTCTTTCTTTATTACTCTGATAGCCAGTTAAGTTTCGTATATCTAATATATATGACCCGGCCACGCGTTGGTGTGCTGACTGTAGTGCCATCTGCCGGGCTGATTTGTGAATCTAAACCATCCAGGGCGCCACCCAAACACATAGAAAAAAGTCATTCAAATCGGTCCAGCCGTTAAGGAGGAGTTCAGTGACATACACACGTACAGTAGAATTATATATAAAAAGATATATGTAGATGGAGCTCTACTTTAGTCGTGTGATCTAAATAACACTGGTTTTTTTTACAAGAGGACTACCCCAGAGTTTATCATTTAGTACCAGCTTAATTAGATAGAAGTAACTTAAACTGAGTTTTAAAGATTATTTCTTCCAAATCAATTTATTTACTTACTATTCAGTTAAATGTGATCAAATACTATCAACTACTTCATTTAAAATTAAAATGGTTAAACTATATTCCACTTTACCTCTGATAAATAATTAAAACTTAATAAACTTATACGGGGCACCGATATAAGGTACCGCATTGCGTTACTGTTACTGTCGAGTCCAAAGGTTACAGTTGGTAATAAACAAGTTTGTGAATCGCCAACGAAAGACCCGAGGGACGCATTAAAGCTATCAGTCTCCTAGGCTGTTACGCTTGTAGTTCAGTACTGTAGGTTACTTTTATGTCTGTGTTTAGATCTTAATAATGGAATTAACTATTAAATACTCTATCACAAATAAACTAAATTCCGTTTTTATATTTATTTCTTATATTTCTGGGCACATTACATAATTCTTTTAAAAAACTATGGATTAAATATAAAATCTGCGCAATCAGCCTAGCCTAACGTAAGCACTATAAGGCTTGTATTATGGACACTACGATAACGGATAGACATACATATATGATGCATAAATATAAAATATTTATAAAAATACATATAAATATACACATTCACTGTTGCATCATACTGTTACGGGCTGAGGATATTAGATAGTTAAATGAACCAATTTATTCCGTGATTTAATCACTTAAATAATTTACACGCCATTGAAAATCCTTCCAACCAAAGTTCTAAAGCTAGTCGGTTTAGTAACTCCAATTGTCCAATAAATTGGCGAAGTTGTCAGAAATTAACTCTTTAATACCGTCGCAGAATATCCTAGTCGCGTGCGTAAATTACGTTCACAATAGTCCAGTTACTATCTAAGGTCGCTTATTAAATCACTATTCAATTCGCTCCAAAGATTACTTTCAAATTGTTTCCAAAATGAGATACTCATTACATGGCCGCGCTCGGCTTTTAATATACGACGACGCAATCGCAACCGTTCTAGAATCATCGCGTCAAGTCGACATAACTCTCGAACAATGTTTGCGAACCGTCTCGCTCATTCGTCGAACCGCGCGTGCTCGCTATCTCTGCCGTCTAGTAGGTACAACTACCTTTGTTACGCCTACTTTTGTAGCGAAGTTTCTATACGTACGTTCGGGCTAAGCGTCAGATTTGACCGTTACACGATATATATAGAAGCCAGCTGCCTCCTCTCAACTGCCACCTCAGTATGCGTGGCCTCCTGTCTCGCTTTCACTCATGTCAGTGTACTCGGCTGGAGTGGCTTTCTATCTCTTTTTCGCTTTATACCATAAAGCTTCGCTTCTTTGGGGCATCCCTAGACAGCACTGTTAGTTGTTTTCAACTTACGCACTCCGTTCAATTACCGTGGCCCGCTTTTCCTAATTTTATTGTCAAACGTCATGCGCCATACTTCAAAGCCCACCGTCGCAACAATATCGTTTTATTAAACATAGTATGTGCGCAGCATCAATTAGTTTAAGCCTTTGATTATCCCTTTAAGGATTTCGCAATCAACCCTGTGGCGTTGTAGCGGTTATAAGCGATCGACGGCACTTACATAAAATAATTAGTTTTAATTTAAATATTTACTTAGTTAGCAAAATACATCAAAGGTCGAAAAGACATATCAAAGACCTTTTGATAAGTGTTTGTGCTGATTTGTATTAGTAAAAACTTAAAGTAAAAAGAGTTGCAAATACAATTTATTACTGTTTTTACAAAATTGTTAATATAGAGAATTCTACAGATATTGAAAAATAGGGTGAGGCCTTGTGAGCGACCAAGATTTGAATGCCACGATGCATGGAGGTGGAAGAAACAGCCACCCAGGTCAGGCGAAACATCTTGCCTCGCTGGGCAGTCTCCGGGAAGCTCTCACTAAAGTGACGGCGTTTGGAGCATTCCTGGCGGAGCTGGGAGGGCTGGAATAAACAAACAAACATCCTTCAAACGCAATATAGGCGCTTAAGCAGCGGGTTCTCCTTGAGGATACTTTTCTTCATAGAGCAATACGACTTCTGGTGTTCCGCATGGTGGCGTCCATTTTCCTCTTCTTTTCGCTATCTTTATAAACTCCATCTCTCATAATCTTTCTTCTTCCTACTACCTAATTGCAAACGACCTTCAAATCTATTCTCAAGCTCCTCTCGCTCAATTATTTGATGCGGTGCTAGCGACTAATAATGACTTACGTCGAGTTGTAGAGTGGAGCGAGTCATTTGGTCTCAAAGTGAACTCCTCGAAGACAAATTCTATTACAATAGGTTCCTCTAGAATGATTGCAAAAGTGAACTGGCAGTCCCTTCCCTGCGTTAATGTTTCTCGAACTGATATCGCCTACAGCGGAACCGTTAAAAAAATTAGGGTTAATCTTTGACAAATGCTTGAGTTGGGGTCTGCAGTTGCAAGCCGTTCGATGAAAAGGCTCCGTAATTTCTTACCTACCAAAATTGCCCTAGCGCAATCGCTCTTGCTTCCTATTCTCGATTATGCCGACGCCTGCTATCTCAATCTCACAGAGGAACAGCTGAATAAACTTGAGCGACTTCAAAACTTTTGTATTCGTTTCATATTTGGCCTACGCAAATTTGATCATGTTTCTCAATTTCGCTCGCAGCTCAATTGGCTTCCTATTCGCCTTCGCCGGAATACTCACATTCTAAGTCTTCTTTACAATGTTTTGTTCAATCCTTTGTCCCCGCGCTATCTTAAAGAATGTTTTATTATCTTCATAGCTCAACCACACTATCACTGAGGTCATCAGAAAATCTGGCGCTTAGAATTCCCGCTCACAGTACTACCTCTAATAGCCATTCCTTTGCAGTCCAGGCTGTTTCTCTTTGGAATTCTCTTCCAGTTTCCATAACACAAGCACAATCTATTTCTAATTTTACTAATTTAGTTAAGACTCACTATCTCTCACAATAGCTGGGTAACTGCTCTCTATCAACTAGATATCTATGTTTATTAATATGTATGTATACCGTTTATGTACGTATATTATACAATGAAAATATATTTCAATATTTTTATTTATAGTATGTATATATTGTTATGCACGTTTATTTATATTAAATTTAAGTTTTGACGCTCGTTTTTGTTTGTTATTAGTATTGCACCTTAATTATTTCTTCTTTAAGTTACACCGCCATAGCTCTATCTTCCTTATTATCTTTCCATCCTAAGGTTGTCTGGAAGAGATCGCTTTTGGCGATAAGGCCGTCGATTGTTGCACGTTAGATTTTAGCAATTATCTGTGTTTTTGTATCCTTCTGTTTTTGTGGTGTAATCAATAAAGTGTTTTTGTATTGTATTGTATTGTAAAGTCATCGAGTGGCGGATACCGCCCGTATTTGGTGAAGAAGAAGAATACCACGATTTCGAATGGTTAGTCAACGACGACGTCATAATCTTACAAAACGGCTTGAGGGTATCCTTTATCCTTAAGTAAGCGCCTGGAAAGTGGGCATAGCAATTATGTCGAACGCAGTAATGTCTTTGCTTGAGATGGTGGAAGCGTAATGTCTGAACAATTAGTGTTAATATTACGTGACTACTTCACGAACTCGTCAATTTATTTTATGCCTTGGTTTATAAGTTGAATATCATCGCAATTTTTTCTCTTTTTTCAGTGTTTCTTTTGGTTTTAGAGTATATTATTTGTATTTAAATAGGATAAGTATTCTTTCTGTTTTTTTTTTATTTATCTCACTTATCTATTTAGTAGAGGTCTATATAAATGTGAGCGTAACCGTAGCTCAAAGCTAGTAAAATATATAAATATGAATAAAAAGATTACCCAAAAAATGTCGCCACATTTACATTTCATAATTAAATATAATTAAAAGCCATCCTGAAATCGAATTTAATTCAACAGATAATTTTTTCCGATGAATCGTACAATTCAGATATCGTGTAATTTCGATATTTCATTCGCATATTCAATCACGCTGACAAATGTTAAGTATAAATTTTAAGTTGATTTTAAGCTGGTGAGTGGAAATTTTAAATACTTAACAGCTTGTTTTTCGTGGAAGTAAACTACATGTTTTTATTTTATTAATGCATATAAACTTCCGTCGAGTAACGCCTGGTTCTTTCAAATATTATTAAACAAAATCTATTTTTTTTTATTTGTTTACTCACAATTGTTACACGAAATAGTTTAGAACAAATTATTAAGGAACTAAGTGAATAATTAATAATAGGTAAATACCACATGCAATTCAAATAAACAAAAATATCTTACACATACACAAAAATAGAAAAAAAAATACTTGTAAAAATATGTAGACTACCCATCACCTATGGAGTCCTGTAATTTTTTTACGGAACAGACATATTTCGATTTAATTTTAATGAAAACTATAGCGACTACAAGTAATTTTTATATTTTTGGGTAATTTTTCTAAGTATGCAATTTTTCTTTATCACCAAAATGTTACAATGATTTTAAACAAAATCAAATTTGCCAAACAGCTACTTCCGCAAAACTCAAGCAGTGTGCATCGCCCGTCCGCCCGCAAATAAATGCAAAAACCGCAGACACCGGCACCTTCACCAACTACTAGTAGTTGAGTAATGTCAAGGAACGTTGGTTGTGTTTCTAATTATACGATCACCACTGATGTATTACTCTATTTTAAAGAAACACTAGATACTTGTATACATTATAAATTATCATATTTATTATGAGTGAAAAGGCAGGTAGTAGGACTATTATTAATAATAGTAGTTGATACATATTTTTGTTTTACTAATTGATATGGACTCCCGCCATGTAACGCCTGATTCTATCAAAAACTACTAAATTCACAAGAATGAAGCAAAAGAAATAGATCTAGGAAATTTTTTAATTATGTTAGTTGTATCTGTGCCATTTAAAACTTGAAATAAATGCTCTGCACAACTTGCTTGCTTGCTTGTAATTTTTTTTTACTAATAAAAATCTATCTTACAGTAACTATGCACTGTGAGGCTTGTATTGTGGACACTAGGGCGTTGTTGTATTTAAGGCGTGTAAATAGGAAAACTAGGTCACAAATGGACAAAGGTACATAAGAGAACTGGCCTTTATTAACGTCATCAGTCTTGACCTCCCCACTGTTGAGGATCAGGTTTTCTTTCAGTTGAAAACTCACTGCGGACCCACATGAAATTAGTTATAGCTAACCCTTGCGAAAGTTGCTTTATATTCGTAGCACATCTTCGTTCCGTAGCCAAAAACTTCTCTAATACGCTTTGAACATATTCAAATTTTTGTACTTCTTCGTGCGTATTAGTTCTTAAAATCGATGTGTCACTGAAAACACTAGTCCTATAGAATGCTTGTGAAAATATTTTTCCACTACACAAGCAGAAAAGAAAAGTGAGGTACAACCTAGAAACAGTTTCTTATTTGATCGCGCCATTAGTCACGCGGAGATTGCTTGTCCTGGGAGCTGGCAAATGATGAATAAATACCCTACAATCTGCTGGTATATATTACATTATAGTTGCATTAACTTGATTCAATATTACTTAATAATCCTCGTGATCTAAATATGAGGTTTAGATTTAAATTACTGACAACATTGTATTCGATAAAATAAGACTAATATTTTGAAGAAAGATCAAAAGTTGTCTTTGCTTTAACTGTGTCGATATGTTAATATGAGACGTGAAACAAATAATATTATAACGTGTATGCAATAAGGTCTTAGAGTATTAAAAATTAAGTAAATTAATTTGAAGTTGTATGAAGGACTACTACAGAATTTGGGATAACTTTAGCAAAAATTTGTAGCAGATCTGTATTGAAATTAAATATCGTAGCACCGTAGCATCGTAACGTTACGATGCTAGGATTAAAATTAATTTAAATTATTGTTGAAATACATAATAAATTTGTTAATAACCTGTTTTTAGGTATTGAAACAATGTGTGGAAATAACCCTTATGTACAAGGCCCAAATTATCAGGTCAGATGACATACCTATTGAACTGAAAAACATAGTAAATGGATATTCATGACTTAGTCTTAGCAGCAATTAAAGGAAAAAATTATATAAAATATAGTTGTTTGTTAAAAGCAAATAGTCGTCAAAAAGTTTAGCAAACAACCTCTTCACTAACGAAAAATTAATAAATGCCCTGGACAGATACGGCACTTATGCCCAATTATTTGTAATTTACTTCCTCCTGGGACAAACGAGGACGATAAATCTAGATTAATAAAGCTTTTATATTATTGTTGAATTAATTAATATGTACAAAAGGAATATGTCATTACTTTGTGGATTAAATAATGTTTGTTTTCATATTCTTGATAATGGCAGTTAGTAAAGTAAATCTCTTATACACTCTTTGGTTCTATGGGTTGTATTAGTTTAAGCATAACTTAAAAAAACATTCGTGACAAGAGAAAGAAAATTAAAAATAAAATCTATTTTCAGTGAAGATTTGCAAGAAGTTGACTTAGATATGTTTTTCAACTCATACGAGTTCTGCGTAACATCCTCCCGACTTTGAACCAGCTGCGTTTTACTGAAAACTTTTTATAGATATTTAAACCGTCTCCTTTATCAGTAAATTGTATCTATGCTTATAAAAAGTTCTTGCATTTATTTGCATAAATTCAATAATCAATGATTCATTTATTTTCAACCAGCAAGGATCATTTTAATAATATTAATAAGCAATATCGCAAGTGTATAGCAAAACGCTCGAAAAAATATTGCGGTGGTTTAATTATTTTAACAAATATTACTATTGTGGGATACTCCGTATTTAAAACCAGACTCCGTACTTAATTGATCTCGGCAGCATCTTCAGTTGTTAGCACATACTTATACGCACCGTATCCCAATAGTGGGGAAAGCATGTAGTTATAATGACTTTCATAAACAAAAAATAAATATTTATGTATTAGCTTCATTGCTTTTTATTATTAACCGAATTCAAAAGAGGAGTTTGTCTATTCGACCCGCATATATATTTCATGAGATTATATATGTATGTATATTTGTCGCCGCATATCTCAAAAACTATAAGTTAGATTACGACAATTCTTTTGGTTGGTCTCGGTGAAGTCCAACATTATTTATTATAATCAAACTTTTAAGATAGAGTCTTTTAAAATATAGAATTAAAATAAGTACCTAATTGAAAGAAAATAATTCATTTCTCAACTGTAATTTATTTAATTAATTACTAAAGATAGACAGAAATAACTTAAAATCAATAAGTAAGTTATAGTATACGATAACGTATATTAAAAATATCAACGCTAGCAATTATCTAAAAAAATTGTTGGCATAGTCCATTTATTTCTTCCTTTCAAGTTACAAACTAAACAAAACACATTTTGAAGCGAGTATTCTATATGGGCGTTCGGACCGCTCGCATACAGGCGGACGCAACGCGGTGACTCTCTCTGCTAAGTGTCAGATTTTCCACCTCAGTGTGCGTGGCCGTCTGTCTCGACTTCACTTATGTCTGTGTGCGTGACTGGCGTGGTTTTCTATCTCTTTTTCTATTCTATTAGTTCCTACGATTTATATTTTAAAGCTTTGTTTCTTTCGGGCGTCCCTAGACGGCAATGTTATTTTTTTACTAGATTACTTTTTTATTAGAATATTTTTTCGAATTTGTTGCCTGTACCCACTCACTGAAAATAAATAAGGCGCACTTCGTCTAGGTAATAGGTATAATAAATTACCGCGATAGCCTAGACCGGATGTTTAGCCCAGTTGCCAAGTTACACGGGTCCCGAATTCCTTTCACGGATACAACAAAAAGGTATGGATAAAATTTATCGCCAAATCCATTTATGTAGCTTTTGATTTCTCTATTATTTTTAATAGGGTAGAGTATGGACGACCGTTTGGTGCAACGGTAGTGATTCCATGGTCCTGTGTGATGGATACAAGCATTTGTAGCTGAGTACGATATTTAGATATATTTCTATAAATATTACATATCTATGTATCATATATGTATGTCGATCCGTTGCCCTAGTATGCATAGCACAAGCCTTACAGTGTTTAATTTGGGCTAGGCTTGGTGTGAGTGTAAGAAATATTTATTTATTTCTATATATAAAGAAATTTTAACGTGAAAAATTTCTCAAATATCAGGTGGGACTCCCAATTAAGCTCAATTGCTTCAGGGATAGCAACGGGATATGAGTTTGAGTTCTGCCTGACATCCCTGAAGATATTATTACAAGAAATAATTGAACTTGTAAGTGTTAGGAGAGATTTGAATCCACATCCCCTTGCACTCAGGGCCAATACTCTTCTTATTAAACTCAATTCCTTGTGGGTTCTCCCGCCTAAGACAAGTAGATTTTATTCTTGTAATAATTACTTTATCAACAAATAGCGGCCCGTCCCGGCTTCGCACGGGTGGACAAAATTCTTTAAATTTTTTCTAGCATTCAATATAGACTATGTTACTCAGCGTGAATGTAGCTTTCCAATGGTGACAGGATTTTTGAAATCGGCTCAGTTAATCGGCGAAGTTTTTGAGTTTATACATTGCAAACATACAAAAGTACAAAACTTTCCTCTTTATAATATTAGTGTAGATTATATTTACGCATTTTCATTTTAAATATTCAATGGTGATTTAATATAAGCCGCTGATAATTAACTTAGATTTAAGTAAATATCGTGAAAGATGACAATAAAAAGGCTTCACTAAACATTAACACTTATTGATAGCTAGAAAATAGAGGAACAATCAACCACAAAATATTTATGTTTACCAGTTTATATTAAATATTATCCCTTAACAATTAGGTTAAAATAATTCAGGTTTTTATGTAGAATACATTCCGGAGAGTGTGCGAAAGACAGGATCACAACCGTTGCACCGAACGGTCGTCAAAATCTGGCAGTTAATTGCTAAAATAACATAATTTATCATTCTTACGAATATTCGTCTCTGTCTTAAGTATTTGCGGTTAACCAGCCGTACTGGCGAATCCTTAAATGTCAGTGGTTTGATGATAAACCTACTATTTGCACAAGGGTCACGCAGAACCTTGCAAATAAACCGGCACTAATGGTGGGAGGTATCATTTATTAATTTCGACACAATCATTTGTCGGGCGTCGAGAAAACATATTAACAGTAGCCTGAACCTTCGCCACAGAAGCGATGAGATATTATGGAATATACAGTTGGTAATCAATCTCACTGTGGTGATGGTTGATTTGTGGTTTTAGTTCACCATTAACTATTATTTACTTTGACTCGTAATGTATTAATTAATCAATTATTTTTTTTATCTGGTAGCTTCGTTGGCCAATGTATAAGTATCGCTTACTAATAATAGGAAACGTTGTCAGCCTTTTGGCCACCTTTCGCAACAGCAGCTGTGAGGCTGATTTTCAATTTTTTTATTCAGAATATTTCTTTTCGCTTACTTATTTTTTGTTTAACTTACTTTAACTTAACAACAGTTATTCACTTTCATTAATTGACATAAATTCGTAATAAATTTTATGACTTTTTTCATTTTGCTGCATTTGTAGAAAAAACTACGTTTCCCAGTGGGTTGAAAATAACGTCGTCCATTTCAACGCCTCCAAAACACAAGCGTGTATTTTCACTGCAAAAAGGAGTTCTTTCAACCTCACTCCTAGTTTCCGAGGTACATCTGTACCTATGACCGACAGCCTAGAGCTTCTTGGCATGGAGTTGTCGTCAGATCTCAACTTCGGCGCCAACATCAAGTCCTAAATAAGGTCAAGCGATATTTCACGCCGGGACAGCTTTCTTCTCTCTATAAAGCTCAAGTCCGATCTTGCATGGAATATTGCAGCCACCTCTGGGATGGCTCAGCAAAATACCAAATTGCTGTACTGGACACGATTCAGCGCAGAGCTGCGAGGCTCATAAGTGACAACAAATTGGCGAAGAGCAAGCTTCACACCTTAGCTCACCGCCGCAAAGTTGCCTGTCTGTCGGTCTTCTACAGATTGTATTTTGGAGAGTGTGCTCAAGAGCTACATATGCTCATACCGCCATCTCCTTTCTTCCATCGGACATCCAGACGCACTGCGGGCTACCACCCTTTCTTGGTCGCTATTCCTGCCTGTCGCCCCAAGCGCTTCTCGAATTCTTTTATAATGCGCACAGCAAGGGAGTGGAGCTCTCTCCCTGCGTCTGTATTTCCGAGTACATATAACCCGTCTGTTTTCAGGGCCAGGGTGAATAGGCACCTTCTGGGTTAGCGTGGATTCTGTCTTTGCCCCCGGGCTTGATTGGGATCAAGAGCGAACCCATTCTAAATAAAAAAAAAAACTAGATTATCAAATAAGCTATCATTACATTTTTTGGATTATTTCTTAATTAAGTTAAAACCAGTTGATTTTTTTAAGAAATAAATATTAAAGAGTTGAAAATTATAATGTTACCCTTTTAATAACAAATCAAGAAGGGAAACAGAGGGAACATTCTCAAACTATTGAATTATCACAAAAGTTTTCTTTGGAGAATGGAAACGATAAAATGTGGGCGTGTCTATAAACGTGATAGCCGCCATCTGAAGTGGGTCATCGTTTTTACCAGCTGTCGATGCGACACGCCTTCTCGTCGTCCTGTGAGCGATGGCTGCGATCACAAAGTAATTACTGAATGTGTAGTCTGCGTTTTCACTTATACAAAATTATAAAGTACTTGAAGTGTGAAAGCAACCGAGCTTTTAATCGTAGCTATATTAAAAAAAGTAAAGATGTGTCGAGAAAATTCGAACTCACATCAAGGAGATGAGATTTGAACCCGAAAAGTCTTTTTTGTGGAACTGATACGATGACTCCCTGGCTAGTAAATTAATGTACAAAATAACATATTTATGAACTATTGTAACTCAAGATGGTTACGATGTAAAACAATGATATGAAAAAACTATTTATTTTTAGTATTTTAATCCGTATTACAGTTTTATTATAATATATTCTTTATTATAAATTTAAACTCTAAAGGTGCCGCCGTTCACTAATCTGAGCAGTAGTAAAACAACCCTTAAAAACTGTTAAAAACCATTTTTTTTATTTTTTTTATTTGTGCCTTGCAGGATTTGTCAGTGTTAAGTAAATATAATTGCCAGTTCTTAAGTAATTTCTTAATTTAATGATGATGAATGAACAGTAAAACATATTTTTCCTAGGTTTCAGTAAAGTTTTACTGCAACCTCCCCGTGGACTTTTTGAGAGAGCAGGAAAAGACAGCTTCCGCTTTGTTACACTTGCTAACACTCTTGTATGTTCACAAACACTTAGTGGTTAATAATCCACCATTATTACGCACTAATATCCACAACAACACAAATTTTAACAAGAGAAACAAAACCACTAACGTGACGCTTCCCGCTCCCGCCGAAAAGTACTCAAAACATAAATTATTGAAATAGTATTAGTTTCAAAACGAACAGTTTAAAACGTCCTGATACTCGACTATGGAGAGGAGAGTAACGTTTTATAGATATTAAGATAGTTTTATTGTTATAATATAACGTGACAAGTTATGCCTAGAAAAATAAGTTATTTTGCTTACAAATATAAAAACTTGATTAATTTCGTTTTAAATCGATTAGTTAAAATATTTATAATAAATAGACAAATAGGCACTTTCTAGGTTAGCTCGTGGAATCTGTCTTAGCACCCGGGCTTGTTTGGGATCAAGGATCATATTCTAAGTAAATAATAAAAATAAATATCTTTAGAAATAATATCTCCTATTCGTGCCACGCAATTTTCACCTCTGTGTAAAAGTGTTACGGTGCTATCAAGCTGATTCTCTTACATCCGCCCAATCGATAGAATAGATGACCGTACGATTCCACTTGCTCGTATCGTCCGGCGAATGCCCATCGATTTCCCGGATGGGTGCACTGGATCGGCTGCAATGCACCGCATCCCCCTGTCCACGCCCTTTTGTTCTAATTGATCATTTAATTGTTCAAACATCTCGTACAAACAAAACCTGCAATATCGTGAACTGTTTTTCTTTTTGTTTTGACGACCGTTTGGTGCAATTATAGCGGTCCTACCTTTTGCTCCGACGGTTCTGGGTTCGTATCCCGGAGGAGGCAGATGTTTGTATAATGAATAAAAGCATTTGTACCTGAGTCATTGGTGTTTATATATATATTTCTTTTAATATATTGTATACAATAAATTATACCGAGAAGAAGCCGCAAAAGATTAAACAAAGACAATTTTTTATCCCTTTAATTTCTTATTTTTTTTTTAAATAAACGAGACTTTTATAAAAATACTAGTAGAGTATTTTAAAGATTTAGTGATCTCCTACCGGTCTTCATGGTTACGTCACAGCAATATAACATACAATGTAACTGATATTGCAACCAAAGTTCAAACTAAAGTGATTGTAGATGACTTAATCTCACGTGAGATACAGCACACTTATTTATAGTATAAAAGATTCCCGGTCAATTCCGCAATCCCGCTAATCTCACGCACGGTCGCACCTCACAAGCCGGCCCGTACGCACCGTGTTACCCGAACAGACCATTTCACGCGCTCTGTAATGCGTTAGCTCGACCGGAAAATACGGAAGATTAGGGCCCGCCCCCTGTATATGAAACTATGTGGAAGGATGACATCGAATAAAGATTTTTTGTACAGGGTAGTCAATTCGGTGACGTCAAATAAGTATTTAGATGCTTTATATCAAGGGATTTCTGCTCTCCGTATCAAAGATGCTGTCTTTTTGCGAATGATAGTTATATCCACTATATTTTCCTTACTCCTTTTCATTACAAATTCCGATAATTGGTTCTTACACTTCAGCGCAATTTACACATTTGAATAAAAATACCATAACGTTCCCGGAACGTGAGTGATTAAACTATTGTGAAGGTAGTAGAAAATATATGACGAGCATTGCCTTAGTCATCCTGTGATCACGGCTCCTGTAAAGGAGACGAAACGTCAGGATTAAATATAAAATTAATTATGCTCAAAATCCGTAAAAAGTTTTTTAATTGAAATTCTGATAGCTCACTGAAGATAAAATAAGTAATAAGGTTTTTATTTATTGAACTACATTTTACTAAGCTGTAGTAATCCCATTATTTATACTAAATGATCCTAGTATCTGATTTATGGTTATTTTTACATATTTATATGAATATCACTTATTTATATATCGTAATTTCATGTTGGTCAGGTCAAAAGTACCAACCGGCTAACTTGTATGAAAGGTCTGATGAGAGTTCAAGAGGCGAGACATGTATGTCAAGTTCAGAAAAAGAAGGAAGTAGAAATTTGTGATCTCTGATTCCACAAGAAAATATAGGATTGAGAGACAGACATTGTATTAGAATAGTTTAGAATACCAGTAGGTATTATCTATAACTTTCTAAAAATCCGAGACAAAAGCAAAAGTTTCTCCACGTTGCCTGGAACAAGACTGCGTACGACAATAAAGGCACTGTTAAACCAGTCCCGTGGAACTGTTCCGAAAGCTAATCAACTCAGAGCCGGTACCACGGAAGGCGGACAAAGCCGCACGTCACGTGTATTCAATAAGCTTGGACAAGTCCTGGTTGTTTGTTTCTCGTCTGCGGAAGCTGCGACTGTCGAGCCTCCATTCCTATAGACACGGAATTTGGTCTAAGTGATAAGATGACGCTGGCAGTTAATTTTTGGAGTTTATTCTTTCAGAGTTGATTTTCATGTAAGGCGTCCGGTACGGAAAAATGAAGAATAAAATTTAGTGTGCTCATCTTTCACTTTAACTTTGATGTTATGTTTTATTATTTTCTGTGCATGTTCTCTTCTCTCCTTCTTAAGCAGTAAAGTGCAGTCGTGCGTAGAAGCTGACACCCACACTTTTTTATTGTTTGAATCTAATCAAGCCATACCAAGACTGGATCTACGATAGAGTAAACAGACTCAGAAGGTGCCTATTACCCTGGCTTTGAATACGGATGGATTATAAGTACTCGGAAATACAGACGCCGGGAGGGACTTCCACTCTTTTGCTGTGAGCATTATGAAAGATGTTCAGAAGCGCTTGGTGCGCAAGTTAGGAATTTGTTTAAATAAAAATCAATGTCTGTTCCCTCCCCGTGATAAAAACTTGTCCGAAAAGCCCGCCGCCTGTCCGAAAGTCGTCGTTTTTATTTAAGTTTTATTTTTTAAGCTGAACTTTTAAAGGAAAATTTGTCAGTTTCTATATTTTGATGTGCTGTTGACTGTACAAATGCACGTATTTCGTTTTGTATATGGTGAAGATACGAAGTTAATTATCTGTTCTGTCTTTTTGTGAAATATTCAGGTAAGATGTATGGAACCGAGGTATAATTGGCATTTTTTTAGCAAGATCATGTTTTAAATAAGTCTTGAGTGTGGGCAAATTCAATTGATTGGTTTTTGTCACAAACTCTTTGTATTATATAATTTTTTTTTTTACAATTTACACTGATTGACCAGACCCTTAGATTAATTATTTTATTTCTTGTTAAATAAGCATTAACCTGCTAGATTTTTATATCATAAAATTAATAATAAGAAATTACCACAAGAGAAAATATTTGCTTCAGCGTTTTAATAGAATGGATACTATTCAATATAATCTTAGGATAAATAAATGTAACTAAGTGGATGTCATCCACTTAAAAAAGTTGCTTTTAATGGATAAATTTATGACGGAAAACTTGAAAATAAGTATTTTTTTTATTAATTCATTCTACTTTTATGGGTGCGAAATATTTAAGTAGCTCGCTGATGATCATGTCGAACAAAAAAAAATCATATTCAACAATTACATAATACAAATCGAAAACATAACACCAAACATTTTCTGCCCTCTTGTTGCTATGTTTCAGGCCACCGCCGACAGAGTATGTACTTGCAAACGCATCCTGGTTGGCGAGCATTGTATGAACGCTTTGTAAGTCTATCTTATTTAGGTTACTACAAGTCGGTTGCATTGAATTAGTTTTTACATTGTTATTAGCTCTCTGTTTGTACCATCGCACTTTCCAAACGTTTTAGGCAACATCACATACATTGTTCTGGACCAAAGTAGCTGAAACTCTGACAGACAGACATGACTTCATTGTTTTTTTTTTATTTCGTTATCCTGTACCGACACTGCTAGCAAGGTTCGGTATCTATTTTATGCAGGCTTGTGCCTTTGTTTATTTTATGTTCACCTTTTTATAATGTGTTATGTAAGATTTCTGAGTAATGTTCGTTGTTTTATCTTACTTATTGTTTAATCTCTGCATATTCGTACGTATACATATTCTTTGATTTTCCGTCTTCCGCGCACCAAACAGGCCTCGTCAGAATACCAGCGTTGTCGCGACACGCATTTATGTCCTAACAACACATGCTGAGGCGGGGACCTGATTGACCTGTTGTGCTTTTGTATTATAATTTTTGTTTGTTTCATGTGTTGTGTTGGTCAATAAATGTTTCTCTCTCTCTCTCTGTCCTAAAGCATTTGTGTAATGGAAATCTGAAACTACGAAGGTACCACAACAGCCAGACCGGAGCTTATATGAAAAAGTTTGTACACTCAACTGGGGATCGAGTGGCTTCACTATGAAACTGGCGTGCGAACCACTCAACTATGGGGGTAAATTAATATAGTTTTAAGGCTTAATATGGTTTTCTGAGGCGTAAAAGTATTTTTTTTCATGTACAAGTGTAACATTATTCCAGGACGAGACAATAATGTATTTGTCTACAAAGAAAATGTTGGTAAAATTTTTGTTAGCTTAACAATTTTTTAACAAATTCAGCCCACATATCATTATTGAATACATGACTTTTATGACAAATCATCAATAAAATAATTTAAATGTCATGTTCGCCCACGTGATTGAATATGCACAGAAATGGCTGAATATAGAGTGACATTACTTGTTTGTTCACAGTAAATGTCTTTCTAAGTTTTTGTACGGTGTATGGTATTACGATTTGACAGCTATACGTTTGTTTACAAGCAAGTGATGTCATGACACCAAGAAATCTTTATAAAGGTAACTAAAGCGCTTTGGGGAGCTTTTATTTATTTGAACTTTCAGGGTAATTCTTATTGAAAACAGATAAATTAACAAATTGATTTAACAGCAAATGTGAAACGCCATATTTATTTATTTTTAAGTAATAGTTCTTCATGATATAAATTTGAAAAATTGCATAAATTTTAACAAAGTTTGAAATATTCTTATGTATGTTACAAAAACGGGGTAAATAACATTCCTATAAATTAGCAAAAAAAACATGAGTGCAATTCAAAAATAATACGTACACGTATACAAAATACCACAGTCGTTGTGATGTCTTCTCTCAAGCTTTGTATTACGTATTAACACACGTACATATTGTTTTCCATCTCATTTTCTTCTACGTAAAATTTCATGAACTTCAGAATAAAACACTTTTTTACGGATTTTTGCGCATGTTTTATTTTATTTTATATTTGATCCTGACGTTTCGACTCCTTTACAGGAGCCGTGATCCTTTCATGAACTTACTGTCGCTTTTTCGTTTCATCGGCTTTCAAATCACAACGATAAAGAACTAAAAAAGTTTTCACTTCAATAAAAATACAAAATTAGAAACTTAAACAGAGTATAATTTAATTGACGTAGTACATAGTTACAACTAAAGATTTTTAAAATCTGTAACATATTTGTACAAATTAATTATCAAAAAGGTTGGCTATTAAAATCAGCCAGCAGCCAAGTTTTTAAAATATTTTTTTTTAACGCACAACGTGTTAAAACATTTTATTTAACAACATTATTTACCAACATTTATGTCGAGTCTGTGTACGGGATACATCTTATTCCAAACACAATGCGAGAGGCATAATAATAAAATTTATTTCACAGAATTGTTCGCTGCAAAGGAGGAATTGAAATAGTGACGATTCTCTTGTTTTTTCCCCTTCGGTTCGTGACTTCCGTCCGTTCCTTTGTTATCATTTCTCTTCGTTCTTCAATTCTATTCTTTCGTTTTGCTGTTTTGTTTTGTTCTTTGCGTGGAAAAATCTTTTTAGTTTGGACATAAGTTTATTAGTGATACATAAATTCGAAATGTCTGTATAGTTTCTAATAAATGCAAGTAACACATTAAAGGGAGAACAAAAACAAAAAAAAAACGAGATTCTTGCGACTTCATCTCGGTACAAAGTCTCCCGTCATAGGACTTACGAAGCCATGGCGTAGTTGATGACTTTCAATGAATGCTTTGAATAAAATACCGGCCAAGTGCGAGTCGGACTCGCGCACCGAGGGTTCCGTACAAACCTGTAGGTATATAAGTAAATGTCAATTATCAAAAATATTTTTATTTTATGGTGTAATTAAAAATTTACGGTTTTCGCAATTTGAATCTGTGCTATAAGACGTTGCTTCGTACCCAATTTCAAGATTCTGAGTTCACGGGCATTACCCTGTAGGTTTTAATTTCCTTGCGAGTGTCGAAAATTTGCGGAAATTTGTGGCGTAAACGGCTGTATCTTTGGATTGCGTTAGCTTAGAATTTTGATTTTTCCACAGCTGCAAGGGACAGTAGACCTGAGTATTTATACTATAAATTCCAGCTCGATAGCTCCATGCACTCCTGAGAAAAAGGGTCTTGACAGAGAGATAGACGGACTGATGGACGGACAACAAAGTGATCCTTTAAGGTTCTGTTTTTTTTTTCCTTTCGAGGTACGGAACTCTAAAAACATTTTATCTTTATGTAAATGACAAAATTGTAGTATTAACTAGTGTCTAGTGTGAGGCAAATTATAATAGCATCATCTTCTTATATTTAAGAATGTCCTAAAGGGGCGACTTTTTCAAGCGTGGATATTATGGCAAAAAACTCTTTTCTATGGAATCTTCTATTTATTTATCACACAATATCTATTGTTCAGTATTTGTTTAACAGTATGTCTTCTTTGGGAAACGAAATACGAAGTTTTGAGTAGGACAATATCGGACAGCCGTTTGGTGTAAAAGTAGTTATCCTGCCTCTCTCACCGACGACGGTCTTGTTTTCGAGACTGGGAATTGGCAAATGTTTTTGTGTTTTGTACGAGCATTATGCGTTTTAATATATATTTAATGTCTATCTCTTTCTTCATATAATTAACTATCTTTGTGTCATATAATTAACATCTATGCTTTACCTTGACACAGTCTATAACATATCTCCAAACGAAGAAGTCACACGGTGAAAGGTCAGGAGACCTGCCCGCCTAGCATGCGCTACTCGAGCTATCTCGTGCACGATTGAAGAGAAGTTTGTCGACATCGACATAATATCTCGTTGTAGACAAACGGATGTTGCCTCTTGATATATGATTATTTACTACTTTATTATATAACATAGCAACACCGATATCGTTCATTTAATTTGTGTTGCGTGTTTTACCATATATTTACTTTTTGGAAATGTGGATTACATCAATGTAACGTTGTCTGACATGATCTGTGGTTGATCGTTTCGCGCTAAGTTTCTCGCTAAGTCAACGGTGTTTGTTTTTTTTTTTAAATCTCCGAAAGTTTTTGCTGTTTATTCTTTTAATATAAGTTTATTCTTTTTACAATCTAAAATTTTAAAAAGTATAATTAAGCGACTAAGATTTATAAAAAATGCAACGAGTTTTACAAGTAGATTGTTAAATGTTACTACACAAAAAAAAAATTTGTTACTATTACTAATCCGATTGTTATATAAAATATTGTTACAGTTTTCATATTATTAGGTTGAAATTGATTTTGATAGGTAGATGGTCAACAAGTAGAGAAACTTATTAACGAAACTGGAGGCCTACTCCCAAACCGCACGTTCGAATCTTCGGGCCCGACCGATAGCCGAGCAAAGTTAATACCGTGACCTTACTCTCAAATCATATCGGGCTCGAGAAGTTAGATCGGAGTCACGTGACAATTATCGTGAACGAACAATAAGCGAATGATAAGTGCGGCCAACTATGAAATCTTACTCCTCGGTTCCGGTTTTTATCTCTTGTTAATATTTTAAAAGATTTACGCTTTTGTGTTATGTAGAATATTTAAATGTAGCTCTAAAATGACCTAAGAAGGTGCAAAAGCTATAGAAAAGTTTATTTCCTTAATGTTTTGTAAAGAAAACTATTTTATGCATGGCTGTATGTTATTGTCTTTGCCTATATTGACTTATTATTAGAGCTGTAAAGTAACGAAAAAATTCGTACCCGTATGTATTCGTTACTATGACAATTAGTATTCGTTACTTTCGTATCGTTACTCGTTACTTCAGTTACCTTATAACATGCTAGATATGTATATTAGAAAACGTACTGCGTCCGCGTACAGTATGACGTCGCGGCGTCGCAACATTCGTGATTTGTAGAAAACATACTTATACATTACATACCAAACTGCATCAGATATTTTTTTTCACTTTTCTGTATTTTGAACCAGACTTTTGGTAAATAACAGCTTTTGTTAACCAGACACAATTAAATCTCATTAGAGCTCATTTAAACACATCTCTTTTAAGATAAGAAGAAAATAAACCGTGAAAATAAGCGATAAAAAAAACATATTTCTAATTTGTAAAAAATACTTTCCTACCTTGTTTCTGTTACAATCTCAAACTTTGTATACACCCACAATACCTTTAATAAACAGTAAAAAATTTGGACTACGAATTTCCAAATTATACTTTACTTATTAAACAAACATCGTTCTTTGTAACCTACGTTTATAAATTCACTGAATAGGCGCGCGCATACGTAAAACATACGATCAGCAAAGTTTTATTATACGCATCAACGGTACTTGTGTAAACAGAAATAGTGTAGGTACTCATAATACGAAACATGCGAGTAACGAAATGCATTCGTGTGTAACGTTTCGTTACTCGGTACTAGATGGCGCACCCGTTACTTAGTAACGAATACATACGGTTTGTTACAGCTCTACTTATTATATCATAGTTCGTGTTTGTAAACAAATCGTTTATGAAGAAGTTTATTAGGTTAGATATTTTTTCACAAACGTTCTACATCTGCGTTTGTTAAATTTAAGTGGCCGATTTCAAATTCTTATCCCTGTTCGACAGCTATTCAAGTGTTGACAGATTCCATTTTTTGTTCGTAATCATGACTTTTTCGGTTTGTTTAAGTTTGGGTATAGTTTTGATTGATAGTTTGAGTAAATAGTAACTGGAGCAATGTCGCCCCAACTTCGGAGCAAATGAAATCGCTGCCTTATTTCTTAGACGAGCATCGTGAGCCTTTGGGGCGAAATATGTACAACATTCAATACGTTGGGCGATTGCACAAAGACTGCAACAGTGGCAATGGGAAAGTTTCAACACAATAATTCATTAACAATTCTTTCAAAACTTTATTGTGTTTTAAAACAATAAACAAATATTTAATAGTATTATATACCTAATTTGCTAAATTAAATTTTACAGAAACACTGGAACCCACTAGAACTAGGAGCATGTCAGTGCAAACGACTTCAAATGAACACCTTCTCACAGACATAGATGTAAGTACAAGCTTGTAATTACAATAAATACATCACAAATAAGATTTTAACAGACAAATATTGGTAATAAGTGAGAATAATCAAAATCAGCTTGCTATACTCAGAAGCATTTTTATTATTGTCAGAATTAGATTAATTACAAGGAGAAATGATAGAAATCTATTTAGATTCTTTGATTCTTATTTTAATAATGCAATTATGATAAAGTTTTAAATATATTTGTAATAATGGTTGAATTAATTTAATGTTTTTAAATACAAGACAAGAAAGAAGGAGGCCATGTAGCACTGATGACTCAGTTAGAATGTGATTTTTCATCTTGAAGAGGAATGTGTGGCATTAAAGAAGAGGAGGAGTGAAGAGTTTTCCCGGGATAAGAGCTGCCCTCACACAATTTGATAACACTGTATAGTGAGCATTAAAAGAAATACTTTTCTGTCCTTTGTTTTCATTCCTTTAAATATACTTTTTCCATTTATGTTTTTTGTATTTGGTTCAATATATTTTATTATTCATCCTTATAAATCTAATGAAATTATATGTGTTATGCTTACTTTTAAGTACAATTTGAAACTAATGTAATAACATATTGATTTTATTGTTATTTGTCAAGTTCTGGATTTTTTTAAGTTAGTAATCAAACTTTTTGCGTATTTTGCATCTCAATTATCAAGTTGATAATCTATAATAAATATAAAATTCCATAAACATATTTCAACTTAGCAAAATGTTTTGACTTGATTGCTTAGTAATTCATTCTTTTGAATATAAAGAATGCATTGTTTCATACTTGTGTTAAAGAATCATAAGAGTTGTTACTTGGATACATTTATTTCAAACATTTGTGAAGGCTTATTATTAATGAGATAATAAGAGTATTTGTAAAATGGGACTGATTATATAAAATTTCTAATATTACAATTTTCTTTCATTGTAGTGCAATTAAATTCCAATGCAATTAAGCATGGTACCTATAGCATGATCCATCCTTAAAGTACCTACTCCCAAAAAAACCCTAATATTTAGACTAAGTCTGTAGTTACCTACAAGTTCAATATCAGAAATTGTATAAAGGTTAAATTTCTCTTGTATGCGACTACGGTGGACCCTGCACTCCAATCTTTTTTCTTCAAAAAGACAGTCTTGCTGCCATTTCCCAGCGATAACATTAACTTTCAATAAAGTTAGATACAATATTTATGGTTATTCATAACCAAATTCACGTATTTATATCTTATTATAAGTTTAATTCACTTCCCAAAATACTTCCGATGAACAAAAGGTACCTTTATTGTTATATATATATATATGCACATATAAATAAATATAAGTATATTATTAGTATATTATATTTCTATGATTATAAATATAGTTAAATATATATATATATATATATATATATGTATGTATAAATACATATCTACTTAGGTATAATTATAGGAATATATTTATACTTATAGAAATATAGCTTTGCCAATATATGTATTTATATGTGCATAAATAAAATATATAAGTATATAACTATAAAACATATTTTTACGTTTTGTTCGCCCTTAATATACTTTGAGTACATAATTGTAATAAAACACCGCCATCGCTCCAATCGAAATAGCACACAAACCACTTGTCGTCTCTTCTCTACGTGCTGACACTAAGACGAGATATATGTCGACAATATCGGTTAAAATGTCGACAAAACGCAATTGCCATGTTAGAGTTTGAAGACAAAAATCCGCGGCTAAGTAAAAAAACACGTTTGACATAAGAAATCGACTTCTAAGCGCAGCCATGTTAGAGACGACTGACGACAAATGACTAAAACACGAGAAAATGGGTAGACAAAATTTTGTCGTGTTGCGTATGCTAGGCGGGCTGGGCGGCCATGAAAACAGTGTTTGTCATCCCGGCTACATCGACCAATCCAGCGTTGTATGAGTTTCCGATTAAAATAGTCACGAACCTCTTTGTGCCAGTGTGGCAGACTGTGTCTACTTACTATCATTACCAACAACTTTGGATGATATGCGGAATCGCATAACGACTGCATTCGCGACCATCGACGCGACCAAGCTGAATAAAGTGTGGAGCGAACTGAACTATCGCCTTGACATCTGCCGTATCACAAAAGGAGCACAAATATCGAACATCTATAATACGGTCGTCAATTTTGAATACTTTCGGTTACTTTTCATGTATAACAATGTAACCCAGTTATGTTTCGAAATAAACGCTTCGGAAACCTGATGATTCTTTTTTGTAAAAACCCTATCCATTCTGTAGATTTATTTCGAGCTTGAAACCATTTATAAATTAGTTACCCGACTGCTATTGCTTTGATTTTATTTAATAATGAACCAGTTCTAGTTTAGAAGCGTGTGTCACTCAATTACACATGAAATCATCTGATAAACAGTGTCATGTCAATGTCGCAGTGTTGCCATGTCGTGAAATTAAGCTGATTCGGGCCTTTTTCACTACTGCAGTGCAGCTTACTAATCGCTCTCAACTATGTTTTTAATTGATCGTGACTTTATTTGTTTAACCCTAGTTAACTAAACTGTTTTCATTGTTTCATAATAACTACACCTTCGTCGAGCGGACTACGCAATGAAAGACTGAAATATAATGAAACATATTTATTTAAGGTAGGAACTTGTTACATGGCACAAAAGTAAAGTTTATAATTAACAAATTAGATACAAAATAACTATAATTATATCAGTCTACACAATGACTACACATGTCAACATTGTGCGGGCCACAAATAGCCTTTCTACATCTGGTGCAACGGTGTTTGGTCATTCTCCGAGCCTTTGACGGACACAGGTAACAAATTTTACGCGCATTAGACGTAGATGGAACTGGAGTTTCTACTGTAGAAGATTCACCAAGAATATCCTCAATCATGACCCTTAAATTACGTCTCAAACTCACGGTCTGTAATCGTTGTCGCAGCCAGGGCTCCATGAGTTGATCTCCTAACTTCATTATAAAATCACGCCGACTCATTGGTTTTTTCTTATTCCTCACGTTGTTTGACACGTAAATAGCATAAGCATTGATTGAAGATAGATTAAGCATGTTATAGAAGATACACATAGGCCATCTCATGGTTTTTCGATTTGTGCTCATATTTGAACACATTTGGTCAACAGTGTCCACTGCCCCTTTCGTGCTATTATAAAAATAAATTATTTCCGGTTTTCCGGTTGTTTCATTAATGCCAGGTTGATCATGAATGGTTGACAATAGAAAAACAATTTTGTTGGACTTGGCTTTGTATGAAACTAATGTCTTATCACCATCGTAACAAAACATCGAAGTACCGATAGAGCGAGATTTGAAATTTTTAATGTTTTTCGGAATTTCACGTTTATTGCTTCTCAATGTTCCCACTAAAGTCAAGTTATACGGTGAAACCAGTAACTCATCAGCCAGAGATACAGACGTGAACCAGTTGTCCATTGTTATGTTACGATTGGAGCCATGAAGACTCGAAGTTATTTCTTTTATAAAAAATGAAGCCAATGGTTGCTTCTGCGGATCAGTTCCTTTTCCTAGGTATGGAATGCAATTTATGATGTATTTACTATTAACGTCAGCAGCCATAACAAGTTTTATTCCATATTTGTTAGGTTTGTTTGGAATATACATTCTAAAAGGACACCTTCCGCGAAACCCAACAAGCTGTTCGTCCACGGTTATGTATGATCCCGGTGTATACCACTTTAAAAAATTATCAATCAATTTTTGCCACAGTTCTCGTATATGTGTAAACTTGTCGACTGATTTTCTTTCATCTCTTGTTTGTTTGTCGTCAAAACGAAGACATTTTATAAGAAAATTGAATCTTTCAGCGCTCATACAGGCCTTGAAAATAGTTCCCGATCTCTGAGTATTGAAAAGCATGCGAGTCGGCAAGTGATTGCTTTTCACAGCCGCTGAATTAAATAGTAAACCAATTAGAGCTCTCATTTCTGTAAAATCAGTCTGTGATATGGTGTACGAATCATTTTTATATTTATTTTTCCGAATAAGTATCTCTGCGTTAGTAAACGTAACAATTTGTTGCAGCATTTCATTAGTAATAAAAAGAGAAAATAAATCTATTGGGTCTACTGATTCCCTGGCTTCTCCCTTTGGTCCCGGTATAAAATGTACTATATTTCGCCTCAAAGTGCGTGTAGTAGCTGACCTAGGTTGAGTAGACCATTTATGTTTATTTTTTCCAAACACAAAACGAGAAGTGAGCTGAACAATACGGGGATCGGTATTTCGATTTGAGTTATTTGGTCTAGGTACCGTAATATTTTCCGAAGAAGAATCATCTGAATCTATAATTTGGGTTCTTTGTCTCTTACTTGGCTGTACGTTAACATCACTATCAGACTCCGAGGACTGAAGACTGCAAGAATCGGAATCGCTGCTTGTGTTTTCATGAACTTCTGTCTCTAAAATGTCTTCTGTTTCTGAAGCTGAGTTGTCAGATCGCTCTTCCTGTTCGCTTTCAGATTCTGCCTCTAGCCAACGGGAAATTTGCTCCTCTTGACTTCTCTAATCCATCTAGAATAGAAACATACCAAATAAATAAAGTAAACGTAAGTATCATAAACAAAAAAAATCTACAATTTCATGATTTCCCAGTTATCAATAAAAATAATAATAAAAATAATAATTAGCAGTAACACTTTACTTAAATGTTTGTAAATAAATCAATAGAAAGCAGATATGCAACCCACAAAACGAAAAAAAATAGAATATGTAATCTACATACCTTGGCAATAAAAGTGTCGATATAACTAAATGTTCGTTGAGCGGGCGACGGGATGGTCGTAGATCACGTTCTATTATGCGTGTGGCCGCAATCGCGTCACAAGATGCACTATTTACGCAGTTAGGAAGGTAAAAGCAGAGTCAAGGTCAGGGGGCGGGGCGGTGTAAGTGATTTCGTAGTCGCCTCGACGAGCTATTAGTTATCTAGGGTAATTGAATAGCGGAATAAATTAATTCTATTTTAGTCTATTTAACGTGGTTTTAAATAGGTTGGGCTACAACGTCTCAAAACACATATATTCACATACTGAAACAGCACGGGCGTAACAGCGTTTGTGTTGTAAAAACCGTAGTTTCGCGATAAAGAAGGGGGTGAAATGTACGCGGCCTACTTCCGAGGAAATTGCCCCCATTATGTAAATGCACTTAGCTACTTTGTACGGCACTCTATGCTTAAACTGGCTCCGTCTTACGGGGCCTAATGATACACTACGTCGTGAGTCGAGAAACGTTCTAGTATCCTCTTGTTGCGATTGAAATCAGTTATAAATGCATGTTTTAATATTTTCTTTTTAACCATTTAAATGCGAAAACAAAATAGACAAAAAAGTGTATGCGTCAAATCCAACGCACGATTGGAGATTACTAAATAGGTTTCTTGCTATTTTTTTTTATATTATATAAATCGTTAAATCAAGTCAAAAGTGACTTGATTTAACGATTTATACATAGAAAAATGGTTAAAAAATTATTTGTAGAATAAACTTTTGTTAAAAAAAATATTTTCTTGGGTCAGTGCATTAATCGTAATTTAAACAGCCGCCATTTTCACGCGCTTTGAATGACGTCACATGACTCGCCACGTTACTATGGGTGAATCTACATACATATAATATTACCGGCAAACGCATGGCTTCATGTCATGTGACGTCACAACCAATGGGAAGGCGCTCATTTTGCTTTGAAATTTACTTTCGTTAATGCATAATTTTTAACCGAAAAAAAAATATTTCTTCAAAAATAATAGAATTTATCAATTTCAACGAATGCTATCAGTTTATTACATATTTGAAGAATATTTAAAGAAATATTAGATTTTTTGAAATTACATGCAAGAAACCTATTGTCTTTGAACAGGCACAGAAAATAATAAAATAAACTTCAAGATAAAAGTGAAGGTTGCGCACTTACATACATACATACGGCTTGCTGTAGCAGCTTTGTAATAAAAACGGCACTTATGCATGTATCAAAATTTACAATGCTTTTATTGTTGTAAATGGTGTTGTTTTGTAGGTTGTCCTCAATAAATAGAATAAAATCTATACTACATATAATAAAACTGTAGAGGTTGTTGAATGTCTGTACATAGGAGAAAAATGCTTAAAGCCAAGTCAGGGGGACGTAAAAAGAGGAAAATTATAAAAAACTTTTTTTAATTTTTGTTTCTCTGTCTGTTTATCTGTTTGTACGGACTAACCTCTGAAATGGCTGGACCGATTTCAATGAAATATTGCATGGTAATACCTTATTTCCCTGGTCAACGTTTTAGATATATTTCATTCCGGAAAATTAAAGGGTTCCGGTGGGATAGTTAAAAACCATAGTAACTTGGTCATCTTAGTACACACTTATGTACTTACCTTATACTTTATATTACCGCTCGAATTAAGTATAAATCCAATAAAAGTGACGGGATTCAGCGGGAAAAAAAATTGCTACGGATCCCTATTCAATGCGTGGCCTGACACACACTTGGCCGGCTGAACTTGAACAGCCCGTCATTTACTCGACGCCGACCAGCATTGGGATGATGTCCTAGCCGATGCATGCTTCAGTGCTAGTCCACACCGCTTGCGTCATTTATTTGCTGCATTACTGGTATTTTGTGGTGTTTCGTATGCTGAGCAATTGTGGCAAAAATATCAATAGAGATTAGCGGAAGACTTTTTTAGGAATTTCAGAAAAAATATTGACGATGACCTTATCCACAGATTACGAGATATTACTTTCAATCAATGCTTAGTAGCTTTACAAGATTTAGTTACATCTATGGGTGGTGATTCTCTCCCTCAGTATGGTTTGCCAGCGTCGACTATAGAAGGGGAACGTATTAATAGAGAATATGCTGCGGAAATAAATTATGATCCAGCTATTAACTAAGCTACGAACTAGCTTTACGAACCTGAGTCCACAGTCTTACTGTAGAACAGCGCGCTGTATTCGACCGTGTATGTCACAGTATTGACGATGCTATAGGAGAAATTATATTTATAGATGCACCCGGTGGTACGGGAAAAACCTTTCTCACTAAAATAATTTAAGCACAATTACGAGCTCAAGCCAAAATAGGTCTGCTGTGGCGTCGTCTGGAATTGAAGCCACTTTGTTACCCGGCGGTTAAACTGCTCTATAATAGTCTATAATAGTCTAACAGCGTGATAAAATCAAATACACGCGGACGAAGTCGCGGGCAACAGCTAGTATGTAAATAAAGGTGAAAGTTGACAGCTATAGGTTCGCACGAAAAACGTGACGATGTCATTCAATCACTAAATTTTACTCTTGATATTTCTTTCATAATTTTACTCTTGATATTGCTTTATATGAAACATCAATTCCTAAGGAGTAAACTCCAAAATTATGATGAAAAAATTCTTCTTACATTTTATTCGATCTTAAATCTCTCTAGAAAACTGGTTCAAACTAGGGTTGAGGCATAAATAATAACGAGCCACGTACGTGGATTAGCTATCATTCGATACTACCGGAATAAAATCCGTGTCGAGTATAATATGTATTACAAGCAAAACTAAACTTTATGTGTAAGTATTAACTTTTAAATTTATTCAGTCCTTCTGTTGCATCATTTACTAATCTGCAATTGGTTGTGCATGATTTGCGACCTAATTAATCACTTATCATCACTAGATGGCGTTAAAAACAAATGTTTTGTTTATGTAAAAAAATACACAGTATTGCTTACATTGAACAGCAAATAAAAACTATTCTTGGAAATAAAAGATTAAAATAAAATTTAAAAAACTCCTCTTCATCATACAATTAATCGGTAAATGAGTAAATTTTAAGGTAAATTTTAAGACCGAATTATTGAAGAATTATCTATAAATGCGAATACCTCATTCAGTTATTGATCAGTTAGGGTATGAATATTACCTAATACATCCCACCTCAAATTCAGACACTTCGGATACTGGATCGCTTACCCCATTTTCATACTGCTAATAAACTGAGGCACTTATTTTATTAGCAGTATGAAAATGGGCGAACTACGTCGTAGTGTCCAATTTAAACATCTTTTTGAACTGAAAAACAAGACAAATTCCTTATATTATTTTGCTATAAATGTGTTTTCATTCTTTAATTTTATTTTTCGAATTCACCAAGATGGATTGAGTTGTTAGTCAGTTTAAATGACTGGCGTTAACTATATTAACTGTGATGGCTATAAGTATTATTATTTTACACTCCCGCAAGGAGACTGGATACTTGTCTGTATCATTTTATAATATCATTTTTTTCACAATTTGTTAAATAACTCTAAAAAAATTCTAAAGGTTCGTTAAACGAGTTATACTAACATTTGGAATCCGTACGCAAATTCCAACAATCGATCACTTGAAATACCCATAAACGGAGCTTAAAAATTCGAGTCAAAATGAAAAATTCAATACAGAACGAGAGCAATGAATGGGAAATCTCGGAAAATAAAATACGGGTGAACGGAACGCTTGCGTATTGTTAGCTAAGAGGGCCAACAATGCTCCGGGTGGCGGTGAATAAACAACCAGGGGCAGTGTTGCCAAATTCCGTATAGTAATACACAAAGTGTAGATTTAGTGATTTGATGGGACTTCGTGGAAAAATAAACCTGATTGATTTTTTTGTTAAATTTGTAGTAATTGTTTATAATACCAGCGCTTCTGCGTCACTCTGTCCATTTTAGAGTGATGCAGACGCAAATGCTGAGGCAGGGTCCGAATTGGCGTCGCTGTATTTTATGATATGTTAGTGTTTAAATAAATGTACTTTTTGTGTTTTTCTTTTAAATTTAATTTTTTTTTGTAATTGTTTTTTGTATTAATGTAATGTGCTATAATTTGTTATTTGCGAAGCCAATAAAGGTATTTCTTTCTTTCTTTCTTGTTTTATTTATTATGGGTAACGATCCTTGAAAAAGCCCAAAAAACTATTAACAAATGCAATCCATGTTACCACTATAATTAACATACTTTTAAAGGTTGTTTCTCATTCTTCACTGAATAAACGGTATCTTTGTAATGATTATTTTGGTAATAAAAAATCTTACGGATGACAATATTTATAATTTTTTATTTAAGTGGTTCCGATCTTTTCTTAAGAATTTAATTTTTAATAATATTATGCAATAATTAAAAATATAACAAGTAGGTAACACAAAACAATAAAAAATTATTGTTCAAAAAGTTTTTCTAAAAAATGGAAAAATTAACTAATATAACGAGTAAAATCCATATTGTGGAACGCGTCTAATAATTTAGGAGGTGATTGCCATACATCTCTTTGTGAAATAGGCAGCGAGTTTTTCAAAATGTGAGATTTTTACTGCGATTTGTAATATACACAATTTGTAAGACATTTGGCGATTTTATAAGAGTTTTGGCACATGAGTTTCTTGCCCGATTCTTCTCATGTTAGCCCCTACGTTCGGAATCGGGTCGGCCGTGGCGATTACATGCGCGGCATCAACTCCGTGGATGTACTTACCACAAGCGCACGGGCTATCTTTATTATAGAAGAATATTTTCTTGATTTTGTAAAATTGACGATTTTAAGTGCCTATGAAATAAAGTTATTTTGATTTTGATTTTGATTAATGCTGAATTGTTCAGCGTATCTATAATAAGGATAAGTGTAACTATTCCATGATAAGTCACAACATAATTTTATGCGATTAAATGGAAAACCTGATGTGATAAGTAATAGGGACATAATTAGGGCGAGTATGAAGACGACATTTCATTGCAACTTTTTTTTGACTATTACTGGCTAATCAACAAGTTACAGGAAATAGATTTAACTTCAAACATATATCAGTAACACAATTATAGATACAAGGGTGCAAAAAAAATCTTTTCTCGTCTTTTGCTGCAAAGACTCTCTGTTCAGATTGTTGTATTATCAATAACGAGTATTTTACATATATTCCTGGTTATAGTAACACTTTATGCGGCTAATTAATTAGTACATTTTTGAGTATTGTATTCTGGCAACTCTCGTAGGCCGCCCCTTTGATTCAAATTTGGATACTTTGTTCGTCTCTCTTTGTGCAGTTACGATGAGTGGGAGTTGCGACTTTTTAAATGGGGTAACGACTCCCCCAAATGACTGTTTTATAACCAATTGCGAGCCTTGGTCTCTCATCTTCGGTCTTGTTTTTTGTGTTAATTTAAATTATATTAGAAAGGTTAATCTGATTGATCAAATTTATTTGAATTATGAAATGTGTAAATATAACAATACTCTTTATTATTATCTTTTAGATTACAAAATTTAATTTGAGAGATCTGTGCTAAAGACTGGAATTTAACTAGGAGACGTGTATTACAGATTATCAACCTCCTCAGCTCCGAAACTAGGTAGTATTAGGGATAATTTGGTGTCATATGTGCGATACTGGCAATAAGTTTATACTAAATGAGTGACTTGTGTGTGCGTGTACGTTTGTGCTTGTGTGTATTTGATAAACGACTGTTAACCGATTCGTTGCTACATACAATTACAGAAACGAAGGCTACGAGCTTGATTTACGTGAATAATGAAGATAGTTTTGGGTTTATTTCCCTAAAACTTGATTTGAAAGAGTTATCATCGATTCAAAAATGACACGGTTTCAGTGGCTAATGCCACACGCAAAAAATGGGATCAGCAACGAATCGGTTAATAGCATTTCAGTTGGGTCATATTCTAGCGTTTTGAGCTGAGCAATAGAAGTTCTCTTGGATTTAAATTTGGGTAGCAAATCAATATATACCCATATATTGATTTGTTTATTAATTTTATTATTCAAGTAGCTTTCTATATATCCAAAGATTGCATTCCACATTTTTCTTTTTTGTTAATAGTAAATTTGTAGTCGCTTGATCGATATCTCGCCTGATGGCAAGCGTCGATGCGATCTAGGATGTGACGCCTTTGCTAAGAAGATTTCACTCGTAACTTGAAGACCCTTAAATTGTATTTATCAGAAAACACAGACTCAGGCAAAGAGTCCTTTAAAACCCCCTTAACGATAATAGTGTGGCAATAGTTTACATCCTCTGGTTGATTTTTTCAAATCTATAATCTAAGATCACAAATTTGTTGATTGTCTGTCCGCTCTTTTCCATTGTATCAATAACGTTACCATAGAAACGCGTTAACCGCAAGTAGTTCATCAACCGGACGTTTGATGGCGCTAACGGAAAAATATTTAATAAAAGAAAAAAATTAAAGAAATTTGTCCACCCGTGCAAAGCCGGGACGGGCCGCTAGTGGTTAGAAAAAATTGTAACCAAATAGAAGACATCAATAAAGGCCTAGTCAAAAGCACCCTTAACTTATATGAAAGATGTGATGAGAGCTGAATAAGAGAGAGATGTATTGAGATGGCGTGATTTTATGTATGTATGTTAAAAAATTGAGTTCATCTTAATTCTGAGAGAAAACTTCACAGACAATAAAAGTTTTCATGTTCTTCTTCGGAAGTTGTACACTGCCGCATTCAAAGATTGTGCACTGAACGGAAATTAATGGCGCATAAAGGTAAGTGCGGCATTAGAGGTCGTCGTAAACTTGTCTCTGGATGCATTCTGCTCGTAATCTACGCGCACATGCAACCGAGCGGGTTTTAAGTAGCTACTTGTTGGCAAGAAGCTATTTCAAGTGTCAATTTTGTTTTATTGGTGCTGCAATTAGTGAACGAACAGGCGTTATGATTTATTTATTATACTGATCACCAACAAGGTTGTAATACAATTATAAATCAAATACAAACTTAATAATTACTTGTTCAAGTGAAACCTTAATTAGAGGTGATGCACGAAATAACAACTTTACCATAACAAATTTACGTGGTTTTACAGGTAAAAGAAAAATGAGAATCCCATAGTAATATATTATACTTAGTAAACTACAGACCGTTCTTTAATATTCACTTTTTAAATTTTGAAGGTTTGCTTAGACAAATAGATTTTAATATGTTAAAGGAATCGGTGTCGGATTAGTCGACTTTGACAGTGATAATAATAATAATAAAATGTCTTACAAAGGTTTCTTAAAAATTTATTTTTTATTTAGACTAGGTCTCTATTGTGGAAATGTTTTTACTGGTATAGCTGGCAACGTATAATATGTTTATGGGAAGTTGTTGATTACTAATGATAAAAATATTTCTGTAATTTTGTAAATGTTGTCCATGTACACTTGATGATGTAATTGTAAAAATAAATGATATAATTATTAATAATCTTAATGTGAGGATTCAACTGTAATAGATTACATGCAGTGGCTACATTATTGACAAAGGTCAGATAACAATTAACAACTTTCGATATTATCTAAAAAATCTAAATGTACCAAAAAAGGAATGCAAAAGCTGTCCAATTATCCATAACGTTTTTCTTAACGAAACGTAAATTCTTAACGAAATTACCTTACACATCTACGAGTATATCCTCCGAGTCTATGATCCAGTTCAGTAATTCTGATTTAAGTTTGTGCTCAGCTTTTCGAAAACATAATCTAATAATATAGTGAAGATCATTGATTCTGCTATAAATAAGGGGCTACATGAAAGGGGAAAACGCTTAAGAAAAGTGGTCTTTATCTTTGGAAGAGGAAGTCTTGGATAGAATGGAATAATGGAAAAATAAAAAACAGGAGCGATCAATTAATTATACTAATCTATATTTTTATAGATATATAAATTTTGATAACCGTTTGGTACAACTAGCAATCCTGCAGCCTGTTTGTGCGATTTATACGAGTATTTTTTTAATGGGTTTGCTTTTGATCCCAATTAAGCACTGGGACCAAGATAGGACCTACGATGGAGAGAGCTAACCCAGAAGGTGCCTATTCACCCTGGCTCTGAAGACGAATGGGTTATATGTACTCGGAAACTCAGATACAGGGAGGCAGTGACACTCCATTGTTGTATGCATTATATTAGATATTGAGTAACGCTTTTTGTGACAGTAAGGAATAGCAGCCAAGGGTGGTAGCCCTCAGTTCATCTGGATACCCGAAGGAAGAAAGGTGATGGCGGTATGAGCTCATGGAGCTCCAAGCACACTCCTGGATGGCTGGACGTATTTTTACGGGACAAAGATATTATAAGGAGCAACTTAGATTCCTTAGTTCCTGTAAAGGCAGAATATGACTGAGCTATCTGTATATGCTTGTTCTGAAACATATTACCACCTGTATTCCCAGTAAAGTATATTTGATTTCTATTATTGTATGATTAAAAAGAAAACGTCTAATAGAAGGCAAATGACGAATAAGAAAAATACTGGAAAAAAACATCTCGACTCACAAGTAAATTCTCAGTCGGTGATCGAACCCGCAACCTTTGGAAGTCCGATGCAATGCTCTTCCAATTTTTTTCCAGTATTTTCTATTACAATAATTATAGTATAAAACAGCATTGAAAAAATGCAAATAATATATAAAATTATAGAACTAAATGGTTGTTTCATCTTAATCGATTGGCCAAACATTTGTAAAAATATTTCTCTCAAATATGAGAGGATCTTCCTCTCATTCATGAGACAACGCTGGCCTACAGCGCGAGCCATGTCTATTTTTCCAGTATTTTTCTATTCAAATAATCTATATAATATAAGATCTGTTGGTAAAGCGCAGTCGAGGTGAAAAGATGGTTTCTTAAAAGTAGCGTGCCAAATTGGATACTGACTGAAATAGAAGGAAGTGGAGAGTGTTGATGGAGGCATACATCAAACTAAAATGAGATGAAATGAAAACAACTTTATTCAAATGCACTTAAAAGAAGTTGTTTGGAATCGTCCAGCATTTTTACCTACCACCCATTCAGAACGTCTTTTAACTGACAGGAAGAATGCACGCAAGAAACTCGCCAGCTTTAACAGAAGTAACGTCATTTACAATATAATACGTCGTCACCATACATCATCCACAACAAAACAAAATTATTATGTTATGACAATACTTATAGTGTTATGATATCATTATTTGGTTGATTACAACAAAGTCAACAAGTATCTGTTTCAAGTAAGTATCCCTGAACATTGCAGTAACATACAGGGAATAAATAAGAAATTTAAGAAAGAACAGAATGTATGTTTATAGTAGAAGAAGACTTGATGATTAATATGAATAGTAGTTAATCGAAAATTTTTGAAGATTCAGAATGGATTCCTCAAGAACATTTCGCACAATCGAACATCGTTGATATACGAGTGGCGATAAATATTCCAAATATTTTTTCGTGACACAACAAATTCTGCGGCTTTCTTTGTCGAGACAAGTTGTATCTGTATTTTATTTATATCCTTTCGCAGCGGATTTGAATTCAAAGTTCTTTGCGACACTGGCACGATTTCCTTCAATGAAAACTGTTTGAAATATTGCTAAGCCTACTTATTTTTTGTTAGACATCATAAAAGTAACAAAATTTGTGTAAAGTTTTACAAGACCCCTATAAACTTAGAAAATGACGACTGATTTGGCCTAGCGAGAGTGACCCTAGCTATAGCCAATAGCCAAACGGACGCGGGTGCGAGTCACGGAAGGGGCGAATGTTTGTGTGATAAAAACGAGCATTCTTACCCGAACCATGGGTCAGTCCGCAATGTTGCTCGAATTGTGAAAAATAAAACGTCGGACTCTTAGATAAAAATGCCGTTTTCTCGCTAAATAATAAAGCTAGGACCAAACAAAAAATATTACCGCAAAGCTGATTAAATAAAGAATCCACCGCAGAATATTTGGATCTCTGTGACTGAAAAATTAATTGTAATTAAAATTGTAGCAATTGCCACCGTAGACTGACAAGTGGTTATACATTATTTTCCTGTGATCACTTTAGACAAGGCTATTTGGTGTGAATGAAGAATATAAAATATTATTTAGTTCTCACACTTCTACTCCTACGGCAAATTTAAATAAAACCACTATAACCGGATTTACGACGTCATTATCCTTTATTTACTATTTTATGTTGATGTTTTGATTCTATCACAGGAGCAGTGATCATATGGTGATTAAGGTAAAGGACATCATACATGTCCTACTATCTTCTACTTTTTACCCTGTGAATTATAACAGGTATAATAGAATAAAATAAATGTTTAACATTTTAGTCGGGTACGTTTCTTACTACTCAATTCATTTAAGATGGAGGTGATCCCTCTGTCCGAATTTATATTTCCAGCTCTTCTCTGAAGTGTCTTGATTCCCGAACTGGTGGTAGACTTATTGTAATGTAGAGATAATATATAAAATGCCGAATAAAAATAATTGGATAGTTAAAAATGTACATGTATGACGACCATTACTTTAGTCATTCTGTTATGAATGTTAAAAATATAAAAAAAACAATATTTGGCGTTAACTCCTTGGATAATTTGCACAAATTTCATGATTATTCTTGACCATATTGGATTTTCAGGTATCGAGGACCAGGAAACAGTTTCAGCAGACAGTTTGTCTTCATAGATGGGGTCATCCAGATCAGTAAAACCACTCTTCTGAATGTTAAGTAATCATATACCTATTAGGATTTGAATTGAGGAATTTACAATCCAGATTGTTTTCCATAGGTCTCTACTACGAAGATTCCCTGCAAGTATATTGTGTAATACCCATAAGATTATGAAAGGTATCGAATACTCCTATTTCAGATCACATCCACGACGAACCCGTAAGTCCCTCAGGGCCTCGCAATATCGTGACGCGTGTTCCATTAATATTGGGTGAAACAGGTTCTGCAATATTGACACGTCCAATCAAAAAGCTTTTATTTCCTTATATTTTTTATTTCATTATAAGGTAACTTGCATCGATAGCAGTAGTTATTATAAATATCATGTTCGGAGGACCAATATAGATAACATTTTTTATTGGAAACTCATTCCTTTTAGAACAGTAGAGCTACTTAAACATCATCAGCCTGATAATGTTCCTAATGCCAAGGAACAGGTCTTTTTGTGGATGAATAGACATTAAGGAGAATAGACCAGATCTCATCACGCAAATGTAGTGAGGATTTGAACATGTTAAAGACTGCAGAAAGACAATTGACTGCGAACGTGTTAACGTGCGTTTCAAAGCATTGAAGAGTTTGAGATAACAGTTTTTCGGCCATTTATCCTATGACCGGTTTTACGAAAGATGCCACTGCGCCATTGATTTTGTTCTATGAGAATTTGCAAACCAGTTATACGCTACGGTTTTAAAGCAGATTACTCTGCTTCATATTTATTTCATCACATATGTACGTGTGTACGATTAGATACACTACTTATTATTGTTATGAGTTTTAATTTAGTGGTGGCGGTGTTATGTTAGTGTGTCAATTAGAAAACGGTAGCGATCCAGCCTTTTCAGTTACACTCTGGAGCTTGTGAAAAGTGGAACTACTCCCGTTTCCACACACAAAATCACGGATTTGGTTAGTTTCAGTAGTCAGTGGTGGAGTGTCGTATTGTGTACCTAATTTACACAGAAATTTTGAGTTCCAAGAATGAAGTGGTTTTTTTTTTACAATTCTACCAAGGCTTATCTCATAACATTACCGACGGTCTTATGTTAAAGAACCGGAAGAGGCAGATCCTTTTGTGAAAAGTACGAGCAAAGGTACTCGTACTTAATATATTTCTATTACATATCTATACATATATGACCTACTTATACTTACACAAAATATTCGGAGCGTTCACTGTAATTTAGATAACTTCCTAGTAACCATAGCACAACTGAACTCTAAACCGGACATAATTATTTTAACTGAGTGCTGGTTATGTGACTATAAGCCTTCACCTAATATAATAAATTATACTCAAGTTGCCTCATCTGGAAATATAAATAGAAGTGATGGTGTAATAGTATATGTAAAGGACAACATTTATGTGATTTTTAAGGAAAAAATCATTCAAGATGCTTCTTGTATACAAATACAAATAGAAAACATAAAAATGTTGGCAATATATCGCTCACCATCTATTACTAATGCTGATAATTTTATTGAATCACTGAATTTACACCTTGGATCCATTGATCAAAATAAAAAATATCGTATTAATGGGGGACATTAACATTAATACCTAGTGATACAGAGCAGAGCTTCAAACGCAAGAATAGGTTTAATTACCTAAGTATGCTGGCAACTCATAGTATTATGATGGGACATAGTATACCGACCAGAGAGAAAGCTTCACTTGATCATGTTATGATAAAGTTAGATGTGAATAATGTATCTGCTTATGTGGCTGTTTTAAACACAACAGTAACTGATCATGAAATGGTCTTACTACACCTCACAAAGCTTACCGGCAAAATCCACTTTAAAAAATCTAAAACAGTGGTAGATTACAATAGTGCACTGCTGGATCTAAGGAAAAGGGATTTAGCTAATTTAATGGTTTTAAATAATCTGGAAATAGTAACGTTTAAACTAATTTACTATATCACTGACTCTTTAAACGAAAATACTAGGGAGATAAATATTCCAAAGAGTAAGCGCATCCTAAAACCCTGGATAACACAAGGGATTTTGAGATGTATCAGACACAGGGACCGATTTTATCACAGACTTCGCTCAAAACCGAATGATGAGATTCTAAGGATCACCTATAGAAGATATCGAAATTTTTGCAACAATCTAATAAAAAAGTTAAAACGAAACTATGAAAGGAAACTGCTGCGAGACTCTTCTGGTAACCCCAAAAAACTCTGGAAAAACATAGCGAATATAACCAACCAAAGAAAGGCAGCGTCTTGTAACTCTAAGCTTCTTAATAAGGTGTAAGGGGTATGGCCTTGAACCTTTTTAAAGACTATTTAAAAGATAGAACTCAAAGGGTAAAAATAGGTGATGTAATAAGCGAGAGAGCTCTTATTGCATATGGCGTTCCGCAGGGTAGTGTCCTAGGCCCAACCTTGTTCCTTATTTATATTAACGATCTCTGCAAGTTAAAGATGAAGAACACCAGAATCTTTTCTTATGCGGACGACACAGCTGTAGTTTTCACCGGAGAGACTTGGGACGAAGTAAGAAGTGTAGCGGAGACTGGCTTGGCAGGTATCGCTGAATGGCTTAGGTCAAACTTGCTGACACTAAACACCTTCAAAACCAATTACATGTGCTTCGCTTTAACGGACAGAACCCAACCCTACAGTAATTTTGGTATCCAAATCCACCATAACAAACATGCAAAAACAGTTTCGTGTACTTGCCCCTCTATACAAAAAGTTGCAGTTACCAAATACCTAGGGATTACGGTGGATCAACGATTATCATGGCGATCTCATGTGGAAGTGGTCTCTGGTAGACTAAGAAAACTCATGTTTATATTCCAAATTCTAAGACATATAGCCTGCGAGATGCTACTAAACCAGATTTACGTCGCGCTAGCACAATCTATAATTAAATACTGTATTACAGTGTGGGGCAGTGCCTTAAAAACATATTTTCTACAGGTTGAAAGAGCACAGAGAGCACTTCTTAAGCTCATGTATTTTAAAAAGCGTCGATTTCCTACTTACAGCCTTTACACAATGACAGACTTGTTAACAGTGAGAAAACCGTATATTTTGCATACTGTTTAAAAAAAAAACACAAAACCTTGCAATTCAATGTTTCTGTACTAGAAAAGCGAAGGAAGGACAGAGTTGTTACCACTAAACGAACCCGTACTAAATATGCACATTGTCAATATGGTTATTAATCGTCCTATTTGTATAATATGATTAATAAGAACTTGGAAATATATCCAGTGACCTTACGCGAATGCAGAAAAAGATTATCAGCGTGGCTAAAACCATTGACATACGATGAAACTGAAGATCTCTTAAAAATAAACACCTAGCGTAACCATACGCTCACACTCATATACACATACACACACACACACACACACATGTAGTAATTATTAATATTATTAAGTTATTTGTATATTTATTTGGTATAATTATTCATTAGCACTAAGTACTTTGTGTTTTATTACTCACTACTTATGAAAGGGTGACTCCATCTGGCACAGGTGCACTATGCACTTAATAGAGGGAGTCAATCATAATGCTGTTACAATTATTGGTACTGCAATAAATATTTTTCATTTTCATTTTCATATATATTTATATATACATAGTGTCCATAACACAAGCCTTACAGTGCTTACTTCAGGCTAGGCTTATTGGTGTGAAATGTAAGAAATATTATAATATTTCTAGAAACTCTCGAATGGATCCCATGTTTATAATGATTTTGGTAAAATAAGCACATACAGTTACAGTAAAAAACAAGCGCACAATTGGAATACAAAAATTGGCAGAAATAACATTTTACATTATAGAAAGCCTACATATTGTTTCTCCGAACAGCACTACGGTATATCCAACACTCGTGAGGGATTGAAAACATATTTTATGCCTTCCACGTCATGCATACTTAAATTCTTTCACGTTATTACACGAGAAAATGGATAAAGTAGCCTTATTTTAAGGTTTTATTTGGTTATATCACACGTTACTCGGTCATTAGGTGTTCTTTTGTTAATGTATCATATAACACAATATAAAAATTTTGTACCGGCTGATTAATAGAGCTAAATAAATAGTTTTGAATAGACTTGAAAAGAAGACAGGATGGGACGTGACAGGATACGATGATATAGGACTGGACTAGACGGGATGGGACTGGACAGGAAGTGTTGGGATAGGATAGAAAGGGACAGAACAGGACATGACGGGGCTGCATAGAAGAAGTTAATAGCAAGTTTTAACACAACATAGTTGAACCGTGGTCATCGAGATCAGATAATAAGTTCGATAGATACATCCTGTTCTTTTGATATCAAAAACCCACACCCACAAACCCACTCAATCTTTTCTTAAATTAATCCATATATCACTATATATTAAAGAAAATATTTTACGTTTGAGGTTTTGAAATTTGCCTCACGATACATTGCATCAGTAAAGAAGAGTGGTAGTTTATACTTTGTTAGAGAAAACAGTTACAGTTTTACCATATTATTCATAAAAAAGTTTTATTAGTAATAAACTTGATGAATACAAGCATTTGTACCTGAGTATTTATATATATTACTATGAGTATTTATATTATGTAAAGCCCTCACAGTAATACCTATTACTCAAGCCTTAGAGTTAGTGCTTACTTTGGGCTAGGCTAATGATTGTAATGTAAGAAATATTGTTATTATCATTAGTTTTTGACCATTTTATAGAAATAAATATCAATATTTGTATGTTTGTTTCTAATGCGTTCTGAAACCATTGATTCGATCGCGATGAAACTGAGTTAAGTTGTTGTATGCATGATAGGGAAGATTTATATGTAAGTCAGCAAAAAGAGCATCGCAAAGTCGGGTGTAGCTTTTATTATTGTAAATTGCAGGTTACTTAACCAACTGGATCGTTACGTGTAAAAGTAGGTTTATTTATATGTGATAGGCGCGGAAGTTATAGAACTAAAGTAAATTATCATTTAAGACTTTGTAGTCAAATATTTCGGATGCATTTTTAGTAGCACTGGATGATTTCCTCAAGTCAAAAAATTCAGTAATACCAAAAGTGAGAAAAACACAGCCCTTATCGAGTTTTTGCCGACGAAAAAATACGAATTCATGGCGTTATTGTTAACTTCAGTCTATGAATGCATTGTAAATACCCATATTGAATATAAGGCATTTTGTCTTTTAAGGAGGATCAAGAAACTCATGACGATGTTTTTATAATAAGCTCAAAATCCTTGATCATAGACGGAATTCTATCCGTTTTTATAGGATACATTTCGGAGAGTGTGCATAATCGCACAACCTTGTTCCACCGTCCACATTGTTCATCGGACAACCGGTGTTAGCGCCATCTATTGGCAAATATAGTAAATACCTATCCCCGTTCCCACCCCCACATAAGACGGCGGCGCCAACGCAAGAAGACAAGAAATCGCATTTTCCGCAATCCGCTCAATTAAACGCCCCGGGGCTTTAAATTATCTCACGGTACGCGTGTGCAATTTTAACCCGGCGACCCCGCGTTGAAGTAGTGCAACGTCGCTGACGATCTTCAACTGACCTTCAACCAACTGAAGCAACCAACAGGTGCATTCTTTCCACTATTTCCCCTCCGAGCTGTCATAGATTTGCGTTTTTATTGCTCGCTTTGTGGCATTACATAACTAATTACCACCTCGCACCCCCAGTGGGAAATCTAGATTAGCGGCGTTACTAACCGGACTTACAAACAGGCGCCACCATTATATGGTTGATATATCAGTCACAATAAGCGTTTTGGTTCCAAAAGACTCTTTGCCTATCCCTGTCAAGTCACGAGTGAATAGGTATTTTCTAGGCGAACATATCTAATCTGATCGCATCGTCGCTTAACATCAGGCAAGATAACGGTCAAACGCCTATGTACTATAAAAATGCTAAATTTATTTTACATGCGTCTGTTTTGATTGATATCTTTCTAGTGGCTTTATAAATAAATATTCTGTTGAAATCGGAAGTGACGTCAGCGAATCCTGTTTAATATTCACCGTGGAGTACTGTTTTAAGTCAAGACACGACTACCAATAGTTGTTATGGCGAAGTCGCGCATCACGATGAAACCTCTAGTAAACAGAAACTTGGGTTAATATAATTATATATTAATATTCATTACGAGTCTGCCTTCCAGTTGACGAATGCTGTATCTGAGTTGACTGCCGATCCGACTTCTTATTTCATTTCCAACAAAAATATATCAAATGTTAAAAAATATTGTTAGTTCTTTTGAAGGCTTTATATGAAATGTATTATACTAACTGACGCGGACACGCGTTGCTGTGGCTTTTTCTTATTAACAAAAAATCATCGAAATCGGTTTCAATATCAGAAATTATAGCGGTCAGACACTATGACAAGGAATTTTTGTATATATACTAACTGACCTGGCCTGGCGTTGCTGTGTTAGAAATGAAACCTATCCTATACTAAGTTGGAACTAATCCAGTAAAATGAAAAAAAAAAAACATCAAAATCGGTTGAGTAGTTTCGGAGTTCATCGCATTCAAACACTGTGACAAGGAATTTATATATATATATATATTAGCTGTCCCGGCCACGCGTTGCTGTGCCGACTGCAGTGCCATATGCCGGGCTGATTTGTGAATCTAAACCATTCTCAGATCCCCTTGAACACACACAAAAAAATTCATTCAAATCGGTCCAGCCGTTTAGGACGAGTTCAGTGACATACACACTCACAGAAGAATTATATATATATAAAGATATATATATGTATATGTAGGCCAATGAAATAATCTTGATCGTGAGGGTGGAGAAAACTGCAATTCTTATCACAAATCGGTAACACAGTAGTATAGTTTTAGTTTCTAGGACGCGGTACAAACCACCTAGACTTTTTACATATGCTGGCATTTAAAAACCAACGGCCATCAGCGAACAGCCCTTTAGCTAACGGTCGACAAAGTAGGTCAACCTACCACAAATAGACCAATGTTGTATAAAGTGACTAAAATTCTATGTTAATTAATTAATTAAAAAGTGGCTTAACTCAAGATGCTGATTGAATAATCAGCGGAAAGTCCCCACAATAGTAAAAATAAGTGTTATCCATATAAGAGTCAAATAGTTCTTTTTTATTACTTCATAATCTACAATATGTTTGATTAAAATTTATTTATAAGCAAAAAATTTTTTTTTTAAAAGTGCGTTATTGCTAGGTTATATCAAATACCTAATTGAATTTCGACGTCATTAATCAAAGCGAGCGATCAAAATCAAAGAGTCAATATGAGGTAAAAATCTATGACAACGAATGTCAATATCACTGATATCTTTAACTTAACCACTGCACTTATTTGTTTGTTGTCATAGACTATGACGTCACACAACGCGCTATAATGGCGGGCGTTTAAAGTGCCCGGTTCGCTGAACTATTATTAATTACTCTTTATACGTTATAATATTTTTGGTGTTGAATATTTTTTTACAAATAATCTATAATAATAAAAAACATCATGCATATTTCCTATTTACTGTACAGTCTATAACACTGTAGGGGTTCCTCCATCGAAGTAGAGAATCGGCTTTTTTGCGCTGTATCTCCGCAGAACGGGAAACGTAGTGATATTTTAATAGATGGTATAGAAGTAATGTAAAAGTATATTTACATAAACTATATACGTTATACAAAGTTATTATCGTTTTATATCAGCTTAACTTATCTGTGTCCTATTGGCTTTTTATTATCTCCTGTATGATCCTCATCTAACTTCCTATTCAGTGTCCTGACCGGCACAGCCAGGAAACAAATACTTATGTTCATATGCCCCTACTGACATAGGAACACGGCACCTTTGGCGCAGAAGGTAAGATCGCTAACGTTGCACCAAGTGGCAGTCAATATTGTGGTACATTATGACCTCTTTATTGTGGTCACTGACCATTGTGGAGGTCATTGGGGGAGGTTTTTGTCGAGGCGTGTCTCTTGGCTGTCTTTTGGCTGAGACGAGACTACGATGACCTCTTCGTTAACGTACCCTTATGTAGTTTACAAATTCTGCTTCTGAGAAACACAACTAACTGGACTTAAAGACCTTTGGAAATGATCTTTATTTTTCTTTATTTATTTAAGGGACTTTTACACAGAGTACGTCAGTCCCATTGTACCCTAAGCTTTTCAGCGGCACATCATAAACGTGATTGAACAAGGTCTAGCCTGGCTGCATCCGATGCGGGATCCGCTAAAATACATTCGCTGTCTCTCGCTTTGGTTTTTGACACATTCCATCAACAAGTGTGACACACGCGTCATAGTTTGGTGATTCAGTTTTTATCATTAATTGGCAAACTTGTTAAATGGAAAGTGTCCGGACCGTAGTCTGTGTAAAAGATTTCTTTTAAAATGAAATCACGTCGCGTGAAAATCCGCCTCGTGCCTTATCTAAAAATCAATACGGATGACAATGTATTATACAAGAATGTAGAAGACATCAAAGCACCTGTTTGCGAATGGGTGAAATTTAATTCCTGGCTTTGAATAACAAACATCGCACAGACGCGGAGTCGCGGATTTAATGGAAATCGTCTTTGTTATTATTCGAATGTTGAAATGTAACTCATTTGGGCTTAACAATATAAACATGAATATCGTTTGTTAAATAATATTATGTCGAATGGGTATTTACTTTTCCATATTTTAACTTATTAATTTTGACGAGAATGATCTTTGAACTTCAATTGAAAACGGATGCTGTAGACTTATTTAAATATATTAGTATGTCCTGGTATTATGTTTAATTCCGGCATTATATACAATTATATACAACAATGGCCACATGTTTGTAATATAATTCTTATTGTATTTTATCATCTTTATATTTAAAATAACTGAAATGAAAATTACTAGAAGAAAGGCAAGTTGTCTGATGTGTCATGAGCAGTGGTCGGAGTAGGTATATTGAATTAAGGTCACTGACATCAAACGTATATGTTAATATGGATACGCCTCCGAGTTTCCGGATTATTATGATAAAAATACCGAAACATCGAAATTATTACATGAAACTAGTTAAAAATGTATCAATACTCTCAACGCTATGCTGCTAGTGGCGTAGATGGCCAGAATTTAATAGTAAAAAAAATTGGTTGCCTGTAAAGTCGATATACGGGCGAAAGTTTTACGTGACAACGACTTTGAGTGGTAAAATAATTTTAATGTGAATATTCATTCGTATAGTAGGAAGAAGGATGAAATAATAGTAACAATTTAAAACATTTATTTATACAAAGAATTATATTTAAAACATTAATTTATACAAAGAATCTCGCACTGAATTTCATATATCACCGCCTAAGCGAAATAGAAGCGCAAGACATGAACCGGTGTGTATGCCTATCTCTCTCACTCTCTCTCTCGCTCTGTCTCTCTCGCTCTTAGGCGGGCTAACCATGCCCGAGTGGAAGGGACGCGTGCCTCTCACTCGCTCTCATTTATAAAATGATATAATAATAATATTCATTTCAACACACGACATCCGGCAAACAGGGTCTTTTGTCCTCTTATGTCTATGCTCAACGCATCTGACCAATTAGAATCAAGTATCCTGGATGACTCATTGACTGTTTGTTCGAAAACAATGCTCGCACCGACATCCAGACCAAGTGGCTCACTCACTTATTTCGGTTCGTGGAGTGCGCTTATTTTATGTGTTGTGAATATCTTGACTTGACCCTGGCTTGTGTACTGTCTTCTGAAATCTACTTAAAACGACGAATTTGGCTTATAACTACGGACATCGATTTATTACTCTTGGATTGGGCCCATTTGAAGTTGTTTTTGTACGGGTAAGTTTTAATTATTTTCACTATTTAAGAAGGTTTTAGAACTTGGAAACAGTTAAAATATCACTTTATAGCAATCATCATAGCGCATGAGAGTCCGGTACGCACACCGCAGGGCTATCACCGCTTCAGTTAAAAAAATCACTTTATATGAAACAGAATTTCATTATCGACTTTACAGTTGTGTATGTATATATTGTAAATTTAAATCATTGTTTTAGGTGACATATAAATAAATATGGCAAAGGTCAAGGCTGAAACAGTGCTAAAGTGGTTATTGCACTATCCTGAGCTACTTTACGATAACGCTAGTGGCACTATATACTGTACAAAGTGTGAAAGTCATTTGAAAGCTGTGAATAGAGGCAACATTACCAAACACATTGAAGGCGCTGTACATCAAGGAAAATTTAAGAGACCGCAAGAGGAATTTTACTTCGACCTCATTAAGTTCCTGATTCTATGCAATATTCCTTGGTCGCAAATGAAAAATCCAGCGTTCAAAGAGTTTTTTCAGAAATATATGTGCAGTACTTGTTGTTGCGTTTGTACCAATCGTAAAGTGGTTGACGAATCACAGTTACGAAAAGTTTATTTGGAGAAGTTTTATAGGAATAAAATCAATTCGATTTATGAAATTAATAAAAATGAGAAACTATGGATATCGCTGGATGAGACAACAGACATTTTTGGTCGATACATAGTCAATTTCCTAATAAAACCATTGCATCCTAGTAATAGTGCAGGCCGGCCTTATTTGATTGCTTGTAAAATGCTAACAGCAGTAAATGGACAAACAATAACACAATTTGTACTGCAATGTCTAGAAAATTTATGGCAAAACACTTTTGAAGCGAAAGTTGACAATATTTTAATGCTTTGCACTGACAGTGTCGCGTACATGCTATCTGCAGGGCGAAATTTAAAACATTACTTACCTGAAATGAAGCATGTGACATGTTTGGCGCACGCTCTTCATCGTGTAAGTGAGCAGATAAGGTCAGAATACAACGATATTGATATTCTTATATCAAATGTTAAAAAAGTATTTTTAAAGGCTCCTAGTAGGGTAAACATTTTAAAAGAAAAATATCCTGACTTACCGTTGCCTCCGCAACCAGTCATTACCAGATGGGGTACTTGGTTACAGGCAACATCTTACTACGCTCAACATTTAGATAAAATAAAAGAAGTTTTATCCTGCTTGAGCAGTTCTGATGCTATAGCCATACGAAACGCAAAAAACATTTTGGAAAAACAAAATTTAGAAAATGATTTAAAATATATCGAAGAAAATTACTCTATTATACTACTAGCCCTAAAAGAGTTACAAAAACAAAATTTATCTCTAGCTGATTCACTTTTAGTATTTGATCAAGTAAGGGCTACGCTTAACGAGTGCAATAATGAGAATATAAAAAATAAAATAGAATCAGTTATGGAACGAAATCCAGATTTAGATACAATTAGAGAATACAGCGAGAGTATTGAAAAAAGCGTAGCAAATAATCAGAAACTTTATTTCAAATTCGCTCCATTGACATCTACAGATGTTGAACGATCATTTTCCACTTACAAATGGATCTTAGATGTTAAAAGAAATAGCTTAAAAATCGAAAATATTGAAAAAATTATAGTTATTTATTTTAATTGTATAGAGACAGAAAATCAAAATGTAGAAATTGTAACCGATGAGGATTAAAAATAATTGTTTTTAATAAAACTGTAATAATGATTATTTGTATTCACAATAAACAATTTTGTTTGCTTACATATGGTTTTTTATTTTATTACTCTATTTACCAAATTTTTGGAAACTCCGGTACATTCCGGAAGAAATGCATGTCCATGTTATGATATCATGACGCAAGTATCTAAAATCAATATACCTACTCCGACCACTGGTCATGAGGGACCGAACCCAAGTCCTTTAGTTTTCCGAACGAGTACTTTTCCAATTGAGCTACCAAGACCTTGAGCTTTAAATCTTTCCAAGCATTCCTTAAAGTGACGTCAGCGCCATCTCATCGTATTCTAAGGTACTTCTACCTACAACATCGAATGTAATACTTTCAGAACTATCTAGCAATTGATGAAGAAGAAACAAATTTGCTGTGCGCATTATAAAAGATGTTGAGAAACCCTTGGTGCGATACGTAGGAATAGCGACCAAGAAAGGGTGGTAACCTGCAGTCCGTCTGTTTGTTCGATAGAAAAAGGGGGGTGGCGATATGAGCACATGCAGCTCTTGAGCACACTCTCGAAAGCGAGCCATTCATAACGCATAATTTTAATTGACATACATTGCAGGTTAGGTTAGGTTAGGTATTTTTTTATTCATTACCAGCCAGCACGCTATTTCAAATTATGCCAAATGATGTTATGCATAATAGTATTATGATTTAAAAAGTTCTGCGAAAAAAGGTAGACCCCTCTCCAAAGTACAATCTGTATAAGACCGATAGACAGGCAACTTTGCGGCGATGAGCTAAGGTGTGAAGCTTGTTTTACACCAATTTTCTGACAGTAATGAGCCTTTAAGCTCGAATAAGATATTGTGGTTTGAACCGACTTTGAAAATGTAACTTCAATTTCAAGTGTCAAATTCAACGGTTTTAACGGTCAAAGGTCAAATTATTACATAATTATCATCGCCCTATAAATAAGAATAATGATTTTCGATTAAAATTTGGTGTACAATGGGGTTAGCTGCATGTGTGGTTATTGAAAATCACTTGTACATTTCAATATAAGATTTGATTATTCCCATCGTATTGAATACCGTCTGCACAATGTTCTTCAGATATTACCCTAAATTAAAAAAGTTCGATAATATCAAACCAATACTTGATGTGTCATCGGGATGACCTCTCTTTGTATCGGTTTAATAACCTGGCTTCAGAATAGCGGCATATTGATATTAATGGTTTCCAAGATTAACGAACTGTCGCTATTAAACATTTTCCTTGATAATCCGCGAGGGAAAGAATGGTTGGACCATTAAATCTGATCGCTTTTGTTCCCTCGGGCTTAATAAATCAAACCTGTATCTTCAAACTCTCCTTTAAGCGAGGGATATTTTTATACAGGTAAAATTTTACAGGATTCTAAACCGTATTTGCATTGATTGAGAGAGTGATTTGGTGTCTCGCGGGACTTATTTCGCTTTCTCGATTGTTTCGTGTTTTTGACTAATTGTACCTTTATGATTTCTTATCTCATACTTTTATGTTCACTTTTGGTTTTCTTATAATTCATTGTTAAACTTTGTTTTTTTTTACATTTATTTCATACGTTCACACCTAACCCATCCCAAAGTAAGCACTGTAGGCTTGTGTTATGGATACTAGGGTAACGGATATACATACGTATATCATGCATAAGTAATGTTAATAGAAATATATATAAATACCCATGACTTAAGTACAAATGCTGGTATTCATCACACAAACATCTGCCCCTTCCGGGACTTGAAGCCAGGACCTTCGGTGCGGAGGGTAGGATCGCTACCGTTACACCAAACGGTCGTCATATATAATAATTTTACGGTAAATACGGTTATCTGGATCTTTCTATTTATTAAGATATACCAACTTAACTACTATATACCCACACCAATTAGCCCAGACTAAGCACTGTAAGGCTTGTGTTACAAATACTACATTCAATCATGATACATGAAATATTACATCAAATTAAATATTCATTGTAAACCTTACTTTAGGTAGTTTTTTCTGAATTTTAAATATAATTTCATTATAAGCAAACCGTTAGTTTTCATGAGAAATAAATATTATTTACACCGAATAGTATTCATAAAATACTCACGTCTCAGGTACAAATAATCGTATTTACACAAACATATACCCCTTCCAGGATTCGAAACCAGGACTATTACGTAATTTTTTTATATTTGGCTTACTTTGGGCTAGGCTAATTGGTGTGAATGTAGGAAATATTTATTTATTTATTTTAATTTATTTATTTTCAATAGGATAACTAACAAAACACCACAAACAAAAGTACTAATATCTATCTTATTTGGTTTGTCCTAAGTGCCTCATCATTTTCTCATGAACATAATTTACGATTTTTTATGATAAATTTAAATATATTGTATTATTGTAAGTTTTAATAGAAAAATACTGGAAAAAGTCGATTACGCTAACAAATTGTTACAACCTTCGATCGATTTCATCTAATACTTTTAATTAAAATTTTACTATGTATTTTTTCTTTCTATCATTATGATCGCAATAACGCTTAATATAGAAAGCTATTGATAGAAAATAGCAAAACTGTCGTTAAATAATTATGAACTATATTAACTCTTGTTTGATTTCGATACATATGTACCTAATAGGCACCTTTTGGGTTAGCTCGTTCCATCGTGGATCTTTTTTGGCTCCCGGGCTTGATTGGGATCAAGAGCGAGCCCATTAATTTTCTTTGTTAAAATCCCTTTTCAGGTATACTTTGTCATTATTATAATATAATAATAATAATAACATTTATTTATTTCTCCTCACAAAGAAGCTACAATCAATAACAGATTTACACTTTATATATGTTGGTATGTGAGGAGCTGGTGTTTGATATGGGAATAACCTGTATTACAAATCACCAGGTCCCCGCCCCACGGATTAGTTTGGACAACAATAACAATATTTTTATTGAGCTTATTTAAAACTTGTTTGTGTGCTTATTTAAAACATGTGTTTGTGTGAGTGTGTGTGTGTGTGCGCGCGTGCATGCGTGAGCGCGTTCACGTGTGTGTGCATTTGTGTGTTTGTGCATTTGTGTGTGTGTGTGTGTGTGTATGTGTATGCATTTGTGTTTAATTAATAGGTTTTTTTTTTATTCATTTTATTCATTTTCTAAAACCATATTCTTTTAAAGGATTAAAGTAAGTTTTCAGTTAACCTGTAGCTTAATTTTTGCAACCAACCCTTTATTAGAGTCTTACAGCGGTTTTTTGGCAACTTGTAGATTGACAACAATCTGTTTACTTTATTGTATAATTGTGAACCTTGGTAGCAGAAGAAGCGGTGTGAAAAACTAGTGTTAAACCTTCTCCCATAACACACTATGTCTTTACGTCTTCTCACATTAAATTTATGTGGTTCATATTTAGTTAAAGAATGTTGTTTAAGTAGAGTTTGTAGAATAAAGAGTTGACGAACTGTCAAGACCCCACTCTTTTCATAAAGGTCAGAGGTTGGATGACGATATGGCAAGGATAAGCTAACTTTCAGAATTGCTCTTTGGGCTCTTTCAAGTTTTAAGAGAGCTGATTTAGCAGCACCACCCCAAACTAATATACAATATGAAAGTACAGACTGACAGAGTGCATAATAAACGGATCTTATTAACTTGTTATCTGCAATATGCCTAAGGTTTTTAAATATGACCATCAACTTACGAACCCTTGATGTGACCGTGTCGATATGCAAGTGAAAGTTGAGTCTGTCATCAATCATTACACCAAGGTACTTAACACACGTTGCTCTTTGCAATCTAGGGCATGAGCACGATTTGTCATTGTCACTGTTGCAGTTGTGAGATATAATGCCGTAGTTAGAGGTGTAAGAGCAATTGTCTCTAAGAGAGAAGGTCACGAAGTGAGTCTTTTCCACATTAAGACTTAGGACATTAGCTCTCAACCATTGTGCCACGAGATTGAACCCATTTTGAGCGTATGAAAAAACTTCATCCCAAGTATTCCCACTAAAAAGTAAGGCTGTATCATCAGCAAAGGTAACAACCCTAGCATTAGGAAGTACCTGCTGACACAAATCATTGATATAAATCAAAAATAGGGTTGGTCCTAATATGCTACCTTGTGGCACTCCGTAACACACAGGGAGCTCTTCACTGATGTACCTGTCAATCTGGACACACTGCGTACGATTTGAAAGATAATCCCTGAAAAGTTTCAACTGGAGGTCCCGAACACCAAGACTTTCAAGTTTGCTAATCAGAATATCTGCAGAGACCGTGTCAAAAGCCTTAGCTATATCCAGAAAAACTGCCACAGTTTTTTTATTATCATCTAAATTGTTTACAATAAAATCAGTAACTTCATGGACTGCATCAACTGTTGATTTTCCCGTACGAAAACCAAATTGAGCCTGAGCTAGCAATTTTTTTTATTCTAGATATTTCACCAATCGACTGTTGATAATGCGCTCTAGAATTTTAGACAAAGTTGGCAGAATCGAGATTGGTCTATAGTTATTGACACGGTCTCTGGCACCGTTCTTATGAATCGGGATTATTCTTGACCTCTTCAGTGATAAGGGAAAAACTCCAGTTGAAATGGCTAAATTACAAATGTGTGTGATAGGGGGCGTTAAAATAACGTTAAAAGTCCTAAGGATGTCAGCTGTGATTAAATCCAATCCCACAGCACAGTCAATTTTAAGATTTTTGATGAGAGAATCAACTTCATTACAATCAGTAGGTAATAACACAAACGAATTAAGGCTACTACTACAGTGCTTTGGGGTATTTGAACTAGAACTGAAAAGAATTTTTTCAGCCAATTGTTTTCCCATATTGGCAAAGAAAAAGTTGACGTCATTTATTGATTGCAATGGATCATTTTGAGAAAGTAATTCGGATGGACTCTCTGTATTCCTCTTCGTAAATGTGATGTCTTTAATAATGCGCCAAAGTTTTTTGTTATTATTTTTGGCATTTTGTATCTCTTGTTTATCATATTCTAATTTCACTTTTTTTTGGATAATGGAGCAGAAATTTCTATATCGCCTATAGGTGACTCTTAAGACTTCATTATATGGATCTTTTTTTAACTTTTTATAGAGCTTATTCCGGTTACGCAAACACCTTAACAGCCCAGGTGTAATCCAGGGTTTGATGATTCTTTTAGATTTCGAGACTGTAGCGGATTTTGTACAAGAAATAATTAGTTTGTGCAGAGTCTCAATAAAGAAGTTAGTTGCAACATTAGCATCACTCATTAAATACAAAGGGGTAAAATCCGTCTCTCTCAGAGCATTACCTAAACTGATCTTGTCCAGAATATTTTTTGTTTTAGGCGATTTTATTACAGGCTTAGTTGTTAAATAAAGTGCCACACTTTCATGATCAGTGACACAGGTTTGAAGTACAAGACACCGAGCTGATGACCTCGACTTCAACATAACATGATCCAAACATGTTTTATTATGTGTTGGAATAGTGTGGGCAGGCAACACTCCATGGAAGGCTAACATATCAAGATAAGGGGCCTTTCTATTATCTAAACTATCTTTTGAAATGTCTATATTTATATCACCTGTTACGATAAGGTTTTGAATATTTGAGTATTTTTGTAAGGTATCATTCAATGAATTAATAAAATTATCTGTATTTTTATAACCTGGGGGTCGATATATCGCAAAAATTATGGTGTTGGAGTTTATTTTTATACTTAAACAATTAGAATCTAAAACAATTTCTTCTTGATGAACTATGTTTAACGTATCCTTGAAGAAAACAACTACACCCTCATTTTGTGTGCGATTGTTAGCGGTTGCAACTTGTTTGTAACCCTCCATGGTAGGTATATTTGGGGTACATGGAAGCCAACATTCCGTTAGCACAATACAGTCCCAGTCTACGTTACAACCACAAAGAAAAGGCAAGAGTCCATCCAGATTACACTTAATATTATACTTCTGATATTCTGATGAAACAATTTTAAGCATTCACCCGAATCTAGTAGAAGAGACTGACAATCATCCATATCGCACTTTAAAGATTCTGCAACACTGTACAAATCAAGGTCGCTTTGTAATTCACTAATCTTATCCAGTGATGCCATTGAAATAGACTAAATGTTCCGGAGCTAAAGTATAAACTTTGCAAGCAAATAAAAAATACATTATAATATCACCTAACAATATATAGCTACGACGATATTTGCATGAACCACAAAAATCCACGTGTAAATAATAAATATACAAATAAATCAATATGTAAATTGTATAAAATGAATGTTTAGTTTTATATAACAAGCAATGCTTGAAAAGTGTATAGTGTGAAAGCATATTGGGTGTGTAAGTGTGTAAAGTTATATAAAAAATATTTTTATTTTCTATTAAAAAATTACGGTTATTAATAATTAATGCGAGCACAATCATAAGTATGTGATTAGTAAAAATATCGCAAAATATAACACCTAACTTATAACGTTTAAATTTAGAAAAACTTATTAGCATGCGAAATTTTAACATTGTGGTAAAAAATAAATAGAAAAATGAAAAACGATACGAAATAACCAATAGCAGTCATGCAGGAGTCCCTTGTTTCTTGAGCTCAGTTAGGATGGCTTCTTCGTTGACTAGAATATATGGCGAACCTTCACTCTTTCGTAAAAATATTTTTCCATATGATGTCCAGCAGAAGGTATATCCAAAGGTTTTTGCAAAGTCACGAGCTAAGAAAAACAAGCGCTTTCCTTTTGGAGTGAGGCTTTCAGAGATATAAATCGGTTTTTTGGGGCCCTCTATTCCAATTAAACCCGTGTTTATGTTGTCTACTTTCACTTTAAAGCTGAGTCTTTTAAACTTATTTATTATATTTTCTTTTGTAATAACCGACGTGAAGTCAACCACTATAGTTGAGCTCACGTCCTGTTTGGCACCAGATTTGGGGCTGATCCGAAAAATATCCTTTATTTCCGAGTTTTGGACTTGTATATTCAAAGGTTTGCATAAAGTTTTAACCAGTTCACATAGTGTCTGTTTCGATTCATTTTGTTGTCTCGGGATACTTCTTATTTCTAATTTCGTTGAACAGGACTGCCTTTCAAAATTTTCTAATTTACGTTCAAGTAGTTTAATATATGTTTCCTGGTCTTTACGTTCCTGTTTCATACACGTTAATTGCTTTTGGATGTCATCATATTTATGTGATAATGTCTCTATTGTGGTGTTAATTTGGCTATTTTGAATCCTTATATCATTTAGTGTGGATTCCAAATTTTTAAACTGATTACTCTGTTCCAAAACAAAATTATCAAACAATCCACGCATTTCATCCATAAAACTTTGCAATTCATTTTCGCGTTTGCGTTTAATACGCCCCGTAATATTCCTTTGCGGGTCAGATGCATATCCAGTAATACTTTCGGTGTCGGTCTCTGACATATTAATCGGTTTCTTTGGCGGGGTGCGCTTGAGCGGCATTTAAGGGTTTAATGATTAAAAGTTGAAAGCGTTTTAAACTTAACGTCACTTATGTAAGCGACTTTAAGCAGTAGGTACCAGACGCACCGTCTATAAAGTTACCTCCTCCGGTTATTGAGCAGTGGCGGGTAGCAGTGGCGGGTAGCAGCGGCGAGATCGTCTTTACACACGGATAACGGGCTGCAGTGGGCGGAGACCGTGCCGTACGCGTCTCTCACTAAATCTCACAACGTCACTCAATATTGACCGACTTTACGTTATGCGTTCCTAATTTCGCGTTCGTTTTAAGGGTGATAAAATTAGTTTATTATTTAATTAAAACGCAAGCGGTTTGTTAAAAACACGACTGAGCTCCTCAGCTGTCCGGGGGGGAGTCAATATGCTTCGTTACTTTCATTAAAAGAAAACACGTCTCAAAATCAAAACGAAACCAAAGCCCCAACTTTAACATCACACCCGCATACACACTTTCATCCCACGCATAACCACTTACAATCATATCTTGAAAATCGCTTCCAACCTTATACACCACGTAACAGAGTTCACGTCAACTTATAAGCAAGTGTAAATGTAAGTTTGCCCAAGATTTACGGCTCCTACCGCTTACATATGTCTCGTTGTGAATTGCAGTCGTAAAAGGCGAGTGACGCCTGGCGAGACGCAAAGCGTGATAATAAAACCTTAAAGCGGAGTGGAATACTAATGACGGCTCCCTACGAGGCTATTACCGTTTATCCGGAACAACTGGCGTCTTGAAATCTTCTTTAAGAAAATTTTATACGTACATAAATGATACTAACATAAGAGAGTAATGAGGTTGGGAATAAGATATAGACCTAGATAGAAAAAAGAATGCTCTAAGCATCTCTAAGGTTTGGATATGTAGAGAGGATGGACGAAAGAAAATTAAAAAGACAAGTTTATGAGAAAAACGTTGCTACGAAACAAAGAATGAACATTCTTTGTTTTGTAGCAACGTAGAAATTCGTAGCATTCCGTAGCGGACGTCGACTTCGACATGTAGGTTAAGTTCCTCAACGCGTAACTTCGGTGGAATGGCAGCAAATAATATGAAATCAATATTGATAACAAACAGATAAAAATATATATTTCGATCACTTATCTGATGTCCGGCCTGTACAAAAATAAGTAGTACATAGGTACATATATATTTATAGATCGACGAAAACTCGGATGAGCTTTAGATGACATAACGTGTAGATGGATTAAATTTGGTTTCAAATAGAAAAACGCCAGATCAAAAGTACCCTTGACCGACGAGTTTTTATGAAAAGTCTGATGAAAGTTGAAGAAACAGACGTATGTTAGGTTCGTGGAATCGTAGAAATCTCTGGCCACCCTTGCGGGAATAAGACGTGATCGTATTTATGTATTTTACTCAGTCCATATATATCATAAATAATATCCTCCATTGATTGCCTTCATCACAAGGAACAACAAGAATATTGAAATACTGCTGCAAATTTAAACAAAACTAATTTTATGCCTGTAGTACCTCTAACTCAGTAACAAAAATAATAAAAATGGTCGCCAACAAGGCAGACTGTATAGGGCAGTTGTGACTATTTTTCTTGTAATTTATTTATTAGGAAAAAAAATTAATGTAACTATTTCCTTAAGTCAACATTACATGTGGCAAGTTTATTGTAACAGAATAGAATACAATAAAAAAGAATAGAATTTTTGGATGTTTTACAAATTTCCCATGGATCAGCTTCAATGACGCGATGTCTGTTACGCCATAACTTCCCGAGTTCTTAACCGATTTTAATATTTTATGTGTGGAATCGAATCAACACATTTAGGACCAGATTGTGAATTTTGAAATTCACAAAAATAAAAAAAGTTATAAACAAAAAACATCGACACAATGGGATTTTCCATTGAAAAAAAGCGCGCGCTTTTTGAAAGTTTTCTTTCTCATGGAATTTTAAAATTTACTGAAGATTATTGATTTTTTTTTTAATTTTACGCTCCGCTCTAATATATAGTGCTAGCAAAGCTTTATGTTATTTGTGAAATATAGGTAAAATGGAATTTTCCACTTTTGTCAAGGTATACAAATATCAATGGAATTTGCTATCAATCACTTAAAAATACAAAAGGTCACTATGCAAATATAATTAAAGAGAATGTAATAACAATATGATTAAAGATTACAAACACACACAGAAAACAACAAGCAGACCTATTATTCGTTATTGGGTCCATTATTTTACATAGCGTAACTTATAAAATGTACGCAAACATAGTGTGATGTGGCTTCTGTTATTGTGTCGCTCAACTTACAAGTTGTCACAGCGTGTGCTTAATTTTACTTAGGAAATATCAATTATAGTTTACAAGGTATGAGTAGCAATAAATTTATGATTTACATATACTTAACATTCATCTTTATTTTGCTTTCTTAAATTTGTCGTTTATACTCTGAATATCATAGCAATGTTTGAGTAAACTTATTTTAAACAAATGCTCGTTGACTTTGTTGTAAATAACGATGTAATGAAACCATAACACTACTATTATTGTAATAATAGAATAATTTATGTTTGTGGCTTATGGTGACGACGTATAATATTGTTAATGTCGTTAGTTCTGTTAAAGCTGACGAGTTTCTTGTGCCCGTTCTTCTTATCATTTTAAATAAGTAGGTTAAAATGTTGGACGATTCAAAACAACTTATTTTAAGTGTATTTGAATAACGTTTTCATTTAATTTATGCAATTTATCAGTAGTGCGTAGTTGCCATTGTAAAAATAAACTGCTGTGTGCAAAAAAAAATATTATTTAATAAAAAATAAATAAATAATATTTCTTACAGTCACACCAATTAGCCTAGCCCAAAGTAAGCACTGTAAAGCTTGTGTTATGGATACTAAGGAAACGGATGGACATACATATATAATACATAGATATGTAATATTCATAGTAATATATATAAACACCCATCAATCAGGTACAAATGCTCGTATTCATCATACAAACATCTGCCCCTACCGGGATTCGAAACCAGGACCGTCGATGCGAAAGGCAGGATCGCTACCGTTGCACTAAACGATAGTCAAATACTACAACATTTTTATATATATATATACAGGGCGTCCCAAACTTATGGGACATGAAGGGGAAGTACCTTAAATATCGTAGATAGTGAATTTTGCTCAAAGAAGACTTTATGTTATTTTTAAAAGTTAGTAATTCTGCATTCATAGATTTTCTAAAAATTACTTGCTTCGTCTGGGAATCGAACCAACTTAAATGTCAAAAAAAAAATCACCCTACTTTTATGATGCCAATCGAAAGAATAGCTAAAAATAATAAATTAATGTAGTTCTAAAATTTGAAAATGGAACAGTCTGTGCGAGCGTTTATTTTTCGGATATTGATCTGTTTAGTCTTAATTCACTTACACAAGTGTTATTGTGTTAATTTATTGCGAACATGGCATATCAAGTAAGTTTTGATCTAATGGAAGCATATTTTTTGAATGATAAAGATATCTCTAGAAGTTTGCGGTGGTATAGCGTAAAATATCCTGATAGACAATTACCGTCTCGTAAAGTTTTGAAAAGGCTTGTGAACAATTTGAAAACTCTGGGACGTTTCGATAAACGCCCAAGAGAACCACAGCAAGAAAACCGTACGATCAACGACGAAGAACTTGGTATTTTAATTTACTTTTCGGCTTTTCCGAAAGCATCGGTGAGAGAAGGAGAACATGAAATTGGAGTTTCGAAAAGCAAAATACACCGTGTATTAAAAAAACACGGTTTTAAGAGTTATGTTGAAGGACGATTGGTTCAAAAATTACTTCCGGGCGATACAGAAAGGAGAAGAAATTTCTGTCTTGATATCCAGGCACGCTTGCTCGAAAATCCAAATTTTTTGGATAATATTATTTGGACAGACGAATCTAACTTTAGCAATAACGGTATGTATAACCGCAACAATAATCGTATTTGGTCTAAAGAAAATCCCCTACGAGTCACTGAAACGAATAACCAAGTGCGTTTTTCACTCAACTGTTGGTGCGGACTTTTAAAAAACCGGGTTTTCTTAATCCATTTTTACCAAGGAACCTTGAACACGGAAAAGTATTTAGGAATACTTCAAATTTTAAGGGATAAGATAAGAAATCTTTCCGCGGCGGAGCAAGAAAACTTAATTTTCCAACAAGATGGAGCTCCGGCTCATAATAGTCAGAGAGCAGCAGATTTTCTAAATGAATGTTTTCCTACATGGATTGGTACAAATGGACCGATTAGATGGCCGGCCAGATCCCCGGACCTTACACCATTAGATTTCTTCTTTTGGGGATACGTGAAAGATATGCTATACAAAAAGCGATACGAGAACGTGGGCGAGTTGCAAACAGAATTGTGCCATATCACATCGAGTGTTCACCATAAAATGATAAGAAAATCAACAGGCAGCGGACTCATTAAAAGATTGGAGATTTGCGTAAGACAAGAGGGATCACATTTTGAGCATTTAATTAATTAATTTACAAAAAAATACCTACTTAATTGACTACGGCAGTTTCATGTATGTTTTTAATTTGATTAAAATATTAATTTCACGTTGTTCCTTTCTTTTAAAAAACCATGTAACTTAAGCATAGTTATTATTTTTTAGCTATTCTTTCGATTGGCATCATAAAAGTAGGGTGATTTTTTTTGACATTTAAGTCGGTTCGATTCCCAGACGAAGCAAGTAATTTTTAGAAAATCTATAAATGCAGAATTACTAACTTTTAAAAATAACATAAAGTCTTCTTTGAGCAAATTTCACTATCTACGATATTTAAGGTACTTTCCCTTCATGTCCCATAAGTTTGGGACGCCCTGTATATATAATTTATTATACTCTTTATTGCACTTATAAAGTAATTAAACCGTACATTTACATATATTTGTGAGCAATGGTGGGCTTATCTCTAAAAGAGATCTCTTCCAGCCAACCAAGGGTATGTGGGTGATTAAATAGGTAAGCGGGACAACTTAAGAGTGCAGATCATATAATATTCATAAAATAAAATAAAAAATAAAAAATTATAATCTCAATTAAAATCCAAAAAAAATAAAAAAGCTATTATACTATGTGAATATACTACATAAATAGGAACTAACTATATACTACATAAATACAATAAATAAATAAAATTACACATTGAGTAAATAGATAAAGTAGATAACTATAGTAAAGGTTGTAAGTAAGTTGGTTATGTTTAGACTATGATAACTGTGCTAGAAAGTGATCTTTGAGTTTGGTTTTAAAGGAAGTGATGGACGGACAGTTTTGAATGCCTAAAGGAAGTTTGTTCCAGAGTTGTGCCGCTCGGAATGAGAAGGAGTTGTGAAAAAATTTGGTGTTCACTTTAGGCAATTCTAGCATCTTAGTAATGCAGGCCCGCCTAGGGCGAGAAGGAGGGGGAAGAGTCTGGAACCGGGAACGGAGATAGGGAGGAGAGTTAGGGTCTTTTAGGATTTGAAACAAGGTGGTAAGAATGTGCATGTCTCTGCGCATACGAATTGGCAGCCATTTTAATCGAGTTCTAAACTCTGACACCCGATCATATTTTCGCAGCCCAAATATAAACCGAATGGCTAGATTCTGGAGACGTTCGAGCTTATTCAGCTGATCCTCAGTTAAGTCCAGATAACAGACGTCGGCGTAGTCGAGAATGGGGAGCAGGATAGATTGCGCAAGCATAATTTTAGTTTTAAAGGGAAGAAAGTATTGGAGTCGCCTAAGAGAGTGAGAAGAGTAATGCAGACGTTTACTCACCTCACCTATGTGAGGAGACCATGACATAGAGCTATCCATGAACAGCCCAAGATTTTTTACCTTGTCGTTATATGCAATTGGAGTCTGGTCATAATTAAGGGGAGGTATAAGATTCCAATCAAGTTGGCTCCTAAGCCTGCCACTGCCAATTATTATAGCCTGAGATTTAGAGGGATTGACTAAAAGACCGAAAGATGCAGACCACGCTTTAATTGATGCTAGATCCTGATTTAAGGCATCAATCGCATCAGCAGTTTCAGATAGGGAAAAGTGTCTATAGAGTTGAAGGTCATCAGCATAAAGGTGAAAAGAGGAAGAGATAGCAGAGGATATGTTATTAATAAATATAGAAAAAAGAAGAGGTGACAGCACGCCACCTTGTGGTACACCTGCTGAAATATCTGACCAATTCGAAAAAGAGCCATTATAGGCTACACACTGTTGACGGCCGAGAAGATATGATTTGAACCAGTCAATAGCCGGGATGGAGACATTAACCGCACGAAGAGCACCAACCAGTATGTCGAAGTCCACACAGTTAAACGCACTGCTGAAATCCAGTAATACCAAAGCTGTGAGTTTGGTATTGTCCATCGCATAACGAATGTCCTCAGTAATGTTCAGCAGCGCACTAACCGTGCTATGAGAGGGACGGAAACCCGACTGATGAGGGCAGAGAAGTGAATTTGAAACGAGGAAAGCATATAACTGTTTTTGAACGACAGATTCCAGGACCTTGGAGAGAATCGGGAGAATAGAGATAGGACGAAACTGAGAAAAGGAAGATGGATTAGGTACTTTAGGATGGGGTAAGACATGAGCTTTTTTCCATGAAGCAGGAAAGACATTGTGTTGCAGGGAGAAATTAATGATGTGAGTAATAACAGACACAATGTCCTCAAGTACAGGAAGAATCATGTCAAGACTTAGGTTATCGCTACCAATAGCTTTAGTGGAAATGGACTTGATGCTCCTCATGACGTCTTCTTCAGATATTGCATTGAAGGAAAAAGGTGGACAGTCGGGTGGGGCAAGACTTCCAAGATAAGAGAGAGCGGCTGATTTACAGACCGCATCTAAAACAAGTGGAGGTGAGGTAAAGTGACTATTTAAAGCATTAATATCCACGGAAGTCTGAAACATCTCCTTAGGCTTACCCACTCCGAGAGATCTCAAAAAACTCCAAGTTTGTTTTTGATTCCGTATATTAATTTGGGAATGAATGTACTTCCTCTTTGCATCCCTACACATCCTGTTACAAAGATTACGGAGGTTTTTGTAACGTTGCAGTCCCTCAACCGAAGGAGACTTTTTATTACGGCTCTTTTCCCTGTCACGCTTTGCCATTACTTTTCGGATTGCAGCAGTAAGCCATGGTGCAGGCATATGCTTGATACGTACAGGTCTTACCGGAGCATGTATATCATAAATCATTATCAATAAGGAAGTTAAGTAATTAACCTTAGCGTCAATATTGTCAGCTGAGAACACCAAAGACCAGTCTGCATTCCTCATGTTCTCCCTCAGGCAATCCAAGTTCATATGTCGAAAATTGCGCATAAAACGAATATTACGTTTAACTTTTGGAGGACGCACTTTGTAGCTCAAATAAATTAGATCGTGATGAGAGAATGGGGCTGACATCTGCCCGTGAGACACAACGATGTTAGGATCAGAGACAATGACGAGGTCTAGGAGAGATGGCCTACAATTAGGAAAATAGTGGGTTGGAGACTTCATTGGCAGTATATGAAGATTTAGGGAAGAAAGAAGATTATTAAGTTTATTAGCTCTAGAATCATTTTTTAATAGACATGTGTTTAGATCTCCCATAAGAATGACAGAATCAAAATTTGGAACGAGTCCTTCTAGAGTGTTCTCCAGATTATTAAAATAATCAATCTGGTCATTAGGACTATACAATACGCCCAGAAGAATTTTTTTATGGTGAAGTATTATTTCGAGAAAAAGGTATTCAATGGAGCCTGTATAGACAGGTGAGGAGCAAGATATAACCCTTGAATTAACAGTTGCGCAGGTAAATTCCCACGCCACCGCCACCAGCGCCAGTTCTGTCGTTACGAAACAGATGGTATCCAGGAAGTGAGCAACACGTAGAAGGTAAAGAGGGTTTTAACCAGGTTTCAGAGACCAATATGGCATCGACCACGCCGTCGCCAAAGGAAGTGAGAAGATCAACGTGATGAGCAGCAATACTCTGCGCATTGATATGCACCAAGGAGAGAGAATTATTTTTGTTTTCAAATACCTCTGACAGTTTAGCTGCTAGAGGTTTAGAGTCAGAGACAAAGGAATCTTCACTTTCAGCACTATCATAATCCTCAGAAGAACAAGAGAAGTATATGTCATCTAACATTAAAAATAAATATTAATTAGTTAATTATATGATAAATATAATATTGTAACAAATAAATATAATGATATATAACACTTATTATAATATTACTACATTCACTCCACCTTCCCAAGCTGATATAAAAGAGAGCCTCTTTAGATTTTCCTTCACAAGAGGAAAATCAATGGCATCAAAAAGAAGAATCACACTGACAGAACACAGTCGCCTGTAGGACGTTATTACCATTACATTATTAACATTTTTAAGCTAGACGCATCATAACCGTACACATTTTAAATATTAGATATCAAGAGCCAAGAGCTCAGGAAAGTCGGTCAGTGGTTCATCATTCCATTCAAGCTCGTAACATTCAGATTTTTAAATTAGTAATCTGCGTTCAGGCAATATTACAATGACATTGTCAGTTTACATAATACGAAGAAATGGCTCAAAGGTCTTTGTAACCAAGCCAAAACCCTTATAAAAAAAAAAAAAAAAAAAAACAAAGAAAACATTAACATTGTGACAGTGACATACATACAGAAGTAGTCTGCGACATAGAACGAACTAAGATTACAAATTAATTATAAATCTACCGTTGTAAACTACAAATAATTGAAATTCCAAACTAAATAACAATAAATGTCATCATACCTATAACTACTGGAGTATAAACCGGCTAAATTCAAGTGACAGTTTACAACAAACAAAGTTTTGGTTACCTATTACCTAACTTTACGTTGAAGCGTTTTTGATGCAGTATTAGGGTATTGAGAAATGAAAGCATGAAGTTCAGCATTGGAGAAAATCTTCCGACGAGTACTGTCCGGTAGTAAAATGACAACAGTGCCCTCAGTTGACCAGCAATTTTTCACTCCGAAGTGGTTGCGTGCCGCTACAAAAAGATCTTGCCTTGCCTTAGTTAGGAATTCAGTGAGGGTCACTTTACTGCCCTTAAGGGATGTCTTCTTATTCCATACCAGGCGACGGTGCTGCATAGAAGTGAAGCGAATCAATATGGGTCTAGAAGATTCCTTTTTTTTAATACCCAACCTATGACATGACTCAATCACATCGGGGGTTATATTAGCCAACTGCATTTTGCCAGTTATAGTTGATAATGCTTTCTTCAGCACATCCTCATCCTTATCTTCCTTGATGCCATGCAACAGAAGGACTTTTTTGCGAGAGTGAGTATCTAATCGGTCTAAACCCAGGAAAAGAAGTTCGACTTGTGACTTGAGCAAACTAAGAGTTTTCCATACAAAGCCCTTAAATGAAGAAAACTCAGCAGCTATAGACTTAACTGTATTACCAGAATCCTTGGCTCCCGGCTGCTGTAGATTCTTCTCGAATTCAGACATCCGGTCATTAAACATTGAAGATAGTTCCTTCAGACTTTCAAGAAGCTGTTCTGCAGTAGTGTCCATGGTGTTGCAGGAGATAATGTGTGTGATAGTGGTAGTGAACTCAGCTTAGGCAATGGAGACTTTACTATATATATATATATATAATATTTATTACAATACAATATTAATTATATCTTGATATAATGTCAAATAATGTTCTTACTACGAAGACAAAGGCCTTATATACATAAGGCTTTCGAAGAAGGAAGAAAACACTATCCGGAAAATGGGCCCGGGCCCGGACCTATTTACCAAAATCATAAAAGATAGTGGACCGGATATCCAAAGGTTGTGGGTTCGAGTCCCATCTGGAATTCGGGTCGAATTTTCTAGTTTTTTTTATTAAAATTTATCAAATCAGAAATGCAGTAAAACTACAACAATATAAAATCATAAAATAAAAAAATCATCAAATGATATTTAGAAAAAAAAACAACGATAATTTTTATCGAAAAAGGAAATTGCTCCGGACAAGCGTAAACGACACGTAAAGAAAACAGGAAACAGCAAAACATTGAGGAAATAGGACCTGTTTGTCATTCTTTTCATCTTTGCCGACGACAGGAATCGAAGTGGTAATTGCATTCGGAGTCAATGGATAAGGATGTGACGTCATATTTCGGTTAGATTTATCTAAATGCAAATTTGTATTGTGAATGTATTCACTGAGAAACTTGAGAGAATATATTTTATCGATTTAAACTTTATTGCACACGAAAAATTACAAATGCCAAACTTAATATCATTCTCTACCATTCAATCGGAGAATAAGAAATTGTTAAAGTATTGGTGGTACATTGAAAGGAAAAATAGGAATCTATATTACATAAACATACATTTCCATACATAAAATATAATATAAATCATAACATAATCTAACTTTTGGTGCAACGATAGCAATCCTGCCTTTCGCACCGATAGTCGTAGATTAGAGTCCCAGATAGGGCAAATGTTTTTATAATGAATACATTTGTATATGAGTAATGCACCAAACTTTGGTCATGACAAGGCATTTTGTAAAACATCCGAATTTAACACGTTGCCGTTGACTTATAAAAATTGGGATACATTTTAAATACTTAAAATTAAATTTAAATACAGAATGTCTTGAAAAAAAAGAGGTCAAAAGTACCTTAACCGACGAACTTGTATGAAAAGGCCGATGCGTTGAAGAAGTGAGAGATGTATGTCAGGATCGTGGTAAGTGGAAATCTATAATCTCTGCCTACCCCTGCGGGAAACAGGCGTAATTGCTATATTTAATTGCTCATATTGATTATTTTATAACGCGGCACCTTGACAAATTAAATTGTTTAGTAAAAACTAACTGACCCGGTAACGCGTTGCTATGGTAACGAGTTGCTATGGTAACGCGTATACAATGGAAAACGTGCGGGAAAAAGAGCGGACAGAAAAAACACAAAAACAACAAATTTGTGTTCTTAGATTATAGACTAGCGGCCCGCCCCGGCTTCCCACGGGTGAACAAAATTCTTTAATTTTTTTCTATTATCAAATATTTTTCCGTTAGCGCCATCTAGCAGCCGGTAGACGAACTACTTGGGGTTAACGCGTTGTTATGGTAACGTTATTGTTACAATGGAGAAAGAGCGGGAAAAAGAGCGGACAGACAAACACACAAACAACAAATATGTGTTCTTAGAGTAAATATTCGTCAGAGTAGGCTAAGTCTTGGTTGCCTACCATTATATGGGTCAGAAAGATTTTGATACAAAGTCCAGCAGTGATATTTTTGTACATATTTTCTCTTCTAGAATATAAATAGTATAAAGCTGTTTTCGTCTGTCTCTTTCTCTGCTTACCTACTTCTTCTTAATCACGCTGTGGTTTTAAATATGATTTTCACTATAACTTAACAAATTTATGTCAAAAAGTATATATTGTATTTTATTTTGTTATTTAAGTACCAAATAATACACTAATTAAAAGAATCCAAATAATTATTCTATGTTTTGTTATGTATGAATTTATTTTCTATTTTTTTTTTAATCTTATTTAGTTATCACTGGAAACAATTCAATTTGTCTCAGGTTTATACAGAAAGGAATTTCTGAAAACAGTCACAGACAACCTTTGTAACAATTGCGTTATTTTGTGATAAGCTTCTTAATTACGTTGATAAATCAAAATCTGTTTTTATTGTCTCATGAAAAACGGCTCTAAACATTGTATACAGATGCGACATGCTGTTCTGTACTGAACACCCGTGCAAAGCCATGAAGTATCGTTAGTTACACATAAATTGTAAACACTTACACAATTATAAATTCTTACATTCCACAGCAATTAGCCTAGCCTAAAGTAAGCACTATAAGACTTTTTTTATGGATACTAGGGTAACAGATATACATATAGTATATTACAAAGATATGATATGTTTTACAAATGCTCGTATTCATCACTAAACCTCTGGCCATTCTAGGATTCGAACCCAGGAAAATCGGTACGAAAAGCCGGTTCTCTACCGTTCCAAGCGATCCAAAAGATGAATACGTAGCAATTCTTAAAAGCACACAATTAAGCTGATGGATGTATATACAAGACTGTGATGCCAACAAAATCACAGCAAGTCACGGAAAATAACTTATATGCCCCAGAGGTAGGAAGGAATAGGCAAATTGGGAATTCGCGAATAAGGAATTGGCCAAAACGAAATTGGCGGATGTCACGCAAGGGATTTCAATGCAATTAATTTATTTAAAAGCTTGAGGTTTTTGAAGTTATACTTCTTTTGGAGCGTTTGGGAAAAATAATGAGAGTGAATTTTTACGATGCGCGCGCACACCGACACCTGAAAGCGACAGGATGAAGTTGGCCGCTAATTGTCTCAAGGTTTCGTGAAAATTAATAACTATATTCAAGGTGGTAACTCAAATATGTATGAATCTTATTTCTTATTCTTATTTATACGTAGATAAACATGTGTGTATGTGATTTTAAATTATATTTGGTGGTTAACAATACTTTATATAATATTAGAATATCAATTTGTATTATATCGTAATATTAGAACAATTTTATTTAAAGTGTTTTTTATTTTATAAACTTTTTAAGGTCTATAAACGCACTTGAGCACTATTTGAGGTTAACTGTCAGTTGTTTGCAGTATAAATGATTATTAGTTATTTTTGTTTAGTTAGGTACGCTAAAGAAGTATAACTCCTTACGTGCGGACATAAGTACACACACGGTTTTATTTTTAAGTAATTTGATTAGTACAGTCGATAGCACATCTAGCCATACACTTTACCTAAAGCAACTGTAAAGAGTATTTTTTAACTTTGTTTAATTATAATTGCAGGCTATTGCAGATGACCGCCACAACGCAACAGGATTTTGAATAGAATGGAATAGAACAGAATATAATAACTTTTATTTGCGTAAGCCACATGCGTAGCATTGGGGACTTCTTTTTTGTCCCTGTACGTATTTGTAGGCAGAGCTACAGGCCCGGGTGGACCTTTTAGTTGTAACCACACTCGTGGGAACCAAAATGAGATCCTGTAATAATAAAAACAAAAAAAACTCTAATGACGTTAAAGACGGGCCCTGCTCGGGCGGAAGAGAGCGTGCCCTTACGGGTGGAGAGCCTAGCTCAGGCGCAAATGAGCAGTCGGACGCAGCTAACGCCACCTTAGCTTCTCTGAAGAACCGACTTGGTCTCCTAGGAGACCAAACGCTAGGGGGTAAGACCCCCACCGGTGGCAAAGGTGGTAGCGCGGGCCGCAAACGGCCAAGTTCAGGGGAGAGAGGGCCCTCAAGCTCCGGATCCGGGAGTGAGGGGGCGAGGAGAGGCGCCAAAAAGCGCAGTGTGAAGGGGGGAAAGGCCCCAAAAGCTGGTAAGCCACTTTCTAGCGGCACCTGCACCAATTTTAAAGTCAACCTACGGAGGGGTTCTGATGCCTCCTATGACGAAGAGCTGGACATGGAGGTGGCCGAGACCGGCTCCCCGAAGTCCGCAAAATTGTTAAGAAAGCCGAGGCACATCAACTACAAAGATGAATCCTCGACTTCGCCATCCGAGGGGGACCCATCTGACGGCTCGGAGCCGGAAACCGGCGAAATAGCAGAGGAGCTGCGGGAGCAGCAGAAGGTGGTCCAGACAGTGCTGCAAAGTGCAACCGGTCTGGATGCGGCCGACCGGCGCTGCGTTGAGACGGCGGTCAGAAAACTGGGTGGCATGGCCAAAATTCTGGAGAGAAAGAAAAGCGGCGGGAAGGATTCTGGGGAAAAGTTGGACCCCAGGAAGTACAGCCAGGTCACGACAAGGCTTCGTGCAGAGCTAGCAAGTCTGCACGAAGAAAATAAGGCACTGAGGGCGAAGATTGACGAGTCGTGCAAGGCGACAGCGGCGGCACGAAGGTCAGAAGAAAAGGCGGTGAAGAGGTGCACAGGTCTCCCTCTGACGAGGGAAGAGATGGTTGACCTGATGGAGGACTTCCGGCGCGAAACGTTAGAGGCGGTGAGGACACTAGTGAATGCCCGGGTAGAAGGCCTCGAAAAGGACGGGAGGCTGCTCCAGGAGAGGAGCCACAGACCGCCACTCGCTGCCGACAAGGGCAAGAGAAAGGTGGAGCCTCGCACGATGGCAGCCAAAGAGGCAAGGGCGGCAAGAGAGCAAACATCAACGGCTGGGACAACGGCGGTCTCGGCACAGGCGGGACAACCCACGGAGGCGAGTACGTCCTGGTCGGCAGCGGTCAGAAAGAAGGTCCCCGCCAAACAGGCAAAGGCGGCGGCTCAGCCTGCGGTAACGAGACCTGGGCCAAAACCGGCCCAGCCCAAACCATCGATGCCGAAGCTAGTGGCACCCAAGACGGCGGCAGTGGTCCTGTCGATCCCCGAGGAGGCTGTGAAAAAGGGAGCCTCATACGCCGAAGCGATAGATAAGGCGAAAAGGGAGGTCAAACTCGGGGAACTGGGGATTACTGACGTAAGAATCAGAGTCACGCAATCCGGGGCACGCCTCATAGAGGTCGGTGGGGAGGGCAGCGGGGCTAAGGCAGATGGCCTTGCTGCAAAATTAAAAGAGGTCCTAAAGGACGCAGCGACGATCTCCAGGCCCGTGAAGACTGTGGACCTACGAGTAAGCGGCCTGGACGACTCGACCGGGCCGAGTGATCTGCAGGCTGCTCTCGCCGCCAAAGGTGGGTGCCCGCCCGACCAGGTGAGGGTGGGTGATATAAGAGAGGGCCCCGGCGGCCTCGGAACGGTGCTAGTTAAATGCCCGATCGAGGCGGCCAAAAAGCTTTCTCAAGAGGGCAAGATCAGAGTAGGGTGGACCGTCGCCAACGTAAGGGTACTGGAACCCCGCGTCATAAGATGCTTCCGGTGCCTCCAGCCCGGACACACCGGAGCGCTCTGCCCGGCCAGCATCGATCGCAGCACCTTGTGCTACAGGTGCGGCGAGGCCGGGCACAAGTCGAGGGACTGCCAGGCGGACCCGAAGTGTGCGCTCTGCCGGTCGCTGAAGCGCCCCCATGACCACGTAATGGGGGGCAAGTCGTGTAAGGCCCCGGCGGTCAAGGGAAAGTCTCTCCCTAAGACCTTTGGGGAGCGACCGGTACAGGCCCAAACGGCCATGGAGGTTGTATCTGTATTGGCCCAATAATGCCCACACGCCAATACAGATTACTACAGGCGAACATCAACCACTCCACAGGTGCGCAGGACCTCCTCATGCAGCACCTGGCGGAGTGGTCCATCGACCTCGCCATCATCTCGGAGCCCTATTGCTCCCCTCCGAGGGACAATTGGGCTTCATCAACAGATGAGATGGTGGCGATCGTCGTCCCCACAACTGCGGTCGGCTCCCCTCCCCTCTCGCTCATTGAGAGGGGGTCGGGGTATGTAGCCGTCAGTTGGGGGGACATCACCGTGGTGGGGGCGTACTTTTCGCCCAATCGCGCCCTCACCGAGCTCCAACGGTGGGTCGATGGGATGGGACGCGTCATCTGGAGACTGGCCCCCCGAAAGATCCTATTCGGGGGCGACCTCAACGCGAAACACCAGGCGTGGGGCCACCCCTCGAACGATCCAAAGGGGGTGGTGGTGGCGAGTTGGGTGATAGCGATGGGGCTTGCGGTGCTAAATAGGGGCACCGCCTTCACCTGCGTCAGGGGCAGCGGGGGCTCCCGCGTGGATGTCACCCTGGCAACCCCATCGCTATCACCCAAGATCTCCGGATGGCGCGTCCTATCGGAGGAGGAGTCCCTGTCAGACCACCCCTACATCAGGTATGAAGCCGACCTGAGGGGTGGATCTGGCGGGCGCCCAGGGGGGGGAACACAGTCACGTTTCCCCAGATGGGCCCTCGCCAGGTTAAACAGGGACCTGGCGGAGGAGGCGGCGGTGGTGGAGGCTTGGCGGCTGCAAGACGAAGACAGCGAGGGATGGACGGTCGAGGAGCGGGTGGGGAGGCTAAAGGAGGCCTTCACGGCAATCTGCAACGCCTCCATGCCGAAGGTGACTGGGCGACCCGATAAGACCGCCGTATACTGGTGGTCTGACCAAATCGCGTCGCTCAGGACAGCCTGCGTTCGGGCACGGAGGGCGTTGCAGAGGTGCCGTCGGCGACGGAGGAGGGTGGAGGGCGAGGAGGAAGCCCTGACCACCACCTACAGGGAGGCCAAGAAGCGGCTCAACCTGGCCATCCTACAGGCCGGTGGTGCTGCTCGACGTGCTCGGCAAGGGTTTGGAGCGCATCATTGCCGAGCGCATCGTGCAGCACCTTGAGGAGGGCCTGGGCCCGAACTTATCGGAGCGACAGTTCGGGTTCAGGCGCGGGCGGTCCACGGTCGATGCCATCCTAGCCCTGAGGGATGTCATCGACACAGCAGAACGGCTGGGGCAGGGAGTGTTTGCGGTGTCATTGGAGCGCAAACACTCCCTGCCCCTGCCGTACGAGGTGATCAGGGACGCCTTGAGGTTCCACCAGCTTCCCCCCTATCTCCGGGTCGTCGTGGAGCACTACCTGCAGGACAGGGTGGTGCTGTAAGCCGACTCGAATGGGGAGCTGGTGGAGAGGAGCATGTCGTGCGGTGTTCCGCAGGGAGCGGTTCTGGGTCCGCTCCTGTGGAACATGGGGTACGACTGGCTCCTCAGGGGGACGATCCTCCCCCGCGCGGCGATAGTGTGTTACGCTGACGACACACTTGTCGCCGCGAGAGGGAGGAGGTGGCGGAGGTGGCCATAGCGCGCATCCAGGCCATGGGATTGGATGTCTCGGTAGATAAAACCGAGTGCATCTTCTTCCATGGCCCGAGGAGAGCCCCACCGGTGAGGGCCAGGGAGGTCGTACTTGATGGGGTGAGGCTTCCAGTGCTTCGCCACATCAAGTACCTGGGGCTGCTGCTGGACGCTCGCTGGGATTTCAGCGAGCACTTCAAGCAGCTAGCCCCCAGGTTGGTGAAGGCCTCCCTGGCCTTAGGAAAGCTCCTGCCGAACGTCGGCGGCCCAGGTACCACGTGCCGCCGACTGTACGCAGGGGTGATCCGTAGCATGGCCCTCTATGGGGCCCCGGTGTGGGCAGAAGCCGTAGGGACCAAAGGGAAGGCAGATCTCCGGCGGTCCCAAAGGGTGATCGCGACCCGCCTCGTACGAGGATACAGGACGGTGTCGCGATCGGCGGCTTGCGCGCTCGCGGGTACACCACCGTGGGAACTGGAGGCACGTGTCCTACGGGAGGTGTATCTGCGCAAGGTGGAGGCCCGGGTGCGTGGAGATGGGCCCGCACCCGAGGAGGCCCGGCGAGCTAGGAGGGATGCCGAAGAACGGCTGATGAGGGAGTGGGAGGAGTCTCTCATCGACCCGCCATTTGGGAAGCGCACCCTCGAGGCACTGAGACCGGTGCTTCGGGAGTGGTGCGCTCGGCGCCAAGGGTCGGTGACCTTCAGGCTGGCGCAGGTCTTTACCGGGCACGGGTGCTTCGGTAAATACCTGCACCGGATTAGAAGGGAGCCGACCCCGTCGTGCCATCATTGCGGCGCTGCGGAGGACACTGCCCAGCACACCCTTGAGGTGTGTCCGGCGTGGTCTCCTCAGCGCGGCAATCTTGTTGCGACGATTGGGAGTGACCTCTCGCTCGCCGCCGTGGCGCGAGCTATGGTGACGAGCGATGGGTCCTGGGAGGGGGTGGCCACCTTCTGCGAGGACGTCCTCTCGCAGAAGGAGGCCGCCGAAAGGCGGAGGGAGGAGGACTTAGACTCCTCCCTCATAAGGCGCAGGCGTCGGGGGAGAAGGTGGCGGCGTTATGCCACCCGCATCCCCATCTAGAGGATGGAGCTCCGCTTCTCCTCTAGAGACGCCTCAAATGGCGGAAGGGGCACCCATTCTGCCTGGGTGTCCACCCCCCACGTGAAAACGCACGAAGGGGGAGAGGGTCTCTTCCCACCCTTCCCCGCTGGGAAGGGCTTTGGGTCAAGAGGCCAGTAGCGCAGGCTCGCGGGATGAATGCCTCGCGAGCGGAATGCGCTTGAGGAGGACCCTCGGGAACGGCTTCCCCGAGGGTAGGAGCCTCACTCGGAAACTACGGGTGATACCGGAGTTTTCTCCGTTAACACCCGGCGTGGCCGAGAGGGGGTCCGATGGGATGGCGACCGCGGAAGCCCTCCGGGAACTTTTGTTTCCGGGGGACTTCCGCGGACGCACATTCCGATGAGGTGGGGGGGGGGAAGGCCGTTAGCACACCTCGGCCGCCTCCGGCCTGCACTGGGCGGGGCGACCGCGCCGCCTGCGGTGGCGCCCGGGAACTTGTTCTTGGGTGATCATCGCGGGCGCGGGAGTCTCGTCCTGTGTGGGTCGGGGTCGGTCGGGGGGTGTGGTTTATTCCTTCCCTCACCGAAAGGGGGCCAGCGGCTGTCGGAGCGGGAGACCGGCAGTCGCATTGCACTTGGCCCTCAGGCGTGCGGGGTGTTCAGGGCGTCACGGTTCACCCCGTTGCTCCGTCCCTCACGGAGCATAGGCGAGGTCCGCCCACGAGCGCGGACCCACACTGGTCCGGGCCGCGGTCGAGTCCGACAAGGGACCCCGCGACCCGCACCACTGTGTATTGGGACGCCGTAGTTTTTAGTGGGTAGGCCTCCAAGCCTTTACCGGGCACTCGGCCGGGTAGAGGCATGGAGGAGAGTCCCACATATCCATCGTGTTCTCCCGACACGATGGAATGCGTAATGCCATTTTCTGCGAAAACAAAAAAAAAAAAAAAAAAAAAAAAAAGGCAGAGCTACAGGTACACCTCGGCCGCCACTAGGGTCGGTCGAGTGGTGCGGCGGTTCTTCTCCCCACCAAAAGAGGGCCAGCGGTTGTCGGAGCGGGAGACCGGCAGCTGCATTGCACTTGGCCCTCAGGCGTGCGGGGTGTTCAGGGCGTCACGGTTCACCCCGTTTCTCCGTCCCTCACGGAGCATAGGCGAGGTCCGCCCACGAGCACGGACCCACACTGGTTCGGGTCGCGGGAAGAAGCCGTAAGGGGCCACGCGACCCCCACCACTGTGTTGCGGGACGCCGCAGGGTTTTAGTGGGTAGGCCTCCAAGCTTTTACCGGGCGCTAGGCCGGGTAGGAGCATGGAGGAGAGTCCCACATATCGTCTCGTGCTCTCCCGGCACGAGCGAATGCGTAACGCATTTACTGCGAAAACAAAAAAAAAAAAAGCAGAGCTACAGGTACCTAAACACTAAAATGTCAGGGATGTACCGATATGAGTTTACTCTTTGTCAATTTAAGCTCATAGTTCTGCTACTTTGTTAATGCATTGTTTTTGTTATTACGTTTCTTTTATTCTGCCTGCTATCCTTAAATTTAATGTGCATAATGTTGCAGGTTGTATAGTGTAAAATCGTTTGTTATCCCTTGTAAAAAAAACTATAGAAAACAAAACATAAAATTTTGTGATAAAACCTTAGTTAATTAGGCGTAACAGTGTAAGAAGAAAATTGTTTTTTTAAGTTTACTCCTTAAGAATTGTTTTTTGGAGCGGAGCAAATGAAGTGAGCGAAGCTCCCATGGATCAGCTTCAATGGCGCAATGTCTGTTACGCCATAACATCCCGAGTTCTTAACCGATTTTAATATTTTTTTGTGTGGAATCGAATCAACAGGTTTAGGACCAGATTGAGACGGAGCCCGAATTTTGAAATTCGCAAAAATTCCCATCTAAAAAATTTTTTTTTTCATTTTTTTAGGTATTACGGTCCGCTCCAATATATGGTGCTAGCGTAGCTTTATGCTTCGCGACTGCTTCGACTAGTTGGAGCGTAGCTTCCATGGATCAGCTTCAATGACGCTTTGTCTGTTACGCCATAACTTCCCGAGTTCTTAACCGATTTTATAATTTTGGTGTGGAAGCGAATCAACACATTTAGGACCAGATTGTGACGAAGCTCGAATTTTGAAATTTACAAAAATAAAAAAGTTATGAACAAAAAATATTGGCTCTATGGGATTTCCTATTGAAAAAAGTGCGACTATATGAAAGATTTCTTTGTTATGGAATTTTAAAATTTACTTAACATTATTGAATATTTTTTTAGTTTTGCGCTCCGCTCCAATATATCGTGCTAGCGAAGCTTTATGCTTAGCGACTGCATCGCCTAGTCATATATACGGTATGGTTGCTTTTATTTTGAAGTTTTTTTTTTGTATTTTCGTTGCTTATTCAAAGACAATCGTTTTTAAGGAGTAAACTCCAGTCTTACATCGGAACTGTCAACATTTTTTTTTTAATTTTTTTTCTATGACTAATTCGCTTATTGTATTTGTTTTACTACGAAAAGTTTTTGTTACAGTTGAATCATAAACTAAAATGAAAAGAGTATTGTTTATGGAACATACAAAAGCGCGCCATTTTTTTTATTAATTGGTTATGAAGGTGTAGGACGTGAAAACGATAACTTCGCAACAAATCCAATCAAAATCAATTGTCACATCTTTAACAGAAAAGTAAGCAAATTTTGATTAAAACTCGTGAGCGGGTAGCAATAATCGTCTGGTTTGTAATTTTAACTTCGATAACAACACTTTGAGATCGTGTCTTATGTTGTCAAAGTGTCAAAGTTTGGTTACAAAAGAGATTGTTATTATGTCTTAAGATGATATTACACAAGTCGCACCTCCGGTCTAGTAAGGACACTTTTGGTACTTTTCTTTTAATCTGGTCTGCTCAGGTTATCTATATATGTACGGTCGACGACACGACCTACATTTAATTTGTTTAAAGTCATCATTTCCAACTTAATTCAGTCAGTCTACATTTAACTCGCGACATTCATTACGAAATAAAAGTTATTTTAAGTTATTTCAAACTTTATCATTCATCTCCTTTGGTGTGTGACCATTCAACTCATACATCAAATTGGTCCTTCGAGCCGGATCTGAACCAGCGACATATGGATTATAAATAAATTGTCTTTGCGTTCCGAAACAACGTACGCTCACAGTTCTAAAGAAGCTACTCAAGTGGTCAGAAAGGTACAACGTGGTCATCACTCAGTGATGGTTTGAAGCCATATTTTTGTGAAAAAGGAGTGAAAACTTCAGCCAAAGTGTATCAAGAGACAGTCATGGATCGTGTTGTGCAACCTCTCAGTAATACCCTTTTTAAAAATGTACCGTGGACTTCCCAGCAGGATTCTGCACCTGGTGCCCAATCGCGCTATTTTTCAATGTGAACGGACCACTGAGGTTCAGTTCTAATCCAATTCTAATTGCAATCCAACTTTGGACGAAATCGGTATCGCGCTATTAGTCGCATCAACTTTGCAGTTTGACAGGTGGTGCGTTCCAACTTCAATCGGGTTGCGTCTTAACCATCTGTCAAATCATTACCGCGATACGAAATGTCGTAAAAGTTGAAGTTCAGCAGTAGTCCAATTACAATCCAACTACATATTGTTATGGTGATTGCCCCCCTGGTCACAAGGCATGAACTACCCAAGCCTGGCTTGAAACCAACGTTCCGGACTTTATAAGAGTTGAAAACTGGCCCTCTTCTAGACCTTACCCCAACCCTTTAGACTACAAATTATGCTCAGTTTTAGTGGACACACACATCACACTGCGATCGCCTCATGGGGGGTTTTCTGCTATAAATGTGACGGTTATTCCCATTGTGGAGATCTTTGGGGGAAGGTTTCATTTGACTGAGACGACGAAAAAACTTCCCTACGATGACACAGTACTGACCCTGTTTTTCGCACCGACAGTCCTGGCATCGAGTCCCGAAAGGGCAGATGTTTGTGTGATAAATATGAGCGTTTGAACTTGAGTCATGATTATTTATATTTCTTTGATTTTTTCATAGTTATGTATCATATTAGTATGCATATCCGTTATCCTAGTAACCATAACGCAAGCCTTACCTTGCTTATTATGGGCTAGGCTAATTGGTGTGTATGTAAGAAAGTAAGTAATATTTTCATTATATATTAAACGTACTTATTCCTTAAGCTGCAGCACAGTTACCTAGAAACTTGCTTTCAAAACACAGAGAACTGAAAGTACCCCTGAGAGCATGTGCACGGACAGTGTTGTGTTTAAGTTCATTATGTTCCAGTTCTGAGCATCCCGACACTTCAGCTAAAAGCCTGGGCTTAATGCAAATGGACCGGAACTAAAAAAACCAGAGACACAATAGAATCAAAACACACATACTGCTTTGAAATTATTATTTAGATAAGTATTAAGTATATCTGTGTGTGTAAAGCGTGTTAAAAACAAAATAAAACGCGCCCTGAATCCAAAAAAAGTGTTTTTATTTAAATGTTAATATATTACTAAGTTTATTACCACTGTTATCTCTTGAGCTGGATTATATTATTTTCAGTGAACGTTGAATAGATCGGCCGAAGCTTATTTTCAATTCTGTCAGGAGTAGCTATATTTACAGTGAATTTCGCACGAGAAAAATCTTTTAAGTTTAAGCAAGAAAGGAAAACAACGACCGCGCCGATTGAACGGTGCGCTCGTAAAAGGTTGTATAGTTCAGATTTAAACTGGTTATTTGTTATTTTCAGTTCAGTAACGATTTTTATAAAGCTTTTTGCTTGCTTATATTTAAATAAGTTTTTGGAGAAGATTTAAGTGATAATATTACCATCACCTTAAAGTGATAGGTATATAACAACTTGATACACAGGACACGATACAGCGCAGAGCTAACAGGCTCATTAGTGGCAGAAAATTGGTGAAAAGCAAACCTTATCTCATCGCCGTAAAGTTGCCTGTCTGTCGGTCTTCTACAAAATGTATTTTGGAGAGTATGCTCAGCAGCTGCATATGCTCAAACCGCCTCTCTTCTTCCATCGAACATCCAGACGCACTGCGGGCTACTACCCATTCTTGGTTGCTATTCCTACCTGTCGCACCAAGCGCTTCTGAATATCTTTTATAATTCACACAGCAAGGGAGTGGAACTCCTTCCCTGCGTTTCTGTTTTCGAGTACTTATAACCCGTCCGATTTCAAAGCCAGGGTGAATAGGCACCTTCTGGGTGAGCTCGTTCCATCGTGGATCCTGTCTTAGGCCTCGGGCTGAATTGGGATTAATAGCAAACTCGTCAAAAAAATGTGGTATATTATTTTATATATTTCTTAATATTAAAAGTGATGATTAATTTGACGACCGTTTGGTGCAACGGTAGCGATCCTGCCTTTCGCACCGATGGTCCTGGGTTCGAATCCCGGAAGGGGCAGATGTTTTTATGATGAATTCGAGCATTTGTACCTGAGTCATGGATGTTTATATATATTTCTATGAGTATTACATATCTATGTATCATATATGTATGTTTATCCGTTACCCTAGTATCCATAACACAAGCCTTACAGAGCTTACTTTGGGCTAGGCTAATTGGTGTGAATGTAAGAAATATTTATTTATTTATTTATTTATTTATTAATGTGAATTAGTATAACACTTCCAATTGTGTTTTAATACAAAAATACGTCTCATATAAAGCAGGTACATTTTTTTTTCATAAAAATAAAATTGTTGTTAAAATACAAAATAACTTTAGAGGTCTAATTATTTTGTAAACGGAATAATTTTGTGATTTTACGTACCTGTACGAGCAAACCCGTACATTTCCATATGTTTACATAATTTGCAAACGTCGCGCCGGCGTTAGCGCTGTGAGTTATCGGATATGCATTTAATTGTAATATAAATCAGTAGGAATAAATTACTCGTTGAAATAACATATTTTCATCATTTTATCTCCTTTAACTATTTTCGGGACAGTTTCGGGATTAATTAGCAATTAACAAACTATCGGTGACAATCCATTTATGTATGGTTAACAGACCATACATAATTTATGGTCCTTCGAGCTAAAATAGCGGGATCACTCGCGAGTTACGTGTACTATCAAAGACGTTTCGAGTGAGTTTTCCGGTGGAATAGCAGCAGCGAAGCAAAATCAATTTGGAGGAGCAGCAACAATCACAGTTAAGCAGAATTAACAAGTAAGATCTTTCCATTTATCGCTTACGTAGTTATTACCAAGTCAAAATGGAAGACCTATTAGCAAACCAGTGCCAAATTTATGGAGCTATGGAAAAGCTCCTGAGCAATTTTAAAAAAGACGGTGCTGATAGGAAAACTTCGGATTATATAAAGAAAAAGGTTAATCTTTTAGATGAGTATTGGAAAGAATTTCAGAAAAATCATTTATTATTGTGTAACATCGGTGATGAGTCGCATGATTACTTTACAGGCAATCATTATCAAAAAGCTCATGATTTTTATATGTCCACTAGAGATTATATCTTAAATAAGCCAAGACCTGTATTGAGACCTGTAACACCGTTGGCTTCCCCGGTACCATCGCCATCAGCCTCGGCGGAGCAGCTTAATTAACGGAGGCCAACAAACAAACGGTCTCAAGATATTTTAGATAACATTCCGAAATTTAAATCGCAAGGTACTTCTAGCGAACTCGATGAAATGCTGAGAAAGCAAACTAGCAATTTTAGAGCCTTCTCTCGTACTATTTCGAATTTTAATATTGAATTGCTAACAGAAAAATGGGAATATCAAGATGCTTTAAAAACTATAGAGTCTCGATGGTCAGTTATCGGTGCATTGCACTGGGAGTTAGACAGTGAACTCGAGGGTAAAGACGATAGATATGATCAAACATTCTCCTTTCACGAATCAATATATGCTGATATTAAGAAGCAAATTAACAGCAAATTGTGGTCCGAAAAACATAGAGAGCAATCTACCCCTTTGATTGATGTACCGATTTTTAACGGAAATTATCATCAATTCAAAGACCTGTTTACCGAGATCATCCATAGCAATCGTTCACTTTCTAATGCCCAAAAAATGCAGTTTTTGAAAACAAAACTAAGAGGTGAAGCGGAACGTTTAGTTCAACACCTGCATATCAGTTCCGACAATTATAGCGTGTGTTGGGACATACTTAATCATCGTTTTAATAATCAAAAACTTATCTTTAATTCGCATATTAGCATTTTAATGAATTTACCTAGCATGTCACAACCTACCGTTAATATTATCAAACGCATTCACGACACGACCATGGAGTGCCTGAATGCCATAAAAAATATGAGTATCAATATCAATACTTGGGATCCATTATTAGTGTATATATTGAGCCAAAAACTGGACTCAGAAACGCACAACGAGTACACAGCATCTCTTAAACGTCCCGAGAGCTGCCTGTTTTAGCAGATTTTTTGTCTTTCTTAGAAAGTAAATTTACTGTAATGGAGACATCAAAAAGAAAAGAAAATTTTCAGCAAAATAAAAATTACCCATCAAATTATCGTAACAATAATTACCAAAAATCATATAATTATAAACAAGCGTACTCTGGAAATAAAATTATGCCACAGTCTATTAATAAACCGAGTTTCCGCTCATGTAAAAACTGTCTCGTATGCAAAAACGGCGAACATCGTATATTTTATTGCAAACAATTTCAACAAATGACACCCATAGCTAAGCGACAAACAATTGAAAGATTAAATTACTGCGCTCACAATGGAAATAAATGCATTTCAAACAAAAGATGCCGCGAATGTAATGAGTGTCATAATACGATACTTCATGAAGCGTATGTTAAGCAAGAATACAACTTAGCACCGGGAATATCGAACACGTACAAGGTCACGCCGCGTGATACTACGATTGGGAAATCGAGCAGAATTCATCATGATAGCAATTCGCACCTGGCCCAGGCGTTAGAAATGCCAGATACATTACTTTCTACGGCTATGATTAGAGTCCAAAAGCATGATGGCTCTTATCAAACATTACGTGCACTTATTGATCAGGGGTCACAGGTGTCCTTGATAACGGAAAGCGCGGAACAATTATTAGGTTTGCCACGGACCAAATGCAAGGGTCTGATTACGGGTATAGGTGCCAAGGACAACAGCTGTAAATGGACTATTAACATGAACTGTTATTCATTAGACGGATCTTATTCATTTAACACGAATGCTTACATTATGAAAAATCTTACGAAAAATTTACCTAGTTATACGTTTTCTAAACCTGACTGGTCGTATTTGAATAACATTGAATTAGCGGACCCGCAATTTTACATTAGTCGACATATTGATATTTTGTTAGGGGCTGATATATACTCACAAATTATGTTAGGAGGAATCTGTAGATTAAACAACAATATACCTATTGCACAAGAAACGCGATTGGGGTGGATTCTGTGTGGAAATATGAGGAGTTTTTACTGCAACGTTATTCAAATCGACACTGACGCCATACAACGATTTTGGGAGATAGAAGATGTTTCTCCAAATCAGTCGTCCTTATCATCAGAGGATTATGAGTGCATTCAATTTTATAAGGCGACCACAAAAAGAATAAAAGATGGTAGATATGAGGCATGTCTTCCGCTCATAAATAATTTTGAAGAACATTTGGGAAAGTCGAAATCAATCGCAATAGCACAATACAAGCAGTTAGAGAGAATTTTTTTGAAAAATGCAAAGATCGCACAAGATTATAAACAATTTATTGAAGAATACAAAGCATTAAACCACTTACAACCGTGTCATAGTAACATAAAACCGGAATGTTACTTACCACACCACTGTGTGGTGCGTGAAGATTCCAGCACTACTTCTTTACGAGTATTATTCAACGCTTCGTCAAGGACAACATCTGGTAAAAGTTTAAATGATTTAATGTATAAAGGTCCAAATTTACAAAATGACTTACAGCGCCTTATCTTAAAGTTTCGGCAATATCGCATAGCATTTACAGCGGACATAGAAAAAATGTTTCGTCAAATTTGGATTCAAGAAAAAGATCAACATTTGCAGAAAATTATTTGGAAAAACTATGAAAGAAATTTATTAGAAGAATATAAACTATGCACAGTGACGTAAGGAACTAAAGCCGCGCCCTTTTTGGCTATGATGACCTTAAGGCAACTCGCACACGATGAAAGATTAAATTTTCAAGAAGCAGCTGAGGTGGTGGAAAGTTCTTTCTATACTGATGATTTAATACATGGAACGCACAGTTTGGAGGCGGCCAAAAGATTGCAGCAGGATCTGATATCATTATTAAAGTGCGGTGGATTTAATTTACGGAAGTGGTCATCCAATGTTCCTGAATTGTTAGAAAGCATAAATGAAACGCAAAAATGTATCAGTGAATGTAAATGTGAATGTATCAGCAAAATAAAAAATTTGAAACACCTGGGTCGACAAAAACGCTCGGCTTAATTTGGGATCCAAAACGAGACGAATTTTCATACCAATATAAACCTGAGTTGTCATCAAAAAAGATAACAAAAAGATTGGTTCTCTCCGAAATCTCAAAAATATTTGACCCCCTCGGTTGGATAGCGCCCTCTACAACAAAATTCAAAATAATATTTCAAAAATTATGGACCCTTAACATACAATGGGATGATGAAATCCCAGAAAGCATAGCTATAGAATGGACCTCTTTAAAAAATGATATTACAAATATCAACTTATTAAAAATACCAAGATGGATAGGTACTACGCCCGACAATAGGGTCGAGTTACACGGCTTTTGTGATGCGTCTACAAAAGCGTACGCATGCGTTATTTATTCAAAAATTATAGAAGAAAATCAAGTGAAAATTAAATTAGTTACCGCTAAATCGAGATTAGTACCAAAAAGCAAAAATGTATCATTACCCAGGTTAGAGTTGTGCGGAGCAGTTTTGCTATCTAAACTTATGGTCAGCGTCAAAAGCTGCCTCGCAGCATATCGGACGGGTATTAGAGGTAGGTATTTGGATGGACCGACTCAACTGCGGTTTTGGGGTGGTTACAAGGTGATCCCGGCCGGTGGAAGACGTTTGTAGCCAACCGGGTACAAGAAGTAACCAAAGTAATGCCGTCTGAACAGTGGAATTATGTTAAATCTGGCGACAACCCTGCGGAATGCGCCAGCCATGGCTTAACAATTACACAGCTGCAAGAATATTCACTATGGTGGCACGGCCCCTCATGGCTGCCCACGTATAAAAAGGACAAAAGTAATCATAGTCCGAGTTATACAACAAATGAGGAAATAAAAAATTGTAAACATGTTACCGTGATAGTGCAAGCAAATGATCAGAATATTATTAAAATATTATTAAATGACTATAGCACGTTAAGAGACATAATACATATACTAGCATGGTGTTATCGTTTTATATCTAACGCAAGCAAGCAAACTTGTAATAAATATAATTACCTTAGCATAGAGGAGATAATAAAAACAAAAACAAGCATTATCAAGCACACACAACAAGAAGCATTTTCGGAAGATATCTGTAATTTACAAAGTAAAAGCAAGCTAAGCAATAAAAGCAAACTATTAGCCTTAAATCCGTTCTTGGATGAAAAAGGAATTTTACGCGTGGGTGGAAGACTAAAGGACGCGAGCATTAGTGATGATATGAAATAGCCTATTCTATTACCTAAAAATAGTAGACTTACCGAATTAATAATATACGTAGCACATGAAAATACTTACCATGGTGGAGTTCGGTTGACCTTGAGTTTCATCCGAAAAAGATACTGGATTGTCAGCGGAAATCAAATAATCAAAAAACTATTACGGCTATGTGTAACATGCAAAAAACATAAACGTAACCTGCATCAACAAATTATGGGGGCTTTGCCTAGCGCTCGGGTCAATCCGTCACGACCGTTCGCTCACACAGAAGTTGACTTCACAGGTCATATTTATATCAAAACTAACAAAGGAAGAGGCACGAAAACCACGAAAGGATACGTGGCCGTTTTTGTATGTATGACAACAAAAGCGGTTCACTTGGAGTTGGTGTCAGACCTGAGCACATCAGCGTTCATTGCATCTCTCCGTAGAATGTCTACAAGAAGGGGCACTCCTCATCATCTGTACAGTGACAACGGAAGAAATTTTGTTGGAGCTAATAAAACACTTACCTTAGAATATAAAGAGCTCGAAAATATATTTAATAACGAATTTATGTCAGCTATATCGGACATGCAGATATATTGGCACTTTAATGCGCCCTCGTGGCCCTCAGCGGGGGGCCTTTGGGAGGCAGCTGTTAAAAGTATGAAGCATCATTTAAAAAGAGTCGTAGGCGAGCAGAAGTTAACCTTTGAAGAAATGACAACCGTGTTGAGTCAGATAGAGGCCTGCCTGAACTCAAGACCCCTTTGTCCTATATCTGAGGACCCTGACGACCTTGATTTTCTAACGCCTTCTCACTTTTTGGCATCTGGTCCGGTTTTAACAATAGTGGAAACAGAAAGAGATTTGAGAACTCGGTGGCAACTAACACAGCGTATTTTTAATGATATATGGAAAAGATGGCATTCTGAGTACTTGACCCAATTATCAACCAGAGGGAAATGGCAACAACCTGAAAATAATATGAAACTAAATGACATTGTTTTAATCAATGAAGACCACTTACCTCCTGGAAAATGGTTATGGGGAGAATCGATGAATTATATCCTGGAACGGACGGATACGTCAGGGTAGTCAAGCTGATAACCAAAAACGGGTTTGTTAAACGCCCTATAACAAAATTATCAAGATTACCAGTGAGTAATAATCAACCTAAAACATCTGAAGAACAGCAAATGCAAAAAATTGTTACGGAACCACAACAGTCGAATAAAAGGTCTCTTCGGAAGAGAAAACAAACTCATTATCGACTTAACTTTATAAGCATGGCTATATCATATGTATTATTTTTTTTAACAATAATTTCGACAACTGAAGCCTTTGCGAACAACCCTTTTTAGACAAGATCAGGGACTATATTTCGATAAGGTATGTGACAAGCGATTGGTAAGGGATGAATGGAAAATCATTATTTACTACGAAATGGAACCTTATTGGAATGGTATTACAGTACTCAAGCATTATTCAAACAACTTAGAAAAAACATGTAATGTAATACGAGAACAAAGTCATTGCGATATTATAATAACACAATTAAAGCACGGGATCGCCGACCTTGAGCACTACTACAGCATGATGCTAGGTCAGCAGACGGGACCGCGCGCCGACACTATCAGACAGCGGCGTGGGCTCATTGACGGGGTCGGGTACGTAGCGAACTCGTTGTTCGGTGTACTCGATCAAAGGTTTGCAGAAAACTACAAAAAGGACATTCAACAATTGCGTGATAATCAAAAACACATCGCCTCATTTTGGAAAAACCAAACCTCTATTATAGAAGCTGAGAACAACCTATTGAAGCGAACTGCAGACACTATCAACAAACAACATAAACTGATTAACCAGCATATTATTAAATTAGAAAGGGCATTGAAAGAATTGACTAAAAGGACAGAATCTACTCTCATCATAAACGAGTTCACATTAGGGTCGATAGTAGCAAGCAATTTGTTACATAATTTAAAAACAATTCAAAACACGCTTATTGATACCATAACTGACATATATCACGGGCGATTTAATCCCCATTTACTCACTCCCGAACAAATACGAGACGAATTAAGTACCATTGCTAGTCAGCTCACAAAGGATCACATGTTAGCGGTTGATGACGTACACATGAATTTGCAAAGGTTCTACGAATTGTTAAAGGTAAAAGCACGCATGTTACAAGACTATCTCATTTTTGAAGTACAGCTGCCACTTATTAGTCGAGACACCTTTGAAATTTATCAAATTATGTCGATCCCACAGAGAAAAAACGACATGATGATTAATATAGTACCTATTTCGGAATATGTTGCGATTAGTTTGAAAAAAGATAGTTTTATAAGCATGACTACCAGCGATTTGAGGTCATGTAAACATTTAGATAAAGTTACCTTATGCCATATTTTGAAACCTACTTTTCAATTAAAAATGGACGCACAATTTTGTGAAATGGAAAATTCTAAATGCAAAACTATTTTAAATAAATGTAAAAATATTTGGCTGGAAAGTCATACAATTAACAATTACGTTTATTTCTGTTGTGACCGGTGTCAATTGCGAGAGATATGTGCGGATCAAGTTACCGCACAACAGCTGTCTAGCGCAGGTATATTGAGTCTAGATCATGACTGTATCATAAAAACAGATAACTTTACTATATTGGCACACAAAGACCAATCGAATAAAATCAATATTCGCCCAGAAATATATGCACCAATTATAGCACCTATCAATCATATAATAAATATATCTCTTCCACGAATTCCCTTAAACGTTACTGAAATCGACTACAGTAAGGATATATCAGAATTAAGTGAAAAAATCAAAGGCATGAAGGAAAATGCGGAAAACATTGCATCAGAAAGTATATCTTTCCATGATATACACCACTACAGTATGATTTATGGGATCGTCGCGCTGGCAGGCACGGTAGCATTAATCGTAGCGATTCGTCGGCTCCGTTGCCGCTGCGCCTGGAGAGTACCGCGAGCGCCGGAGGAGAGTTTGCCCCAGATAGAGCTGCCTGCTCTCCCACCTCATTCTTCAGCAGTACCAGTGAATGTGAGTGTAAATGCAGTGAACAGTGAAAATTTAATGAGTGATAACAATGAAAGTGTAAGTGCTGTGCAAAGTGTGCGTTTAGTGAATAGAGCTACGTCTCCAGCGTTGCGTACTCGCTTTTAAAAAACTTTAATTTAATATAAGATTTTAATATAAGATATCTTTAATATTGTCATAGCAAACTGACTGTTGTTAAACAATTTATTTTGAATTTATAAATGTAATTAAACATATTTTATAAGTAGAATATACTAACATTGGCAAAAGTTATAATAATAATCTTCTTAATTACTAACTTAGAACATAAGGTATATTGTTACTAACAAACAAAAAAAGGGAAGTAAAAATTGTAATTAATTAATAACTTTAATTCATCATTAATTTTCTTGAACTTTGTTGATTGTTTATACTTATGCTGGCCGGGAATATGTACGAGCAAACCCGTACATTTCCATAATATGTTTACATAATTTGCAAACGTCGCGTCGGCGTTAGCGCTGTGAGCTATCGGATATGCATTTAATTGTAATATAAATCAGTAGGAATAAATTACTCGTTGAAATAACATATTTGTATCATTTTATCTCCTTTAACTATTTTCGGGACAGTTTCGGGATTTATTAGCAATTAACAAACTATCGGTAACAATCCGTTTATGTATGGTTAACAGACCATACAGTACCTATGTATATATAATAAATTTTGCAGTCTTTGCTTTTGTTCAGCCTTAGCTTATTTAACTAATAATATAAATTATACTTAGCGATCTAATTTTAGGCGTTACATAAATTTCAGTCTGCAAACTAACAGTAACTTTAATAATAGCTATCGATAATCCATAAATGATTGCGAGCATTCCCCGAGGCATCAAGCGACTCTATTCGACTCGAAATGTCGATTTCATCCATCATTGTAATCACTATGATTAGCTGCTTTGTTGATGCATACAGTTCATTAATGTATATGTCGGTTTCAAATAAGAGATATAAAGGTTAATTTATATATTTTTTATTTTTATGCAATCATTTTTCTGCTAGATTTTTAAACAGGTTCGAATCTTACCTTATACTTGAGACAAATTGAATTTCTAGAGTTTACCCTTAATTGATTTTCATATAAAAAAATTACTGACTGAATGACAGCGTCACGTTTTTTTTGTGCGCAACCAATCGTGCACACCTTTCAATTTATTTTGAAGTGTTGTTTTATTATCTTCTGTGCCTGTTCAAAGACAATCGTTCTTAAGGAGTAAACTCCAGTCATGCGTCCGAGCTGACACACATACTTCTTTTAAGTAACAATTTCGTAGGATATGAAAACCTAGCAGTTAAATTAATGCATAAAAATATTATTATAATGACATAGCTGTTCCTTTTTTATCGTTTTAAAATTAAGATTGTTGTGAATTCAATTAGCCTAGCCAAAAGAAAGAACTGTTAGGCTTACTACGATACTAGAGTAACGGATAGATATATAAAATATTTATGGAGTGGAACTCTGCTTGAAATTTAGGGATCTTAAAATCACGAGTGTATAAGTATCTACTAGGCGATATGACGCGCATTCACATCCTGGGTAGCATCGTCGCTTACCATCATATCATCTATAGTATGAGTATTCATCACACGAACATCTGCCCCTTCCAGGACTCGAATCCAGGAGGTGCGAAAGGCAGGAGTACTACCAAAATCAAAGACTAAATCGTCTGTCTACTATAGACCCTTACAACAAGAAATAACTATTTAGGTTCATGAAGCTATTTACGGTTTATACAATGGCTTAAATAACATTTCAAAAAAGCAAAGACGTACCAGAAAAAAAAAAAAATGCGGTCACCCATCCCAAACATGACCTCAGCGGAAGTTGCCTAACATCCGCGATTGTTAATCGCATGTGCCAACCTTTGTGGTATCACTCGTACATTGATGACCCATAACTCTTCGCTTTAGTACAATATAAAATAATAACAGTATAAAATTGTTTAACTGTTACGTGATCGTAAAAGGATGATACCATTTTTCGAGCCTATCCCTGTTAACGTGCGAGGCGTTTTGTCCCCATTCATTTTAAGTGCGAGAAGTGTATTGCCGCGTCAATAAAAATATATTTGCAGTAAAATACTGGGATACGCCATAAATCGTGGACGGAGCAGAATCAATCTAAAATAAGTCAGTTGTTTTACTTTACAAGATGCTGAATTAAAATATAGTGAAGAGACTGAGAGTACATCAATAAAAAATGTTAAACTTTTTGGTTTTGAAAACTAACACTTTAAAAATAATAAAACAATGTTTCTTTTGTTTCTTACGACTTCTTCTCGGTTAAAAAAGCATTTTCTCTGTATCTTATCTTATCTTAATATATATTTACTTATATCTAAAGGTCTAAATGAAGATGCTAAGGTGGGCAGGAGGTGTAAATCCGTAATGAATATATTCGAGGTAGTTTTAAAGTTGCACCGATTGCTGATAAAATTACTGAAAACCGCCTTCGCTGGCATGGACACGTTAAAAGAAGAAGCGACGATCATGTGGTACAAATTGCGCTAAACCTGCCGGAACAGAAAAGAGGTATAGGACGCCCCCCATCTTCCTGGTGGAAGAATATAGAGAGAGACCTCAAGAAAGCCCAGTTGCCAGAAACGACAACCCAAGATCGCATGACTTGGCGCAGAAGTGTGAGGAGACCCGACCCCAAATGATGGGATCAGGAGAGGAAGAACATATATCTAAAGGTCTAAATATAGAGGTCTTGTCCTAGTTTTTGTGGCCTACAAGGGCTATTTTTATTGTACAAAGGTACATCATAGTTTTAGTTAAAAAAATATTGAGTATTGAAATTATAGCAAAACCCCCAATATTTGGGGTTCAGCATTGAACGTCTTCCAGATAAGAAGAACAATAGTTACAACTGCTGAAATGTATAGTAAGGCTAATAAGGTATCTCTTATATTATTTGTGTAATATACGCCAATACAAATACAAAAAAATTAGTACATACTCTAGGATTGATTTCATTTCCTTTATTTTGGTCACAAAGTACTATAGAATAGAATAGAATAGAATTAAAAAAAACGTATAAAAACATACACTTCATATAATTATTTAACGTCTTTTCATATATTTTCAAACAACTTAGAAATAAAGATATAATTTTTTCTCATTCGGTTTTCTAATCTTGACACGCGTCTTGTCAGTTGACAAAACCTTAACAGCCTTAAAATGAAACTTTATACTTATACTGCATTAAATTTAATTTTTTGCATTCTATAATATATAAGATACCCATGTAAAAAACGACCACGCCTCCGAGTCCTCAGGTGGGACTCGATTCCACGACCTGTCGCTATCCGGGCGAGTGCTTCGACCGCTGAGATACTGAGACGCTGGCAGACATCATAATACTTATAGATTAAAATTAAATTTAATCAAAAAAAGTGCGTACAAAACTGACAGAAATCGGATGGGCAGAAAAATAATATTACGATAAAGCCAAACACAAAATCCTAACTATTGAAATGGCTGGATAGATATCGGTCAGTGACGTAACTGTCAATATCAAATGTCAAATTAAACAATAGGCTTCTCCATCACATAAATTGGATAGAAAAATAAGTGAAACTGCTAGCGTGCCTCATATATTTGTCTTTTTTATCTTTTGATGTCCACCCTCTCTACATGTCAAAACCATCTAAGCACCTCTTTTTCTTTTTTATTGTCACTATATCTTCTTCCACACCACACCACTCTCTTATCAGGTCATTCCTTATTTTATCCATCAAATTCACTCCAGCTATACTTCTTAAAGTTCTCATTTCCACTGCATTAATCATACATTCGTGCTTCCTCTGCGTGGCTGATAAATTATACTAATTAATCAAATTAGAAGCTTTATCGATATAACCAGATCGTGTAATTACGAAAGTGTCGTAAAGTAGTTGAATTTCACACTACTAGTGGCTTTGCGCGGGCGCGGTGTAATTTTACTAAAATCTATATATTATTACGTGAAGCAATAAAACTTTATACCTTTTTTTCCTAAGAAAATGACGAGAACGGAGAAGTGAGAAATTTGGCACAGTTAAAGTTTATATGAAGAAGGATCTGTAGAATATTGTTATATAATAAGTATTAGAAATACATTAAATTAGTAAAATTCAAAATGACACCGCGTGTATGAAAGACACACATAATAACTTGTAGTATTTGTTTATGGTTAAACTCTTTAAAGTCTATGGTCAAACTGAGTGGTAATCTGTTATTCGTTATGCAAAGCTGGAAAGTTGAGATTTGGCAGCGGGTTACCTCTATTGAACCCTGAGCAAGCGAAGGATTGTAGGATTGAACCACGAGCATAGTGAGTGGATAGAGAAGATAGAATCCTAAGCGTAGCAAGGGTTTCAAAGGTACGCTAAAAACTTTGCTGCCGAGCGAAACACACAATTATTTACCGCACTACACCGAGGAAAACTTTTAGGTGCAAGAAGATTTAAGAAAACAGCTTAAATAAAAAGGTAAATTGGTTTATTTTAATTAAAAATTAAAAGAGAAAATGTTAGAATTAGTAATGCTGAATATGATGTTGTTTTAAATTGTTTTTTTTTTATTAATGTGACTTGACTAATAATACAGATCACCTTGACAGTTGTGTTTCGGGTGCGGCCCAAAATCCAATCATATGTTATGAAAACTCACCCACCATAAATTTAAAATTCTTATAGTTAACAAAATATACTATTTTTAAGTCCATATATTATTTATTCTTGTTTCAATGCGTCAATTCAATTCAATACATATGATTTTCTACATCTTTTAGTTCAAACCAATCTACTGTTACAATTTCGATAGTACACTGTAACTAGGCTATCATGATTTGCGGGGCTCTTTTTTTCTGATTCTTAATAAAACCAAAATGCAATATTGTAGTATTTATTTATATAAGAATGAAATGTAACTACTAACGACTACAATGACGATTCGATATGTACCATGTATGTTTTTCTTTGAATAGAAAAGTTCCAATTTTAAAACACTTTTCCACGTTAGCGGATAAAACGCAATTTTCCACTCAGATATTGAATGACAAACCAAACTTTCCCGAGCTTGTGAGGTGAAAATAATATTGTTCAGGCACAAACTTCTGTTCACATATGATAAGGTTTAATGCCACAATTGCAGTTTATTACCCATATTTCGGCTACAACATGACTGCATTCACTTCAAGTTGTCATAGGAGTAAAGCACTGTTTGACTTGTTTATTCTAGTTTTTTAAAATATTTAATACCGATGTCTCCTTTACAGGAGCTGTGATCACAGGATAACTAAGGTAATGGTAATTATATATGTGCTACTGTGGTTGTTGACTGAACATGATATGGCAGATCACAGTTTTGAACTCATCGATCGATTTAAATAGCTACAACACTTATTATTAATTATTCGAAGTGATCGTAGCCCATCGCAGCATCGCGTGAGTTAATATAGACTACGGAATAAAACTTATATTTTTTTCCCTTGAGAACAGATTTTTTTCTAGATAAAAGGTATCTTACGTCCTTTTTTGTACCCCTGAAAAAGTGTATGCAAAATTTCATAATGATCAGTTTATTTTTTTTTTTTTAATATTTTTCCGTTAGCGCCATCTAGCGTCCGGTAGACGAACTACTTGCGGTAAACGCGTTGCTATGGTAACGTTAATTGATACAATGGAAAAGAGCGGACGGACAAACTGTGATCTTAGATAAAATAAAAATATAAAATAAATAAAACAAATATTTCCTTCATTCACACCAATTAGCCTAGCCCAAAGTAAGCACTGTAAGGCTTGTATTATGGATACTAGGGTAACGGATAGACATACATATATGATACATAGATATGTAATATTTATAGAAATATATATAAACACCCTGTACCGGAGTCATACCGGTACAAATGCTCGTATTCATCATACAAACACCTGCCCCTACCGGGATTCGAACCCAGGACCGTCGGTGCAAAAGGCAGGATCGCTACCGTTGCATCAAACGGTCGTCAATTAGATTATAGATTAACAGATATTAAGTCATCTTTGCCTTCTTGTAAACATTATAATATACTTAACCCGTTTAAATACAATATCTCAATCTCTTTATTGTGGCAGGTGTGATACGGCTTGCGAATCGTTTTATTGCCTATAAAATATGCAATATCAGACAACGTGGAGGCAAAATGTTTTAACGGGAGCTCTGCAGGTGTTTCTGGAATGAGCTGTTCTAATAAAGCTCTAACTTGAGTGTTCTGTGAGTCATATTGTTCACATAAAATTACAAAGTTGTGTAAAAAGAATAACTTTTTTACGGATTTTGAGCATAATTTAATTTATATTTAATTCTGACGCTTCTTTTTGAAACGGAAATGTAACTGAACGGCTCACCTCAGCGACTTGAGTAGTCCAGCTAAGGGAGTAGTCTATGTGTAAGCCGTGATTTTAGACACTAAGGTTAACAGTGATAGCAGAATTTTCGAACATAATAGGGGGAATACTGCATTTAACAGTTAGATAGCGGATTTTACCTCCTCGGCACTTGATTGAGCATAAATCTCTAGATCGTCAGCGTACAAATGGTAAAAGCAGCCGCGACAAGATAAGGAAATTAATAAAAATGGAAAATAATAGAGGAGAAAGAATAACTTTTTGGGGAACACTAAGAGATAAATTCTCCAAAGTGTTGGAGCTGTCCGACTTTTCGGCCTCGCAAAGGTAGCTCTGTACGGTTCGAAACTCATCAGCTAACTTGGCTATAAATCGAAACCCCTTGCCATAAGGACGGGCGTTTGGGGGGTGTCGAAGTTAGGCCTGAAGGGCCTGGTAATGATGGGTCCAGCGAAGTAGGGTTTAAACTACAATTGGGGGTAACCTGTGGTGGTTGATGATGGGTGGGTAATCCAACTTGGGGCGGCTGCGTCGGAGGAGGTAGCGAGGCTAGAGCTTGGGCCAAATCTCCTTCTTGCGGGCTCCTCTGTGGTGCTCAAAGGTGCTCAACGGCACCATCGTGACGTACGACGTTCAGTCGGAGTATTATTATTATTATTATTTCATTTATTTCAGGCAATGCCCATAGAACGTGTTAGTAACAATAATCTTAGACTAGGGTTAGTATAATACAATAAAACAGACAAGAAGAGACATGAAAACAAACATAAAATAAATTAAGCTGTGTGCAGCTGAACCCAAACCCGTGGTAGTGGTAACTCCCATCTGTCTATGAACACCCTAAGGATACCACTCGCGCTGTTGCGTAAGCGAGACAGTGCAGAGGCACAACGTTTCCGCATTATAGCAGCAAAACCATCTATTCCTGCTTCCGCGAACATATTAGATGCACTGCAACGCCTAGGCAGCCCCAGTAGTATCCTCAAGGCGTTATTATATTGGATACGGAGGTCACTGTACGCCCGCTGCGTATAGCTAACCCATAAGCTGCACGTGTGAAAGGATTGGCAATACGCTTTGAAAAGTGTCAGCTTAACTGATGGCGTACACCGTGCGAACCTACGAGCCAGCATATTACAGCGAACAGCCAACGACCTACGTTCCCTCTCTTTGTCCATATTATCTTTCATGTCTTCTGTAACCCAGTGACCCAAGTATTTAAAGCTCTGTACTCTCTTTAGAGGCTGTCCACTTAAGGATATTGTCGGTAAGCTGTTGTATATGTCCCACCCCGATGACTTAAAGAGAATCCATTCACTTTTACTGGTGTTGTACTTAAGTCCATGGGCTAACGCATATTTTTCACAAACAGATAGGAGCATCCTCAACCCACTTACAGAGGGGGCCAATAGGACCATATCGTCCGCATAACTGAAGTTGTTCATAGAAACACCATCTATATAACAACCAACGTTGGTACCATTGAGCTCTCCAATCAGTTGGTTCATATATAAATTGAATAAGAGAGGAGAGCTCAACCCTCCCTGCCTTACACCACATTTTTGATGGTAAATTTCGGAGTGACATCCCGCCCACTTCACAGAATTCTGCTGATTTTCATATCGTATAACATGCAGGAGTCGGTAGTGGTGGCGGCCGTGAAACGCCAGCAGTAGTGGTGGGGCATGGAAGTTAGGGGTAGTGATAGGCGGGAGAGGGCTGGCCAGCTCTTTCATCCTGCCTTCGGAGTCGTAATCGTCCTCGGAATCATATTCCGATTATGAAAGCTCTACTTTAGGGGGCAAGGGGCCCTGGCGTTGGCGCTGGCTTGGATTGAGCATCAATCCTAGTCAATATACTGTAACCAGCCTGGCTCGTACTGGGCCTGGCGAGGAATCTCGTCTGCTCTGCCAGAAGACACAGAGCGATTACGGTCGCGGGGTTTGGAACACTGGGCTAATGAACGGCTGGCATGGTGAAGGTGCAGGTAGAATAAAATAAAAGTTATATTCACTAAATATGTTAATATAAGGGGATAATAAACCAGTAGCATGAAATATATCAATATACAACAATATATATTAATAAAAAATAATACAATATAATATCACTATGGGGAAACTATATGGGAAAGGTAGCTGGAATGGCAGTATATAGGGTAAACAACGGAACAATAAGGACGGGCATGACTTGAGGAATCACACTAAGGGATTAACATAAAATACATTCACAGAACTCCACTACACAATATAAGCGTCAATATCGCGAGATAGTCTCTGTATAATGATTTTTGCTTGGTACTGGACGCGCGAACGCGGAGTATGAGCGAACGTCACTCGCGGCACTATACGAAGGCGATCGGTGGGCTCGACGCGAACGAGTGAGCGGAGCGCTCAGATGACAACAGTGGCGCGGAGTAAACTTCTGAGCTTCTATCATTATGTGAGCGCAGTCATATTCGAAGAAATCCCCACTACTAACGCTAAAGATGATTTGCCAGAGCAAAATGAACTACCACCGGATGAAATTACCGGAGATAGTATGGACCGTAACACACTACTTGGGCGCAGGATTGGTGGGTCCATTAGCTGATGCCGCTAGGACCAAATGCTTTTTTCATACATTTTCGAAAGGTAAAGCACCTTTCGAAAATGTATAAAAAAATTTTTGATCACCCATCAAAAGACCAATAATTGTGAAAGAAGTTTAAACTCCACAATAATAAACACAAAAACTGCTGCGTCATGGAGCTCATAATCCCCTCCCCTACCCATATTACCTGCATGTAAATTTCAAGGAAAACATTCTCATTTTCCGGTAAAACATTGAAAAGGCGAGGTATCTAAAAATAACTTCTCCTGTGTGTGTACAACAAATTGAATTTCCCAAATGTCACGAGACGTAAAACGTATTTCGGAAGGGATACTTTTACATCACGCACCTGAAAGAATCACATTAGGATATGTCGAAACTCCTCTCCTTAGGTTGACATTCATTCCTTATACTTTTGAACGACGACATAATTAAAATATATATATGGTAACGTCACACAGTGGTTCGCTTCTATATAAATAATATATCAAATTATTTGAAAGGAATATTTATTATTGTATCAATAAATTTTAGCACAGTTTTGTGTTTCTTTATACCTCAACTCCAAGCAAAACTTTTATTTATTTATAATGATAGTAATATAATATTTTTTGGCCAACAAACAGTAAAGCCGAGTTGAAATATATTTCATAATAACATTATAGTAACATTTTGTTTGTAACCATTGAGTCAACTTATGTCTAAACACCATTCCATTATTTATTTTAATGTCATCCGGCAATTTATTATAAATACTTGTTAGAATATTGAATGCGTTGTCTTAATATATATATACGTACAGCAAGACCGATTTTTTATATATATATATATATATATATATATGTGTGTGTGTGTGTGTGTGTGTCAGATAGACCAACAGTGTCCATTATTTATAATTTAAAACTAAAAGCATGTAACGTCTAAATCTGAAATGTATATCTATTATAGGTATGAAGAACATTTGCAAATCTTGTTGATACGCAAATTAGTGATAAGGTGTTAAATCGAGATAAAAATTACAAAGAAAACCTGAGCCAAAGACATTACAAATACATAATTAAGAAACGGCAATTCGGTCATTGAGTGGTCTCTATGCAAATAATTCCACTTTAAATAAAAACGTGGACAGAAAATGATGGTATATATCCATAACGTCTTACACAGTTATCCATGTCGTAGTCACTGCACATTCTTATTATAGGACAATTACTGTCAACGTTAGATCTCATCAATAGCGTTGAGAGTAGCCTTGATGTAATAGCTGTACTAATATTTGTTTGTCAAAGACAGCATGTCCTACCGTTTGTATGAATACGAACCACTGTGTGTACAGGAACGTACTTTTGCCATCTTCTCATGTCTCACAAAACTTTTTCGATCGACTATAAAACAATCTTGATTGAGAAAATTTTTCTGTGCTATGATGATATAATAACTGGCGACCGTTTGGTGGAACGGAAGTTAAACTGGCTTTCACACCAACGCCGTCCTTGGTTAGAGTCCCAGGTGGGACAGAATATTGTGTGATGAATACAAGCATTTGTACCTGAAGCATCCATAAGTATTTAACATTTATGTTTCATATTATATATAACATACATATTATGTATGGCTTTCTGTTTACCTAGAATTCATAATACAAGCCCTAAAGTGTTTACTTAGGGCTAGGCTTAGGATTGATCGGGTTAAGTATAAGATCTTTTTTTTATTATATTTCTTTTTTCGAATTCGTCTCAGCCAAATGTCGTCCACTTTTGCACTAAGGTCTCCCCCACGGATCTCCACAATGAGCAATGCTGTGCTGCCCGCATCCAGGTCCCGCGACTTTTACCAGATCTTCGGCCTACCGAGTGGGAGGCCTGCTTACACTGCGTTATCCGTTCCGTGGTCGCCACTTGAGAACTTTATTTTTTTATAGTAAATAGACAGGCGCTTGACCACTATCTCACCCGATGGTAAGCGACGATGCAATCTAGGATGTAACGCATTTGCCTAAAAGGTACCTATTCACTCGTGACCTAAATAATTGTATTTGTCAGGAAACACAGACAAGCAAAGTTTCCCACGCCTTAGCGGTACGTATCACAAAATTGAAACCAAAACGCTTAGTGCGACACTTCGGTATATCAACCATAAAATGGTGGCGCCTATTTGTAAGTCTGGTTGTCCGATGAAAAAATTAAAGAGGCGGAACAAGTTTGTGCAATTCTACTGCACACTCTCCAAAATGTATCCTATAAAAATGGATAGGCTAGCTACCTTCTGCCTACGCTCAAGGCTTTTGAGCTTCTTATAAAAAGATCGTCATTACCGATGAACTTTTGGCCCTCCTCGCAATGGCCTCAAGCATCTGGAGCTGGTATTGGGTTTAATTATTGAGCGAAGCTCTCTTTTAGGCAACTCACAAATTTCGCTCGTCTCCCTCCTACTGCTTAACGGTTCAACCGATTCGAACGAATTTTGGCCTGAACATACATGATTTTAACCTGACAGACATAGGCTATGTAAAAAAAATATAAACTTTACCATGGAGGAATAATCACCGAAAGAAAAATTGAAAAGCTGATCACAGCCAAACCGCTAATACTACATTGATGAAATTTGGCGCCAAAACTCACATCGTGGTCGTGACTGATGTGCAAAAAAAGTTTTGAAATCGGACATACCATGCAGGAATAATCACCTAAAGAAAAATTCAAAAGCTGATCACAGCCAAACCGCTGGGACTACATTGATGAAATTTAGGTGAGGTTAGGTAAGGTAGTGCTTCGCTCAGTATTTGCAAACAGCAGCAGCATTGCAGACCTAGTTATAAATATCACATCATTGATAATAGTATTAATCATATATCTTAAAATCAGTGACAGTCATATTGTAACATACAATATAAAATTGGTCACTTAGATTAGTTTTAAGTATATCGTGAATTTCACAATATTTAGAAAGCCAAATATTTCAACGTCTGTTTAAATTTACATTTGTTTTAATATTCATGACGCTGCAAAGAGTATCAAATGTTGTTTGACATCAGAACCCAGGCGTATAAATCGTATTCATAGACATATTTACATAAGTGTAAATAAAACAAACGTTTCTAGGAGTAGAATGAACACACCGGTTTACAAGGTTTTTGACGTTCTAATTTAACTAGTTTTAAGTAATTTTATACCAAAATTATTATGTCCTTACGGAGCGAGTGGATCAGCTTTAAAATGTATGTGATGCCATAACTCTGTGAGCTTCTAGTCGATTTTCCTATTTTTACTAATGAATCGAACCAATAGGTTTAGGACTAGATCATGACATGACGTGAAATTCGCATAAATAAAAAAGTTATGACCAAATAACATTGCCGCTATGAGATGTCACATTGAAACAAAAAGCGCAGGCTTTTTGAAAATTTTCAATCTTATGAATATTACTAGCTTTCCGCCCGCGGCTTCGCCCGCGTGGAATTCGGTTATATTGCGGTATAAAGCAATAGCGTAAGCTATCATTCCACTTCTTACGTATTTTAAAAAACACATCGTTACCATGTTTTAAAAAACACCCAGCGCCACCTATCGCATACCTGAAGAACTAAATAGCGTAAGCTATCATTCCACTTCTTATGTATTTTAAAAAACACATCGTTACCATGTTTTAAAAAACACCCAGCGCCATTTATCGCATACCTCAAGAACTAAATAACGTAACTAATACTTATACCAATAAGTAATTCGTTGACTTTAGTAATTTCAGGATAAGTAGATGTAAAAAAAACAATTTAGACGATAAAACAAATTGTACGTCATCCCTCGAGAATTCCTCATTTTCGAGGATTCATTTTCGTATCATTTAGCTTCAAAATTTACATGTTCATATTCGTTTGCAACATATAAGTAGATGTAAAAAAACAGTTTAAACGATAAAACAAATTGTACGTCATCCCTCGGGAATTCCTCATTTTCGGGGATTCATTATCGTATCATTTAGCTTCTAAATTTACCTGTGAATATTCGTTTGCAATGTTTTACCTTGTTTTAAATGACACACAGCGCCATCTACAATCTATCCATCAAGCAAACAATATTTTTGTTTTTCCTCGGGAATATCAATTTTTTCCAGTATAAAAAGTACGCTATTATTTAATCCGGACTTTTATCCTTACGTCTGCAAAATTTCAAAGCAATCGGTTCAGTAGTTACGGCGTGAAAGCGGAACAAACAAACAAACAAACAAACTCACTTTCCGATTTATAATATTAGTAAGGATTATTCTTATGCGCAGGACCGGTCACTTTCGATATCCTTGAGGGAGGCCTTTGTCCAGCAGTGGACGACTAATATTGGACAATGACCGGTCCTGCGCTGCCCACATCCAGGTGCTCCCCACGACCGCGAGGCTTACCTACACTGCGTTTTCCGGTCCGTGGCTGGCACTCGATAACTTTTATGCCCCTACAGCCATCAGTTCGACGAGCTATTTGCCCCGTCCACTGCCGCTTATTATCCACAATTCTCGGGCTATATTGGTTACTTTGGTTCTCCTACCGGTCTCCTCATTTCTGATTCGATTACGTAGGGAAATTTCGAACACAGCACGCACCATTGCTGTTTGGGTGACCTTGTACCTTCTTATTAGGCCTATAGTAAGGGACTACGTCTCCGTTCCGTACGTCATCAGTGGCAACACACACTGGTCAAAGATTTTAGTCTTGAGATATTGCGGTATTTTAGATGAGATGATGCGAGGATTGTCGAACGCTGCCCAGCCGAGTTAGATGGACCCGTCCAATATAAGCAATCTGAACTTGATGGCACATTTAAATTGAAGCTTAAACGATATGTGATTGCAAATCTATAATAATGTGTTAAAATATTGCAATTAACAAAGTTAATTTGACAAACAATACGATGTCGAATGTGTGCTTCTTTGTCATAATTATAATTCTGTTCGAACGATTGTGTGAACTATTGTTTTAGTTATTAATAAATAAATAACTAAAAGAAACAGCTTTCCAATTAATTTAATATTATTTAAACGTTTGAGGGCTAAATTTTTATACCTGAAGAATTTATTACTTGTTTTTTTTAAAGAGATTTTTATCAGGTTCAGTGAAAATATGAAAGGATCAACTTCGAGTATAAAATAATATTTTAATTAAATAAAGTTCTATTTAAAAATAGTTTCATATTAAATATTGCAAGTGGATTCCCACTGTAAAGACAGTACACAATAGATAACAAAGGGAATATAGCAAAATTCAATTCGCCTCGGATACCGATGAACACAAAGCTATAAACGGGAGCCATCATAAAATTTCCATTCGTTTTAATATTCATGATTATGTAAAGAGCATTAAAGGAGACTATTCCCGGGCACTCGGTAATGAATGCGGACGATTTCCTTTCATAGAAGACATCTAACAGTGTTCACTTTATCAAATGATCTACAGGATTTATTAACAATTAAAATTCTGCCCATAGAACTCGACCAGAACCAATACCAAAAGGAACTATATACTACAATGGAATGAATCTAAAACAAAAACAATGGGTTTACAAAAACGTATTTTGTTTCATGAGTTTTACATGGTGTTATACTAACAGAAGTATTATCTTGAACCCCGTTATGGCATTTTAATATTTAAAGTAAAAATAATTTATAAAATATAATTAGGTATATTTTTTTTCAGTATATGTATATTTTCTTGAATTATCATTTCCAGCACTCGAAAAACTCCTGCATAGTCTAGAAACAGCTTTCCAGAAAATACTCCTTTAAATTTTCTTATAAGTATTTTTTTAGTACTTTCACTATGAATAAAGTTTGGAACTTTATTAGTTATTTGTTATGCAAGGCTGCAAAGTTGAGAATTGCCGAGAGTTGCCTCTATTGAGTTGAGTTGAGTTACATCTATCAAAGGTTTTCTATTAATGTGTTTTGATTTCATAATCACTTTGACAGTTCTTATTTGGATAAGCTCCGAAATCAAATCATATGTTATGAAATCTCACCCACCATACGTATAAAATTCTTATTATAAAATATTTATGTGTGTGTGTGTGTATGTTTGTTGCCATACCAGCAACGCGCGGTCGGGTTATACCAGCAACGCATGGCCGGGTTAGCTAGTTCTAAATAATATTAATTCTTGTTGATTCTATAATTAAATGAAGTAAAATAATTTAATAAAATCAAATCGGAGTATTATAGTATTCATTTAAATAGGTACAAAATGTAACTTACAAAGTCTTTAATGACAAGTCGGAACGTAAAGTAAAATCAAACTGTTATTGATAACCATACCATCATGCATCAGTTTTCTCATATCTATCTTTAAAACTAAGTTTCATACAAACCCTTATTACCTATTTTAAAACATTATTACGAAATGAATTTCAAAAATTTCTCCTCGGTTCACTTACTTCATTACTGCGTTGATCGATCAGTTTATTATTTTATATATCATTCACTTGGATGAACAGAGTGTCAACAAATTACTTTCGCCTTTACTTCAGCATTTTAATGTCTAATTCACGTTTTACGTTTACAATTTTCTTAAAACTAGAAAAAGATTCATAAATAGAGATTTATTATAGATACTGACGCAAAAATAAAACTGTTCTTATATAGAAAATAGTGACTTTTAATAACCGGGCCCCATAAGAAATCAGACCGACTCATCTATTGCCAATAATGCGTCGCATATTCCGTTTGAAAATACTACAAATTAAAAAAGCTGTTGAAAAATCTCAAAATTAACTTTTTTATTATATTTACACCGCCACGCCGTCTCTTACACTTCCTTCCTATCCTATCCACCCAAAGGTTGTCTGGAAGAGATCGCTATGGGCGAAAAGACAATTTTTGACGTGATAACGTCTTATAAATCAATGAACGCTGGCTGCACGCACTTAAAAGCATTACTCATTTCCGCCTGAGACGAGTGTGTAAGCGAGAGTGCGGAACAAGCGATAGAGAAGCACGATCGGCCTAAGCGTTCGGCTTGTGACGCATCTATCTCTCTTCCACTCCATCGCTCGAAGCGTCCGAGTAGATGACAAAAGCGGCAGCACACATCCTACACGTGACCTGTTTAGTTAATCTATACTAATATTATAAAGAAGTAAAGTTTGTGTGTTTGTATATTTGTTAAATTGTAAGGGGTAATCTCGGGATCTACTGAACCGATTTTAAAAATTCTTTCACCAATAGAAAGGCACATTATTGCTGAGTGTCATAGGCTATATTGAATGCTAGAAAAAATTTAAAGAATTTTGTCCACCCGTGCGAAGCCGGGACGGGCCGCTAGTTGTTTATAAAGTGAATGCAAAAGTTAATGTGGTTTATTATAATGACAATTGTGGCAAAAAAGGTAATGAAAGAATTTGACGGGAACTGCTTTTTCAGTTAAGTGCTTCTTTGTATTATACAAAATATTGATAACTCAGTTATAATAATTCAATTCAATTCATAAAAGTATGAAATTTTTCACAAATGTTTTCTTATGACGTTATCACGTAAAATTATCGTCCGTAAACCGACTCTACAGACAACCAATTTTTTAAGTTTTTTTTTATTATTACTTCAGTGTGGTGTTTTCAATATATTGTTTTGTATTTGTAAAGTCGCTAGCGTAAAAAAATGTGTTTTTAAGATAAATCCCCAGTCCAGCGAAATATAATTACACACATTCGTTGGTTGTTAAGATTTTTCTTTTTAATAATAGAAATTAGCACCAGACTATTAATGCATTATAGTTGAGTTTAATGTCAACATTAGTCTATGAGTAATGAAGTTTACACGAACTGTTCAGGTGATCTGCATACGTAAACTTGTAAGTCTGTGTGATTAAACTGAACAGTTATCCCGACCTGGCTAAACTTCGAACTTACCCGCATGATTATGTAACACATTCAGGATTCGTGTATGTTAATTAAATAGCGAAGAGCGAGATGTTGCACGAATTGGTGAACAATAATATTGTGTTATTTATTCAGCTATGGACTTTTTTGTATTCATTTGTTTTTTTAGTAAAACAAAAATATATAGCTTACTTCCGCAAAATCCAAGCAAAGTGCACTTCCCGTCCACCCGCAAATAAATGCAGAAACCGCAGACAATGACACCTTAGTGCTTGGTTTTGCACGATCTATGCTCTTGATGATGCTCCAAGCGGAGGAGAAATACGTATAGAGTTGTTGATGAAGGTGTCGGTGTTTGCGGGGTTCTGCGTTTATTTGCGGGCGGACGGGCGGTGCACTTTGCTTGGATTTTGCGGAAGTAAGCTACATATTTATGTTTTACTAATGGATATGGACTTCCGCCAAGTAATGCCTGATTATATCTAAGCATTTTATTGATTAACAAAATTCTCAGTTCTTAAAGTAAATATTTCATAACTTAACAATATTTGTAACAGTTAATAACAGACGGTCATGGGTATTTATATACATTTTTTTATTAATAAATATCTCTGTATCTTGTATATATCGACGGCGAAGTGCGAATACCTCCTAACTGAAATTCGTCGAGAAATTCACTTTTTGTTATTCCGAATTAAAATTCGTTATTTGCATGTTTTAATGAAATTTCCCAAGCGTATTTTCAGTTGCAAGCGCATCAAGTTAAAAAAATTATATAAAAAAATATTTTATTTAATTTTTAACTTGGTTAGAACTTAAAGGTTTTTTTCAGCTTGTGTATTATGTCGAATTTGCAGTTAGGTGATATTGGCATTTCGATATGTCTCCCCGTTATCCTTTTATACATAACACAAGCCTTTTAGGTTTCTTACTTTAGGTTAGGCTAATTTTACTTATTAATCTAAGTGATTATTTTATAAATGTAAGAAAAACGCAAACTTCTTTTAATTATGCTACGTAATCTCGTGACATCGTCCTTGTGGATTATAAAACTATCAAAAATATTTATATTTTTTATATTTTATGCATTTTCAATGCGATCTTATAAGATAAATTATTATAATAGAAAAATCGACTCGGGTCACAAGTGAATTCTCAGGCGGGAATCGAAGCCATGTTAGATTTATAAAAAATATAAATCTAACATGGCTGTTTCATCTTAATCGATTGACCAAACATTTGTAAAAATGTTTCTTTCGAATACGAGAGGATGTTCCTCTCATTGCTGAAACAACGCTGGCCTACAGCGTAAAATCAGGAAGGTACTAGAAAATTTCGACGAGTGTTCGCAAGGCTCGGTAGCTCAATTGGGAGAGCATTGGACCGGATTTCCAAAGGTTGCGGGTTCGATTCCCGCCTGAGAATTCAATTGTGACCTGAGTCGATTTTTTCTAGTATTTTTCTATTATAATAATTTATATCAAAAATATATTAAGTCTTCGTCTGATTCCCGATTGAATATTTCTAGAGTAACCAATTCATTTTCATTTCGTCGGGTCTGTTTGGTATTGAAACTGTCATTGTTTCCAATTTTCGTTACAAAGTTTTAGCTGCCTCTTTTGGAAGCGGAGCAAATTACAATCGTTATTAGTAAAAAATACTGTCTCTCTAGAACTGTGAATTCACAACCGTTTTAATTTATTAAAATACATGAACATAATTTTATAATAATACGTATTAATTGTTGGGGCAAGCAGTTGATGTAAAAGTCATTAATTAAAAGTCTTCTTTCCAGAATATTCAAAACTTTTATATGCTATTTACGAAGCACGTAGTTTCGTCTAAGGTGTAAATAGTGTGAGAAAAAATTAAAATACAATTGCGAACACCCGCACTTAAATTACTTATTGAAAAAATGCAACGAGACCCTGCCAGAATAGCAGTGCTTCTGAGTCACTTTGTCCATCTTGGAATGACGCAGATGCATATGCTGAGGCAAGGTCCGAATTGGCCTCGCTGTCTGTTATGTAATGTTTAGTTAAATGTACTCTTTGTGTTTAATGCTGTTATTTTTTTTATTGTTCTTTTTTAATGTTATGTGTTGTAACATGTATTCTTTTTTGCGAAGCCAATAAAGGTGTTTCTTTCTTTCTCAATTGAATCGCATTGCGCACTCGAGTGCGAGCAATGAAGTTATACATATACCAATATTATTGCAGGTTTTCGCATCTGCTTTTTTATTCAAGTATTGAATGAAGGAAGACCTTCATACTACGTAATTGTACAATTAAAGTAATTATGATATCATTAAAACACTGTCCAAAAACATAGTAAAAAAATGTGCATACATCTCTGTGAGTGAAATAGTACACATTTAAAAAAAAAACAAGTTTTTACTACTACAAATCTAAATTTCACCTCAACAGTTTAAAGTAGCGAGCAAGCAGAATTTCTCATAGCAAATCCAATAAAGTAACTTGCAAACTCCGAGTTAATTAAGAAAATGACTAGTAACAGAGTTTCCCTGAGAGTTTTTCAGTTCTGGCACTATAAAAAAACAAAGGCGTCGTCGGTTGAATATCTTAACTAATAGCGAAGTTGTGTCTGTACCTACAGCAAGCTCGGATACTAGTTTTTCTTCTGAACCAATTTTAAAACGAACTTTAACTAGAGGAATACTACTTTGTAGATTGCTACAAAAGAAATGGAAAGTTATTAATAATTTAATATGTGAACGGTACGATTAAACTATAAATTAAAAGTATCCCAACAAAAAAAAAGCGAAAATTTATATTATTTATTTATAGACGACTGTCTGGTGCAACGGTAGCGATCCTGCCTTTCGCACCGACGGTCCTGGGTTCAAACCCGGTAGGGGCAGATGTTTGTATGATGAATACGCGCATTTGTACCTGAGTCACGGTTGTTTATATATATATTTTCTATGAATATCACATATCTATGTATCATAATTATGTATGTCTATCCCTACCTAGTATCCATAACACAAGCCTTACAGTGCTTACTTTGGGCTGGGCTAATTGGTGTGAATGTAGGAAATATTTATTTATTTTATTTAAATCGTTGTGACACGCATTCTTGCAATGCAGTGATATCTATTTTTTTTATCACAAATAGGTAAAGCACTTGATTGTCAATTCGTCTGATGGTAAGCGATCATGCGATCTAGGATATAACGCGCTTGCCTAGAAGACACCTATTCACTCGTGACTTGAAGACTAAATAGTATTTGACAAGAAACACAGACAGGGAAATTGGAACCAAAACGCTTAGTGCGACTCTTTGGTATATCAACCATATAATTACAAAATTGTGTTTATAGTGTTTTTTATTCACTTTTTGTTTCCATGTGTTTATGTTTGTGTGTGGCTTTGATGCAAATATATTATGTATCCATCTATAATATCCATCCCTTCCCTAATGGCGTTCTTTTCGAGAATCATTTATAATAATTTTGCGCTTTAAAACAAATACATTGTTTCGTCAACGAATTCACGTTACTCGTGCTTCCGGAAAACACATAAATCATGGACAGAAATAACCAATTAAAATTAAATACTTCCCCAAACAATATCAAACGTTTGCAATGGAAATAATTAAATATAAATTAAGGTAAATCGCAAATCGAACCGGAATCACGTCCCATTTTGGACACGCAAATTGTTAATAAAGGTATTAAGGTATTAGTTCGAAATTCATGTAAGATATTATACTTAATGTGTTTTAAGTTGGTGATGGTGTTGGGTTTCTGCTATATTGGGTTTTAGTGTGTGCGGTATAAGGTTGATTATTCTTGTTTCTGTGTACCGCAGCCTTTGAATGGCGGTATCCTTCTAATGAGGTACTCACGTTACTTCGACTCGAGGGTCCTTGCCGCTTTATGTCGTAATACGTTTTTTTTGTTGGAATTTTTCACGAAAGCTCAGTAAGTTTCTCTAATTTAGTACTTAAAAATTGCAGAGTTTTAATGTTTCAATTATTGAAACATTTGATGTTGCAGTAATACCTGAAATATAAAAGAGATGGCGCTGGCGGCGGTTTGGGAAATACTTGGGAAAATCCGAAGGGGCTGTTAAAGTCTCGGTAGCTCGGATAGCGAGTTGATGTTGTTTGTAATTCCCACCTGATACCTGAGCAAAGTTGAATTTTAATGTAATAATTTCTTTAGAAATAAAAATTTAGCAGTTACATGTAAAAATGACAAGAAATATATTATAATTCCTTCAACTGACGGAACATCATTTGTTTTAAATTTTCATATGGACGCTACGGTTACTCATATGCAAAACAGGGTATTCACCTAGTATTCACCATATATTTTACCATTGGTAAAGATACTCATCTTTTGGCGCGATCGGATGTGCCAGCGATGTTGATAAACTGAAGTTTTGTCGTTTGTTTTCTTCAAGATGTAAGAATATACTCTCACTTACCTACTTTTTAAGTAGTAAATAATTCTTTAGTGATCCAAACCTCTTTATATATTTTGTGATTTTAAATGAAGCTTGTAAGTTTTATAGCTAAAGCGAATGGCTGTAATACACAGCAGGTCCCTAAACTGTGCTGCGACGTGATAAAGTTGAAAATCATTAGCTTTGTTACGATCCTTCCCCCACAATTTGGTGATCTTGATTGCTTAAGACCCATGCCTTATGGGAGATCCGTTCCATAGTTATTAGCTATAAAAAACTTAACCCAGTAATTTTCCAAGTGACTAGTGAAGTAAAATTTCACATATTACTCGTCAACCAATCAAAAAAGTACATATAATAAAATTAAATAAATAATAAATAAATAAATATTTCTTACATTCACACCAATTAGCCTAGCCCAAAGTAAGCACTGTAAGGCTTGTGTTATGGATACTAGGGAAACGGATAGACATACATATATGATACATAGATATGTAATATTTATAGAAATGGTGTGCATGTGTGCATGTCATTAGGGAGGTGTGCATGTCATTAGGGAGAACGCGTTAGTTACTTTGCTCCACTATTTAAATCCGAATACGTAGTAAAAGTTACAGTTTCCTATCGTGCTATATATCATTGTGTAGCTCTTGAATTACGCTTCCTGTAGGTGATTGTGTTCAATCAGAATTATACCCCATTTAAGATATATCATCAGTGAGAAGTGTAAAATTGACAATTGTGACTGTGAATTGCACATGTTTTGGAATTGTTTGAAGAAAACGCGTAAGCGACACTCAGTGCATGGCGCTTATTACCTTTCGTGCGCGAACTCGATCCGAGGCTTGGTACAGTTTTTTGTCTTTTACTGATAAGCTATTGAGCGCTATTTGAATTTAAACGTTTTGGTTTGTGGACTTTCTTTAGAGCGCTTGAGCTGCTTGCGTGAACAAATAAACAGTCTTGTTTAAACGATTCGTCGTTATGGCATCTACTACCACCGCCAAAAATAATTGTTCGAAATGTTCTAAGAAAATTACTTCAAGAGAATACCTGTTTTGTTTTACGTGTAGAAAATGTTACGATATAGATTGCGCTAATGTTTCATATAAACGTTATGCCTTAATGGATAAAGAGAAAAAAATTAAATGGTCTTGCGACAAATGCATTAGCAAGGGATATAAGTCTGATAGCCCCTACCCGACACCTATTTTAAATAATCAGAAAGAACAAAAAACCCGTAGTGATACGACAATTAAGTCCGTCAGTAATTCACAAGATGTGTTGGAGTCGCCTCGAAATGACATTGCAATAACTGATAGTAATATAACGCTAAGAGGAAAATATAAAAGTCACCTCGTTGATTCTGAGTCTGAAAATGAGATTTTAACTAAAAGTTCCTTTGATGATAACCAAAATAATTTACAGTGTGCAATTATGAAAAATCTGACATTGACAATTGAAAAGCAAATTAAGGAAGCCTTCGAAGCTTATTCTCGACAGATTTGTACCAAATTAGACCGAATTGCTGACTCGATCGAAGGTATGGTGTTTCGTATGGATGGTTTTGAGGAGCGTCTAGCATCATTAGAGAAAAGAGTTGATACCTACGATAGCGCATCCCGCGAGAATGTAACGGTAAACTTGGAGCAGCTTAAAGCACAGTTAAATGAGCGCGATCAGGAGATTCTTCTTAGTGATCTAGAAATTACTGGTTTGCCCGAATTCCCTACTGAAAACCCGACTAATTTGGTGACCTTGGTGAGCAGAAAGTTGGGTGTGACCGTTGAAGAAGGTGATGTGGCGAGTGCGATGCGTGTAGGAGTGCAACGCGTAGGTGGTGGAGACGGGAGTGGTGGCCGTGGACCGCGACCCTTGGTGGTGCGGCTAGTGCGGCGTGCACTACGCGACCGGCTGCTGCAAGCAGCGCGGGTACGCCGCGGGCTTGACACGTCAGGCCTCGACCTGCCCGCCGATACATCTGCGCCCCCTCGGCGTCTTTATGTGAACGAACGTCTTACACGACACAACCGCGACCTCTTCTACAAGGTGCGCATGGAGGCACGCCGTTTGCAGTGGCGTTTTGTGTGGACCCGCCAAGGTATAATATTCGTTCGTCGCGACAACGAAACACCTGTGTCGAGAATTCGTAACGAAAACGACATGAAGAGGGTTTTTGGTAATTAGTTGGTTGGCGGTGAGGCTATCTTTGTTTCATCACTATATTTTATGTGCATTGTTAAATCTTAAATATAAGTGTCCGTTTTTTCTATGTACTGTATTTCTCATACAACAAACAGATCATAAATGTAAATTTCCCACATGTTTAGAACATTTTAAGTTGAGTAAAATATTTATTTCACCCAATAATTATATATTTAGATTCATATTATGTCATAAATCCCTATGCTATGTTATTAATTGCTGCATACGAGCCAGATGTCATGACAAAATTCACGCCAATTGTACTATTGTTATCTTACACGTATTCACTGACAGCTACATTTTGAACAAAATTTATGGATAAAATAGTAATTTTTGTGCTTGTCACATATTAAATATCTTTTATATCAGAAACACACTAACGTTAGTAATTTGTTGTATCAAACTGAAAGTTGAATTACGAATAATTTTATGTTTATTTGCCATAATGTCGGAAAATTATAATATGTATGGATTTAAATCAGTGCCTGAAAGTTACAGTATGTATGGATTGAAATTGTCTGGTACTGCCTTGGGTTATGCTGATTGTTATGCACAAACTGGATCTTATTGCAATGTATTTACTTGTATCTCAGTTTTTTACCTACATGTGTTTTGTGTTTTGGATTGTGAATTGACATCAGATGATAGTAATGTTACTTATTTATATATTACTAGCTACTTTTTGACTAGGCCCAATGTTTCAAAAACATTGGTGTTAGTTTTCTGCAGTGAAAGCCATCCAACGGACTTATTCTTTAATTTTTTAGACTGGCGTCACATCACATTGTTGTCACTTTATTTAATTAATTGTAAATATATACAAATTTTATTTTCATACATTATTTTAAATATCTCAAAAAATATATTGTTAGGTCTACTAAATCCCGGTTCTTTGGGATCGCGACATGACGAATTCTTTGCAGCCATGGATCGGCATTCGGTTGATATAATGGCCATAAACGAGACGTGGCTTCGCGCTGGTGAGGATGGCCGTGCGCCTAGTATCCCTGGGTATCGACTTCGTCATATTCCCCGCCCGCCTGGCCTGCGTTCGCGAGGTGGAGGTGTTGGCTTCTATGTTCGCCGCGGTATTTACGTGCGAGTGCTGGATAATCCCGCATCCCATTGTATCGAGCAAATGTGGCTTGGTCTTAGGGTGAATGGTCTTAAAATAGCTATTGGTACTGCTTACCGTCCACCCTGGTTTCCTCTAGACAGCTTTATTGACAATTTATCGCAGTCGTTGTGTGCTTTTACATCATATGACCATATTGTCTTATTAGGCGATTTTAATACGGACTTATTAATTTTAAATGATTCAAACGCAAAAAAACTATTATTTTTTCTAAACTCTTTTAATCTTGAACAATTTGTAACTGAGCCCACACATTTTACTGACCACTCGGAGACCCTTATAGATTTGATATGTTCTAGTGTCGGCGTACATAATGTAGGAGTGGATTATATACCCGATTTAAGTAGGCATGCATTCCTAACTTGCGAGTTAAATATTAAAAAACCTAAACCCGTTTCTAAGTGGCGTGTGTATCGCCCTATACGAAATATTGATATTTCGAGATTAAAAGAGCCTGGGACAGCTTGATTTGTGAAAATGTTAATGATATTTTAAATGCTTTTAACGCTTATATTATGAATATATTTGATCACCATGCACCTTATAGAGTAAAGTTTTTAAAAAAAAGTAGCTACCCCTGGATAACGCACACGGTCAAAGAAATGATGAAACTGCGTGATGAAGCTCATACTAGGAGTCGTAAAACTAAACTTGAAATTCATGAGAAGTATTATAAGGATTTGAAAACTATTGTGTCAACAGCTATTTTTAGAGAGAAGGCTGCATATTTCGAATCACATATAAATAAAAACGCCAATAATCCACGACGTTTGTGGAAAAATATAAAGCGAAATGTAGACTTTAACAACACTAAATATAACGAGCTACCACCACACTTTGACAAACCTAACGAGATTAATGATCACTTTCTTAAAGTTGCTTGTAAAGACGACGTTGACCTTTCTACTCTAACATATTTCGAGTTTCATCGTTTCGGTTCCACAACTTTCACTCTGACGCCTGTAAGTGAAATAACTATCCTTAACATTATAAAGACTATATCGAGCAATGCTCAGGGTGTTGATGGTATAACCAAAGACATGTTAATGTTAACCCTTCCTCAAACTTTGAGCATAATTACAACAATCATTAATAGGTCTTTAGAAACAAGTGTTTTTCCAGATGCCTGGAAGGCTGCAATAGTCAAGCCAATTCCTAAAAAACCGGACCCAATCAGCCTAGATGATTTAAGGCCGATTAGTATTTTGCCTACCATGTCTAAGATCTTAGAAAAAATAGTATGTAAACAGATGATGGACTATCTGGAAGCAAATAATATACTCCCTCTAAAACAGTCTGGTTTTAGAAAATCACACAGCACAACAACGGCTTTACTAGACGTGATTGATGATGTCTTGTCTGCACAAGATGTAGGAGAAGGAACTATACTCGTGCTATTAGACTTCTCTCGTGCTTTTGACACAATAAACATAAATCTTCTGCTGTCAAAGCTTGCCTATTATGGATTTGATTCTTGCACTGTGAAGTGGTTTGCAAGTTATTTTCATGGGCGCTCACAGAGAGTTGAAGTGTGTAATCATGTAGGTTCAACGATGGCAACTTCTGAAATAACACTCTTAAACCGTGGCGTTCCCCAGGGCTCCATTTTGGGTCCTATTTTGTTTGTATTATATGTCGCCGATATAACTAAGTGTTTTCTCAACTGTAAGTTTCATCTATATGCAGATGACCTGCAGTTATACTTATCTTTCAAACCTGAAAACACTGCTTCTGCGGTACACTTGATTAATCAGGATCTAAAACGGCTAACAGAATGGTCCGAACAGAACTCCTTGCTTCTCAATCCTCTCAAATCAAAGTTTCTTGTACTTGGCACTAAGGTGAAGGCAAGTAGAATTCTGGGCCAAAATCCATGTGTTATATTAGGCGGTAACTGTTTACCAAATGTTGAGGTGGCGCGAAACTTAGGCATAGTGATGGATAGTCAATTACGATTCGAACAACATGTGGTAGATACTGTTAGAGGGTGTTTTTATAGGTTAAAGGTCCTATACAAAATTCGTGAGCATCTTAGTGTGGAAGTAAGAACTAAGCTTTGCGATGCTTTAATATTATCTAAGTTAAACTATGCAGATGCTGTGATGGGTAACTGTTTGCTGTCAAGGACGAAGTTTCTTATCCAGCGTGTACAGAACGCCTGCGCGCGGTTTTGCTTCCCAATACCACGTCGAGCACATGTGACGCCATTCCTGAACAATGGAAACCTTATCAAAATGGAGGCGCGGCGGACGCTCCATTTTGCTACATTACTTTTTGGTATTATTCAGTCCCGTCGGCCGCAGTATCTCTTCGAAAAGCTAATTTTCTCTCGGCGAGAAATCAGATTTGCCTCTAGACTTACCTGTCCAAGACACAGTTCATCTGCCTTTCGTGGTAGCTTTCGCTATGCTGCCACAAAATGCTGGAATAATATTCCACCCCCAATAAAACTTTCAGTATCAGTTTGTTCTTTTAAACTTAAATTTAAAAAATACTTACTTAGTCGCCAAATCTTAACATGACAGATAACTGTGTTCAACAATAGTTTTTATTAATATAATTTGCCATTTTTAAAATAATTAGTATATATTGAGATCGTTGTATGGTTTTCAATGCAATAAATAGATAAAAAGTCTGTGATTAGGTAAAATGGGAACTGTTTTTATTTATGTAGAGGTATATATTTTGTTTTTAATTGTTGTCTCTTTTGGTCTGCACACGCACGCATCTAGGTTGCCACGTAATACCAGCGTTGCAGGTGATGTCCATGCTGCAACAAATGCTGAGTGGTTGCCTTTTTGGTTTCACCGTATATCTGTTTTTTATTAATATATATATATTTTTTGATATGATTTAGTTACGAAACCAAATAAAAAGCTTTTGAATTTGAATTTGAATTTGAATTGAAAATATATAAAAACACCCATGACTCAGGTACAAATGCTCGTATTCATCATACAAACATTTTCCCCTTCCGGGATTTGAACCCGGGACCGTCAGTGCGAAAGGCAGGATCACTACCGTTGCACCAAACGGTCGTCTCAATTAAATAAAATATAAAAAAAATAATCCAACGTAAAAACTGAACTGATGTTGATAAATAAGTTTACAAACTACTGCTAGAAAACTTGTTTTAAAAAACTTACTTACTTTAAGGAACTTAATATATTACCTCTGGCTTGTCTGTACATTCTAGGAATGGGGACATTTGTAAAACGACACTACCATCTCTACATAAAGTGAAAGATGTAACAGCGAGAAGTGTAAGATTCGAAGATTCGAAATCAAAACGATTTTAATCGAATGCACCTGACTTGTCTATTACGATATATATACCTGAAGCAACAATAGCGACCTTATAATAACTTCAAAACAGAACCTCGGAAGTGGTTAATGCAAAATTCTTTTTATAGCATTGACGAATTTATTCGTTATAACAAATGGAATATCAATGCATGGTTTAATTGACATTGTTAAGTGTGGATTGTTGTTATTATTTTTTTATATTATTTTTACATATGCTTTGCTTTTAGTTTTTGGAATAATAATCAGCAAATGATAATTAATACATATAAAAGTAAATTGAAATTTTTCTATCATGCTATTTGTAAATAACTAAATAGATTAAGGTATATAATCATATAATATCTCGTAACACACCCTGTTCATGGCAAATAAAGAAATTGAAATTATACCTCTTTTAATTAATTTATATAATAGTTTGTTATATATGTGAGTTTATGTATATGTATATATACATAATTTAGAATGGGTTGGTCCTTGATCCCAATCAAGCCCTGGGGCTAAGATGGTATCCACGATGGATCGAGCTAACAAATGATTCAAATACAACTGACTTTGCTAAAAATTTTATATTTAACAGGCTAAAAGTGTTAACTTTTTAGAAGTAGCCTTTTAAAAGCCATGGTGTGACTTTCCATCATGGATGCATACTCGTTTTGCAGATAGGTGTGATAAAAAAATGATTTTCCGCTATAAAATATCGGCTTTTGAGTTATGGCGCCACCTAACGTAGGCTTGCTGCAATAAATAACTTTGCCAGGGATGACTAACATGGGTTTCATCAAAGGGTTGGATATTGCTTGCTTAACTTCAAAAAATATTGGGTTATGTATGACCATTTTTGGTTGAAAATTTGCTAAAAAAATACTTTTATACGTCAAATCATACATAATTTCCATGGAGTTATATATTATGTTATAATATTAATTAATAACAATATTTTTTACTTATCTCATAATTATAAAAGGATAATTAGCGTCGCATTCTTTTGCAAGCTTAGCAATCTTAAACACTATAAGACTTGTGTTATAGATACAAGCGTAACGGTTAGATATACATATTGTATAAACTAGTTCTTACAATCGTCAAAAGGTGACACTTTATCATTTTACATCGCGCTTACATGTTTTTGTTTTTCAACGTATAAACCTAAAGGAACTAAATAAAATCGATCTGGGATTTGTTCGCATATAGTATACATAAATAATTAACATTGATAGAAATATATATAAATACCCATGAATCAGGAACAACTGCTCGTATTCGTCACACAAATATCTGCCCCATCCGCAAATGCGACTGCACGTGCAGTGCTAACACACAAATAACGTAAGTTATGCTAATATCTGTTCAGTAATTATTATTATCGATACGAAATTATGAATATGAGTACAGTTATTAAATGAGTATCACGCTGTTTTAAAAGCACTAAACGATTACGTGTAATTGATGATTGGTCGTCTTCTATGATTGGTTATTTGTCAAAGTATATGTCAAAGTATTTTTAGTGGATTTCCCCCCACCATTTGTAGTTATAAAAGGTTTGTGTTGCTGTCAATTGAGGCATTATACTCCGGTTTGTCGAAGAGAAATAACCTCTTGCTGTTATTCTGCTAGTTTACAGTAATGACTATGACGCTAAGTGTAGTAAAGTCCTTCTGTGTTGTTCGAATCACTACATTTGCGTAAAATGCAATACGTTGCGTAAAATGTTCAGTGTTTCCTCTTAATGTATGCGCGTGGAAGAAGACCCGACTAGTAGTAAGTAAACATTTATCTTCCACCGTTACTCGTATTATATTTCTACACCAAGATTGTAATACAGTATTTTATTCTATGATGATGACGTAAAGTGTGAATATGAAGACAGATTTTTATCTTTATCTGTACACAAAAAAGGACAATATAAGAAACCAAATGGAACATCAAACGAAATAGTTTCCTCCTATTTCGTCGTATGGATTTCACAAACCGATAAAGGATCCAAATAAACTAAATACGACCCTCGTCCTACAAAAAACACGTCACTATAATTCGGAATATTTTTGTCGAAACAATTCCATTTCTTTTATGTGAGCATTTTTTTGTTAGATGATATTGTTATGGTGGGAGTTTATCGCGATAAAAAGAGTTGTAATAGGGTATTTGACAGATTTTCGTAAAGTACTTCAAAATGTTCTAAAGTCGCTAAAGATACGCTTGACAAATCTTTCTCTTATATTTAGAGCCATTTTAATAACAAAAAGATAGTTTTAATAATTACATGTTGTATTTCCCGCTGAAACGCTAGGTCACGTGACAAATCAAAGGCGTGACGTCACGATGTAATAGTCACCATGTAAACAATACGTGAGAGATTTGTTTTTCGTTCATGATTCTTTAAAAAATGGCTTCAAAGTCCTATAGAATATGTGCTGTTCCTTTGTGTGAAAATACAAGTACCAAAAGCCCTTCTAAATTATTTATCCACGTGCCACAATCGCAAAATCTTCGTGTAAAGTGGCTGCAGTTAACACGGCGTGACCCGACCAGTGTATCACCCAAATATTTTTTTTGCGAGGATCATTTTCATGCAAGTAGTATTACTTGAATATATCTATAAATATTGATAATTTATGTTTGATAAAACTGTAGCTACTTAAAGGTACCTACGGTACTTTTATTTTGAGGTTAAAGCAAAGTTGTTTATTTATCGATATTATTATTTTGTGTTTAAACGCACTCATTTCCTGTTTAACACTGATTTGTCTCTATTACAGCTGCCCAAAGACACGGAAAACTACATGGAGTACAATATTATGGGTTTGGAATGACAATGACATGACAAGACATTTTATTTATTACATCGTGACGTCACGTGCTCTGATTGGTCGTTGAGACGTTTCGTCTAAATGATGCACAGATTCAAAAACTCTAAATTTTACTTAGGCAAATAAAATATTTAATAATTTTTATTTGTAATTTAAGTCAGATATTATTAATTAGGACCTTAAATTCTATAGTGTTCAATACAATATTTATTTATTTGTTAACTATGTCAAATACCCTATTGTACTGGGTGTTGTTTAAAACTGTTATGACGTACTCAATACTTTTCAATAGCTTTCCCACCGATGATTTTGAGTTCCAATAACGGAAGGGGTAGATGTTTTTGTGATGAATACGAGCATTTGCACCTGAGTCCTTGTAAATTTATTTTAATTTTGAATGGCTAGAAACGGATGGTTGTCCAGGGAGGGAATTCCATTCCTTTGCTGTGCGCATTATGAAAGATGTTGAGAAGCGCTTGGTACGACAGGTAGGATTAGCAACCAAGAAAGGGTGGTAATCCGCAGTGCGTCTGGATGTCCGATGGAAAAATACATGTATGTATAGACTTATATGTATGTCTATCCGTTTCCCTAGTATACATAACACAAGCCTTGCTGTGCTTACTTTGGGCTAGGCTAATTGGAGTGATTGTTAAAAATGTAAGAAAAAATAGCAATGTGAACAGAGGATGGTGAACATAAATAAAAGATCATTATGGACGTTGAGGGGCAAGCGATAGGATATTAAAATAGAGGAGGCGCTATAATGAAAGTGAAGTTCAAATTTAAATGAGACAAAACTATTTTAGTATTAAGTATTAATGGTGTTATTGAAGTATTAATTTTAACTGTAATGGCATATATTTATAAGATTTTTTACAATTCTTTCGAAATTATAAATTACTAGCCGTTACCCGCCCGCTTCGATGGGCTAATAATTATTTCTCTTCATTCGTATATATTTTGTTGAATAATTAATATAATTGTCATTAATCAAATCAATTTTTACGAAAATTTTGGTAAACATTTACGCCCAACGGAGTGAGCGGGTGACGGCTAATCAACATATAAAAATAAAGTTTCTGCACTTAACTGTTGGATTTACATCTTCAGTTTTCATATCTTACTTTTCACGTTTCTATTCTGATGTCAAATAATTAGTTATTTAGGTTAAAAACAGAAAAATAATGCCTGAAACCGTATAGCGACCCACCGAATAAAATAAATTCCGGAAAAAGTTTGTGAAAGTTAATCGTAAAAACGGCAAAGGATCCATCGAATCAAAAAAATAAGTAGCCTAACACCATCTACTGAATATCCCGCGTTACTTTTCAGCATTTTCAATATGTATATAATGTATGTTTATATTATAATTAACCCCTTGACGCCCAGCTATGCGTTAAATGCGTTCTTTCTCTCTCTCTATCGGGGAAAAATATCATTCAATCAAAAAGAACCATTACCAAGGCCGTAATAAGGATTAAATCAGACTGCGCGCTATAGAGCATTTTATAATGCTCGCGGATTTTGGGTATCGTTGTCGCGCGCATGATATAATGCTCTCGGGTTTTAAGGGGTTAATTAAAGTTTTGACGTTTATTATTGGTATCTCCTTCTTTTTTATTGTTTTATTTATACGTGTGTCACTTTTTTGCACAAAGATAGAAACGGCATCGGTTTGTTTCACTTTAGTCCACTTTTCTTAATAAGGAAGGCGGTAGGGTCTTATTATGTATGATTCGCTGGATTTGCTTTTTATGGAAAGCCTGTAGTCATTCCTCATCACGCTCCACGCCAACTCCGTTTAGCTTAGCTCCTCATATATAATGTAACATGAAAAAAGATTTTTATGTCTTGTATAACATAGAAAACATAAATCTATATTTTATAAAAAAAATGTATCTTTTTATATATCCCTATCACATTGTTTGATCGCGATGAACTCAACCGATTTTGATGATTCTTTTTTCATTTTACTGGATTTGTTCCTACTCAGAACATAGGATAGGTTTCAATGTAATTTATAACACAGCAACGCGTGGTCGCGGCAGCTAATATATATATAAATTCCCTGTCACAATATTTGGTCGCGATGAACTCCGAAATTACTCAACCGATTTCGATGATTTTTTTTATTTTGCTTCATTTGTTTCGACTTAGGACATAGGATAATTTATGAGACATCAACGCTTGGCTGGGTCAACTTGTACTACTATATAAATCTGTAGGTTCTTTGAAAATGAAAATGAAAATAACTTTATTCAAATGCACTTAAAAATAAGTAGTTTTGAATCGTCCAACATTTTTACCTACCACTATTCAGGACGTCTTTTAACTGACAAGAAGAATGGACGCAAGAAACTCGTCAGCTTTAACAGAAGTAACGACATTTACAATATAATACGTCGTCACCATACACAATCCACAAAAAAAAACAAAGTTATTTTGTTATGACAATACTAATAGTGTTATGATATCATTGTTTCGTTGATTACAACAAAGTCAACAAGTATCTGTTCTTACTTAAAGTAAGTATCCCTGAACATTGCAATAACATACAGGGAATAAACAACAAATTTAAGAAAGCAACAAGATTTATGTTTAGTATTAGTCAATAATACTGAAGGTTAAAGCAGACCCATTTCCCAAGGCAGCACCCGTTCACGAGCATGACGCATGACACAGCCATCGCTTCGCTCAACCATATCTTAGGGAACGTAACGATCCGCACCACATGCCACCACCCAAGAAATGTATTAAGAGAGCATGTCATACTCTAACTACCAGTAATAAATTAGTTTAAAAAAAAAATAACAAATGCTAATGTTGTATGATACAACCTGTAATAAATAATGTCATGTTGAAATGACACATATTACTTCCATGCATCGCGATCTATTAAATAGTCGTTGACCTTGTAATAACCTTTGGACATGAGCTTATTTTTTACATATATTTTAAATTTATTATAAGGCAAATCTATTATACTTTGTGGAACTTTGGTTCTGTCTGTACATTAATTTTTTGGACAAATTTTATGATTAATCTTCTTTTTATGTTTTAACTTTATTAAACTTATCCTAACTTATACAAACAAGAAAGTTAGTTTGTTTGTCTGTTGCACTGAACTACTCAATCGATCGTCATGAAATTTTGCTTACAGTTTGTCAGGGATACAGAAAAGTATGGTACATTTTATCCAGAAAAATTACTGTTTCCTTTGGATAGAAATAAAACTTTTAAAAGGTAAAGCTATTTATATATATAATATAATAAATATAAGCATAGTAACCGTGATCGCCTGTGCTTATCTCAGTATAAGCTGCTAGGGAGCCATTTCCAACGCATAATTTCAATTGACATAGAGTCACTTGGAATACTAATCAAATGGCATAAATTGACATACATTGCAGGTTAGCTTAGTTTTTATTAATTACCAGCCAGCAAGCTATTTCATATTAAGCCAAATAATTATTATGCATTCTAAAATTATGCTTTTTAAATTTATACAACACAATATAGACCTGCCCAACTATGAGATACTGATTCTTAAGACAGCACGATGGATTCGTACCAGTGCAAACCACTTACAACATTAATAATCTAATACAACCATTATAACCCAACGCACGCACTAACTGGCTAATGACGTCATTAACATACACTTTACGACCAATAATGTCCGTCCATCATATACATTTGCATCAATGACTTGATTTACTTGGATGAATCCTCGTAAATCCGCCGATATGGTACGATGAGTTGGCAGAATTACGATACCGAACTGGTCTAGTTGGAAATCTAATAATATTTTAGCATCACGTATATTATCTACTTACTGTCACCCGCCACTTCGTTCGCGGAAAAAATTTGATGTGTGTGTGTTTATATGTATGGCAAACGTACATTGTATCAGTAGAATCTAGTCTTAGTTATGCCCGAACATACGTAAAAAATAAACATCCGAATTGATTACTTCCTCCTATTTGAATGCGGTTAATAATTAAATACACTTTAAATCCCTACTAATATTATGTATAAATGCGAAAGTAACTCTGTCTGTCTGTCTGTCTGCTACGCTTTCCCGCTTAAACCTCTCAACCGATTTTGATGAAATTTGGCACAGACAATCTTTAGTCCCTGAGAAAGAACATAGGCTACATTTTATTGCGAAAAAAAGGGATGAAGACGTTGAAATAGGGGTTGAAAGTTTGTATGGGATTTCTTAATTTTAAAAGATAAAACCATGAAACTTTATATTTAAGCACTTGATAAGATAAAATTAAACATTTGTTCTAGCGTTTTTGAAATTTCGACCAGTGAGGGGGTGAAATAAGGGTTGAAAGTTTGTATGGGATTTTGTCATTTTTGGGGATAAAACTATGAAACTTTATATTTAGGAACTTGATAAGAAATAAAAAACAATTTGTTGTAGCGTTTTTGAAATTTCGACCTGTGAGGGGATGCAATAGGGGTTGAAAGTTTGTATGTAGTTCGTCATTTTGAAGATAAAAACATAACATTTTGTATTTAGGCACTAAATAAGAAACAAAAATCGTTTGTTCTAGCATTTTGAAATTTTTACCACTGTGGGGGTGAAATTCTACAAACGGAATTCCCGAAATTCGAACGGAACGGAACGGATCAAACACTTAAAGTAGCAGGTGTCCATTTAGAGAAAAACTGTTTTTCGCATGGCCAACTGTACGTGGCCTGCTCGCGAGTGTCGAGTCCAAACAATCTCCACATTTTAACAAATAATAACAAAACAGCAAACGTTGTGTACAAAAATGTTTTAAATTAGGTCATTTTAAAATATTTTTGTACACAACGTGACGCTGGCCCCTGTAAAGTGTCTCTTGGACATAAGGGACCAATAAATTTTCCTAGGTACTTTCTGCCACTTAATGGAATACATAGGTACCTTATACCTACTGTAAACAGATATTTTTAATTTTTTTAAACATACCTACTCTCTTTTAATCAAATGCTATACCCAAATCTATACCGTTTTTTTAATATAATCATTAAAATTCAAATTAATTTACTGTAACTGTGTAAATATTTGTTTCACGGCTAATTTGCTGAGCCGTTTGTTACAAAATTGGATATGGATAGTCTGAAATCTGAAAAAGAACATAAGTTACTTTTTATCAAAACACCACGCGGGCGAAGCCGCGGGCGGAAGCTAGTTCTTTAAATAAATATTTAATATTTATAGAAATATATATATAAATATCCACGACTCATGCTCGTATTCATCACACAAACATCTGCCTCTCCCGGGTTTCGAACCCAGGACCGTCGGTGCGAAAGCTAGGATCGCTACCGTTGCACCATACAGTCGTCTAAAACGAAAAAAAAAATCATTTTTGTAGTTAGGAACATGCTCGATTTAAATATTGGAACCTTTGCTCCTACCTCCTAAGACCTCCTACCTAGGAGGTAGGAGAGTACGTCTATTACAACCATTGCCTTAGTCATCCGTATAATCACGGCTCCCGTAAAGAAATCCAAAATCAGGATTAAGAATACAAACTAGACAAGTGCGAGTAGAACTCGCAAGGAGAAAAAAAAAAAAGAAAAACCTTTATTGGTTACGCAAGAAAAAATACATGTGTAACATAAAATAAAAAAAATAAAACCTACAAAATAGATACCCAATTCTGAACTATAGTAATTTACTACTAACCACCAACCATTAGCCAAAAAGGGCTGTCATTCATACGTCACGGACAGGGTTCCGTATGATAAACATGTTATAGATCTAAACCAAAAACAAACTAAACTATGTAGTTGAAATATATGGATTCCCATACATTTCGACTGCAAATGTAATTGTATTTGGGTCGTTCTTCTTTTTTACCGACAATAAAACGACGTTTTTCTGTTTTTTTGGTTTTTAAACTATCCATAATTGTGGTTTCTGTGTGAACTTTAAAAGAAATTGCATCTGTGTTGTCATGAGGACTAATTAAAGTTGCCTTTGCGGCAAATATTAATTATTTTTTAATGTTGGTTTATAAAAAAAATATGTGACAGAGTGGCCTTTTTCTGTGAAGACCACATTTCGGTTTACCACTCTGTCACGGCATTCTACGGAAAACAAACGAAAAAATATGTTGGTTGGAGAAAATGAAAAATTACATAATATTAATGGATAAGAAAAATATGGACGTTTATTCGAACCGAATTAAAAAACCGTAAATATCAATACTCCAACGAGATGCCATAATAAGACGAAGGACAGACCATTATCGGTACAAAAGTAGAACGACCCATTTACAAAAAATATTTTTTATGAAATATTTGACAAATTAACGGCTTTCGGATATTTTATTTTACTTGTGCCATAAGACGGGCAATATGTCAACGGGCATAAATGGTCATAATCTTTTGTTTGCGTCGACAAAGAAATTTGGTTTTTTCACTACTTCAGGGGCTTGTAGATCTGAGAATTTGATATTAATTTTAACTTGATACCTCCACGCGTTTTTGAGAAAAAGGGTATTGACAGACGGACAACGAAGTGATCTTATCCGAGTGCCGTTTTTGGTACGGAGTACGGAACCCTATAAAAACAACAATTTCAGGTTTATCAAATCTTATGTAGAGGTCTTCAAAGCATGCTTAGACTTTGCAGATATATTATCGCGTCTAAAAATTTATGTCGGCTACGTGTTCTCATGTATCGCTTTGTTTACCCGATATAGGAGAGTCAGTCGCAATATCATCAGGTGAATCAAATTATGATTTTTTTTATCTTAAATTATGTATAATAGACTTCTTATACAGCAGGGCTTCTTATACACACACGCATCACCGATGCCGAGACACTGCAGAGAGTCCTTTGTGCCCAGAACCCTTGGTACAAAGTCGACTCCTGGCAGTGTTACGATATGTCGGTAGATGAGAAGTCCGGTGAGGAGGATAAGGTAGTCCACCTTATCTTGGGCATCCCGGAAGACCAGAGAAGAACAATCCTGGACAGAGACCGCCGCGTAGCCCATATGTCAGGAAGCGGATATATCCGCTTCTTTAACGCTGAAGAGGAGGCTACGGGTGAAGGCAAACCGACAGTGATGAGTGAAACCAAGGCGAAGGGAACATCCACTCCAGAGCCGACCACCTCAGCTCCCCAACAGGGTCAGAGCGAGGTGGTGTTGAGCTCACCACTGGAAGGGGAGAGAGGGACTAGCGACGAAGATGACGTCCTCCGCAGCCCCTAACTCCCTAAATATCATCCAAACCAACCTCCAGCACAAACAAATAGCGGCGGCCACCTTACGCAGAGTGCTGGAGGTCGACAACAAGACCGTCGCCCTAATCCAAGAGCCTTGGATTAGAAAAGACAGAATCTGCGGTCTAAACAACATCGGAGGTAAGATACTGCTAAACACCTCTATTGCAAAACCAAGGACCTGTATTTACATGCCTAAAACTATAACAGCAACTTTACTTAACCAATTCTGTTCTAGAGACCTCACTGCAGTGAAAATCTTTACAGATAGACAAACAATCCTAGTGTTAGCTTCAGTGTACATGCCGTATGAAGGCGAAGTGCCTCCAAAGGAACTGGCAGAGCTGGTGCAACACTGTGATACACATGCCTGGGACATGATCATCTCCGCAGACAGCAACGCACATCACCCGCTGTGGGGAAGTGAGAAAGTAAACAAAAGGGGTGAGTCTTTAACCGAATACTTATTGCAAACAAACCTTAACATTATGAACAGAGGTAAGGAACCCACTCTCGTAAGTTCAAGGTACCAAACAATCGTTGACATCACGCTAGCTACTAATGCCGCGGCGGACCAAATCAAAGGATGGCACGTATCAAAAGAACCATCCTTTGCGGACCATCGCCGCATATGCTTTCATATACAATATAAGCCGGCTGATCCTGTCCGATATCGTAACCCCCGTAAAACAGATATACCAAAGTTTACAAACTTACTTACCAAGACACTAAGTGAGACACATATGACAGACATGACACTTGGTACAAAAAGCATAGATTTCAATATACAACTTTTAACCACAGCTCTTTTAAAAAGTTACGAATCAGCGTGTCCGGAAGTAGTACCCAAAGCTCCAGACAAAAGTTCCTGGTGGGGGCCTGAGCTTGAACGACTACGTAGGGAACTCAGGGCACTTTTTAATCGAGCCAAAAACACCAGAACTGAAGAAGACTGGGACAACTATAAACTTGCACAAAAACACTACAAGAAACGCATTAGATTCCGTAGTAGAGAAGGATGGCGTACTTTCTGTAGTAGCATCAACTTAATGAACCAAGCCGCGAGGTTAAAGAAAATCCTAGCAAAAGGTGACCTTCATCTCCTGGGCTTCCTCAAAAAAGCCGACGGCACTTATACGAACTCAGACGATGAAACCAATGCAGTGCTGCTTGAGACACACTTTCCTGGCTGTCTCATTTCATCAGACTCTGAATGGGCGAATGAGCATCACAACACACCAACATCCCAGGAATGGGAAACCGCCGCCAAGATAGTAACCGCAGATAAAGTAACGTGGGCCCTAAAAAGCTTCAAATCGTTTAAATCCGCGGGGCTGGATGGAATCTTTCCAGGATTACTACAATGGCAAATCGGTCAAATAACAAAGTACTTAGTACCAATATACAGGGCGTGCATAGCCTTCAAATACATACCTATAACATGGAGAGAAGCTAAAGTAGTATTCTTACCAAAACCTGGAAAAGACGACTACACACAAGCTAAATCCTTCAGACCCATCAGTCTAACGTCATTCCTACTTAAAACGCTGGAAAGACTAGTAGATCTTCATCTACGAGATGGAGTCTTAAAGAAAAAACCACTGCATCCTCAACAACACGCATACAGGAAAGGCAGATCAACCGAATCGGCCCTACACATGGTAGTGCATAAGATAGAATCAGCCATCACAAACAAATCGTCAACTCTAGCTGTCTTCATAGACATAGAAGGAGCTTTCGATAAAACTACACACAATAGCATAAACCAGGCCCTACAAAGATACAAAGTGGAACCGGTATTAACAAACTGGATTACCGAGCTCATCAGCAAAAGGGCAGTACAAATAGAAATGAACACCATAACTAGAGCAAAAGTGGTCAGAGGATGCCCGCAAGGGGGCGTTCTATCACCGCTTCTGTGGAACCTAGTAGTGGATAGTCTCATTAGAAGATTAAACAAACAAGGCTACACAACCATCGGTTATGCTGACGACCTCACTATTCTAATAAGCGGGAACGCAGAAAACATACTATGTAAGGAAATGCGTTCAGCTCTCCGAATTGTGGAAGAATGGTGTGACGATCACAAGTTATCAGTAAACCCGAGAAAAACAGAACTCATCCTTTTCACCAACAAAAGGAAGTTACCGCAACTACCCAATTTTTTCAACATCAAACTCTCCCTATCAACACAAGTCAAGTATCTGGGCGTTATCCTTGACAACAAGTTGAACTGGGCGAGCCATATCGAAAATAAAACCAAGAAGGCCTGCATAGCTTTTTATCAGTGTAAGAGACTAATAGGTAAAAAATGGGGTCTTAACCCAAAAATAACACTTTGGCTGTACACTTCAGTTATCAGACCATCCATAACCTACGGCTCAGTTGTATGGTGGCCCAGAACACAACTGGCCACGGTAAAAACAAAACTCCAAAGCCTACAACGCTTAGCAAGCATTGCGGCAACTGGATGCATGAGAACCACCCCATCAATCGCCCTTGAATACTTGCTCAATCTAAGACCCCTACACCTCGCTATTCAAGAAGAGGCACAGGCGGCCGCACTTAGATTAAGAGCAAACGGATTATGGAAACAAAACATAGAAACACCACACTCAACTGTTCTAAAGGATATCTTTAAAGAAAACCCACTCTTTGAGGCACCTACGGACAGTATACAGTGTCATCATGTTTTCGATCGAAGATACAATATCCAACTTACAGCAGAAAAAGATGATAACTCTGGCACAAGAGAAGTAAGGATATACACAGACGGTTCCAAAACCTCACAGGGCACTGGAGCCGGTGTCTTCTCGAACGACCTAAACATCAAAATCTCGACCACCTTAGATAAACTCAACACTATATTCCAAGCAGAATGTATAGGTATCACCAAAGCTGCACAAGCGGTTGCAGCCAGAGATGTCAGAGACCATAATATCAAAATCGTCTCCGACAGTGCATCCGTACTTCAAGCTCTGCAAAGCAACACCATAACATCTGTCCTAGTACTGGAGTGTCATAATACACTCCAGTACATTGCAAACACAAACAGCATAACTTTGCAATGGATCAAAGGACATAGCAACTCACTAGGCAACGACGCGGCAGATGAACTAGCCAAAAGGGGTTCAAATGGAACGGTGTATGGACCGGAACCATTACTGCCTATACCCATGGCACAAATTAGAACATGGCTGCGTAAAAAAACAGAGGAAAACCACCAAACAGAATGGAACAATAGTGTAGGCTGTAGGCAAACAAAGAATGCCATTCCGGTGGCTTCGAAGAAGCTTGCCCGCAACCTCACCAGACTAAACAGGGACGAAATCCGCAAAGTACTAGGTACTATAACCGGACACAGTCCTCTGAATAAACATCTATTTACCATAGGTGTGACAGATAGCCCTCTGTGCAGAGGCTGCATGGAGGCGGAGGAAACGCCACATCACGTGCTCTTGGAGTGCAGGAGCGTGGCCGATCAACGGGCACGTTTTCTCCAGTCTCCAAAATCACTACCGGAAGCTTGTAGTAACCTGAAAAGGCTACTCGCCTTCTGGAATGGACTAGGATGGCTGGAGTAAAGGAAGAATACTCAATCACGTACAATGGCCCAATCAGGAGGCTAAGTGCGGAAAATGCCTCGTAAAACTAACTAACTAACTAACTATGTATAATAGACAAAGGAAGTAAATTAATTCATATATTCATATATTTATTCATATTAATTTGATAAAATATTTTACTTAAATTACGATTTTATTATATGTATATGTCGGCTCCTCGTCAGGGTTCATCTTTAAAACTCAGTTTTGTATAAATAAGGATTTATTCAGCTTACACTTCGAAACGCCGAGAAAATAATGTCCCAAATGGCACTTTTACAATCTATTTATAGAACAAAAGTCAAGTACAATTCTTATAAACTCTTGAAAATAAATATCATTACAATAAATCAACTTATTATTTAAGATGCAAAGAAATTCAATTTAAATGAGTTCTACATTATTAAATCACATTTACAATTCATATTTTATATTTTTTTTAACTAAAACTCATGAACGGAAACTAGTAAAAAGCGCCAAAACCGTTAATATTGAATGTGACTCAATAAAATGCAACAATTAAACTAAACGTAATTAAATATTTACACATTATTTGTAAGATCATTTCGAGACTGAACAAAGTGATTATTAACATTCTTTTATTTTATTAGGACTCTGCAATATTGATTACTTTCAAATTAAAGTAGAAAAGATAAATCTGTATAATAGATATGTTAATTTTAGCTTATAATTAGTTTATTAATTAATTACATTTTATAGTAATGAAAATTCGTAATATAAATAATGTTATTTATTAATAACATTAAAATTAACATTGTAGTTAGTAGTTAAATCAACCACTACAAGATGGCGCTGTCAGTGAAGAATAGAGCTTTGAATAAAATATTATGCTTATTTTACGATTAGTAATTAAGTTAGCCTATATTTAAAGGGGTTTTCACATTGATGATCTGATTTAACAAATAAAAATCAAATTAAAAGACTGCGCCCATACGGCCATACTGACTCAAGCGCGCTCTCGGCGCTTCACTTAGAAGTAACAATATTATGAATAAGCAATAACATCCATACAACTAACAGCTTTTCAACAATACATTAAAGAAACATAACAAAATATTTTATTTTCACAAACAAAACTACAACTACAGTATTTGAAACAAACTAATAAACGTGACTCATTTTATAATAAAACAAAAACATTACAGATCACATTTTGAACGAAAAATAATAGCATTACCCATTTTAGGACTTAGCCTTCATCCGATATCACCCGTCGAGAATCTAACCTCCATCAGTCATCATTCATTCGAAGATCAAGTCTTCATTAGGCATCACCCGTCCTGGGATCTAGCCTCCATATGGCATCACCCATCCTGGGATCTAGCCTCCAAGACCGGGATGAGGATACGCATGGTGGCCAGCCAGCGTGTAAGGAAGGATGTTTGGATGGGGATTCTGAATAACACAAACAAGCACATAAGTTATGGATTTCGTGGAGAAGTAGATGCATTTGAATTCACAGTTACATTCGAACACTCCGACTTAGAGGTAGTGGTATTTGAAACAACAGGTATTTCGTTACTATCGTTACTATTTGCCCATACGGCCGAATCATCTAAATCACTGTCAAAAGGGTCGTACTGAGCCAAAGGGGCTGGGCGGAGAAAATCGTGACTTGCGATCTTTTCTGAACAACCGCGGAGATTGACATGTTTGATTTTGTATCTATCATTCGGTAAGATTTCTAATATTTCCATTGGCCCTTCAAATTTTGGGCCCAATTTCGTTGTATGTCGATCGTGACGACGTAAAAGAACAAAGTCACCGACTTTGTAAGGTTGTATTTTAGCTTTTCCACTATCGAATCTGATTTTATCTTGAAAAGATCGCTCGTCCATCCTATTTTTACATTCTAATCGCAACGAATCAAGGTTTTCAATCATATTATCACCATCTATTTGTATTAACTTAATACTAGGTGGTGAGCATTGTTTACCAAATAACAATTCCATAGGGCTTTTACCTGTTGTTTTAGAAACGGTACAATTTATTGCTAGTTGTAGTTCTTGAATGGCTAGATGCCATGGTTTATTAATTTCAATCACTGACATATTATCTTTTATGACCTTCATGATTCGCTCTACTTGTCCATTAGCTCTACTTGCACCCTTAGCTACCACATGATGTTGAATGCCAGAACGTTCACAGAAATTTTTAAATTCAACTGCGGTCATGCTTTTATCTTGGTCGGTAATAAGACGCGTTGGTGTTCCAAAAATGCTTATTAAATTTTGAAAACATTTTATTGCAGTTTCAGTAGTACGATCGCTTGTATAAATCATATGAACATATTTAGTAAAACCATCAATAAAAACAAACGCATATTCTGCTTCATTTCGTTTACCATTCATTCTACCAGTAATATCGCCATGAACGGTATGAAAAGGGATTGCTATTTTATTAATCGGGTGCAATGTAATTTGCCGTGCACCAGAAACGCCTTTACGCACTCTACAGCTAATACAATTTTCCGTAAATTTTCTAACTAACCGTGACATATTAGGAAACCAATACTGTTCTCTTATTTTTGCAAGAACTTTCTCCCAGCTAAAATGTTGCAAAGCGTCATGATAATGATTAATAAGGTTCCATCGGTAATTACGAGGAACAATAATCAATTTAAGCGTTTTATTATTGATTTGTACTTTACGCCTTAATAATTTATCAGCAGAGATAGCATAAGTGTCTGCTATTGTTTGGGGTATAGTGTCGCCGTTGAGTTGCTCCACTATATAACGTAAGATAGGGTCACGCTTTTGCTCTATAAGTAACCAATTATGATCAAGAGAAGCGGTGTTTACTGAGAATACAATCGGATTACAAGTTTTATTTAAATTTTGGTGGTTATTTCTTAAAGATTCGTTTACATTCGAGTCAGAGCTAGACAAAGGATTACGACTGAAATAATCTGCATGAGCAAGGCGATCGCCCTTACGGTATTCTATATTGAAATTGAAATTTTGTAGAAATGCCCAATATCGATGGACTCGTGGGGTCAATTCTCGCTTTTGTCGAGAGGCTTTTAAAGAATTGCAGTCTGTAATAACTGTGAAAGGACGACCATGTAGGAAATGACGGAAATGCTTAATTGCTTTCACGACTGCAAGGGTCTCTAACTCATATGAGTGATAACGACTTTCACAGCTGGTTGTCCTTGCACTGTAGTAACCGATCACCATTGGGTTTTGATTTTGTCTTTGAATTAAGACAGCGCCATAGCCTATTGAGCTGGCGTCGGTGTGAAGTTCCGTAGGAAACTCTGGATTAAATATTGTCAGAAGTGGAGAGGATGTTAACCTATCAATAATTTCTTGTCTAGCAGTTGAGTGACTATCAGTCCATTTAAAAGGTACGTTAGTCTTAGTGAGTTCATATAAAGGCGCCATTATTGTTGAAAAATTAGGAACAAACTTTCTAAAATAACCAGCCAAACCATTAAATTGACGCACTTCTTTGACATTTTTAGGTACTGGTGAACGAACTAAGGCCATTATTTTATTTGGACTGGGTTTAACTGTACCTCCTTCAATGATATTGCCTAAATACTCAATTTTGGTTTTGAGAAAAGAGCATTTTGAAACATTTAATGAAAAACCTGCTGCTGTAAGGCGACTCAGTACTAATTTAAGATTGTGCAACCCCTCTTCAACTGTTTTACTGATTACTAAAATGTCATCGATATAAACTAGTGCTATTTTGTCTCTATAATCACCTAGAGCTAAATTAATGGCCCTTTGGTAAACCGAGGGTGCGTTACAGAGACCAAATGGCATACGCAGGTATTCAAATTGGCCATCGGGTGTCACAAAAGCTGTTTTTTCTATAGAGTCTGAACTAATAGGGATGCCGTGAAAGCCTGCCGCCATATCTAAGCATGTAAAATAGCAAGACATTCCTAATTTGTCAATTTGATCGGCAATCAAAGGAAGAGGATAATGATCCCTAAGAGTATTAGCATTAAGTTCGCGAAAATCTACACAAAGTCTGTCACTTCCATCCTTTTTTTTAACAAGTAATATAGGACTACTAAAAGGAGATGAACTATCACGTATGATGCCATTACGTTTAAGATCTTCAACAATATCTTTTACTTTTTCTCGTTCAGCAGGTGACAATCGGTATGGTCGCCGTTGTACTATTTTATCCGGATTTTTTAATCTAATTTTAAGTTCCCCAGTTGTCACCTGCGAAACGCGATTCCCCGTTGTAAAGCTGCTTTTGAATGTATAAAGTATTTTCCGTAAAGTTTCTAATTTATTCGGATCAGTAATATCAGTATCTAGGTTTGAAACCGGGTCTGTGATAATGCATTCGTTTACAAAATGATCATGTTTTACACAAATGCTATCCTTGCTAATAACTACGCTTAGACCGGCTACGTTTAATAGGTCAGTTCCTATGATAATGTCATATTGAGTTTGCTTATCACCAACTATATAAAATTCTAATTCTACATGGGTGTCTTCGATTGTCACTAATGTAGTAATGCTTTTATTAGATACTACAGGAGTACCACCTAAACCTGATAAAGTAACATTTACATATTTACGTTTTCCAGGCACTGAAAGAGAAATACTCTCTCTAATTAAAGAGCAATCAGCCCCAGTGTCTATAAGACAAGAGTACTTCTTTCCACCTATCTCTACAATTGTCATATTGCTACCTGAAGTGCGACAATAATTAATAGATTTACTGTTTTGAGACTTAAATCGTTCGTCATTTTGACGTCGAAAACAGTTTTTCTCTAAGTGACCTTTGCGATGACAGTAATTACATTCAAGTGATTTAATGGTACTTGCGTTTGAAGAATAGTTGGGGTGTGGCATTACGATATCTGATTTAATAGCAATCCTTTCTTTACATTCACGAGAACGATGACCAGGTTTATGACAAGTATAGCAAGTAACTGGATCTCGTTTATTGACTTGAGGATTGGATTCAACAACACGAGGTCTCTTAAAGTCAGGCTTATCATTCCTATGCATATTTAAGTTATCTAATTTACGTTTACGGAAAGTTTTTAACACAGATATAAGATTTGGCAATGAATTAGGAGTGTTTCGTAACAATTCAGAACGAATGAATTCGGGATAAATACCTGTTATCAAAGCCTCCACTACCTCTACGTCAGAAGCTTCAGGTCTCACTCGCTTAAATAGAGTCCAAGCTGTAGTCGCATAGTCAGCGTAGCTCACAGCCTGATCCGAAGTATAAGACCTCCATTTTGTGACGTCATCAGCGTACCGGAATTCCCTGCTAAAAGTTTGAATTAGTTCCGTCTTCACTTGCTCCCAAGTTGTAGATCTTAGAGACCAAGTATCAGCCCAAATTTTGGCCCGACCTTTTAACTGTAAAATAGCTTTCATGCGTGCTTCGACATGAGCACACCAATCTCTAATATCATGAGATCTTTCATCAGGATCAAACGGCGGTAAATAAAAATTACATTTCTGACGAGACGGAAAGCTTGCTTCCGAAGAAAGAGCAGCAGAGACTGCGCTTGCTGCAGCTTGTTTAGTAACAGAATTAACAAGGCTCATAACCTGCTCCATGGTGAACACGGGGTCCGCAGGCCGCGGAACCGGATCACTCGAATCAACAGGTTTCGATCCCACCGCTGCTGTCGGCTCCTCGTCAGGGTTCATCTTTAAAACTCAGTTTTGTATAAATAAGGATTTATTCAGCTTACACTTCGAAACGCCGAGAAAATAATGTCCCAAATGGCACTTTTACAATCTATTTATAGAACAAAAGTCAAGTACAATTCTTATAAACTCTTGAAAATAAATATCATTACAATAAATCAACTTATTATTTAAGATGCAAAGAAATTCAATTTAAATGAGTTCTACATTATTAAATCACATTTACAATCCATATTTTATATTTTTTTTAACTAAAACTCATGAACGGAAACTAGTAAAAAGCGCCAAAACCGTTAATATTGAATGTGACTCAATAAAATGCAACAATTAAACTAAACGTAATTAAATATTTACACATTATTTGTAAGATCATTTCGAGACTGAACAAAGTGATTATTAACATTCTTTTATTTTATTAGGACTCTGCAATATTGATTACTTTCAAATTAAAGTAGAAAAGATAAATCTGTATAATAGATATGTTAAATTTAGCTTATAATTAGTTTATTAATTAATTACATTTTATAGTAATGAAAATTCGTAATATAAATAATGTTATTTATTAATAACATTAAAATTAACATTGTAGTTAGTAGTTAAATCAACCACTACAAGATGGCGCTGTCAGTGAAGAATAGAGCTTTGAATAAAATATTATGCTTATTTTACGATTAGTAATTAAGTTAGCCTATATTTAAAGGGGTTTTCACATTGATGATCTGATTTAACAAATAAAAATCAAATTAAAAGACTGCGCCCATATATACGAGGCGTGTTTTTTACGTAAGAACCGTTTTGAAATTAAAAAAAGACGTGCTAAGATATCTTCATAATTTTATTTTTACATGAAAGCCTGTACCTTAATCTACTTATCTACATAACTTCCGACAATATTGAGGCACTTGTCATAACGTTTGACCAGTTTTTGAATGCCCTCCTCATAGAAGTCTGCCGCCGAAGAAGTATTGCTTGTGGAATTTCTGCCTCGTAATGAGACAATCAATGCAGCAGCTTGTTGTAAGACATTGCACAATCTGCGTCGTTCAATCGAAAACAAAAAATTGGTTGCCTGTAAAGTCGGTATACGGGCGAAAGTTTTACGTGACAACGACTTTGAGTGGTAAAATAATTTAAATGTGAATATTCATTCGTATAGTAGGAAGAAGGATGAAATAATAGTAACAATTTAAAACATTTATTTATACAAAGAATTATATTTAAAACATTAATTTATAGGCACGCGTCCCTTCCACTTTTTATGTCTGTCTCTCGCTCTTAGGCGGGCTTACCATGCCCGAGTGGAAGGGACGCGTGCCTCTCACTCGCTCTCATTGTGAGCGCATAACGTGAGCGGAGCGTAACGCAGTTTCTTGAAGTGTCACCCGGCAAACCAATTTATAAGACGTTGTCACGTCAAAAGACGTGGCAAGTTGAGCAAGGGCATCGTTTTGCTGCATGACACTGCCCGCCCGCATGTGGCTAATCAGACCAAAGATCTCATCATATCTTTTCGATGGAATACTTTAGATCATCCTCCGTACAGCCCTGATCTGGCGTCAAGTGATTACCATCTGTTCCTGCACTTGAAGTAACACCTGGGCGGTCAGCGTCTTCAAGACGATGACGAAGTCAAAACATTTGTGTTGCAGTGGTTAAAAAGTCAGCCGGCAGACTTCTATGAGGAGGGCATTCAAAAACTGGTACAAGGTTTATGACAAGTGCCTCAATATTGACGGAAATTATTTAGTAAAGTAGATTAAGGTATGGGCTTTCATGTAAAAATAAAATTATTGAGATATCTTAGCACGTCTTTTTTTTAATTTCAAAACGGTACTTTGTGTTTTAAGTATTATGTCCTCGCCTCGCTTCGCCTCGTATTTTTAAAATCATTTATGATATTTTACATGTATACTGAAGGCCATAGTGCGAAAGAAAGAGATAGAGAGTAAATGTGTACTTGAGACTGAGGAGGAGGGAACGCTATAAGACAAGCGAGTATATTACGCAGAGGAAATGTGACCCTTCACTTTTTGTAAACATTTGATTTTACTACCCATCTATTCTTCATACCGTGGACTATATATGAAACGATTACTAAGGAGTTACTCCAATAAATAATGCGCAAAATTCGTAAAAAGTTGTTTTATTCAACCACCTGCTTTAATTCATCGATAATTTCTGAGCCACTATCCTTCTCTCGCAAAGGTACTCGTGTGGAATCTTATGAACCCTTCCTTATCCAATCTGCTTTATAAGGTAAATCTCTTCGTACGTCATTCGCCTGTTTTCTTGAATTATTTTTTTCACTGTCAGCACGTTTTCGAAGGTAACAGCCGTCGAAGGGCAAACACTCCTTTCTTCATCCCCCAAAGTTAGACGTCCGCGCTTGAATTTGTTAAATATTAATAAGTTTGTTCTGTAAATGCCATTTGAAGTTGATAAAAAGTCTCCTCCGATTTTGGGTCACATTTGAAATCATGAAAAATCATGTTACCGACGCAGATTCATGTTTCAATGAAACAGGATGATTCAAATAATTTCTTGACAAATTGTAAGGGAAATTCGAACGATGGTATTTATTCGTAATACTTTTTTTTTATAATAATTATAATTGGCCAGGGGCTCATAGTTTAACACCTTTCTTTTTGAAAAACTTTCTGAGCGACCTTGTATTTATTACAGTAAAAATCATTTTACTTCACATTTTTAGGAATACAAAGTAATCTTAATAAAATCATAATATTTGCTTTTTATTTTACCTAATCTCTTTTATTATGTGTTTTTAGACATGTTATATTTAATTTACTGTTATTCGCCTGATTATGAAAATTACGTAGTTATCTTAATAATCGTTGCTTTGTGATCTCTTGTTATTCAAAGCCAAATAAATTTCAAATAAATACATTATTCAATAAGTTAAAAAAAAACTTTTTAAAAAAAGCATTTAATTAATGCGCTTAAATGAAAAAAATAACTTTTACCTTAAATACTTTTATTATCCAACTTTTTATATCATATAAGTGTCACGTTATAAGTTGATAGTAAAAGTTTTAAATTTGAATAAAACACTTTTTTATGGATTTTGTGCATATTTTATTTTATATTTATCCTCACGTTTCGACCCCTTTACAGGAGTCGAGACCACAGGATGACTAAGATAATGGTTGTCATGTATTTTCTACTACCTTCACAATATTTTAATTGGGCACAATCCTCATTGATATTTTTTTATATAAATCAACTGTCTTATTTTTACTTTTATTTAGTTATTAAATTCTCACTATAATTAGATTGTATACTACCGATTCTACTACCAGTTGCGAAATTGGGAGGCCCTTCCGAGAAGGATTGGCGAAAGAAACTCGGGCAAGGGGACCGACCTCCATCTTATTGTTATTATTTGCAAAAAGAGCTAATAACTTTATCAGGTCTTTCAACGTGTTTTTGGAGGTATTCATTTATTAATTATTGGATCCCAAGCAGGTGGAACGCTCGCATTTTCGCTTTCAATAGCCTGGCGTAGCATCCTAGGAACAAATCGATAAACCTCAAATTCTCGCTTGAGAACAAGGATTCATTAATACTACTGAGTCCACTACCAGTTCGGAAATTGGGAGGCCCTGCCGAGAAGACTTGGCGAAACAAACTCGTGCAGGGGGACCGACCTCTATCTTACTTTTATTATTTGTAAAAAGAGCTAAAAGTGTTTGGGTTCAAAACCATAGTTAAGAAACTAAAGCTCTTCTGTCATTTACATCAGAAACAACGACGGTACCACAACACCCAGATCCAAGCCAATATATAATAGTTCGTGTTCTATATTGTCCCGACAGGGGATGAAAACCGATCCCGGATTATTGTAACATATATCGTGCATGATTATATCGTGGGTTTTTGATATTTTAAAAATACATGCTAACGTCTTTGATAACTTTAGATTTTATGTAGATATGACCAGCTATATTAATTTTGAGTGCAGACTTTACAAAAGGATAAAAAATTTGAGGTCTTTTATTTTTGTCATACAATTATGGCTGTGGTATATCTTTGAACCAAGCGGATCAAGTTCAAATCTCGTCGACATACGAGTACTACGGAATTGATCCCGTAACATAAGCTTTTAACTCATTTATCAAAAGTAATTAACAGGAATATTAATATTTCTTACAATCACACCAATTAGCCTAGTGCAAAGTAAGCACTATAAGGCTTGTGTTATGATACTAGGGTAACAGATACACAAACATATATGATACATAGATGTGTAATATTAATACCCATGACCCAAGTACAAATGCTCGTTTACATCACACAAACGTATTCCTCTTCCGGGGCTCTTAACACAAAACACAAGTGCGAAAGGCGGGATCGCTACCGGTGCACCAAACTATCGTTAATATTATACTAATTAATTTTGTACTAAAAGATAAATAAAAAATCGATTGTGACTGTGGACGTCAGGCAAACAAAGAGAAGTATACTCGTGTCAAAGATATAGTAGTTGAAATGAATATAGGTGCGATAATAACTCTACTATGTATGAGCATGCTTTCAACAACATTTGATTGGATAAACCACAAATCCTTGCTACATGAAGAGATCAGGAAACATTCTAAATTAAATAAACATTAAAGAGTTCCACCTACTTGAGATACCATAATTTATATAATCATATCTGAAACAAAAACAGACACTGGGACCTAGTGAAGAAGTAAAGTCATTTTTTAAATAATAACTGTAAGATGGAGGTCTGTCTCCCTGTCCCTGTTTCCTTCACCAATTCGACTCGAAATGGCCTCCTAATTTTCGAGGTTATAAACTTATGAATATTGGTAGACTCAGTAGTTTTCAGTAACACAGAGATAACTAGATAAATTATAAATTGAACTACATATATAACGATTCTAAACAGTACACGCAAAGTAAATCAAGCAAAATCGAACTTGTTTGGTGTTAACACTGAAAATTAAATGTTTGTCCGTAAATGCTTATCATAAAATGATGTTGCTTAACGAAAATCTGACGAAAACTAGTGTCCGAATCTGTTTGTAATCGCGAGGAAGTTTTAATTAAATTTCGTATCCTCGCTAATACTAAATTGTAACAACTCGCCAAACACAGCGCCAGTTTTGAAAACTACTGGAATTTCAAACTCCTTTCATTAACATAATTATTTAGGTGAGGCCAGTTATAATAATTAATAAAAACTATTTTGATATAACCCGAAACTTGACGACCTCCATGGTCAAGTGGCTCGCATGCCGGTTTTATCCCCCGGAGTTCCGGGTTCGTCCCCTGGTAGAGTCAATGAAGGAAAACAAACTTTTATAAATTTACTCGGGTCAGGGTGTATAGGTACCTACTGTAGCGCCCTACGCGTGCTCCGGGATCTTTGACGTTAATTCAAACTATACAAGGTCATTTTATAAACACCATCCAAATTTATATATTATATTCTTTGAAGAAAATAACGAAACAAGATTTTTTTCTTTTAATATCACTCAGTACTAAAATATTAAGTTAAGCCTACACAAAGTTATCCGAGGAAAACTACCGATTGCTGTCACAGTCACGCTACGCACGGTGTTGTAGCAGATGATTACACGACCCCCGCCCCGCCCTCCCGTATTTCATTGATACATTACAATGATTTTCATAAGTTGCAAATTTAAACGAAAAAAAATAGGAACGTCAAATTGAAGAAGAGATAAGTTGATTTGTTCTTTGATTATAACAATATTAATCGATAACACTTTTAATAAATAAAAAATGAACATAAAAGTAAACCACACCTTAGGCACTTACGTCGCATTTTTTTAAATTTAATCAACTTATGTAGAATAATTGGTTGGAGTAAAGCAAAGGGTGTTTATTAACCACAGAATCTAAAAAAACACAGGGATCGCAAAGGCAATTCGAAAATCGCAAAAACAAATGCAGTGCCAAAACCTTAGTACCTACCTACCTAAGTTATTTTTGTCTATTTTACACGATAGGATAAAGAAATGTATAATTAATAGTTCTATATTTTTGTGAAAAATTTCACAAGTCTTAGCCGCCCTGCACACATTTTGCTTTACTCCAACAAAATAATTAATTAAAAATCCAAAAAAAATACACTTACATGAAGTTTGAAAACAATCACTTTACCTTAAAGTGTAGGTAATTTCTCTCTAAACAGTCTTGCACGTTTATGAACATTGTCTTTTATTGTATTACTTGTTTTTTCACTTTGTCACTTCGTTAAATGCACGGATTATATTTATAATTAGTTCTCGAGGCTTTGGGCCTTCTTCACATAAACCCGTCGTTAAATTTCGCCCTCGATTTCAATTGCAAGTGTGAACACATTTCGTTAGGTAGATAATTATGCGACGTAAATGCGTGAACGCAACATTGTACATCGCGGAAAGCCCGCGGCTGACTGATTTCATTGCGCCGATGTAGTTACAACTTGCGCGCGCAGCTCGGTGAGGCGCTTCGGGCGGTCGGTCGTTCAACTGTAAGTGCCTATTTTGCCAGCTGTTGTAATAATTCGCTCGGACAAAATAATATTTTTGCGGAAATTTTACCTACCAATTTTTTTTCATAAATGAAGTGTTTAAATGATATCTAATGCCTAGAAAAAATTTGGATGGTGTTTATAAAATAACCTTGTATATGTATTTCACGATTTATTCTATTACTGAACTCTTCAATACAATGACTCAGGTTACACTCTCAGACACTCCTGGTGATTCTCTTATGTTCGTCTAGCCTTTTGGAATATTCTATATTTAAAAGGGTGACATTCCTTGCCATAATGCAAATATACGTAAAGAGGTGGAATGCGGTGTCATAGATGCAAGGAGGCAGGGGCGTGCATACCATATAGGCAATTAGACAGTGCCTACCTCATTAACACTAGAGTACACGCGTGGGCTACATATGTAGCCCAGGGTATTGCTTTTGTTCATAACTTCTTGAAATCGCGTGATTTAACTTCTAGTGTCTAGCTAAGCTCCGATTGGTTGTTGCTCAACATATTTAGTGTGGTGTGAGCGATCGATGCTGGCGCAAGTGCGAAAAATAACTGTTTAAAGTTGTTGGGCTACGTATGTAGCCCATGCGTGCACTGGCAGAACTTCATAGGAGTGGAATATTTTTTTAACTTGATGTAAGTATTGATCTTTTCTTATTAATTTTTATGTTATATATTATATTTATGTTCTGTAAACTTACTGTTTGTTGATATTTTATAAACAGATTGCTAAATATTTATCGCAGAATGTAAGAAAACGTGTGGAGATGGCTAGAAGAGGAGTTAGATCAAGATGATTTGATTGAAAGCGAACAGGAAGAGGATTTGAGAGAAGAAGAAAATATAGGTTATTCTTTTTATAAGAAGACCAGACTGATTAAAATGGTGACAATGTTGAACAAAACAACAGTGATTCGGACAGTATGCCACTCGCAGAATTAGCCACTTATAAGTCACGAAATCCTACCTTCCTACAACAAGGGTACGTTCTCATAATATTATACAAAGACCTTTAGGACTTAAAGGTACAGCTTCTAAGTCAGTACACCTCTTCAATGTTTTGAGTTATTTTTTGACTCTGATGTCTTCGAATCCCTGGTAAAGTGTACAAATATATATAAGGATACTATAAAGAATAAATTTTTCGCATTTTTATTCAGTCTTTGGGGTTTGAGTTTGTGAAACCATTAATTTTAGAATGTATTCATTAGGATAATATTCTAAGAAGCATAAAATCAAAGCAATATGATTGTTGAATGTGTCAGAAGCTCCTCAACATGGAAATATACCAATTCGTGGGGGGGTAGCACGCTGTGCGTTTTGTAGCAGAATGCGCGATCGCAGCACAAGGAAAACATGCTCGAAATGCTACAGGCGTACTAAATGTAATGATCACCAAATTTTTATTTGTCCTTCGTGTAATGAAAATTAAAAAAAGTAGAAAAAAAACGTAAGAATTTAACCCAAAAGTTGATTGATCTCAAATATGTAAAAATGGTGTGATTTTTTGAGAAGTCTGAAGTTTTGTTAATATTTTAAGTTTAAGAAAGAGAAGATATTTTTATTTTATTCCCGATTACTTAATAAATGTCATTTATAATAATAAATGTGTTTTATTTAAATATTAAACGATTATCTTTCAGTGTATATCTCTTTAAAATGGGCTACAAGTGAAGCCCACGCGAGCACTCATGAACGTTTTAGAGGCGCGTGTACCGTAGTGTTAAGAACCTAAATAATATACTACTAGTATTAAAGTTTATTTAGTTTAATCGGTTCCGTAATTCTATACTCAACCAAACTTCTATTGAGCACCCGCCCAGTAAGTTTTTCCTTACTACGTACAGTAACGGTAAGCAGTCTAAAGATTGCCTATTCGAAGCGAGCAGCGTTTCATACAACATAATTAAAAAAAGTATTGGTCAAAGTAAAACGGTCGCAATAAAAGTGCGCTCTTTGTCCGTGTATCGTTCTAAAACATGACCTACGCAACTTGACATTATAGGTTGACGCTAGGTAAGCAAGCCTACTTGCCGAGCGAGATAAACCGACGTCCCCCGACCCTATATCTGTCTCACTCAGTCCTATACGCAATAGATGAGATGGATACGCTACCGCACGAGATCGGATGAGTTGAACAAGTTTCGACTTTATTGCGATGTCATAAAAGTGTTGAGACGTGTGATAAATGTAACAATGCCGCCGACAAGTGCCATCCTTCCTTTAGTTCATGTGTTTTTGTAGATTTGTAGTATTACTGGCGTCATCACGCGCGTGCGACCGTTAATACCATTAGTAGTATCATTACATTATCTATTAAGATAGCATTTTTTTGTTGTTTTTTGTTAATTTCGTTCTGTGTCTGTGTGTTTGTAGTGTACTGTGTGTGAAGAAAAAAGATGTTGATGAGTGTTTTTTGTTAAAAATAAGTATCGAAGTTAGGTAATTAATTATGGAGAAATTACAGTGTGCCGATTGTAAGGATTCGATTTGTGTGTAAAAACTACGTACCTATCCTTTCGGACAGTTTACGTTCATAAATAAATTAAAAATTGTTTCTTTTACTAGACCAACTCCAAATATCGAGCTTATTCAACGGAAAGGTAAAAATATCAGACATTTCAATACCAAATATTACGACAGTTATACTTGGCTAGCTGATTGCCGCCATTTGAATTTATTGTTTTGCTTTCCCTGTCTTTTGTTTTCTACAACAAAGACTGTGTGGAATGACACTGGTTACGGTGATTTGAATTATTTAACAAACCTTGCTAAGAAACATGATCAATCCGACAAGCATATTCAAGCGTGTGTCTCTATGCTTAATTTTGGAAAAAATCGCGTTGAATTAGGTATCAGTGTGCAATTAAAAGGCGACGTTGAGCGTCATAACGCAAAAGTCAATCGCAATAGGAATATTTTATTTCGTTTAATTTATATTACTTGTTTTTTAGCAAAACAGGAGCAAACTGCAACAACATCTTTTTTTTTTTACTCAATTTACCTCAGTCAGTGTATTATTACTCGTATAATTATTTATGCCCGGTATTCGTAAATCGTGAGTGATGATGTGAAGTGACAAAAAACTTATATCAACAACAACAACGGCTTTTCTAAAAGCCACTACGGCTATCGCTTAAATGTCATGTATAATATTCATGAATTTCTGTGATATCTGTGGTGGTGAAAAATTTGCTTGGTGTCGTCTCGGCCGTCAGGCGCCAATGGATGATTTAATCGATACATTGGAACTTACAGCCTGAAAAAACCTGCAAAAAAAGTGCTAAGTGAATTTATATCCACATTACCTACCAAATATTAGGAATTTTTAAATGATAAGCGCAACTACGACTAGTTAGATCTACAGTGCCTACCGCGCTGGAAAACCAATGCACGCCCCTGCAAGGAGGTCACCACAGTACCATGTTTAGCTACTTTACTTTGGTTCAGAATTAAGGAAACATAATGTGGGATGGCTATACAGTGTCTAATGTTTCGTCAACGTGATGACTGATATTTTTATAAATCATTGTAAATAACTAACCCTTTGTACGGAACCCTTCGTGCGTGAGTCCGACTCGCAATTGGCCGGTTTTTAATCATAATTTTTATTAATGATGCATTCCTGTTAAAGTAAACTGTTGATATTAATAATGTATATTAACAACCTGTTACACAATTTTAAGTCACAAATTCTGATTCTGACGAATAAAACTGAAACTAAACGTTTACAGCAAGCCGTGTAGACCTTTTGACGTTTGCATGCTGTAATTTACAAAACGGTCGTCCTTGGGCCCTTTTGTGTATCCATGGGGCTAATTAGAAATGTCATTATTACGCCCGAACGCTTATCACCAACAAACGACAAAGTCAAAATATGTTTATTCAATTGAGGCATTACCATATCAAAGAAGTCGCGTGAAACCTATAATTTGAAAAATTACAGTTTTTTGTTTGAAATTAATAATATCTCTAACATTCACACCAATAAGCCTACCACAAAATAAGCATTGTAAAGCTTGTGTTATGGGTACTATGGCAATGGATAGACATACATATACGATACATAGATATGTAATATTTATAGAAATAGATGTAAATACTCATGTCTCAGCTACAAATGGTCGCATTCATCACACAAATATCTGCCCCTCCCGGGATTCGAATCCAAGATCGTCGGTACGAAAGACAGGATTGCTACCGTTGCACCAAACGGTCATCACTGAACCTTGTTCCTGTATGTAAATGAAACCATTTTTACCGAATTAATGACGCAACCTCTAGGTCAGAGGAGGTCGACATTTTTCTAGTATTTTTTATTAGTTTTCTATTTAAGACTAGATGTCGCTGTACCGAAATGAATCGCGCTAACGTTTCGGTTCTACGACTACACATATAGCTAACCGTTCTTAGCCCTCTTGAATGTTATTCTAAGGCTTTTACTGACAATATGGTAACAAACACACACACAAAGTATTGTCATAATACAATTAGGATAGCATTGAAAATGCAAAGGAAAATGATACATTTGTATTTTCTTCCATAAGTTCTTTATCAGAAGGGTTATAATCGAATGCTGACAATTGTATGTGTACCAACTCTTTGTAAACCTACCCTCAACAAAATAATTTCACTGATGAAAGACTTCTTAAGGTTTCACTTTCATGTTATCACGGCGACGTTTTCAATTTCAATTTTCGCGTTACTGGATAACGCAAACCACATTTGCATAATTCTACTTATAGCAAATATAATCTTATTATGCTGACATTGTAATGACACCTATGTGATCTGTTAAATACTGGTTATTATGGTCCCGGGTTGGAACCCCAGGCAGGTAAATGTAGAAAATTAACTTTTCTCCATTAGCTCAGGTCGTAGTGGGTGCCTCGTGTTAACATTAAGATTTTAATTTAATGCTAAGCTGTATAACATGAGTGTTATAGTCTTGGTATTGTATAGTTTAAAAAGTAAAAAGTATCTTCACTATTCCTGTAACAAATGTCACCGTCAACGTTTTGTCATTCTCTCATGTTCCGGTGTAGAAATTAAAACTGTAATATCTTTAAAATCATACTATGTAATAATTGCCGTAATACGCTGGTGTTATTTCGACTCATCAAGCCCAACCATAGTGATCTCCCTGCTTCCAAATTTACACAACACATTGTATCTGTTTTCCACAACACAAGTGCTTCAACTACTCAACTTGGATTCACAACAATGTATATTATATGGTATCTTAGATAAAAAAACCCAGAAGTTGTAATTTATAACAAATTAAATTCATAAACTTTTCTTGAAATTGGGTAAAATTATTTGAATTTTATTAAATAAAACCTGATAATTACCATATTGTGTTTTATTGTCAGTGCCTCAAAATAAAAAAAAGAACTTGAAAAACGTATAAACAATAATTGATTGTATATTTACTGCTAAAATCTAATTATACCTACAAATATATATTTCCTTTTTTCTTTATAAAAAAAATTATGCAAAACAGTAGAGATTCATTCGATTTCCAAATTTACTACGAGTTCTGCTAGCCTAATCGTAAGAACCCAACCATTTGAAAAAATAATGGTGCTATACTATTCGTTTAAATGTTTTAATTACATTTGGTACATTAACCAAGTCGCACATTTTGATATACATTGCAGGTAAGGTTAGTTAGATATTTTCTTTAATCATTTCCAGACAGAAAGCTATTTTCTATCTATGTCTTTTTTTTGTTCTTACCAACACTATGGAAATTAGTTTTTTTATATAAATTATTTTCATATATGAATTATGCCAAAGTAAGTGTTTCAAATTAGACCTGAGTCGATCGTGCTTGATCGAATCACTTTGATTCGATCACAATTCATTCAAGACTAATCTGGTCGTGAGTCACTAGAAGATTCGATCAATGAGATCAATGTTGAGTGAGTCGCTTACGTTACGTACTCTATGCTATGTGCCTTTGCCGAGCCGACCTGGCCGCGCTATACAATACAAAAGTACAATACGAAAAATGGAAAAACCTGTGATTTTATTAAAGTACTTATTAACATTGCAAATAAATGTTTTAAAATAAAATAAAATTCATTTACTTTGGACAAGAATCCGGTTATAATATAATCTAAAATAATTAGGAAACCTTCATTATAATATGTACCTACATTTTATATTACTTAATAAAACTACGTTCACGACAAAAACCCGAAATTGAAACGTGCTCGATTCTAGACTAGAACCGCAAGTCGAAAATCGAATCTGCATTTGTTTCGGTTCTCTGATCAAGCAAGATCCATGCAACCACGAAAAGCAAATGAAACTCTTAAAACACACGCGATCATTCGATCGGATCATTGCGAGTCGAATTTGCTCATAATGGGTCGTAATCAACCCGGTTCGTGAGATATGATCGGTCGACACAGGTCTATTTCAAATGGCAAATGGGGTTAAAAACAGTTCGGCAATCAAATATATTCTCGAAAGATTGTTTTCTGAAATTTTTGAATGAAAATTCTTACTGCTTAACCAACTTTTTAAGAGAAGGTGGTTAAAACTGAGGGTTGCTTAAGGGATTTATAGATAAAAAAACTGGTACCCTTAGCTACAATAAAGTATTGTGAGTGACCCTATTTTTCCTCTTCGGATGCATGGAAGGTGAAAAATGCATGGATAATTGAATATTTCGGGCCTGTCCGAGAGTTATCCCAGACTTATATTGACTAGACTCCACCTATGAGGTGATTTGGCCAAGGAAGGCTACACAGGTTTACTAGAAGCGATAGCATCCAGGGCATTAGGGTGATGCGTTTTTTTTGCGCCCCTGGCAACTTGGGCACCTTCCGGACCCGGGGGAGGAAGGTGGTAAATAAATCATGGATACATCAGGCGGCCGAGAGGTTATGTCAGACTCGTACTGACTAAACACCAACTAGTAAGTGCCATAGCCTAGGAAGGCTGTATATGCTTCATCGACCGTGACGCGGCTAAATCACTATATATGTATTAAAGAAACAAAAATCGAAACAGTTCAGCGACATCTCTTGGTAGCTTTAAGAACTAAACACTATTTAAATATAAAACTGAGTGATTAATTAAGTTTTCAAAGACACAAGAATAACCTTCATTAGTGTCAAAGTCTTAAGTATTCCCCGATCTAGTTTGGACAGCTAGTGATTACACTTAATCTCGTTAGCAAACACTTCACTTATTCATGGTAATTATCCATAGACTTAGCATAAAGCCTTAATATGGTTAACATTTTGGATGATTAAGATTTAAAGTGTAGTTGTTTTATTCCTTTGAAACTTGATGGAACTCTAATTATAGTTATGTTGAACTCGTTTAGTTCTTGAAGTCCTTTCAAGGATTTTGTGAGGGTAGCTCATAGAAACAGGTTAGTTTAGACGGTAATTTATATGGTCGCATTCATCACGTTCGTTTCGGCAGCTCAATTGAAATTATTTTAATGGAAAAAATCACAAATTTGTATAATAACTTTCCATATAAGATAGCATTGAATGTAGCAAGATAATTATAATTAAAACCTATAGATTTCTGTGTGATTAAAAGAACTAGTTTAGATAAAATGTATCTATTTAATGATAAAATGAAAACTAAGAAACGGACGTTTAGTTATAATTTAACATGAAATGGTGTATAATATTATGAGTCTTCATTTTAATATTGAACTACATATTATAAGATTTAAAATTCACAAAAGCGTTAAGATATATCCAAGTTTGTAACAATGATTAACGAGACTAATAGCGGCATACTATATACATCGGTAGTAAATATACAATCAACTTATAATACTGCTACGATTTGCTGACTTGTGTCACCGTGAGGGCGTCTATTTACAAATGTTTAGAATAACTTCAAAAATATATAATTTACAGACAACGCAGTAGCTTTGACAAGTTTGCAATATATATGTATGTATTGCAACTCGCGTTATACATAGGTACATACACTTATAATTATTTATTACAAAATCACCTAATTCTTATTTCTTCGTCAGTAATTACTCTCGGTCAACAGGTTGTATGGTACCTGTGGTCCTACGGAGGCGAACCATTGAACCTATGTCTGAATAATAGTAAAATGCAAAAAATGCAAGGAATACAGCCCATCATATTAAGATGGATATTTAATAAAAATTAAAATAAATTTATTTAAATAATAATTTGTTTATAATTTACGAACTGTGACTGAAGAGAAGATGAATGCCTTTAAAAGCTGAGTCCAGTCGTCCATACCTACGTATATACATAATATCTAAACTTAAGAATATTGAAAAAATATGATATGTATACCTATATATCCCTGTCACAGAGTTTGACCGCGCAGAACTCCGAAACTACTCAACTCATTATGATATTTTTTTTTATTTTACTCGATTTGTTTCAAAGGACATAGGATAGGTTTCGTTTTAATTTATAACACAGCAACACGTGGCCGGGTCATCTTGTATGTTTATATGTGTGTGTATGAAAATCCACATCTACATAACCACCTACATCTACATAAAACCACACACGTCTGATAGTATTATTTTTAACATAAGCGTAACGTAACTCTTAATGTAAAACTGTTAGCTCGGGTCACAAACGTGGGTTCAGAACAAGGTATGTAATGTTGTCTTATAACATTATGTTATTAATAATAAAGAAAAGTTCGTTATCTAGATTGACACGGTCGGGGTTCGAATCTGGGACCTCACGTTACCTTAAAAATCAGTATGCGAGCCGCTAAGTCACAGAGCGCGTCACAACATCATAGATACATATCTTGATTTTTGTAAAGACAACATTCGGTCGCTAACCCACAAATAAAAGTATGGACGTGGTCTGGAGTTCATCAAAATAAATTAATTTACATTTAAGTCAAAGTGGTGACTATTCTACGAGTCCATTATTCTTTGTCAGTAAGTAGCAAAGGTTACCTACGGTTGGTCACAGTTGAAATGAACTCAACTGAATTTGGAACGCTTTGAAAAGGGAAATCAAATACCCAGCCCTCATTTGGCGTAAGTACTGGGAATTAAGCAATCGCATCATAATGGCTATCGGGGAATCGCGTGACGACCCCTATTTGAATGGACGTAATGTTTGCGTTTTAAATAAGTAATTGTTAGCTAACCTATTTACGTGATGGTTTCAAAGGAGAAAATGGCAAAGACTATAGGCTTTTGTTGTAATTTTAAGTCTGTGTTGCTCAACAAATACAATTTAGGGGTCTTCAAGTCACGAGTCTTTTAGGTAAGCGCATCACAGCTTAGATCGCATCATCGCTTACCATCAGGCGAGATAGTGATATTTAAATGTATAAATAAAATTACATATGGTATAAATTATTAATGGACTGAATATTTTCACATATTATTTTAATAAGGCGATAATGTATCGTAACTTAGCGTTCCGAAAGTTCTTTAATTTTTATATCAAGAAAACGAAAATTTCTCTATATTTGCCAGGGTATTTAAATATATTATAAAGGCTTTTGTTATATCTTTATTTCAGGTACATAAACTGGTTGTAGTCGACCATTTGTTAAACTTAATCTAAATAGTACTCTTCAAATAGTGTGCATAAGCGAAAATATAAACAGCGCACTAAAGTTTAAAATTAATAACAACTATGATAATAATTAACGAAAAGGCCAATAATACAAAAAACCATTGGTTGTCTGTAAAGTCGGTTTACGGACGATTATTTTATGTGATAACATCATAAGAAAACATTGATGAAAAATTGCATACTTTTTTGAATTGTTTTCAGTGAATTATCATTATTTTGTATAATTGTACAAGGAATTAATATAAAATAATATTTTTTACTTAAATTATACAGTTTCATTACAAGTAACAATATGCTACTAACAATTTTTTTACAAGTTATATACATGTGTGATATTTAAGATCCTTCGCAGTTGATTTTTTATACGATATGTAACTTAATCTATTATTACTGCATCGCCGACCGATGTTTTAAAAAACAAAGAACAATCATATGATATTACATCGCTAATCAAATTCTTAAAATGCAAGAATTAATTACCTTATTTTCCGTAATAGTTGTTGTAATAAACAATGGAAATTTGTGAAATGAAATGATGGAAGTTGTGTGCTACCGCTGTCTCTCTTCTACTCGGACGCATCCGCCGATGGAGTGGAAGAGAGATAGATGCGCCACAAGCCGAACGCTTAGGCTGATGGTGCTTCGCTATCTTTTGTTCCGCAATGTCGCTGGCACATTCGGATCAAGCGGAACGTGACAATGACGGGACGTGACAATGATCATGCTATTTCGTTCGTGTTCGTTCAAAAACAAATGCAAAAAGTAGAAAAAAAATAGTGAGTTGTTAAATTAATGAAATGAGGTCATAATATTTATATTGTTTCATTGCGTGGTCTTTATGTATGTTAGTTTCCCACGGCACGGTAAGTTCTACAAGTATTATCCGTTTTGTAACACTAGAAAATAATCAACTTGTCTCGGGGTGTCAGATGGGACTCGTACCTCTCACATTCTTGTTAGAGCTTCCCGGAGGCCAGTGAGCCAAGATACTTCACACAGTAGTAGGCCATTCCTAAACAAAATTACAAATACATATAATATATATACACTCATAAAATAAAACCTTCTTTGCAGTCAAGAACAAGATATTCTGTCCGATATTTAAAATTGAGATTTCAACAGTTTGTATCAAAGGAGTTTAACTTTTTGCTCCCGTTGTGGTATTTTTCTTTTATGCAAAATTCTATTTTTCTTTTTATTCTCAGTTTTCCCGGCTTCGGCGTAGAAACTGGACTGTACCGAACACAACCGGCTATACTTCGCTACAAGCTGTTCAAGGCGTTTCGTTTGATAGCTTCCTTTGTTAATATTTAATATTTTATGTGAAAAACCGATGGACTATGAAAATAAAAACGGCGTGAAAATAAAAAAATAAATAAAACCATGATTATCTTACTCGAAAGTTAAAAGCATTGTTACCAAAGTTTAAAATACCTTACTTCATTACATTGATTTTGTTCTGTTCTCCATTTTTAAATAAAAATAAATAAAAGACAAAAATAGGAATTATACAGGTTTATTAAACAACGTATATAATAAAAAATACGCATTTGAATACAATAAGAACTATTTAAATAATGTGCGTACAAGTAAATTCAATTTATTGTATCTTGTGTATGAGAGTATTAAATATTAATTAAGAAAACACTTCACGAATTAAAAAGAGAGGAAAGTCCTCGCCTAGTGTAGAAATCTCTGCAACCATTTAGCCTTACGAAGCGTGTACAATGTTAGCACCTAGTGTTTAAGATAATGTACTCTATTCTATGTAAAAGCCTTGCTAATGTTGTTAAATAAACTTATTGTTATTATTATTTATGAATATTATTGTTGTACAAATAAAATTTTAATAATTAATGAAAACATTTTTTTTAAATTCATTGATCTGAAAAGAGAGTTTTTCCGTTTAACGTTAATTCTATTATCAGTTTCAGGTAATTTACTACAGTATGAAACGAAATGATAATTTGATAAGACCTATAATTAAATGAAAAAAAAAAACGTGTTGCACTCCGGGAGTGCCGGCAGAAGTGAAAACATGAACATTAACGTTGTGCATTTTTGATATTTTGGAATGGTTAGGGAATAATTTCGCACGAATTGCTTTAATTATCAATATAAAAGTACTATCATTTATGTCGTAAAATACCATATCCATTTATTGCGCTATCGTATACAAACATGATAAACACACACGCACACTCTCGCAAGCGCCCCGCGCCGTCTTACGAATTTTCGATCAGATCACGTGTTCTGAAGCGAATTTAACATTTTTACCCATCCCAAAAAGTGCACAACACCGCTTAAGAAGTTTTCACTTCAAAAACTTCAAGTATTTAACCGAATGACCTGATAATAATGCAACGAATTTAAATAGAGAGTAAGTCTCGAAGAAAATGTTATAATTTATGCATCAAAAAGCATCATTTTAGTATTTGTTTTTGCAATTTTACTATGGTCAACTCAAAGTAAGTAGAAAGATTAGACCCAGAATACTTATCAAGACGGATTACACAAGTCCAAATTATAGGGTTGCTTATTTTTACAATACTTTCTTTCCTACCATTCAGTTATATCATCAGATCCTGGATATCATCTAGAGTACTTTCGAAGACAAATCACACGGACCCAAATTCGTTTACTTTTATTTATTAAAAGACAACAAGATCATTAACTTTTACATGATTCAAAGTTGCGCTATATAGGGGATACAATCTTGAGTTATATCTTAATCAAAAGCTGCCACGGCATGTGTAAATTACATTTTACTAACAGAGTTAATGACTGTTCGCCCGCGTGGTACAAAGGTGACTACTACTCGGAACGTGCATGACAGTAGCGCCATCTACAAACGCAATTTTAAGGGGCATATGTCAAAAAATAAATAACAACAGCTTGTTTATTTTTATAGATTAAAGTGAATAAAATATACTTTAAAAGACAATAAATGGTATGTTGAAAGGAATTTGAAAAAAAAACTGTTTATGGAGAAATGGACGTTATTATAATAACTGGTTTTGAAAGTGTAAAACACACAATAAGTTTCCAGCCCCAAACTATGCTAAAAGGAAATAAATTGGTGTTAGCAGAACATGTGAGGAATGTAAAAGAACTAAGAACTAATGGCAATAGTTATTTAATAAGAGCCACCATCATTCGTCTAATATCGGTGACCTCAACACCCTATAAAACAATTTTAAACGTTTAGTGGAGTCACTAATATTATTTGAGTCGAAATGAAAACCAACTGCAAAGATAAATTATATTTTATTAGGAAGACGCGTGTATAATACAGTGCGCTTTACAAGTGACTTACTGAACGACTGAGAGGGCTTTCTCACGGTCTTGACGGTCGTATAGATATATATCCTATGTACTTATGTAACGTACGTACTCTCCTAACCTAAAAACATGACTAAACATTTAGATAAAACAAAATTTGCACTGACTATTTCTGCTGTTATTTTTGCAGTCTACGATGCAACAACAATAATAACCCATTTTCAAAAATTTCAAAACAACATTTACAAGTTTGTATGTTTCCCTTGCCCAATTTGTTGCACATTTGTGCCGTGCCAAGCGCAGCGATCGTTTTCTTTACCCCTTCCACCCACTTCGCACAGATTCAATAGCACCCGAGTGCTATTAGGAACTTTATGGTATATTTTTAAAATAACGTTGTAGAAAAAAGAATAGAATATTTAATACGGAAAGTGTTTTGTTATAGTTTTGTCATTATTTGTCTAAGTTTTGTTAACCAAGGCCAATGCATAAGAGGCTTTCCCTCATGGGAGTATTTATTCTCAGAATATTTACAGTCCATGAGGGTAGGCTGGCTTGTTCCCGCTTCATGCTGTGTAGGCCGTGTGCTTTTGTTCGCGTGTTATTCATATTGTGTATTTTAGTGAACATCATCACACTTACGACATGCGTGTGCAGCACTCACAATTGACAACATCACTGTCAAACCAGTCATTAATTTATAGACTCATAAATAAAATCAATGGGTAATAAAAACTAAAAACATTGGATATACACACAAACTTCAAAATTTTTATTTTTAAATTAAATTTAAGATAAAAATATAATTAAAAAATGAATATAACAAATCAAAGTTCAGAAATGAACATAATAATTAATTTCAAAATAAAATTAAATAAAAAAACATAATTAGTCAAAATTAAATTCAAGATACTGTAGCGCAGCAGAGTGCAGCAGAGTAGCCGGTGAGGTTTTTGTAGGGCTGGATGTTCAAGGGTTGCAAACAATGAAGAAGGCTTGATTTTGTAAAATTAATATATTATCGACTCACCGACCGACACCATGTACAACAAGATTGCAAGGGAGGAAGTGAACGAGATGACAAAAATGTTGCTACACTGAATAATAAAAAACTAAACTTATAATGTTCCATTGTTTATTCCAAACTTTCCAGAATGACTGTTGCATACTTGTGCAAATTTTCCAAAATTAAATAATATTTTCTGGAACAAGGGACAAGTCTTGGTCAGGATAACTGTTAAGAGCAGCACCAATTAGAAAATGTCCAGGTGACAGGTATTAAAAATCATTAACATCATTAGATAGCGGTACTAATGGCCTGCTGTTTAGCACTGCTTCAATTTTACACAACAGTACACAGCTGTTCATATGTCAACAATGACCATTGAACTACTCTTTTTAAGTGAAATTTGACACTTTTTACTGAAGCCTCCCACAGCCCACCAAATGCAGGCGAATAGCAAGGAATAAAATGGAACCTTATTCCTTTGTTTGCAGCAAACGATTGTACCTGAGTTTGGTGCGCCGAAGAAGCTTGCAGTTTATAAAATGAATCTAATTTAGTCTTAGCACATTTGCATGTTGATGCATTGTCACATAGACATCTGTTGGTAGACCCCGTCGCGAAATAAAGCGACTGAAGCACGCCAGAAACGAATCAGTTTTAATATCAGATAGTAGTTCTAGGTGTAATGCTTTTGAGACAAAACATACGAATACACAAATATAACCTGAAGATTGATATGATCTTCTTATTGAAGATTGTTTTACAGTAACAGGACCTGCAAAGTCAATTCCAATTTTTTGAAATGGTCTACATACATTAACCCTGACATAAGGCAGAGAACCCATTAATTGTTGAGACATAATTTTCTTTAATTTAAAGCACATCAGACATTTATTTATAACTCTTTTAATTTCACTTAAAGCATTTATAATCCAATATTTTTGATTCAAAGAAGATAAAAGGAGCCTTTGCCCTGCATGAAGATTTTTCAAATGTTCATTAATAATTATTACACTTGTAACTACAGAGCCCCTGGGCAATACAATTTGATGTTCTTGTGAATAAGGTATGTCGGCATTATGTAAGCGACCACCAACTCTGATCAAACTTTTATCATCAATGAAAGGATACAAATCTTTTAGACTGCCTTTTACAGTATTGTTACTATTTAAACAATCAATTACATCTTTCATATTCGTCTGTTGCTCATGTTTTAAAATCAAACTTAAAGAATCATTTAATTCTGCACTTGTAATAAATGAACAAGTAGTTTTTTGTATATTGCGTGTGTTGCGACAAAATCTTAGTATATAAGCAAGAACCCTTTGCATTTTGTTTACACTAGAATAGTTATATAAAAAATCTAGACACAAACTTGTATTTGTGCAAGCTAGAACATTTGAGAACTCAGCGCACTTCACCTCAGGGAGAGAATCAACAATAGGTATACTTTTTTCTGGTACCACATACTGCTTATCATAAAGAAACTCTGGCGCATTCCACCGCAGCTTATGGTGTTCAAGTTCATGCGGCAACACCCCTCTGCTCAAGCAATCTGCAGGGTTGTTAGCGGTGTTGACGTATGCCCAAGTACAGCCATCTGTAAGTTCAACTATATTATTCACCCTATTAGCAACATATGTGTTTAATTTAGCAATATTTGTGGCTATCCAGGCCAATACAATCTGCGAATCCGAATATAATACAATATTATTTATTTCTCTTTTTAATGAAAATTTCCTATGCACACGATTAATGAGCTTAGCAAGCAATAATGCGGCGTTGAGTTCGAGCCTAGACACTGATAATTGTTTGCTATGTGGAACAATTCGCGATTTGGAACACATTAAACTAACTTTAACGTAGCCGTCGTGGTCAATGACCCTCAGGCAAATGCAACATCCATAAGCTATCGAGCTCGAGGCGTCAGCGAACCCTATCAACTGCATGCATCGTGCATTTGGCAAGCTTGTGTAACGATTAACAATAATTGGTTGCATAATTTTTAAGCTATAATAAAATTCGTGCCAAAGCACTTGCAACTCATCTTGAAGAACAGAATCCCAATCCATGCGGGCTTGCCATAGCTTCTGCATAATAAGTTTGGCTTTTACTACTAAAGGTCCAGCCAACCCCAATGGATCATAAAACTTACTTATGAAGCTAAGTACCTTGCGCTTGGTATTTGGAATTCCATTATGCTTAGGTGCATAAAGTGTAAAGCAATCAGCCATGGCATCATAATTAATACCTAATGTTTTCATGTGAACATTATTCATTTGCAAATCTATTTCATCAAAATACTGTTATTTTTAGGAATATCATTTAAAAGTTCAATACTATTGGATGTCCATTTGTGCAATTGAAAACCGCCCATCTGTAGGAGCTTACATAGTTGGTTCTTGGACTCTATTAGTGAATCTAAAGAATTGTTAGTTGCTAACACATCGTCAACATATGTTTGATTTTTTAAAATATTTGCTGCCTGAGGATATTCAGAACCATACCTTTCAGCTAATTCTAACAGGCAACGGGTTGCTAGAAATGATGAGCTTTTTAACCCATATGTAACTGTATTTAATTGAATACACTCAACTTCTTTCTCGGGGGTATCCCTCCAGAGAATACTTTGTAATGAACGATAATTTGAATTCATTGATATAGCACGAAACATATGCATTATATCAGTAATAAATATGTATTTCTCAAATCTAAAAAAAATAAAAACATCGAAAAGCTCATTTTGTACTACTGGACCATTTAAAAGTATATCATTAAGTGACATTTTTTTATTGGTCTTCATGGACCCATCAAACACTGTCCTACACTTAGTGGTCTTTTTATCCATTCTTACTACCGGATGGTGTGGCAAAAAATATACTGGGTCACTTTTGAGATTATACTGCCTCATATCAATTTTAGTAGCATGACCTAAATCAATGTATTCTTGTATGAAACTTTTATAAAGAGTAAACAAATTAGTATCTTTTTGCAATCTACACTCTAAATTATAAAATCTTTTTAATGCTAGGTATAATTAATCTCCTAGTTTTTCATTCACAGAGGTAAGTGGTATCTTAAGAGGCAGGGCAACTTCAAATTTATTATTCTTAAGCTGTATATGTTTTTTAAATAATTGCTCACAAGCATTTTGTTCAGACAAGTTTTCATTAAAAACCTCGGGTATTGACTCAGTTTGCCAAAATCGAGTTAAAGTTTCATTAATATTGAAATCACACTCAGTACAAAACAATGATAAAACCTGGTTAGGGCCTTGATGTGGAGAAGCAACATTACCACCTATCACGTGACCAAACTTTGTATTTAGAAGCGTTGGGTAGAAGACATCTTTTGTGGTGCTGCTAACTGCTGGTGTCCGTGAGACGCAGGTAGGTTCATTGGGCAGTAGCACCTGGAAGAATATGTCAGCTCCTAATAATATATGTATGTTACTTGGCACATGAAAGTCTTTGTCTGCTAGAACTACCCCAGCAGGCAATACCAGGCTTGCCAAGTCAACTTTTCTCTGTGGTAAGCTGCAAGTTATTTTGTCCATTACAAAACAAGATGCCTGTATACTAAAATTATTTACTAATGAATGAATTTGAATTGGTAGATATTTATTTAATTTATTAATAAAGTTGCCTATACCTATTACACCCGACTCTACTGTTTTTGGTTGCAATTTCAAAATATTTGCTAATTCGGATGTAATCAAAGAAATCTGTGCTCCGCTGTCCAATAACGCTTTAACATGTAATACCGTACCATCTCCTGCAACAAGTTTGACCTTGGCGGTTGGAAGTAACACTTGTGCGCTTGTTGTATTAAACAACACAGTCACTGGAGTGGAAACCTTGTCTTCATGCAACAAGGATTTATGTTTTTGTTTACAGATCTCACATTTAAAATATTATCTGCAAGGTTTGATGTGGATGTTTTAACAAATTTTACACAACTTATTATTTGTTACAAAACCCAATCTGTCAGAAACTGACATTAATTTAAATTTTCCACAATTATATAATTTGTGTGGGCACTTACATAGTATGCAGGTTGGTGCAGTCTTGGTGGCAGCCGCTGTAGCTGTATCCTTCACAGTCGCAGTACCACAAACCGTTCTAGTAGAAGTCTTCTCGAACGGGCGTTCTGAGTTCTCATATGCTAGTGCACGGTTTTCTAAGAATGCAATAAGGGATTTAACACAGGGTTCCTGGCTGTGAGAAATTTGAAATTCCCTACTACATATATAATCTAATTTGCGCACCAACACAAACAATACTATGGTATCCCATTCTTCAACATTACAATCTAAATTCTTTAAAGCTGCCAAATGTTGCTTTACATTCGAAACAAAGTTTCTAATATTTGATGCTGTTGATTTTACTATTGGTGGCATATCAAGTAAGAAACTTATATGTTCTCTTTTTATTTTATATACATTATTGTACCTATCACTTAATATTTTTAAACTTTCAATATAACTATCGGCAACCATAGGTAAATTTTTAACTAAATCTAAAGGCTCACCTTTTAAAAATCCTCGTAAATAGTAAAATTTTTGAATGTTATCTAGGTTAGAGTTTTCATCAATCAAGGATTCAAAGAGTTCGATAAATGTATTATACTCTGAATATTTGCCTGTAAAAATTGGCAAACTAATGCTTGGGAGCTTGACTGCAGCATGCTTTCCCTCGCTGGCTACATGGTTACAAGAGGAAAACGACTCACGTAATTTTATAATTGTGGCCAGTGTTTCAGTATATTTTTCTTCAATATGGTCAGCGTCTTCCTCGTCGTCGCGTAATTCTAAGATATCCATGTTATATTGTTCGTACTTTATGAATAGTGAACGCAATCTTTCCTCCTTAACAAGGAGAGCTTCCTTTGATTGAGAAAGCTGAAAAGGTAAATCCAAAAAACTTTTATATAATTTTGTGATTGAACCCTTGATTGTTTCTCTTCTTTTTAGCAATATTGTTAATTTGTCAGTTTGTCCCTCCATTATTACAACTTATATTAAACACTACACTTAAAAGTCTCGAAAAATGAACACAATAAATGGCGGAAGGAACGCGGTGCGCGTGAGTGAAGCTCGTGATGACGATGTTGGGGTTCGCACGTGGCGGGATTCCAAAGCACGGGTCGGCCAATCAGCGCACGGTGTTGTGTCGAGTAACTACGTCGATCAACGGCGATTGGGCAATTCAACTTTTGGCGCTCTTTGCTGTTCGTCTTGAATAGAATGGAATGAACGATGCCTGTCTCGAGGTTGTTTGATATGTGACAAAATGGCGGGCCTTGTAAAAATTGATGTATAAAAATTAAGCAAATAGACAATCTAACCCGTACCCTTCCTTGGGTTTATTAATATGTTGACGGGATTGTTTGTACTTGCGTTTCTGTAGGCACTTCTTCTTTTGGCGCATACACGAGTTCTTCGTAAAAATGTTGACCGCACGAATTTGTTGGAACCGCGTTGCTGCAACTTTTGTTTCGCAAACCCTTTTTTCCTTTCGAAGGACCATGTAGCGCAACAGAGTGCAGCAGAGTAGCCGGTGAGGTTTTTGTAGGGCTGGATGTTCAAGGGTTGCAAACAATGAAGAAGGCTTGATTTTGTAAAATAATATATTATCGACTCACCGACCGACACCATGTACAACAAGATTGCAAGGGAGGAAGTGAACGAGATGACAAAATGTTGCTACACTGAATAATAAAAAACTAAACTTATAATGTTGCCTGCAACAGATACTGCTGACAAATAACGTTGCATTCTAGGTGTCTTTTAACCATGTCATTTATAAGAATGAATATACGAACAAATATATAATTATTTGAGTGTAGACAAGTTTTATTTTACTTTATCTTCCATTTTAACATATGAGACAGTTAGGTGTACTCATATTTTTTTGTTATTTAATTGCTAGAATTTTATATCTAAAGAAATTGTTATTTTTAAATTCCTTTCACAGGTGTCGTTATAGTATCCAGAAACACAAATCAACATCTTGAGCTTGCGACTTCTATAGACAACTTGACTCTGAATAGATTATGTTTCCTCACAAAATCATTTTCAAATAAATCCTTTCAAACAGAACCAGGTTGCAGCAATTCTACGAGCACCAGCTCCTAAATAAAGGCCAAGCCCGTTTCCTTAACCCGCCAGTGGTGACGTGAAAACGACTTTCATTATTATGGACCAAAGTCTCACAGACCAGGATGTTTAAATAAAATTTATCTGATTTAATACAAAAATAATACATTTTCTTAAAATATAAATATAAATATCTTAAATTGCGACTTGTAAATAAAATGCAAGCCAACAAAAAGCTTATTTTTTACAGGTACCTAATTTTAAATATTTTTGATTTTTTTTTACAATAAAATCAAGTTAAAGGGGTCCTAAGTGATGCCTAGACATTAGAACGATTAAGAAAAAAAAAGACAATCAGTAAATTTATAGACAAAACTGGCAAATTTTAAAATATGTAATCGGTGACGCATGGTCATCAACGACCGGATATCAAGTCAAGGATAAGTCTCCGCATTTTCATACAACTAATTGTCGAAGGGCAATTCCAAAGGAATCGAAGCACAAATCATATAAAAATAAGAAAAATCCAAGAAAAATTATTTAAATAGAAAAATGCTAGAAAACATCGACTCGGCTCTCAAGTGAATTCTGAGACGGGAACCGAACCCGCGACCTTTGAAAGGTTGCTCTCCCTATTGAGCTACCGAGCCTTGTGAACACCCGTCGAAATTTTCTAGATCTTTCTTATTTTACGCTGTAGGTCAAATGTAAGCATGTACAAAGACACCTAGTAGAATAACAGCAAGAGGTTATTTCTCGTCGACAAATTGAAGTACAATGCCGCATTTGACAGCAACACAAACCTTTTATAGCATCAGAGGGAGATGGAAAACCCCTACTTTGACAAATAACCAATCAAAGCGCACGCACAGTCACCACAATCAGCAAATTACACGTAATCGTTTAGTGACTTTCAAACACCATGATACTCATTTAATAATTATACTTATATTCATAATTTTGTATTCATTATAATAATCAGAGCAATTGCTAGGATACCTTACATAAGATAGCATTGAAAAATGCAAAAAATATTCCAGTTTTGTAAAATCCCGGTCTAACAGACCGATCACCATTGGCAGGTTAATGAGGAATCAAAGAAAGGAGCACGCAACTTGTGCTTTCAATGATTGCAGTCTTACAAATCTCTTCGTAATTTATACTCTCTCGTATCCCACAAGATGTGAGATTCTCAGGTATTATTTATGGAGTAACTTTCTCATTCGCTTTTTCCTCCGCAAGCTTCTAAAGAAACGAATTAGGAAGCAATTTCTTTCGTAACGGGAGAAATATGAGAACGTTGTGTTTGGTATGTACTATTACGATTCGCTTTGTGGATTCGATTCCAAGTGAAACCAAATAATTTGGCGCGTAGAATTATTTCCTTTTGTTATTATTGTTTGTACACAGAAATGTTTTTTTGTTACTGGTGTCAGGTGAAGGTGAAATAATCATTATAATATTTCTTATATTCACACCAATTAGCCTATATGACACATAGATATGTATTTTATAGGAATACTAGCTGACCCGGGCACGCGTTGCTGTGTTATAAATGAAACCTATCCTATGTCAGAACAAATCCAGCAAATTGACAAAAAAATGCATCAATATCGGTTGAGTAGTTTCGGAGTTCATCGCGGTCAAACACTGTGATATGGAATTTTTATATATATTGGTACAAATGCTCGTATTCAGACAAACATTTGCCCCTTACCCAGGACCATCGGTGCAAAAGGCTGCTGCTAGCGTTGCACCAAACGGTCGTCAAAAAAATAAATTAATATGTGAATCAAATGTTTAAATTAATCAAATGCGTTGGCAGATTTAGCCGAGCGACTGAGTTCCGAAAGCGGCAGAGATATGTGTGATGAATATGAACATTTGCATTTTTTTTTTTTTTTTTTTTTTCCCCTCCGGACGCGAGGGAGGGAATCACAGGGGAATCACAGGGGACGGGAGGTGGTGAATCCTACATGGATACATCGGCCGGCCGAGAGGTTATGTCAGACTCGTACTGACTAAACACCACCTGAAGTAGGTGCCTTAGCCTGGGAAGGCTATACAGGCTTTATATGAGCGATCGCACCCGGGAATGAAGGGCGACGCAACGCCGCGTTAGCTTAAGCTAGCGCATGCGTGAGAAATCGGGCCACGCCCCTATTGGACGTGGTCCGCAGATGCGGGATTAACGAGCTGCGGAAGGCCGCTCGTTCTTATTGCTGGGTCATGCGAGTGTGGGCCGATGATAGGCGTTCCACAGCTTGCGATAAAGGGTCAGGCTCATCCGTAAGCACATGTTTGGGCCTACGGACTTTGTGCCTAGAGGGGGCGAGCGGGACGTAGTCCGCTGCCTCTAATATGAGGGGATTTGCATGCTCCTCTGCGGCTTTGAAAAAGCGCTCGGAGCATTTTTGCATGTGAGATTGGACGGTCGGTAGGGACAGGTCGCGGTGTAGGTCCGCGTTTCGGACGTACCAAGGTGCGCCTGTTGCCCTACGGCAAAAATTGCTCTGCACGACTTGCAGCGGCTTTAATCGGACGGGATCCGCGTGTGCAAATACTGGAGACGCGTATGTCATGACTGGTCGTATACAAACTTTGTAGAGGGTTATTTTATTTTTTAAGGACATTCTACTATCCCGCCCCAACATAGGGTTAAGACGGTTTAGGTAGTAGCGCCTAGTAGCCTTAAGGGCTGTGTCCCGTAAGGGACCACTCGGGACCTACGTTTAACGTCAAATATGATTGCTGCGCTTTTATCTGGGTTGACGTCTATTCTCCACTTGCGAAACCAGTCGCCTAGTTGGGAGATAGATTGTTGAAGCCTACCAAGGATGGCCTTGTATGACGGCGCTTTTAGAAAAAGTGCGGTGTCATCGGCGAATAGGGCTAATTGGGTACCATTGGTTGGTATCGGACAGTCGTTTGTATAAACGCTGTAGAGGAGAGGGGAGAGAGCCGACCCCTGCGGCACGCCCGCTCTCAGCGGACGGTGCGTTGACAGGGTTCCTTCGTAGCGAAAGCGAAAGGTGCGATCGCTGAGGAATGCGGCTATAAGGCGGACTAACCGGTCGGGCATATCTAAGTCGTAGAGTTTATGGATAAGTCCGGCGTGCCAAACCTTATCAAAAGCTTTGGCGACGTCGAAGAAGACAGCACCTGTTTTGTATTTTCTTTTATTGAACCCGCTGAGTATGTACTCAACGATGCGGTGAACTTGCTGTGGACAACTATGCTTTGCTCTAAAGCCGAATTGGTGTGGGATAATGAGATTGTTTCCGAAAAGATGCTCCCTCATGCGAGAGAGTATAATCTTTTCGAAAAGCTTGCCCATGGCCTTTAAGAGGCTGATAGGGCGATGATTTGCCGGCTGGTCAAGGGGCTTGCCGGGCTTGGGAATGCCTATGACGATTGCCTCCTTCCAGGCGGCTGGAAAGTGGCAATGTTCGAAACAGGCATTCATAATTAGGGACAGCAAAAGGAGTGCCCTTTCGGGAAGGTGTTTGAGCGCCTTGTTGGAGATGCCATCGGCGCCCGGGGCTTTACGGGGCTTAAGGCCCCTTATAAAGGATTGGATTTCATCCACCAAAGTGGTGGATGGAGGGTCTTCAGGGAGGAGCGGAAGGGAGGCCCTGTCTCGGACCTCCTCTTCGATGACCCGGATATGGACCGGGTCACCCGCTTGGGTGCTGGGCGAGCATTGTGAGGCAATGCTGTCAGCGAAACATACGGCTTTTTCGTCGTCCTCGAAGGCATGTGTGCCATCGGGGCGAGCGAGCGGAGGGGTATACGTAATAGCGTCACTACGCAGGGCTCTAGCGACCCGGTAGTACGCTTGGTGAGAGGGAGAGATGTCCGCCATAAGGTATTAAAAAGTTCGTTATTGCCGATGAGTTTCTTCGCCTTCGACTCCAGTGTCTGCAGTTGATATTGGACGGAACCGTCCTAAAGATACACAGATCTTAATATTCTGTGGTGGATTCTTAATTAATCGGCTTTATGGTAGTATTTTTTGATTGGTCCTGGCTTAATTATTAAGCGAGAAATAGGCATTTTTATCTAAGAATCCGACATCGTTTTCTTAATTCGCACAGTACTGTGACTGTTGAGAGGGGTAAGGCGCGCGGTAACGGACTGACAAGTGGATAAATGGAACCCTATTACTAAGATTTCGCTGTCCGATTGTCACCAGCCTGTATCTCATGCCAGTACACTATTAAATCATCAACTTTTCTTTTTTAATTAAACAAATAGGGAAAAAGATATAAGGCAAAATTTTAGTGGTTAAACTTGAGTTTTTATGAAATTCATTGGTAAGATATAAAATACGTGTGTAAAAAACAACTACGCCTCCAAGCCCTCAGATGGGATTTTAATTTATATCTTATAGAAATATTGCATTGTGAATGCAAAAAATTAAATTAAAAACATAATTATAGCTGGTTCCATCTTAATCGATTGTTTAATACCTATTTGTAAAAATATTACTTTCGATGTTGAAGGTAGTTAGCGTTCAACATTGGTAGAACGATACTAGCTCATAGTAGAAGTTGAAATACGTTTGTAAGTTCGACACGTTTGCCAGAAGTGAAAATGCAAAGAAACGTATTAATTTCTTTAAAAGGAAATTTGTTAAAACGGGCTCGTTTGTGTGTTGAAAATGGAGGAGGACACTTTGAACAATTAATGAAATATTTGTAAGACAGTGACTTTAATGTGAACAGGTAATGTACATAACAATAATCTTTTTACGCTTTTTATGCTAATTCTAACTATGTTAATACGCCAAAATTACTCGTGAATGATTTAATGACCTATTTGCATTTTGGTTAATAAATTTTTGTATGTTATTTTCTTAACTTAATACCTATCTAAACGTAATTTTGTCGGTTCTACGCCCGATAAAGTATGAAAGGAAAGTTTGATTCATTAATTGAGTATTTACCTATCGGTGCATTTTTGGTTCTTGAGCGGGAGTGGGGCGGCTTGCTAGCATATATTCTACCTTATTGCAATGTACAGTAAGTTCATTTTCAGTTGAGATGGTGTGATACTTTTTCATTGACGGAAGTTCATTGAATACAATGTATTGTGTCTGTAAATTTGGCGATATTTTCCGCAATTTTAAAAACTGAATAACTTTACTATTATTACTAAAAAAAAAAATCTTCGCATTTTTATAATATTGATGCTTTCCTAAATTTGGCATTCCATTTTTTATGGTAATTTAAATTTATGGGTGTATACTCAAAGCTCCTTTCACACGCTCGGATTATTACAAGTAATCATTTTTAGGCAAATCAGCACAGCTGTGAAGTTGTAGTCTGAAATCAGCCACTTTAAGAAGTATATAGTGTATTTATTTATGTTATTAATTTTATTCTGCAGTCATTCTATGTCTTCCTCTTTCTATAGTTTTGTTACACAGCAAGAGTTTTGTATGTGCTCTCCTTGCGAATATGAGCAATAAAGAATTTATCTGCCTATCATATATGTATGACTATCCGTTACCGTAGTATTCATAATCCAAGCCTTTCACTGCTTACTTTGGACAAGGCTTACTTATGTGACAGTAATAAAAAAATTAGTAAATGTAATAAATGCTATTTTCGTCCTTTCTTTTCACAATTAACCTATATTTTTAGCCAGCCGTCTCTTGGGAAAGTGGCTTAACTTCCTCAATCTTGCGCCAACCAATGCACCATCAGAAGCCTTAAATAGTTATTTTAGCCAATTTACCTTGAATACAGGTTGCAGACCAATTTCCATATCGATAGGTGTAACTAACCTAGTAACAGCACTTCCACAGGAGGTAACCGGCTAATGGCTAATTTCACCATCTTATAAAGCCAAGTTTAATAAAACTAAGTTTAACATAACCAGGTTTGGCAATTTAGATATCTGTTTACATTTTTATCATGTTTACAAAAACTGGCATCGGTCTAAAATGGGCAAACTTGGACGAACATATTGATTACTCATCATCGTATTTTTCGTTTAAAGCCAGTGCTGCGTTAGCACTGGCTTTTAATTTTCATACATTATAAATATTAAAATTATTTAATTGTTTGTCAGTAAGCAGCTGTAATAACAGTGACAGTTTAACCCGTTTACTTTTAAGCGTCGAAAATCGGGCGTTTAAAATTTAAACGAGGTTTATCTAGAACTACGTTCAATATATATTGGAGAAAATAAAAAACATGAACTCGGAACTCAGCTGAGCACGTAAACTGAGTTTAGCTGGAATTGATCGCGTTTATTTTCTGTGGTGAAATCGGACCTAAATTAAGACTATATAAAGAAAGTTGGGCCGTTTAAGACTAGTTTAAATTCATAGAACGCTACCTTCCGTGCGGAGGCCGGTATTAGCGAATCTAACTGGAATATTGTAGATAATTCCACGGTGAAATACTCTTGGCTGTCACGAGAGCGGAAACAAATTAGCAGACGTTGCATTTAGGTGGTGCGGTCAAAAGCGGGGTGTGTGCTGCGATATATTTTTAATGGGGTACCTTTTTCCACATAAGTATTGGAAAATTTCAAGTAACAGGTAATCATTATTTAGTTCCAAGAATATGGTACATATTTGATTCTTTTACAATTTATAAATTCAACATATGCTCCCTTCGTCAGAGGCATGAGGTGGTTGTTCGTTAAACAAATTACAATGCTACAATGTCAATTTTTTTAAATAATTCTTAATATAATTTAATTGAAAGATATTATAAGGTGATAGGAGCGCTGGTCGCATCTCTGGAACTGTTGAATTTCTTAAAGTGTAAAAGCTGAATTTAAGCGTTTTCTCTTTATATCTGACTCGTCTGTCATAGAGACACTTTTCGACACATGAAAAAAAAATTCAAATGGACTTTTTATTAAAGAATTTAACAATGCTTGAAAAACATTATTAACGTTCCCGCTAACCCGCTTGGATCCGCTTGGATACGTGACATACATTATTTTAATTGAAAAACACTAGAAAAAATTGACTCGGCTCAAAAGTGAATTCTCAGGCGGCAAATAAGATTATTGAAAAAAAGCAAAAACATAAAAAACTTAAGAAGACATTTCAATCAATCGGCTACGGATCCCTTAAATATCTCTTTGAAATCGTACATTCTTAACCTGTCACCATTCAGGTTAACTTCTTAATTGACGAGAAGAAAAGGCGTCTGGTGGTATAAACAAGACTAATGACTAGCTGTACCCGGCTTGCGAAGCAATGGTCGTTTTTTTACTGAAAACAAACTTTTTCTGGCTTGCGTAGAACAATTTATTAATTTTTTGCCGCAATCCATCGAATACTTTTTGAGTTTTACGAGACTAACCAAAAAAAATTCATTTTAAATTACAAGAAGAAGAAGAATTGTGGTAGTTTGATGACGTGGGTAAGAAATAGCCATCAAGATGAACCTAAGTATCAAGATTTATGCTTATTAAAGTACCATAAAAGGCAGATCACACTCCCCAAAGTGACACCGTTAAATCACCGAAGCTTTCGCCGGTGAATTCACGAGAAAACTTTGGCCATTTCACCGCATCCACTGGGCGCGGTATCTGCGGTGGATTTACATTCAAATTGAAAAGGTACCATTACCATAATAAACTATTTGAGTGGCACGCGACCAAATGGTGAATAATTTTAGACAATATGGCGTTCACTGGTTGTTTACGATGCTTTTAACATTTCATATCAAATTATGTTGCTTTTAAAACTTAGATGTTCACGAGTTTGGATAATGTAATAGTCCCATGACATTGACAAACTGAAGTTGTTACTGAATTACAGGATTTTATTTTTGATGCGTTAGTCGCAGATGATGAACAACGATACCAGGTTTTGTTAATGGACCTACCAACCACATTTGTATGTCTTGTGCCTATTTGTATGTCTGTTTGTCCGATAACAAAATGGGCACGACGGAACAATATTTGTATTTTCACTGGACAAAACCTTGAAAGTCCAGTTTTAAACCAGGGACTTTGGTTATGAAATAACGCCTCTAGCGTTGTTTTGTCCGATAGTTATTTTCATCATCATGTCCAAAATAACTTTGTTTCAGAAATGTTTTGCTTGAATTAGTAAGTAACCAAGAATAGTATTAGTTATTGGGTGCAGATAACGGTGAAACTGAAATCAATGATACAATACCATTTTCGTTGAATGCAGTAAGCAGTTATAAATTATTAGAAAACAATAAGCAGAAACAGATTGCTTATACTGACAAAGCGCCTAGGTTTGGGGTTCGTACCAACAGAAACTATATTGGAGTTGAAAAATGTGAGCAAATTGATGAGAATTTATTAAATATTTTTTAATATTTATAATACAACTAGTTGACCTGGGCACGAGTTGCTAAAGCCCAGTTATTATAATTTTTAATTGTCTTTATTTATAAACTAAAATGAAACCTTTTCTATGCCCTTAGTTAAAACAAATGTAGCAAAGGGGTAAAAAAACATCAGTATCGGTTGAGAAGTTTCAGAGTTTTATATAGTTTTAGATAGATTATTTCTCATTTTTATTAGTCTTATACATTTTCAATATATCTTAACTGTGCCTATAAATTGGTGGAACGGTAGTGTTCAATTACACCAACTGTCCTGGGTACCAATCATGGCGGAGTCATAATATGTTGAGTAATCACCACAAGTATTGTTTTCCAGCTCACGGATATTATATATTTGTTTTATGTATTTGTACGTGCTAGTTTCGTACAATGAATTTTTCCAATGTCATCACTTTATAAGTTGACCCTATTTTCAACTACTGCAAAAGAACTTTTCATTCATCAACCATACCAAGAGCGTGCACTTATACTATATTTCTTGAGATAAATAGTTACTTTAAGACTTATACAACATGCCATTTTTACCATAATTATCATTTATTGGGGCAGCCGTAGTATTAAATCAATTGTTCAGTATCCTTAATACAAAGTAGGTTTACTTTGAAACTGAATTGGTATGACTTGTCCAAAATTTATTATATCATTAATATTAACCACCGAAGCTATTTTCAGAATCCTTAATCAAAACTTGCAAACCTATAAACAAGCTTTGAAAACTTTACCACAATAACAGCTGTGATTGTTCAAAGGAACTACGTAACGCACAAAAACAAGTAGCTTAATGAAGCTGGGTGTTGAGGGATGGGGGGACTCATCAAGCCGAGTCATTGCCTTAATGCCCCGTAATGGAGACGCAACGGTAGACAAAATGTAGATATACCCTGTAAAGTGTTTAAGCAAATCGACCTGGATCGTAATGGGAATTAATATAGCCTAGTAAGGATAAAAAATGTTATAAACCTAAGTACATAATATTATAAAGGCAACTCCGGTTATGATTCGCCTTGTTTTGGCTTTTTTTTTTAGCACAATATTAAAACTCGTAAATTGAAAAGGTTTAATTCGATATGACTTGCTATCTTGTAATGGATAAAATTATATCTAACTTCATCTTTCATGCAATTTATATAAATTTATGCCCTTATTTTATGCCAATGTAAATTCGTAATGAAAAATTATGCGAAATAAAGGGATAAATAGTTTTTATCCGCGATAGATACAGGTTAATTAAAATTGGTAAGCAATATGCAGCGATACGTGTTTCAGTGTCAGCGTTACAGCACAAATTTTTATATGAGCTAATGAAAAACTTTGTTCATAAACTGCACACAAAAAAAACACATACAAACAATAAGAAAATAAATAAAAATACATTGTGCAGACGGAAGTGATCATGACTCCGCACAATGTCGAACCAAGTTGCTGGACGGTGATTTTCTGTGGTGCCAACTTAAGGCCAGAGTTACACTGTGAAGTTTAAGGGTGTCGCATACTGATTATTTATTGTAATATCACTGATCACATATATAATATGGGTGCCGCATTAAGAGCACGATTTTTCTTGGCCATTGTATATAGTTTCTGTAAGAGGATTAACTGGCAATTTTCGTAAGGGATTTACTTCTTTCGAATAATGTTATTATTCTGAATTTCCTTTGGCATAAAATCAAAAGGCATAAATTGTAATTTCTGGTCCTGTAGAGGAGTCGAAATGTCATGATTGAATATAAAAAACAAGAATAAACGCTTCGTTTATTCGGTAAAAGTTATTTAATTAAATTCATAGTTATGATAATTTAGTTGTTTTAACCCGTTTGTTTATGTTTTTTTTTAAATAAATTTGTGTATATGTTTAGAATTTGCCGCGTTTACCGATCTTAATCCATCTCAATCTAATCGATCATTACTTATTTTGTGTCAAATTGTCACTGAATGTTAAAATAGACGTTTGTAATTCCTAAATATACTATTATTTCAAGATTTCCGCAACGTATTCCCTTCTGATAATAAAGCCGCCGATCTATCTACGACATGCAAATAGCACTAGTCACTTTTTCATAATAAACCATGTCTCACTTGTATATATGATAGCTATGTCACCGCGACTTCGTCCACGTGGAATAGTGACTTACGGCAGCATTTTTAAATTTGTTTGTTTTTTTTAATTTAAATAAAACAAATATGTACATTAAAATAAGCTATTTATAGTATTTTACTGCAAATAGCTTATTTATGTTCATTTTTATACACGACCTGTTTAGTTTTCCGTCTTTTGGTAAAAAAATATTTTGTATATAAAGTTTATGAGGTAAATTCGAATAGTAATTTGAGTGACAGCGTCTTTAAAATATTTAATGTGTAATTTTTCTATAATTGGACTATAAATGCTATAATAGAATTAATTCAAGAAAAAAATCTACTCTGGACCGCCTAAATCACTTGTGATTCGGTCGCTTTTTAGTAGTATTTTTTCTATTAAAACTTATCATACTACATGTGATCAATTAACTGTAGTAAGAAAAGTAATTTGGACAGAAGACAAAACGAATGATCCATCTAAGTCAAACAAGTTATACAAAAATGAATAAGCAAGTATAAAAAATAATAAAAAAAATAATATTTATTTGATACCCAAAACAATTTTTGACACAAACAATTGAAGAGCTATTGACCGCAGTAGAAGCTAAACATTTCATACATTCAGAAAACATGAGAAATAACATATTATTTGAGTGAAGTAACATTAAGTACTTCTTCTTTTCTTCTTTCAGTACCCGAAGGCTAGCTGTCAGCTCCACACATTTCACCCGGTCTTTAGCGAGGTTCAAAAGTTCCGCGATACTTGTAATTTTGGTCCATTCTGGATAACACAGCCACGACTTTTCCTACGTTCAGGAAGTCTTCTTCTGGCCACTTTGCCCATCATTATCAACTAAAGAAGCTCTTATCTGAAGAGTTTAGCACGTGACCTAGAAGGCAACCTTTCTTCTTATGCCTTATTAAATTTGTCGTTTATTCTTTGTATATTATTGCAATGTTTAAGGATAATCACTTAAAACAGATACTTGTTGACTTTGTTGTAAGCAACGATGTAATGAACCCATAACACTACTATTATTGTGTTAACAGATTTTTATGTGGATTATGTTTGGTGACGACGTATAATATTGTAAATGTCGTTACTTCTGTTAAAGCTGACGAGTTTCTTGCGCCCGTTCTTCTTGTCAGTTAAAAGACGTCCTGAATGGTTGGTAGGTAAAAAAGTTGGTCTATTCAAAATAATTTATATTAAGTGCATTTGAATAAATTTATTTTCTTTTCATTTCATAATACAGAAAGGTTATTTAAAGATGAATAAGCATGATAGGGTCAGTATAGTAAATTTATATTATTATCAATCTCTTTTTTATTACCTTTAGCTTCTTGACCTAAAATATGCGCTGTAAAAGTCCATTTTATACGCTAAAGTAAATTTATTGCTTGCTTAAGCTTACCTTAGCGTTGTTTTCCATTCTGTGAACAATATATTAACTTAGTAATGTAAAGCAAGTTTTCGTAGCATACAATTTACAGCTAGATCGTTGGTATTCTTCGTTTTATAACTTGTGCGCGACAATGGCTAGTGCTCCGGGAACGGTAAAAGATAGATAAAGCCATTTCAATGAAGTTTTACAAGAAGAAGGCTGTATAACCGCGAGTATCATTGAGGTAAAGTAGGGATTCGTCTTGGCAAGGCTTTTGTGGAGTAAGGTGTAGAATTACTGTTCTACGACTTTTACAAATTTGTGCGACTTTTTCCTTCTGGAACTTATGGAACTGGTTTTGTAACTTTTAATTCTAACAATAAAATAAATGATATTATCAATATTTACGTTAAAAAATATTAAGATGATAAAAATAACATAAGTGATTTAGCTAATTTACTTGGGTTTAGAACAATGTATTTGATGTTGTCTAATATATATGTATATATTAGACAACATCAAATACATGCTGGATTGTTGCGACTTCTAACATAGGACAGCAATGCGTGGCCGGGTCGGCTAGTCTATGTATATATCATATTTAATCCTGAGGTATCGAATCCTTTACAAGAGCCGCGATCAAAGGATGACTAATGTAAAGTATTAGCTCATACATTAAAAAGAATCTTCCTATAATAACTTACTACCAGTATTTTTTTAGTATTTCTCTAATGAAATTGTGCTAAAAACAGAAATTAAAGTAATTAATTAAAACGTTTGCTTTTACCTCAGGTTTATTTAAAATTTGCTCATAAATCGTGCTCGCGATGCCCCAGCACAAAAGTTGAATGCATCTTATTTGCAATGCTAAATTAATAATGCACAATGCGGTTATTATTTCCCGACCGAATTTATCAAATCCAAACACAATTTATGTAGTCTTTGTGAACTGTTTGCGGTTTTTTAATTTTTTGTTTTTAAATTGCCGCAAACAGCAGAAATGCTCGGCCAAGTAATTATGTTAATTTACCAGTTTAACTAGTTCATTTATTTAGTTTTATCACTTTTGCACTTATCATACATTTGAATAAAGTCCCTTATTATAGGTCTTGTAAGAAACATTTGAGAATGAGCTCAATCGTCAAATCCAACTCGTCTGGGCATCGTTCGGGAAACTTCGCGATATCTTCTCGTCCAAAATACCGCAAGGTCTCAAGACTAAAGTCTTTGACCAATGTGTGTTGCCAGTGATGTTATACGTAAAGAAGACGTGGTCCCTTACTATGGGCATAACAAAAAAGATCAAGGTCACCCAAATGGCGATGGAGCGTGCTATGCTCGGAGTTTCCTTACGTGATTGAATCAGAAATGAAGAGATCCGTAGGAGAACCAAAGAAACGGACATAGCCCGCAGAATTGCAAAACTTAAATGACAGTGGGCGGGGCACATACTTCGTAGAACTGATAGCCGTTCGGGTATAAAAGTCCTCGAGTGGCGATCACGGACCGGACGACGAAGTTTAGGCAGGTCTCCCACTCGGTGGGCCGACGATCTGTTGAAAGTCACGGGCACCATTTGGATGAAGGAAGCACAGAACCGGTCCTAGTGGAGATCCTTGGGGGAGGCCTTTGTCCAGCAGTAGACAACATTTGGCTGACACGAGAAATATATTTTTTTGTTATTTAAGCATAGTATTATATAATCATTTATTGATTATTCAATATTTGTTAAAGTATTGCACTTGATGTTGTAGGTAGTAATAGCTAGAATATAGAGATGGCGCTCGCGTCACCTTAAGATATATTTTGAAAAATTCAATGGGTATATCAACGTAGCCCAATTGGAAGAGCACTTGCCCGGATACCGAGGGATGTCAGTTCGACTCCCGCCTAACCTAAGACAAGTTGAACTTTATCTTGTAATGATTTGTTTAAAACTACTTTTAATAAGGAACATTTTAGATTAAATTAGTGAAAGGTAGTACATGTATGATGACCATTACCGTAGTCATCCTGTGATCATGCCTCTTGTAAGGAGGTCGAAACGTCAGGATTAAATATAAAAAAACAAGAATAACGGGTGGTAATTCCGGTTGAAGTGTTTTTATTTGAATTAAATTATTCATTGAAAAAGTAGAAAAAAGATCCCACTTCTATTCTATTATATTTATAAATTAAATCCTGTGAAAAACCTCCAAATCACCCCTCAATCTTAGTTAATCCCACAGTCTTAAGAAGGAGAAAACAAAGTTATTTTTCACAAATTGTAAGTCCGTGAAAACTGCGCTAAAGAGCCTTCTTGGCCTGTTTTTATATTTTGGTAGATATCTAAAGGAAATTTATTCTAATACGAGATTTAGTTACTTACTTTTCAAAGTACCATTTATCTGGATTATTAAGTTGCTATTTTGAGAATCTATTTTGTTGCTATTGCAATATTATTGATGACCTATGTGTTCGAGTGGTTCGTTAACCGGTTTTTTATAGTAATGCCATTCCGAGGACCTGATTTATATCCCCAGCCGGGACAATCTAAAAACGAACTTTTCTATATTGGCTAGGGTGTCGATTGTAGTAACGTCGTTGTTTCTGAATTCTATAAGACAATTGCTTTAGCTATTTAACTTGGCTTCAAAGAAATGTATGTAATGTTGTCAATTTTTTTATAGTGTATTAACGGCCCGTCCCGGCTTCGCACGGGTGGACAAAATTCTTTAATTTTTTTCTATTATTAAATATTTTTCCGTTAGCGCCATCTAGCGTCCGGTAGACGAACTACTTGCGGTTAACGCGTTGCTATGGTAACACGTATACCATGGAAAAAGAGCGGACAGACAAACACACAAACCACTGTGATCTTAGATTATAGATTCATCATAAGATGTTTTATTGCAACTGATGTCTAATTTATGTGATTGTCAACAGTGGATACCCATCTTGCTTCTCACATTCGTAGCTACATAAACCTAAAGTCACGATAGGTGAATGGGTTTGCTCTTGATCCCAATCAAGCCAGGTCTAAGACAGGACCAAAAATGGAGCGAGTTAACCAGAAGGTGCCTGTTCACCCTCGGTCTGAATACGGGGCGGCTTATATGTACTCGGAAATACAGACGTAGGAAGGGAATTCAACTCCATTACTGTGCGCATTATAAAAAATGATGTTTAGAAGCGCTTGGTGTGACATTTAGGAATGGCAACCTAGAAAAAGTCCACACAGTGCGTCTTGATGCCGGAAGGAATAAAGTGATGGTGGTATGAGCTCATGTAACTTCTGAGCACACTCTCTGGAGTATGATTTGTAAAAGATGACAGACAAACAACTTTTCAAGGCTCTGATTATTTTACAAACTGAAAGTCGAATGTTTAGGAGGAAAAGGGGTACTTGACTACTCAACCAATACCGGAACTAGCATTTAATGTAGGTAGCTAGCCTATTACCAAGAGCTGGCGAATAGTTCTACAAACATTAGTCCCGATGTTTGCTTGTCACAAATATTTACCACCACACAAACGCATAGCGGAACACTGTTTTGCTTGGAGGATTGGGGCTTAGAAAACTCTCAAAGCTCTTATTTTTTATTTTCATTCTTCAAGGTACGGAATTGCGTGATAGTAAAAAATCACAAATATATGCCAAACGCGTTAACCACTAACCAATGAAATAAGACTTTACCAGTAAGTATTTATTAACATTATAATAAAAAATAATAAATAGATAAAATATAAAAATAAATAAATAAATATTACTTTATTATCTTCACACAGAGCGAATACAACTAGGAACTAAGTCCACTTTTAACTGAAATCTATTGTGGGAGACTGGTGCTTGTACTATTTAAATCTGTATTACTGGTCATCAGGTTCCCACGTCGCGGAATCATTATAAGTAGTACCATTATAGAAAATACATTAAAAATAATGCAAAGAAAAATATTTATTGCCCCACACACACAAAAACGAGAATAGGAAGAGAAAACAAGGAACGTAAACAATGTGATAATAAAAATAAATAAATAAAGTTAAAACTACTGTTTGGGGTCAGTAAATTCCCTGCCTCAGCAATTCAGCATTGCACGGTCTAACAGCTCCTGATGATACTCCGTGTGCGGGCGAAACAGGTGTAGAGTAGTTGGTGAAGGTTGGCACTACTTGAAGTTTGCGGAAGTAACCTGCATATTTTTGTTTTACTAATGCATATCGCCTGATTCTATCTAATACCACTTCGAAAGATTGACAATCTTATTCCAGCGACTGTGTTCCAGAAAATCTATCTTGTCCTGTGATTATGTCCTCTGTAAAGGAGTTAAACGTCAGGATTAAATATAAAAATCAATATTAACCCTCAAATAGTTTAACACTTGTATTATGAATTTCAAACTTTTAGACACTAAAAAACTATTCGAATTATGACAAAGGTAAGACTTAATTTTTTTCGGAAGAATCTTTATTTACACCACGATTAGCAGTGGCTTTACTCTGCTCGTATGTTCTTTTTGTTAATACACTCACTACGTCATACTTATTAATAAATAGTCATAACGCAGTAAATAAATCTGTTAAAATAAATGAATGCACCAAACATATATAGGAGAAAAGAAAACATATTTAAGTTGATAATTTTGGTTTTACTTCAATACGCGTAATAATTTTTGTTTTACTTCACAATAATACCTGAAAGTACGCAGTGGGGTTCTCTATGTCGAAAGACGTCTACTACTGGATGAAAGCCACCCCAAAAATATGAAGAAGGTTATACATAACCTCCATGCTCAGCAAGTCGCAGAAAAAAATCATCGTTCTGAAAACGCTGCTGCTAATTTCAAGTCTACGGTGTATAATGATTACTTGCAGTATTATATTGTTTTAAACTTTCATGGTCACTAACATTATAGTAATATTGGATCGGAAACTAAAAAACAAGGTACATGGTGGCAATCCCGTAAATAACTTATATTACTTGCAGTATTGTTTTTATCGTGAATAGCGCTATCTCGCCTCTTGGTAAACGACGATGCGATCTAAGATATGATGTCCCTGCCTAGAAAATACGTGTGCATAGGTATTTTCTAGGCAGGGACATCATACTGTGTCGTCGTGACTTGAGGGCCCCCAAATTGTATTTATCAGGCAAAGAGTTCCACTCTTTAGCGGTACGGATTACAAAATTGGAACCAAAACGCTTAGTGCAACACTTTGGTATATCAACCATATAACAGTGGTGCCTATTTGTGAGTTTGGTTGTCCGATGGGAAATGGCGACGGCGGAGAAAGGCTGAGCAATTCTACTGCACACTCTCCGAAATTAATTCTATAAAAATCTTCCGTCTATGTTCAAGGCTATATACAGGGCGTCCCAAACTTATGGGACATGAAGGGGAAGTACCTTAAATATCGTAGATAGTGAAATTTGCTCAAAGAAGACTTTATGTTATTTTTAAAAGTTAGTAATTCTGCATTTATAGATTTTCTAAAAATTACTTGCTTCGTCTGGGAATCGAACCGACTTAAATGTCAAAAAAAATCACCCTACTTTTATGATGCCAATCGAAAGAATAGCTAAAAAATAATAACTATGCTTAAGTTACATGGTTTTTTAAAAGAAAGGAACAACGTGAAATTAATATTTTAATCAAATTAAAAACATACATGAAACTGCCGTAGTCAATTAAGTAGGTATTTTTTTGTAAATTAATTAATTAAATGCTCAAAATGTGATCCCTCTTGTCTTACGCAAATCTCCAATCTTTTAATGAGTCCGCTGCCTGTTGATTTTCTTATCATTTTATGGTGAACACTCGATGTGATATGGCACAATTCTGTTTGCAACTCGCCCACGTTCTCGTATCGCTTTTTGTATAGCATATCTTTCACGTATCCCCAAAAGAAGAAATCTAATGGTGTAAGGTCCGGGGATCTGGCCGGCCATCTAATCGGTCCATTTGTACCAATCCATGTAGGAAAACATTCATTTAGAAAATCTGCTGCTCTCCGACTATTATGAGCCGGAGCTCCATCTTGTTGGAAAATTAAGTTTTCTTGCTCCGCCGCGGAAAGATTTCTTATCTTATCCCTTAAAATTTGAAGTATTCCTAAATACTTTTCCGTGTTCAAGGTTCCTTGGTAAAAATGGATTAAGAAAACCCGGTTTTTTAAAAGTCCGCACCAACAGTTGAGTGAAAAACGCACTTGGTTATTCGTTTCAGTGACTCGTAGGGGATTTTCTTTAGACCAAATACGATTATTGTTGCGGTTATACATACCGTTATTGCTAAAGTTAGATTCGTCTGTCCAAATAATATTATCCAAAAAATTTGGATTTTCGAGCAAGCGTGCCTGGATATCAAGACAGAAATTTCTTCTCCTTTCTGTATCGCCCGGAAGTAATTTTTGAACCAATCGTCCTTCAACATAACTCTTAAAACCGTGTTTTTTTAATACACGGTGTATTTTGCTTTTCGAAACTCCAATTTCATGTTCTCCTTCTCTCACCGATGCTTTCGGAAAAGCCGAAAAGTAAATTAAAATACCAAGTTCTTCGTCGTTGATCGTACGGTTTTCTTGCTGTGGTTCTCTTGGGCGTTTATCGAAACGTCCCAGAGTTTTCAAATTGTTCACAAGCCTTTTCAAAACTTTACGAGACGGTAATTGTCTATCAGGATATTTTACGCTATACCACCGCAAACTTCTAGAGATATCTTTATCATTCAAAAAATATGCTTCCATTAGATCAAAACTTACTTGATATGCCATGTTCGCAATAAATTAACACAATAACACTTGTGTAAGTGAATTAAGACTAAACAGATCAATATCCGAAAAATAAACGCTCGCACAGACTGTTCCATTTTCAAATTTAAGAACAACATTATTTTCGTTTTAAATTTGCCTTCAACGCTCGCACAGACTGTTCCATTTTCAAATTTTAGAACTACATTAATTTATTATTTTTAGCTATTCTTTCGATTGGCATCATAAAAGTAGGGTGATTTTTTTTTTGACATTTAAGTTGGTTCGATTCCCAGACGAAGCAAGTAATTTTTAGAAAATCTATGAATGCAGAATTACTAACTTTTAAAAATAACATAAAGTCTTCTTTGAGCAAAATTCACTATCTACGATATTTAAGGTACTTCCCCTTCATGTCCCATAAGTTTGGGACGCCCTGTATATCACTAGTCGCCTTTCATGACACGTCTAAGTGTGAGAGGTTGCTGATATTCTTCTCTTAAGGACACCACACAAAGGGATATATCTACTAAATCTTTAGAAATTCCCGATGTAAACTCGTATTAAACCCTTTAGCATATTCTAAACGTACCCTTTTATGCATCGCGTCCCCGAGCGTCCGACTATGAAACTTCCCACTCAGCTAGTTCGGTGTCAACCTTTCTAAATAATTCTGAAGGTATCGAACGCCCGGAACTTCCCAGGGCGCACCCAACTTTGCTCCGTCTTTGTTTGTTTTCTTTAACTTCTATCTCGAAGTTGGAGCTTTTCGTCACTTAGGAATTCCAATTCATTCCCGATATTCCGTAGCAGATATTTCCGTTTTTTACTTTATTGAATAGTTAGTTTAGAACTTGGGACGTGACTTCCATAAAGGTTTGGAAATTTGTGCCTTTAACATTCGAAGGCAAAAACAATTGACGGTTTCATTTGAAACATCGCGAATGTAATTTATTGAGTTTCGAAAAGTTAACAGATGAAAACGTACTTTAATCGTTATGGAAATGTTGTCATTAAGATCGACTGGTTAACTTGGCGTGAGATAGGTTACCGATGGAACGTGATGCATATGTGATGACAATAATTGCGGATAGAACTTACGATACGAAAAATAATATCAGCGTGAGGAAATTGTGGGATAAAATACCAATTTGATCAAGTTTCTTTCAGAGTTTTACATTTGTCGCGAATAGGATTCGTTTAACCAGCTGCCTAAAAAATAATACAACTTTCAGTGTTAAACTTGCTAATGGTACATCTATGAAGTAAATATTTGTCCAATATACGGATTTCCAGGAAGGACAACCTTTCGCAACGCAACGATTATTTTTTACTTTGGAAATGAGTTAATATCAAATACTCCTGATAAATTTAAAGTTATGTAAGCTTGAGCGTTTTAAAAAATTCTTCCCTTAAGGGGGTGAAAGGGGTTGAACTTTTGTATGAAATCTCTACTATTTTCATGTTAGAAGCGTTAACTAAATATTAGTAGAAGTTTTTAGTAAAAAATAAACACACATGTATTTCGTCCTTTTTAACGGGGTAAAAGAGGAGATTAAGTTTTCCTTAACGAAATTCGTCGTTTCTAAGGTAAGAAGCATGTAATTCAATCGTAAGCTCATGGTCAGAAATGAGTGGACGCGTGCTTCAGTACTTCAGCATTTTAAAAAGAGTAGAAAGGTGTTAAAGTTTTATGAAACATATAAATTTAATATTTTGTTCATCAGTTTTGAAATGCGAAACATAAAATTGAGCATTAAATTTGATAAATAAAACACAGATGTATTTTGTCAGTTCTAGTAGTAGGTACTACTGAGATCGGGTTTTAGTTTTTTTTTTCATTTCAGTAAACACAAAGACAAAAGTCGATTCGTAGAAGTAATTATAGTAGTAAGAAACTTACATAAATTAAGACTTATACATACACACCACATATTGAATACACATATAACAATAAAGTTTCCATATCTTGTATTTTTTGTTCTATGTATGTTTTATGGTGAATATAATTAAAAGCTCGTAATATTAAGAATAAACGAAACTACTAATAAAAAATTGTCTGCTTTTAAGTTAACAAAACTACACTCATAAGCCAAGATATAGATCGTATTAAAACAGTAACATGCCTTGTGTTGTAAAGCAGAAATAAGGATATCCTAACTTCAAAATAGCTTCCAAGATTTGCCTCAAAGTCAGTCATTATGCAAGTAACTTTCACAGTTATTTAAATTGTTACACTGTGCCAAATAGCATTATTATTTTCGTTATGGTGTGGCTCAAATAGGGACGTCAAGCGAAAAGTTATCAAAGCAGAGGAAAAAACTTAATATCAAAATCGAACTGTCATCACGATTCACTAATCTGCGAACAAATGTTAAAGTGGAATGAAATTGTAGTAGGTAATCCAAACCAAAAGGCTTTATTTCTTTTAGGATGTTGTATACTATAGCACCCGTGTGCTAAAGACCTATGGGTTCAGGCTAAAGTTATAATAATGTTTTAGCAATCACTATGCCATATGAATTAGCTCATAGTAGAAGTTGAAATGCACTTGTAAATTTCGACGCGTCTACCAGCATCACAGTAGCCTAGCGGTCAGAGTATTCGCCGGGAAAGCGAAGGTCGTGGTTCAAATCCCACCTGAAGGTTCAATAATGTGGTTGTTTTTTACAGGTGTACTTTAAATCTCATAAAAAACGAAAATTATTTTGTTTTATAAGAAACAGTCGTGTCAGTCCTGTCGAGTGATTATCGTTACGTTCAATAAACAAAGCGTACTGAAATAAAAGTGGTTTTATTGATATATCAAGTTTTTTGTAAATAAATATGCAGTTGCTTAACCACTATCTCGCCTGATGGTAAGCGACGATGCGATCTAGGATGTGACGCGCCTGCCTAGAAGATACCTATTTATTCGTCTCTTGAAAACCCCTAAATTGTATTTGTCAGAAAACACAGACTCAGGCAAAAAGTTCCACTCCCAAGAGGTATGTGTTACAAAATTGGAACCAAAATGCTTAGTGCGACTCTTTGGTATGTCAACCATAAAATGGTGGCGCCTATTCATAAGTCTGGTTGTCCGATGAAAAAAAAGGGGAAGGCGGAACAAGGTTGTGCAATTCTGCTGCACACACTCCGAAATGTTTCCGAATACTACTTACAGCTTACCATCCCTGAGCACCAAAAGGAAACCGTATCCCAGACGAACTTCACAATACTATGTTGAGTGGGCACCATTAAAATGATGGCAAGGGTACTGACGCGAAAGATACAGTAATTAGATCCGTAGATTGCTGCGTTAAATTCAACGACTCACGCTCATTTCACTTTGAGAAAATTGTTATATATTTTAGCTCAATTAGTATTTAATTTTGGCAATTCTTGATTTGCATTTTTTGGTAATATCTTTAGGGAATATTGTTTGTTGATCAAGAAGTACACGTTCAAAATTTTTCCTCTTTCTTTACATCTTAGTCTTGAAACAGGGTAAATGTAATCTTATTTTTATTTTTAATCACCAGACAGACAATTTATATTATACTTAAAATTAAACTTAACAATTTTGACTAATTGTGGGACTAGCGTCTGTATGTTACTCAAAGATACAGCAACCGATTAGATATACAGTAATAAAAAATGTACATATATGTAATAAAAAAGGTAATTTAAAAACTAATAAACTCGACTGCGTTTCTGTGTAATTTGGAAATGAAAAAACTTAAAAGAAGAAAAATAATTGTAGCAGTCAGGACCCATTCTAGAAAGTCGGCTGTCTAGTCAGTAGAATGGAGTTATCTGCAATGTAATATAGGTATGTGCTCTCAATTCACTAAGCCTCCATTTCTAGAATGGTTTCCGACTGCTACAATTTTTCGTCTCGTTTTAGGAAATTTCATTTCCAAATTACATAGAAACGCAGTCCGGTTTTTTAGTGTTTAAATTACCGTTTTTATTTTATTTTTTTAAGTTTTATTATTGAATAAGTCGAGCCGTTTCGGCTGCAGAGCGTGCCAAACATTTGAATTTGGCGCTAAAAATCCGCAATTTTTTTATTTTGATATACCCAGTGTCACTTTTACAGTAAATACGTATCTAACGACACCTCTCAAGCTAAAATCCATCGAACCGTACAGGCCGTAGAGCGTGCCAAACAATTATACATACATACATACTATACTATGATTTTACTTTAGATACTTTTTTGGAAAATTTTAGATCTATGCTCTTCTTTTCTGTTCTCCCATGTCTTTTTATTTGCTTATCGTAGACCATAATAGAGTTTCTTTATCGGTTTTCTGCAACATTTTTCGTTACATCTATTTTATTTCTAAAAACCTTATTTTAAGCATTATCATTTCTTTCTTGCCTAAAAGGGTTGTTGCTGATTTCCATATTACAAGTTCCTTAACAACTTTAGTTGGAATCGGAGCAGTAAATGTAATGTTTTTATCTTAAGTAGCCTGACCCGCCTGACTCCTAAGACAAGTTGATTGTTTAGCACAACTTCTTTAGTTGTAGCTAATATATTAAAGATTATTAGAAAGTGTTACTTTGTTTCTATTGAAATATTTTATCTACTTGATAGCATTGAAAATGCAAAAATCTATAATTCATAAATTAAATGGTTATTTCATCTTAATCGATCGATATTTGTAAATTGTTTTCTTTGAATTCGGGGACGTTCCTCTCTTTTATATAGCAAAACAGCGTGAAAAAAGCACTAGAAATTTTCAACGGTTGTTTATAAGTTCATAAGGATCCGTATCTTAAATGAGATAGAAGTGAAACGGATATCCAAAGATTGTGTGGGTTTAATAACCTAAGAATAACTTGATTGACCTAAGATCCTAAGAATAACTTGTGAGCTCAGTTGATTTTTTAATATATTTTTCTATTAAACGTTAGATAAAAAAAGAAAAATCATATTAGTACAACGAAAGAGAACGCTAAAAAAGGTGCATTTTAAAATTGACTACCCCTATTGTAAGCTATGCTAGCAATTGTTTAGTAATAATTATTATCAAAACAAAATTATGAACAATATGAGTACAATTATTAAATGAGTATCATAGTGTTTAAAAGTCTCTAAACGATTATGTGTAATTGACCGATTGCGGTGATTGGCCTTGCGCTGTGAATTTGATTCTATAATAGATTTTTCTTGCTGTCAATTGAGGCATTATACTTCGGTTCGTTAACTAGAAATAACCTCTTGCTGTTATTCTGATAGTTTGACATTGTACGTGCTTACACTTGTGAGCCAAGTAGATTTTTCTAGTATTTTTCTAATAATGTGTTTATCGTGTAAACGTTAAATAAGAAACAATAACATCGTATTAAACTAGTCTTTCGAAAATTAAATGTATTTAAATGTCAGTAAAATAGAAAGCCAATAAATCCACCATCCCTATGGTGAAACTAAATTCGGTAGTACAGTATTAGGTCACCAATAAATGTCAGGGATTAAAAGTTTCGAACCCAAAGCCAGAGCAATAATGTCATATAACAAATGAAAAATGGACTTTCTCGAAAAAGGCCACTAATGTGCATGACATGGGCTTAATGCCGGCATCTGGCCGCACATTTGTTGGATGATATTGCGAAAAAGTGTTCCGCAGAAATTGTAGACGATCACCAAAATTTCCGGCTATGAAACCTCTTGTCAACGTGAAATAAATGCTGGGGATTAAACTGTGATCAAAGAATCAAAACACAAAATTGTGGATGGGTTTTCTTTGGGTGAATTTCCATCTGGTCTTTTTGTGAACGTCTGGTAACTGTCTCAGTTCTAGTCTAACCAACTAATAAAAAAAATAGTATTTCTCACATTAACACTTATTAGCCTAGCCCAAAGTATACACTGTTAAGGTTGTATCATGGACACTAGGGCAATGGATAGCCACACTGTTGTAAAATTAATAGATGGATAACTAAAAGTTTAAAATATACGTGTATAAGGAAGATATAATATTGACAGACGTACGAAAGAATTACAATAGATTTTGGTTTAAAAAGATTTGTCAAAGTCATATAGAATTTAGATTACATACAGGAAGTAAAAAGTGTTAATATAGTAGGTATTCAAACGAGTATTCCAATACACACAGATATGGTACATAAAGGAATAAAATTCATAATGATAAATACTAATGACTCAGATGCAAATGCTCGTATTCATCACACGGAAGTCTCGGAAGGGGCAGATGTTTATCTGCCCCTTCCGAGACTCACGATCGTCGGTCGGTGCGAAAGACAGAATTGCTACTATTGCACCTCACAGTCGTCAAAATTAAGTTAAGTCTTTATTAGCATGTATTTTTCTGCATTCGTAGTTAACGTTCAACATTGGTGATTTTAGAGTTTTTAAATCATAATATGCCTTCCCTTTTTTTAAAAACCACTACTGGTGGAGGTCTAAAACTAATCATCTTTTTTGAACTGACAGTTTAAATCTCCTACTGTTCGGTTAATTTACCGAATCCCATCAAAAACAATACTTGTCAAAAAAACCAAGTCTCGCAACTCAGTTGTTCTACGGTAAAAAGTTGTGAGATCCATGTAATACCAAGTCGGTTATTAATTTATTCAGTCCCTACTTAAGCGAATTTCTGTCTTAATACGTGCAGTCCCTAAGACCACGATCGTGGTCCATAACAATTGAAAATCAATTGTGTCTGGAATCTCCGTACTCGAAGCATTAAGTTGTTACGTAATAATTAACAGCATCTTATAGTTTCGCATATCAATATTAAAAATCTTTTTGTTTTATATAAATATATTGACACGGCCATCGCATGAAATCACGTGTAAATTAAATTATTTAGTGCGATGGCCACGTCAATATATTTATATAAACAATAAAGATTTTTAATATTGATATGCGTCACTAGGTCTTAGACTTAGGTCTGCTAGAAGTGTCTTAGAATTTTGATGATCGGTGAGTCAGTGAGTGACAAAATTAAGAAATTTGACCCGTTATAATTCTTAAACTACTAGTTCAAATTGAATGAAAATTGAAATATACCGTGTCTTTACAATGCCTGCATGGTTACTAAAAATTCAGTCTTCTAGTTTTATCCACAACGAAGTTACAGGGGGTCGAAAATGGCCTAAATTGCTTCGAGAAAAGGATGGTACGTCCGTGCCGCTTTTTTGCTTGACTTGGCGGGGGCACTGCCGTGCCCCCAGATACAGCAGTTTCAGTTTTACCTAATGTGGCGCGGCGACTAAATCGAGGTCACCACAGATCATGTAATTAGAATTAAAGTTACAATTTTCAGTACTTTACGTATCGGTTAATCGGACGGATGTACTCCCTAACTTTTAACCTCACATGTCATACATTTTAAACATTTTAGTTTTAGTGATGTTTATTATAACAGAACATTGTTTTAAAGCTTATACAATATTATAGTGATATTTTTAATTAATAACTTTTTAAGCATACACCCGCTCATCCCAGAACACCTATCACTGTACAATGTCAATGTCAGTTATCTCAATTTATCTTGAATTTGATGTGTAGGACTTAAGGTTTAAAATCAAATGGAAAATTTTAACAATTTTTTTTTATGGATTCGCTCTTGATCCCAATCAATCCCAGGGGCCAGGACAGGATTTACGATGGAACGAACTAAACCAGAAGGTGCCTGGCTTTAAAAACGGATGGTATTAGTTGATGTGCTGTTGACTGTCCAAACTGTTCTTATTCGGCCAAGACTCTCTTTTTGCAGAGCATTACCATGTTTCCTTTGAAAGCGTAATCTCAGCCAAAGGATAGATATTGCAGCGTATAAATCACACGTTACTCCGAGTGAATCTAACGCTCGGGTTTGGGTTTTAATATTGCCATATAAATTGCGTTACTCTAGGCCCTCTCTGTAGTATATTTAGTACACGTTCCAGAAGTATTTCATCTTTAATGTTGTTTTGTGTTTATCCCTCACAAAACTCTCCTTTAAGTCATAAGACAATAGATTTCAACAGTCTTCTATCCTTTTAGCAGATATGCTCATTTCATTAATTTCATCAACGGTCCCTATTCTGAACATAATTGCAGTCGAATCAGTTCCAGATTTATTTTGTTAAAAATTCTTGATTTAGTAAACGCCCATTTTGTTATCGCTTTTAGCGTACTTTCAAATAAGCGGCATCGAGCCATGTTGAAGCATTGTTTGTCATGTTTAGCTTTACCTGCATAAGGAAAAACAACAAACGGTGCTTCATTGTCGGTGTTTGTATGTTGTATTTATAAATTTTCTTCATCTATTTATTGGACTATCAACAAGACCATCACTTCTTAAAGGCATGTCCATCATTTTATGAGACACAAAGTGAGGCCTTAATTAAAGGCTGCCTCGGCATGCACAAAAATGTTAAGCAAGCTAACATGGAGTTCAAAAAGAGATTATAAAACTACTGATTTCGCATCTAGGTTGCCACGTAATACCAGCGTTGCAGGTGATGTCCATGCTGCAACAAATGCTGAGTGGTTGCCTTTTTGGTTTCACCGTATATCTGTTTTTTATTAATATATATATTTTTTTATATGATTAAGTTACGAAACCAAATAAAAAGCTTTTGAATTTGAATTTGATTTACAAAGTGAAAATACTGTAAACAAAGTAACTTCTACTGATCCATGGCAGCTGCACAGCCCTTGGGATCGAGCTGAACTCACTAATGCAATTGGCATGGTCTCACAGTATACTTATAACTTAAGTGATACAGCGTTAGAAAAAAATCCGGGTTTGTCAAATAGTTTTAATAAGTAAACGAAGTGAATTTAACATAGTAAAGTAATTAAAGCTAAAAGTTTGGGAACTTGTTAAGATTATTACTATTATTTTCTTCATATCTATCAGTATAAAATCCAATATTACCATTAATTTTCTCACTCGGCAACTGATGCAGTGGTGTGTGTTCTTGTCGCACTAGTTCTATAGAGTACTTCAGCAAAGCTAAGCGACTACTTTGGTAAAATATTCTCCATAAATATGCCATTTTCTGATATAAATATACGTACTGATTTAGAACAATCCCATTACATAAATGTTTTATAGTGTTTTATAGTTCATGAGTTATATAATTATTATAGTAATATACACCTATAAATTTTAATTACCATAAAAAATGGAATGCCAAATTTAAGAAAGCATCAATATTATAAATATGCGAAGAATTTTTTTTTTTAGTAATAATAGTAAAGTTATTCAGTTTTTAAAATTGCGGAAAATATCGCCAAATTTACAGACACAATACATTGTATTCAATGAACTTCCGTCAATGAAAACGTATCACACCATCTCAAGTGAAAATGAACTTACTGTACATGGCAATAAGGTAGAATATATGCTAGCAAGCCGCCCCACTCCCGCTCAAGAACCAAAAAGCACCGATAGGTAAATACTCAATTAATAAATCAAACTTATCTTTCATACTTTATTGGGCGTAGAACCGACAAAGTTACGTTTAGATAGGTATTAAGTTAACAAAATAACATACAATTTTTTTTTAACCAAAATGCAAATAGGTCGTTTAATTATTCACGAGTAATTTTGGCGTATTAACATAGTTAGAATTAGCATATGTAAAAAGATTATTGTTATGTACATTACCTGTTCACATTAAAGTCACTGTCTTACAAATATTTCATTAATTGTTCAAAGTGTCCTCCTCCATTTTCAACACACACACTAGCCCGTTTTAACAAATTTCCTTTTAAAGAATTTAATACGTTTCTTTGCATTTTCACTTCATTAAAAGCGTCTATTATTCGCTGTTTTAGCACTTCAATAGTGTCAGGTTCACTTACATACACTCTACGCTTTATTTCACTCCATAGTAAAAAGTCTAAAGGTGTAAGGTCTGGGGAGCGCGCGGGCCACGGCACCGGGCCGCCGCGGCCGATCCATCGGTCACCGAACTCTTCGGTGAGGTACTCTCTCACAGCACGATGGTAATGTGGAAGTGCACCGTCTTGTTGAAACCACAACCCTCTCAAGTTCGCCAGTGGAATGTCATCCAACATAGTCGAAACCATCGTGCGGAGTAGATTTAAATAGGTTTCGCCCGTGAGTCGGCTCTCAATAAAATATGGACCGATGATTTCATCGTTCAATATGCCGGCCCAAACGTTTACACTAAACCTATGTTGAAACGAATGCTCTCGCGTGAGCATAGGATTCCTGTATGACCACCAATGTTCATTATGATGGTTAAACAATCCTATTCTGGTGAAAAGGCACTCGTCGGAGAAAAGCACGTTGGCGTTTGGATTACTTATTACCCAACGACAAAAAGTAATCCTCGGCTCTCGGTCAACGGTCGTAAGTTCTTGAACTTTACGATAATGGTACGGATGCATACCAGCCGAGTTTATTATCTTCCAAGCCGAATATTGATTAATACCAAATCGTCGAGCAGCATCATGGGTGCTTCTTCGTGGATCTTCCTCAAAGTACGTCACCACGTCGTCATACAAGTTCTGGGAGATCGGTGGTCTCCCTCTTCCTTGCGCGTGCGATGGCACGTAAAATGAGCCATGGTCTAGGAGCCGTTGATAAGCACTTAACACTGTACTGTAGTTTGGCTGTCGAGCATTCGGGTACAGCTCTCGGTACATCCGTAAAGCCGCCGACACGTTTTCACCGCTCAAAAAATAAGCACGAACCATCATGACATATTCACGAGATGTAAACTGATAAGCCATGATTTTATTATGTACTTAACGAGTGTAACTGATCGATCACAAAAGCGTATGCGCACAGGCCGACTGACGAGTGGTAACTAAGTAATTAGGTCAAGGTCAAAGAAATGGTTATGTTCCCGGCATTTACGTCATCAAATCACGTGACATGCGCAGTAGCAAGTTTAGGTACATTATTTACTACTGCGCATGTCACGTGATTTCAAAATGCCGGGATTATACACGTGCAGAGTGGTGCTGGTTAGGGATATTCGATATACATCGATGCATTGAAAACATCGATGTTTACAATGCGATGCATCGAATCGATCCAATGTTTTGAAATGCTTTCGATATACTCGATGTATCGATGTTTTTTGCATTCACAATGCAATATTTCTATAAGATATAAAATACGTGTGTAAAAAACAACTACGCCTCTGAGCCCTCAGATGGGATACGAACCCACGACCTTTCGCTATCCGGGTGACTGCTCTGACCGCTGAGCTACCGAGACGCTGGCAAACGTGTCGAATTTTACAAATGTATTTCAACTTCTACTATGAGCTAGTATCGTTCCACCAATGTTGAATGCTAACTACCTTCAACATCGAAAGGAATATTTTTTACAAATATTTAACAATCGATTAAGATGGAACCAGCTATAATTATGTTTTTAATTTAATTTTTTGCATTCACAATGCAATATTTCTATAAGATATAAATTCAAATCCCATCTGAGGGCTTGGAGGCGTAGTTGTTGTTTACACACGTATTTTTTATCTTACCAATGAATTTCATAAAAACTCAAGTTTAACCACTAAAATTCTGCCTAATATTTTTTTCCCTATTTGTTTAATTAAAAAAGAAAAGTTGATGATTCAATAGTGGACTGGCATGAGATACAGGCTGGTGACAATCGGACAGCGAAATCTTAGTGATAGGGTTCCATTTATCCACTTGTCAGTCCGTTACCGCGCCTTACCCCTCTCAACAGTCCCAGTACAGTGCGAATTATGAAAACGATGTCGGATTCTTAGATAAAAATGCCTATTTCTCGCTTAATAATTAAGCCAGGACCAATCAAAAAATACTACCATAAAGCTGAATAATACAGAATCCACCACAGAATATTAAGATCTGTGTATCTTTAGGACGGTTCCGTCCAATATCAACTCCAGACGCTGGAGTCGAAGGCGAAGAAACTCATCGGCAATAACGAACTTTTTAATAATAAGCTGAAGGGCCTTGAACATTGACGGAAGTTAGCTAGCCTATCCGTTTTTTATAGGATACATTTCCGAGGGTGTGCAGCAGAATTGCACAGCCTTGTTCCGCCGTCCCCATTTTTTCATCGGACAACCAGACTTACGAATTGGCTTTATTTGTTTGATATACCAAAGAGTCGCACTAAGATTTTTGGTTCCAATTTTGTAATACGTACCGCTAAAGAGCGGAACTCTTTGCCTGATAAATACAATTTAGGATCTTCAAGTCACTAGTGAATAGGTTTCTTCTAGGCAAGCGCGTTACATCCTAGATCGCATCGTCACTTACCATCAGGCGTGATGGCGGTCAAGCGCTTTCCTATTCACGATAAATAAAAACTCAAAAATAAATCGTAATTTAAAGCCACACGGTAATTTGAATATGGTAGCAATTGCTACCAGGACTGATGAGGGATGTTGACTGGCAATTACTACCGTGGCTTGACAAGTAGTTATACCCTTTGGGTATGGAACCCTAAAAAAGTACTCGATGCGTACAAAATATCGCTGTTTACACCTGATACATCGAAAGACATCGATGTACAGTTCTGATTTATCGAAACGAGAAAAACATCGATGTTTTTCCAAAACGGACACCCCTAGTGCGGGGGAAGGGAGCAGCGGGGGAGGGGCGCAGCGGGGAAGGGCGCGGCGGCGGGGGTTTTATGTTTGCACGCGCCAGGATTGGGTCATTGCGCACCGATACATACCTATGTGTAAGTTACGTATTCAATAAGATAGTAAAGTCGTAGTAAATATTTGAGATAGACCATTTTTTAAGTTTTTTAAGGATAAATTAGTTCATGTTTTTTTTTGCGCTTAAACCTAGGTCTATAGTATCAGTAGTCGATACTGATAACGCAGTTTAATTTTTTATGGTAATTATATTTTAATCGTGTATATTATGATATTATACATGTCTGCTAAATAAATATGCACCGCCTTTTATTGTTTCTGTACTCAGCTCTCCGGTTGATTGGTAGAGAATGTCTAATGGCTTTAAGTTTGTCATTTGTACAGTTACGTTCAAATGACAAACGAGAGTGCAAAGAACTTCGTATAGGATTTATTTCAAAACTATTTCTTTCAATACTCCTGGTAGTAACCATTTCAAACGCCACTCGATCAAAATTAATACCAACATTCCAAAAGTTATGTAATATTCAAAATCTTTTGTTTCCAAATACCCTATTCAGTTTTCCTTTTCATCTCCTCAAAGAGTTCATTCAAAACACATTTCTCGAGATGGTTGTCTTCGGTCTAGTTCTTGAAAAGACGCCAAAACTTACTCAACATCGGCTGGAGTAATAAAATCTTGAAAGCGTTCGCACCGAATGTCCATTGCTGAAACTGGGGACTCGATTTATGAATATATTATTATCAACATTGCTGGCCTTCTTCTCGATTTTTAATTTATTGTTTGCAGCATTGGATCAGGGAATGCTTTTAGGTCAATGATTCTGAGTTTTTGGAATTTACTCATTAAGTATTAATTTTCATATAAGTTGCTGGGAATTGATCTTATTCAAGATTTTACAGGTGCAAGGATATTCTTTAGCTACTTACTACCAGGTGGCTGCACAGAAATTCTCTCGTAATCTTTTGTGTTAAAAATGTAATGTGATTTAGAAGGCTACAATATCAGGTTGTGCGATTTTTGGAGTTTTCTCCTTAAGAATTAATTTTCATATAAGATGCCTAGTATGAAAAAAATATGAAGAATAAATTTAGTGATCAAATGACAGCGTTACGTTTTTTTTGCACACCTTTCATTTTTATTTTGAAGTTTTGTGTTATTATTCTCTGTGCCTGTTCAAAGACAATCCTTCTTAAAGAGTAAACTCCAGTCGTACGTCTGAGCTGACACACACACTTGTTTAAAATTATTGATGTCTAGAATGTGAAAGCTCTTGAAGTGTAACTTAATTAAGTCATTAACTCCTCAAGTGAAATAATTTCAATTTTTATAAAATTTAAATTTGAAAGGAAGTGCTATTGATAATTTTATATTCTTAAAACTACTCCGAGACCTGGAGTTCAATATATTCGTTCAATTCAATTTTGATGTAGTCATATAAAATCTTCGAGTCAACAAAAGTTGACAAAAATATGTATTGTATGTTTATTTGTTATTTTTTCCTATTTCTATCTTATTTATTATGATTGTATTAATGTAATTCAATATAATTTGTTTATGCATTATCTGATAATTAAAAAAACCATGTGTGCAATTCACACGTGGTAGAATTAAAATCATTAAAAATAATGTGAAAAATAATAGACAATACCATCGTTACACGTCGATATTAAAAAAATGTATATTACAAGCACAAAGAAATACAAACTCATACTATATTGCTAAATCAAAAAACGTGTGCAAAACCTCATGGAGAATAATAAAGGACTGTGCACTCAATAATACTATGGTTAATGATATAGATAAAATAAAGTTGAAAAATAATCACTATATAGACAAACCGATTGATTTAAACGTAAAATTATATGTCGACCAGTAACTGCTGACAGATTGAAACGTATAGGAATTGAATTATGTTGTAAACTTCCTTTTTTATCACCGGATATGCCACCAAATGATATGTATAATATATTTTTTGAGTCATTTTGCAACCAATTTAACAAAATTTTCAAAACCAAAGAGATCACTGTTACTGATAATCCAGTATTTAGCGAATGGGCCACTGCAGGAATACACAAAAGTAGGCAAAAATTGTATGAGCTGTACTCAGAAAGACAGTTTAATAGAACGGAATCTTTTCAAAATTATGTTAAGTCATACTCAAAAATTTTTAAGCAGGTTTGTCAAACTGCAAAAATTAAATATATAAGTTCTCAAATTTATAATAGTACAGACAAAGTCAAATCTACTTGGAAAATTATAAATGCAGAGACTGGCCGAACAAAAGCTTCAGCAAATAATTATAAACTTAAAATTGATGGTAAATTTATTAGCTCGGACTCAGATGTTGCGAATGAATTTGAAAAATTTTTTACTCGAATTCCAGTAGATTTGACAAGCACTTTAGGCTCTTCCACCCCCATTGCAGAATCCTTGTTGAAAGAAAATGTTCCTTGTTGTAATACTGTATTTAAATTTAATTATGTTACTAAACGGGACATCATAGACACTTTTAAATCGTTGAACATTAAAAAAACTGCCGATCTTTGGGGAATATCTGTATATATGGTAAAGAATGTTATTGAAATAGTTGCTACACATTTAGCCTTAGTTTTCAACAACTGTATTGATAGTGGTGTGTTTCCTGATTTGATGAAACTTAGCAAAATAACTCCATTGTTTAAATCTGGTAGTACTTCAGATCCCTCTAACTTTCGTCCAATATCCGTACTATCAACATTCAGTAAAATTTTTGAAAAAACCGCGCTTAAGCAATTAAAGAAATATTTTAGTAATAATAACTTACTACACATTAAACAATTTGGTTTTACCCGCGGACGGTCCACGACTGATGCTGGAATAAAATTGTTAGAATGCATTTATGAGGCCTGGGAGGAGTCGCAGGATGCCTATGGTGTTTTTTGTGACTTATCAAAGGCTTTTGACTGTGTCCAACATCAGACGTTAATCAGGAAATTACACTATTACGGTATCCGTGGTACCGCTTTGGATTTTCTCACTTCTTACCTTTTTTTTTTTTTTTTTTTTTGACGCGGGGAATGCGTTACGCATACGCCGCCGTTTGGGAGAACGGCGGACACGTTATGTGGGACTCTCCCCTGCGGACCTACCTGACGATAAAAGCTCGTCAGGTTGGTGCGCAGGGGCCTACCCACTAAACCACCGCGGTGTCCCTCTAACACCTTGGTGGGGATTATGTGATCGTGTTAGGACGCTTTCCACGATCCCCACCAGTGTGCGTCCGCCCTAGGCGGACCCTCCTCTGCTCCGTACGGAGCTGCGGAGCACCCCGTGACACCCTGAGTGCTCCGCATCGCCTGGAGACCGGTGCAATGCGGATGATGGTCTCCCAAACCCAGCACCCGCTGGCCTCCACGGGTGAAGATGGGGGAAAAATTCCCCCACGTCCAGCCGTCATGGGACCTTTGCGCCTGCGGGAGTCCTCCGGGAAAAAATGTTCCCGAGGGGCTCCCGCAGCCGCACTCCCATCCTGAACGCATCCCGTCTCCCTCTCAGCTGAGAGGGGGGCGGGAGCGCTTCCTACCTTCGGGGATGCCGACTACTCGGACATCCCCTCCCCCTCTGGCGCCTGGACTCGCGCCTCCCGCGCTCGCGCCTCTCCTGCGGAGTCGCTGGTGCGGTCCGCCGGCTCAGGGGATATCCCCTTCATTGCCGGCGGGTCGCACCTGCGACTGCCCATGACGTGGTCGGCCGGCCGCTCGAAGGCGGCGCACACCGAGCACGCCGGGTCTTGCTTGCAGGTAGCGGCTATGTGACCTGGTGCTCCGCATCTGAAGCACAAGCCGCTCCTGTCCTCCTTCGCCGGGCACTTGGGCTTCGTGTGCCCGACCCCCATACACCTGTAGCACCGCAGAGGTCGGGGGGCGAGTACCCTGACCACTGCCATGCTCCAACCTACGCGGAGCTTCTCTCCGCTATCGGCTAATACTTTCGCCGCAGCGATCGGCAGCCTCATCATTACGTGCCCCATTCCGCTTGGGACGTTTCTAATCGGTTGCGCCTTGATGGCGCTCCTGGCACAGCCTGACCTTGCCATCACCGCTTCAACAACCTCTTGCATCTCGACGGAGTCATCCAGGCCTGAGACTCGCACGTCTGCTGTTCTCTCAGGCCTGCCTATCATAGCGACATCCCCGAGCCGTCTCTTCAAAATTTCGGCGAGGGCATCCGCTTTTGCGCCGTCCACCTCTGGCACCTTTATAATGCGCGCCCCCGTCGCTGTGCTCCTCACCATTACACCGGAGTCGATGCCTACCTCAGAGAGGGCCACCAACGTCCTGGCCCTCTTGATAATATGGGCATAAGTTTCACCACACTCCTCTGCTTCCGGCCGGATTGTGATGGTCACGGCCGTCGTTCGTGGCGGGATGAGTCTTCCACGCTTCTTCCTCTTCGTGCCACTCTGGCCGCCTGCCGATATCGGCGCCACAGCCTTGGCTGTCTCTTCAGTGGCGCGTGTCCTCCCACTGCGTTTCTTTTTTCTGCTTCCTGCCACCTCCCAGGCATCACCCTGGAGGAGGGCAGGGGGCGGTGCATTCTTCACCTTTTTTTCGGAGTTGAGGCGTTGTACTGCCCCTTTTCCAGTCGTCAATTTTGTATGGAGAGTCTCCTTAGGCTTTGAGGGCACGGCCAGACGTTCCGCCATCACCTCAAATCGTTCGTCCATTGCCTGCTGTATCATCTGCCGCAGGTCCTCCCTTGTCGGCAGCTCTCCTCTTGGCTTCATTTCGGCTTTCATCTTCACTACCTCCGCCTTTAAGCCGGCTACCTCATCTTTGAGTTTACGGACTGCATCTTTTAAGCGACCGTTCTCCTCCTGAAGCTCAAAAAACTCTGGATCGTCCTCGAGGGCTTGGGCGGTGAATGCCCTGAAGTCACTCAACAGAGCCACTTGTTCCCGGCCTATTTCTGTTATTTTCCGTCTTGAGTCCCCCGATAATCCAGAGTTCTCCAATTCGACCTTCAACCTCTCATAGGTTTCCCTCGCCTTTGCGCGGTACCGCTTTAGTTCGGCGACCTGATCATCGCTAATCTGGCGGATGTTAGCGGTAGAGGAATCATCGTCTGTTTCGTCCTCATCTTCGCCGCTCTTCGGCCTGGTCTCAATCGGGAACCTCAGCGTCATACATGTCTGCATGCAGGGCCGACGCTCTTCTTGTATCGAATCCAATCTTTGGCGCTTGCGTTCTCGGGATAGTTCAACGGTATCCGCCGACGATCCTTGCGCCATGTCTCTTCCGGACTCTTCCATCACTTCTGTCAACATGTTTTCGCAACTGTTTTTGGTCGGACACAGTGCTTCGTCCTTCACCTTACTCCCTCCTTTTTTACTCTTAGTTTTGTTTTTATCAGACTTCATAATAGACCCACGAGTGCGGGAGATCTAACGGTCCACCCAGGCAGAGATCCCGCGATACCTGGGCAACCCTACTACACCTCGAGGGGCGGGAGGTACTCGAGGGGGTCGCTCGCGGGTTGATGCACTCCATCAACCACCCGCGCACGGGCGCTCGACACCGCGTTACTCCAGTGCCGCGCCTTCGAGGATTTTTTATAGTGGTTATCTCCACGCAGCCCCCACCTAAGTGGCGGCCCCCACTCCCTGCATCACGTACAGGGTTGCGGGTTGGCCGGAGCTGGTACTAGGACCAGACACCGCCCCGACTTGCTCGCTGCTGCGATCTGGGCCCGAAGGCCCCCACGGGTGATTTTTTAGAGGGGTTGTCTTCCCCGCGGCCCCCACCCGAAGGTAGCGGCCCTCGGCCCTGCACTACGTACAGGGTTACGAGCTCCTATGACAACGCCAGACAGAACTGGCATCATCTCAAACCCTCCTAGCTCGGCTACCGCTACCCGGGATACCCAGGACGCCAGCCGAGCTCCCCCCGTTGCTAGTTTTGGTCCGCGCCGGTAAACCGGTAACCCCCAAATCTGGAGGCCGTTCCCCAATCCGCCACCCGGAGGACGCGTCCGATGGCAGACTAGCAACTGCACACGGATCTCACTTCTTACCTAAGTGACAGGATTCAAAAGGTGGTCATCAATGGAGAGCAGTCGCCTGGATCATTTGTAACAATGGGGGTGCCGCAGGGCTCAATATTGGGTCCATTTCTATTTCTGGTATATATTAATGACCTCCCTCACCTTGTAAGACGCGACCATGAGATAGTCTTGTTTGCAGATGACACGTCTTTAATATTTAAAGTTAAACGTGGACAAATTAATATTGACGAAGTAAACATTGCACTCTCCAAGGCCGTTCACTGGTTTGGCGCCAATAATTTGTTGTTAAATGAAAATAAAACAAAATGCATTAGATTCACTATGCCAAATGTTCAATTAGCCAAAGTCAAAGTCAGGGTTAGGGATGAGGAAATAGAGCTGGCCAATCAAACTGTATTTCTGGGTATAACTTTAGATTCTAAGTTACAATGGGGTCCTCATATTGAATGCCTATCGAGCAGACTCAGTTCTGCAGCATACGCCGTAAAAATGATTCGTCAGTTAACAGACGTAAAAACTGCGCGCTTAGTCTATTTAAGCTACTTCCACAGTATTATGTCGTACGGGATACTACTGTGGGGAAATGCCGCCGATATTGGCTGCATTTTTGTGCTGCAGAAGAGGGCTGTTCGGGCGATCTATAGGATGGGCTCCCGAGAGTCTTTAAGAGAAAAATTTAAAGAAATTGGTATTATGACTGTACATTCAAAATATATTTATGAAAACCTACTGTATGCGCACAAGTGTAAAGATATTAAATTCAGAAAAAATAGTGACTATCATAATTACAATTTAAGAAATAAAGACAAGCTAGCAATGCCCAGGTATAGGCTCCATAAAATAAGCAACTCCTTTGCAGGTCACTGTATACGAATGTACAACACGCTGCCATGTAACATGCATGACTTGTCAATGAATAAATTTAAATTTTTAATTAAAACTCAGTTATGCAAAAAGGCTTATTATAGTGTTAAAGATTTTTTGAATGATAAGGCAACGTGGACCTAAAAGAAATGAATTGCTCGTTCTCTGAATCGTTTTGTAATATACACAATTTGTAAGACATTTGGCGATTTTATAAGAGTTTCGGCACATGAGTTTCTTGCCCGATTCTTCTCATGTTAGCCCCTACGTTCGGAATCGGGTCGCTCGTGGCGATTACATGCGCGGCATCAACTCCGCGCATGTACTTGCCGCTAGCGCACGGGCTATCTTTATTATAAAAGAATATTATCTTGATTCTGTAAAATTGACGATTTTAAGTGCCCGCAAGGGCCTATGAAATAAAGTTATTTTGATTTTGATTTTGACATTTGTAATGAGTTTAATAATTATTTTATAAATCTGACTAATAAACCTTTTGAAATCCATAACAATAAAAATGATTCATTACCTAATATTTCATTTCATCAAAACACCATATTTTTAACGCCGATAAATGAAAACGATTTATATAAAATTATAATTTCATTGAGAAATACAAATCTACAGGATATGATCATTTAAACACTGAAATTATTAAACAAAATGCCATTAATTTTGTCCGGCCCTTAACTCATATAATAAACCTATCACTCGAACAAGGTATATTTCCTTCTAGCTTAAAACTAGCTATTGTAAAACCACTACACAAAAACGGATCTTATGATGAATTAGAGAACTATAGACCTGTTGCTCTATTAATAATATTTTCAAAGATATTTGAAAAAGTTTTTTATGAAAAAATCTCTACATTCATCACTAACGAAAAACTTCTGAAAAGTGAACAATTTGGCTTTAGGAAAAATAGCTCTACAACCTTGGCATGTTTTCATCTAATTAAAGAAATTACACAGAACCTTGACGATGGACTGCATACGTTAGCGGTATTTCTAGACATGAGCAAGGCATTTGATTTTGTCTCTCACAAACGGTTGCTAGATAAGCTCGAAAAATATGGCATAAGAGGAAATGCTTTAACGTGGATAGAGAGTTATTTGTCAGATAGGAAACAGTGTGTACAGATAACAACACTTTCAGGAAATGTGCGAGAAAATGTTTATTCTGATTATTCCTATAATCGATGCGGTGTCCCGCAAGGTAGTGTCTTAGGACCATTATTATTCCTGCTCTACATAAATGATCTTCCGGATGTAACGGATCAAAAGTGTATCTTGTTTGCGGATGATTCAACAGTTATTATTAGGTCAAAAAACAGACAAGAACTGGCGAATATAACACATAAAAACTTAACTAATATTATAAAATGGCTTGAGTGCAATAATTTGTACATTAATATCAATAAGACTAAATTCATTAATTTAAAGACGCGTAACATAGAAGAAGTAAATCATGACATTAAATATAATAATAATAGAATAGAAAATGTGAATAGTACAAAATTTTTAGGCATACATATTGATCAGAATTGCAATTGGAAAGCTCACATAGAAACATTAGTTAAGAAACTTGACAGGTACGTTTATGTTTTGAATAGAATAAGAGAAGTAGCCTCTAGAGAATCAGCTCTTGTAGCATATCACGGATACGTAGCAAGTATTCTACGGTATGGATTGATACTTTGGGGCAATTCAGTTGATATGGATAGAGCTTTCAAAGTACAAAAAAAATGTATAAGGTGTATCTGTGGTGCGGGTTATTTAGATAGTTGTAAGCCCTTATTTAAAAAGTTACAAATATTGTCCTTGCCCTGTCTATACATCTTTGAAATGTGTCTATTTGTAAAAAAAAATGAAAACTTATTTCCCACTAAATGGCACTGTGAATATAGAGGTAGAAATGGAAATAAGTTGCGTATACCAAATCGGTATACCAAAGGAGACTCGAGTTATACTCTAAAAATTCATATTGCATGGCAATTACTATCTTTAATAAATTGCCAAATAAGTTGACTCGAGTGCCTTATAATAAATTTTAAACTGATCTTTTTCAAATTTTGGTAGAAAAAAAAATTATTCTGTCAATGAATTTCTAAAAGATGATTTGAATTACTGACATACACTTTGTTATATTATTTGCCCTTTGTATTCGTTTGTTATACGACGTTATTTGACATTTATATAGTTTAAAATAATTTAATTTTTAATTTATGATACTTATAGGATTTAGATTTATATTTAATAAGTTCATTGAGTATTACAAATGTTTTAAATATTTGCACGTCGACAAATTCGACAGGTCATGTTGTACTTTGAAATTATGTTATAAGATGTATTTTACCATGTCCTGGCAAATAAATGAGATATTATTATTATTATAATACGGACACGTATTCAAAATACCACGGTTGTTGTGATGTCTTCTCTCAAGCTTTGTACTACACATGCGCACACAAACACGTATTAACACACGCACATAATGCTTGCTATCTCATTTTCTCCCAGGTTAAATCTTATGAATTTATGTATCCGTCTCTTTTTACTGTCGCTTTTTCTTTTCATCGACTTTCAAATAACAACGATGCTAAAGAAGTTTTCACTTCAAAAAACACTGTATTTTCATATATGTTAATTATAAAATCATAATTATAATTTAGTACCTTATTTCTAAAATGCTGTTAACACTTATAATATATATTATTTATAGTTATATTTCTTATTCTCAACCCTCTAAAAATTTACGCAATGTTACGTTTGCTTATTGAATAAATGAATAAAAATGAATCGGGCTATCATCTCACAAAAGAACTTTACGTTTTAAAAATGATTTCTTTAAAATATGACTACATTTTTAAAGCGCTTTTCTTTGTATTACTCTATTTTGGGAAAATGAAATAGTGAAACTATAATATAATAACACAGCACTGTTTAAATCCCGCATAGTAAGAATTGTGAACTTTATTGCACATGTAATGAAACACATAATTCTTGGTCTGCATATTCTGCTAAAACAGGCGCTAAACCAGTTACTTTTTGGGACGTAAAATATTGTTCGGTTACCAAAAAATTATTTCTACTAGTCAATAATACTGAGAGTTTCGTCATCAAAGTGAGCAAATATAAATATTCGGTTCGGGATATGTAGTTAAATTTCTTTCATTCATCATTGTCACTTTCTTACAAATTGCTCAATATTATCAATATCGTTTGTATATTAAACAATCTTTTGGTGCAACGATAGCGATCCTGCTTTTGGCACAGATAGTCCTGGGTTTAATTCCCGACAGGGGTAGATCTTTTAGTGATGATTATAAACTATATTCTTATATCTTTCCGTTACCCAAGTATCCATAACACAAGCCTTACAGTGCTTACTTTGGGCTAAGCTAATTGGTGTGTATGTAAGAAATATTATTATTATAAATGTATGGCACAAAAATGGATAGAAACTAGATATCTCGCTAACTCAGATAAATGCTTTTATGAACATAACTACAGATATACTGAATTTAAAATTAAATAACAAAATCCTTACCATATTGCAGTTTCTATAGGTAAACTAATTAATACGTCATTTTGTATCCTTATTGTAAGAATAAATCGTACTTATAAAAAGGACATAGGGTATCTTTTATCTAGAAAAAAAAACACTGTTTTCGAGGGATAATATATTTATTTATCTGTAATCTACATTACCACGAGTACAAGTTAGTTTAAATAAATTTTAACTAGCTTGACTACAGCTCCTCTTTTCCAATAAATATTTGAATTGAAGTGAGTGTTACTTAAGTTAAATATTCAGTCTCGTTTTCTTTAAGTGTACCTATTCAAGCTCTCATAGAGGGCGCTTTAAATTGGTTGGTCTGTTGGTAGTTACATTCGTGTTACTATTTTTATTAGCTTACCCACTGTACAAACTCTAAGCTTGATTAAATACGTTTTGGGTTAGGTAATGCATGCTAAAAGAAACTGACAAATTATATGAAAATGGAAACAATTTTTTTTTATAAATTCTTTTTTGTTATCATCAAACGTGTTTGGTTATATATTTACAAAAATACTATTATATGTATACTATTTCTAGCTATCGCGATTCAGCAGAGTACAGAGCCATCCCTTATTACAATTTGGTACTTTTATAGATAATACTTACTTTTTATATTATGGCTTGTACATTTACCTTGTTAACTTTAACTCCAAATTTATAACCGGTCAACATTTATTCATTTTTTATTACCATTAAACATCTTTTTTATTGCATGGGAGCTTATCATGACCAAAAGGCGCAAAAAATATCTATCACAAATAAATATTTGTGGAAACAACTGCAATTACAGCTAGGACCAACGTTTTTCCGTGCCTTCCAAAGGACGGAAAAGAACAGAAAAGAACAGAGAAGACCGAGATAGAAAATTTAAATCACTCATCTGTTGAGCTGCCTTTGTTCAGAATGTTACTAAAGAAAAATTATATTCTTCATAAATGCCACAATACGTTATTTGATGTACGTTCTTCGTAAATATCTAGGTACTTTATGTTTTTTTTTGCATTTTCAATACTTTAAAAGTATCTAATAATTTTTCGAGCCGATCCGACCACATGTCAGCTACGTGTCATTTATAATTTGTCATATTTTTTATCATAAAATAAAATGAAACCTGAACTGAACCTGAAGTAGTAAGTTCTAAAAAGGGTGTTCACAAGATTCGGTTGCTCGATTGGGAGAACAGTGGACCAGACATCCAAAAATTGTGTTTTCGAGTCCCACCTGACAATAATTTGTAAGCCAAGTCGATTTTTATAGTATTTGTCGTTCAAAATAATTTATCATCTAGATACTTAGTATTTGCATAGATTGAGCTAAACTAAATCTCTCAAAGATATCGCTGTCTACACCTGATTTACGTCCCCTATCTGGTTCCATTAGCGGAATTAGGCTATGAGCCTTCGTGACTAATGCCTACGAGATCAGCTTGGTCTTCACGAGGATTACTTACGCTTTTAAAGGTGTTATAAAGCGAGATTTTCTATGCTTCGATTAGAACAATCTTGCTTACCAGTACACGTCAAAGACAATCTTGTGAGGTTATAAGGTGAACTTCAAGTCGAACTGTTGTTTGCAGAATATTATATACTAGCTTTACTTGTTATACTACGGATTAAAAGTTATATTTCTATCCTTTAGGAACAGTAATTTTTTTTAGTTAAACCCTTTGTTCTTTTCTGTATCCTAGACAAAGTATATGTAAAATTTCATGATGCAAGTCTAACAAACAAACTAATTTCCACATGTACAATATTAGTTAGGATAACTATAGATAAGTTTCGTAAGAAAGCTTGAGGTCACCCAGCGGGCGTTTCCCTGCGTGATTAAATCAGTATTGAGGAGATCCGCTTAATATTGCTCGAAGGATTGCTCTGCTGAAGTAGCAGGGAACGGATCAACAGCAAGAAGATCCGGCTGTCGAGGCAAAAAGTTCTCTAAAGGCAAATCCACAAGTTGGACTGACCATGTGGTCGTTGGATACCCGCATCCAAGAGCTAGGGCTTATCGTTTCTAAATATTTGGGTAAAGCCAGGTATGTCCAGCAGTGTACAGTTCAATCATTTAAAAACTGATACAAGAAGTATTTACTTCAGCAACAACTCAACAACTAAGTTTAACATATAATAAACTCTAATATGCCATTTTAATTAAAGTTCATACCACTACATAAAATTTCATAACAAATTTTAGTTTATACGAATCATTTAATTATTAATTTATTTGCTACAAAAACGGTAAGTAAGACGGTAGGTAAAAATAAATTGTACATCATGTTTCGCCTATTGTAAGCATGAAAATTCGTGTGAGAATTATTTAATACAATATGTATTAAATTACATGTTAAATATAAGTTTATATTACATTAAACTTTTAATACATATAGTGTCAAATAATGTCGTCACACTTTAAATTACAATTTATTTAAGTAGATCTTTTAGTCAAATAATATTTAATGTCATTTAAGTTTTCAGTTAATAGCCATTTGTTTTTCGTCGTGATACTCTTGCCAGAGCGATCATGGTCATGAGGTCGTGTCTTCAGCCGAGGCAGATGTTACTCGCTTCACCGTCATTCGCCATTTCTCCCTGCTGGCGGACATCCTGTTGCATTCGTTCAGGGAGCCACACACAACAGACTTCACTTGGTCAGTACATCTCATAGGCGACCTCCCTCGCTCTCTGGTACCTATCTGGCCCTGTACGACGAGGCGCTCGATGGAGTCGTTGTCCCGTCGAGAAATGTGTCCAAAACATTTTAAAATACGATTTTCCACAACCGGCGATATATGTTGTTTCATTCCGAGTTCTTGGAGTAGAGAGATGTCGGTGCAAAATTCAATCCATGACACTCCCAGCATCCGTTTCTAACACAACATCTCCAGAGCACTTATGCAGCAATTTTTAAGATAAATAATATTTAATGATTTCATGTGATCTGGAATATTATGAAAAAATATTTTTAAGGTTACTTTTCGTATTATAATTATATCGGATAAATCATAAAAATGCCTTTAGAGAAATGGCCCAATGTAGCTCACTTTGCATAACATAAAAGTTTATAATAATATTGAACTCAGCATGGGCTGTAACGGTAAGTTGGACGCCTCAAAGGAGTGTAATATCAATAACGCCACTTCGTTTGCTTAACTAGTTTAGATAGGATCACAGAGGATCAACTTGTGAGCAAATTGCTCAACTTTAAGTCTTGAGTTCCTTATAAAGATTAAGTTATAATCTTGTTTGACCCTTTTACGGAACCGTATTGGTCTAAAAAGCGTAGGTTTGTTTTGTTGGTTGAAAATGGAGCAGAGCAGAAGTTAGTTGACATTTTTTTTATTTAATTGTATAACGATAAAATTATTGAATTTCGATGTTCCTACTGAAAATACTTTAAAAGTTACAATTCTTATTACTGTTTGATAGATGATACTGTTTATTCTTTTTTAAATAGTCTTATATAAGTAATAGTTATCATAGTTGTTAGTACCTCTGGATATATAGTACAAGGCCAGAAGTGACAATGCAAAGTAGTTGGTCTTTTCTCGGTTTTTATTAACTTAATATTTTCACTTTTTTTAATAACAATTGCGAATTTAACTTGATCGAATACATTACAATACTGAAACAGTTGATCATAGTGATCTTTGAATTTATATTACCACGTTTTTATTAACTTGCTTTCGTCCATGTCCGTCCGCAAAATTTTCTAATTTTATAACTAAAATTAGACCACTTCTGATGCTCCTAAGTAGCTCATAATACCACACGTAGTACCATCATGGACGACAGCTCATTATTCAGTCATCACCAACATAAACTTAAAAGTTAAATATGCCACAATAAATTTATTAAAACACCTATATAATCCTTGAAGAAATGAAATTTTATCAATTTGATCTTATCATTTTACACTAAGACTAAAAAGAATAAAATAAATGGAAGTAAAAAAAGATTTTTAGAAACCACGTTTTTATAAGAGGACTAAAAAGAAGAAAATATTTTTTTTCCCAGAATTTGATTAACTAATTCAAATTCACTTAGTGAATTCGTTTTCTAGCGTTTGGCTGAGATGTTTGTTTACAAATAACGAGTTAGAAAATTAGTGAATTGAATTAGTGAAGCCTGAAAACCGCCCGCCCCACGTTTTTAGTTACATTACATCATAGCATATTTAGAAAAGAATATTTCTTCTTTTTAGACCGCTTATCAAAACGTGGTTTTGAAAATTCTTTTTTTACTTCTTTTTATTAAATTTTAAGAGAAATAATGATTTTAGCAGTCTAATTTGAAGGTTATAAATATTATCTAGAATGTTTTATATTACTATACTCTTGTTGTGTTGTGTTAACAAATCACCCCAACGTCTAAATTTTGTATTTTTTTAAATAATAATAATTTAATAAAGAATACAACGACGATCGTTTGTTACAACTGTAGCGATCATGCTTTTCGCAACGAGAGTCCTGGGTTCGAGTCCCAGAAGAGGCAAATGTTTGCGTGATGAATACATGCAATTTTACCTGAGTGATGGGTATTTAAATATATTTCCATAAATATTATTTACTTATATAGATATATGTATGTCTATCCGTTAGTATCTATAGCATAAGTTTTTACATTGCTTACTTTGAGCTAGGCTAATTGGTGTGATTGTATTAAATATTATTGTTTATATTATAAGAATAAGAATAATTTATTTGGCTAGAAAACTGACCTTTATTATAATATTTACCAACATGTTTCGTTGCAGATACAGCTTGCAAAATTATATTTAAAAAAAATGGAGTAATTATTAAATAGCAAAAATAGCATATAGAAAATATTTTTTTTTAATCACAATTCACCTTTAATGTGTATTGATGTGATACAGGAAAATGAATCATCATACTTCTACCTTTTCCTCTCGGATACGTTGCTCGGAAAAAAGGACCGAATTATAACATAAACTTTTTAAAATCTCCGTTCAAAAAAGATCTTGAAACTTTTTCATAGCTTCATAATTCCAGCTTGCGATCATACTTGCAAATTCTGTTTTTATATTACGGATATTTTTGGCATGTGGTACGTCGCTTTAAGAATATTCTTATGAATAAAGATAGTTGATATAAATAATTTTGGAAATAGGTTAGGTTAGCTTCCTATCTCATTTTCTCCTACGTTAAATCTTATGAATTTATGTGTGTCTCTTTTTACTGTCGCTTTTTCGTTTCATCGACTTTCAAATCACGACGAAGCTAAAGAAGTTTTCACTTCAAAAAGTGAAATTTTATTCGATATCGATATAATGCATGTAGAATATCATAAAATTAAAGAAATGAAATAGCAAAAAATATATTTGTGTGTACTCATAAAAATGGGTTTTAATCTCCAACAAATAGTTAAAATAAAAATTATCACAAATTAACACATGTGCAACGGTAGTGATTGTGTCTATTGCACAAACGGTCCTAGGTCTAGGTCCCGAAAGGGGCAGATGCTTGTGTGAAGAATACGAAAAGTTGCATATAACATTTCTATCCTCCTCCGCTATTACTCCCATATAGTGATGGGACTCGAATCGAAAAGGAATATTCGAACCATGATTCGAATAAACCCTTGATTTCAATTGATTGATACATTCGAATCAATACGAATTCATACGTTGATTCGAATCAATAAAATCGTTTAATAGATAAAAATATACTCAGATACGTTTTCGAATAGTTTATAGACCTAATTGCTGTGCCCCGCGCTTTCACCCGCGTAAATCCGATTCCGATGGGACTACCGCAATATAAAGTATCCTATATGTTAATAGTAGTTATATCTACCTTTGTTCCAAATTTCAGCCACATCCATTCAGCAGTTTTTGAAAGAGTAACAAATGTACATCCTTGCGTACAATTTTCACGTTTATAATATAAGTAGGGTAGGATAGGAAGGATGTAGGAAAGTAGGATAGGGTGGAAAGGATAGGACAGTAAGGGGAAGGGGATAGGATAGCAATGTACTTTATCTTGTCGAAGTCAAGCAATACAAAATTAACAAAAGACAAACAAGATAGGTAAGTAACAAAAGACAAAAATAATCTTTTGTTAAACCAGACTCAGCATTTTAGTTAAAGTTCAAATTGAAAATCAATGTTGAAATAAAATTAAAATTTTGAAGAAATTTTTAAGTATAAAAATGAAACATAATTTTATGTTGTATAGAAAATGTATGGTAACTAATTACTTATTTTCACAAATAAAAATAAATTAATAACCTTTTTCATTAGAATCATTAAGCGATTATGATTTTGACGTATAGACCTATCAAATTATTACAGTCCCTCAAGCTTAAACTTATATCCTACTATAAAGTCTTTTTAAAATATGGATTCGACCATTCGAATCAACATTGCAGCTCATTCGAATCAAGTTTTCACCGTCATCATTCGAATCATTCGAACCAAAAGTGATTCGAGTCCCATCACTACTCCCGTAGTTGAAGGTAGTTAACGTTCAACATTGATGGAGCGATGCCAGCTTATAGAAGAGGTTGAAATACGTTTGTAAATTTCGAAACGTCTGCCACCGAGACGCCCGAATAGCGAAGGGTCGTGAGTTCGTATCCTTCCTAAGGGCGTATTTTATCTCTTCTTGTTAAATGATAATACTAACGCTAACTCGTATTGACAAAGATCAGTGTCAGCTCGTATGGTAGTCACGTCCTCGTTGCAGCATGAAGTTCCATCTTATCGTTCAAATAGTATGGGAGCTTATGAAAAATTCCCAGCATATTCGCGGAGCAAGCGGAATCCTATCGGAAAATGAATATCCATACAACATTAGGTCACTGCACAAGAATCGTGAAGGTTTCAGTTTATCATAAATAAAATTAGTAAATAAATATGCTACAGACTAAAATCGAAAACGAATTTAAACTTACATCATCTAAATCTTTTTGAATTTCTACATTGCTACGGTAAAGTAATGATAAAAATAGGTGTACTGTGAAACATACATTGATTTATATATTTGTATAATTATATATTATTATAATTGTCTAATTGTATAATTTGTCTTTTACCTCTAACGTTAGCATTGTAATGTCGCTTACAAATCTTTCCCAAAAATTTTATTTCATCTTTACAACAAGATGTTTATTAAACAAAACCACTTTCACCGGATTAGTTGCGCATTAATTTTGTTTTTATTTATTTAATCCTGAAGTAACGACTAAAAGAGCCTCGATAACAGGAGGATTTTACCTTATAGCGATTTTATAGAAATGTGAAAGCGTGGAGCTGTAAGTACTAAACAAGATGTCAAATTAAAAATAAATAAACAAAATAAATATCGAAATAACAAGTGGAGAATCCTGGACTCCTCATAGTCCGCTTAAGGGTGGAAATCAATACATCGTATTTTTGCCTTGTCAAATTGAGTTGATGAATTGCCAAATCTATAGTTTTAACATAATCAATTTCCAATTTTGACATACGTACCGCTAAGGAGTGATATTCTTTGCCTGAATCTGTATTTCCTGACAAATACAATTTTAGGTTCTTTAAGTCACGAGTGAATAGATATCTTCAAGGCAAGCGCGTCACATCGTCGCTTACCATCAGGCGAGATAGTGGACAAACGCCTGCCTATTAAGTATTAAAAACATCAAGGTGAAAACAAGGGACCACCAAGTGAGCACAACCACATCGCTGTCTCGACGGCCGGCAACAGCGGCACCCAACCCGGGGAACTGGACCTCTACGAGAAGCAGCGCGGGAAAAAAGCTAGGGCTTGTCCTCGAATCAGCGTCAGCTAAAGAAACCCTCCTGTAATTTAATTCGTTGGTCAATATACGCCTTGATTATCATTACCTATATTATTATTTTATTATAAAAGTGAAGTGAGTGATCCTTGAGAAACCTATGCCAGGTTCTACACACACTATAGTAGTATTATTTATCTAAATAAAAAAAAAAAATCACAGTGTTTTACCGCGATCAACTCTGAAACGACTCAACCGATTATGATATTTTTTTTCATTTTGCTAAATTCATTCCAACTTATGACATAGGATAGGTTTCGTTTAAATTTATAATAAAACAATATTGAAAAGTATAATAACTGAGGCACAGCAACCCGTGGCCGGGTCAGCTAGTTACAGTTTATAACTTTATAAAGACTCTCCCATATCATACGAGCTTGGAATAAATTAAGGTTTTTGTTGCCCGCGCAGTTTCCATAAGTACTACATGAATTATTTAAATAGGAACATGGAAAGATAATTCAGATTCCTAGAAATAATATTGTTTTAAGGTTTTGTACTGGTCATAATGTACAATATGAATAAAAAATACAGTGCCGTCTAGGGACGCTCTAAGGAAGCGAAGCTTTATAGTATAAAACGCAAGAAATAATAACAAGCACACTGACATGAGTGAAAGCTATACCTAAGCCTACACAATCATACCTTTCAATTGAAATCCCATAGAGCCAATGTCTTTTGGTCATAACTTATTTATTTTTGCGAATTTTGAAATTTGAGTCCTAGGTGTGTTGATTCAATTCCACGCACAAATTATTAAAATCGGTAAAGAACTCGGGAAGTTATTGCGTAACAGTCCGTCATTGAAGTTGATCTATAGGAGCTCCGCTCCAGTAATATGATGCTGTTATTTTTTACTATGTCTTCAAATTATAAATGATAGTCATATGCATATGCTTTATTTTTATTTCAATATTTCTCAGTGTATATTTAGTATATATATTAATATATATTTCAAAATTTAAGGTTACAAAGCGTCAAAACCACCATTTTATACCATCCTATTTAACGCAAACAAAGATATTCTAATCTATTCTATTCCAATTGTAGGTTATGTTGAATCGTTTATTGCAGGTATTTACAAGTGATTGACAATAATGAAGATGTCTGATTGCTTCTATAGCTGATCTTGTAAAGGCCACGTGTACTGACTCCAGAATTTACAGTACTAATGAACGATTGAATTGAATGAAAGAGCGAGTTAAGCGAATGAGTGAATTGAATTAACGTATGATTAAGTGAAAACACGTAGTCGAATCAGCATTAGTTGAGGTGTAATACTCAAAAGTCAAGATTTTATTGGTTTCCCACGATATTAATAATAATAATAATATTTCTCACGTTCACACCAATTAGCCTAGCCCAAAGTAAGTACTGTAAGGCTTGTGTAAATAAAGGGTAACGGATAAACATACATTTTTTGATTTACGTGATTCTCATATATGGAAGTACGCTATAGACCCTGTAGGGCACATTAAGAAAGAGGAGGAAGCTTATTTTTTATTTGTCTAAAATCTTATTAAATTGATCGAATTGGCAAAATTATTTAACATCATTGACGATACTAAGATACATTACATTTTCACACTATTAATTTTTTTCTAACTTTTTAAAGAGAATAGATTCGATTTTTTCAATATCATTATTAAAATAAAAAAAAAGAATAAAGAATGGTAATACAAGAATGCAAATGATAACAACAGTCACAAGTTTATTTAAATGCAACAAGATAACAAAATATCAATTTAAAATTTCCAAGTACGCCTTCAAGTGAGTAAACTACGGTAATTATAACCAACTCTCATTAATTCTGATACAAATTCACTAAATGACAGTACACTACCCTTACTTCAAATATTACTGAATAACTTTTCAGATAATATATGTTTCACATTAATAAGGACCATATTACAAATATAAAGGTATAAGATAAAGATGACCTGATTTATTTGCTTACAGGCGTGGTTTCAAGTTAATGTTTTATTTAATTACTGGTCAAAAGTACCCTTAACAAGCTTGTCAGAAAGGGTTATGAGAGTTGAAGAATTTAGAGTTGTATATCAGGATCGTGGAAAGTGGGAATCTGTGATTTCTGCCTACCCCTAAGGGAAAAGGCGTCATTTTATGTATGTGTGTTAATTGCTGGTATAAATTTATACAGCTGTTGAACGATCATCTAAGTGAGTGCTAAACTCAATATTATTATGAATTCTAAAACAATTCCCGTTTTAGAACTAATTTTAGATCATCTCTTATTGTAACTAATAGACCAGAGTCGATAATTTTTGAGACCAAAAAAATTTACAGTAGGATGAAACCCATTGGAAAAGGTAGAGAATTTGCATTTTCTGAGAACATAGTAATGTATATTTTCTTATACCATCGGAAAGTAGAGATTTCAATGAACAAAAAGCACACCGACTTTTACAAAAAAGCAGATATTTGACGTGAGAATTTTCGATTGAAAATAAGGGCGATTTTTTAAGTCAAAATGAGTTGAAAAAATAAATATTTAAAATCAAAAAAAAACTGTGTGTTGGAACAGAAAAAGAAAGGTTTTTTTACCAAATTTCGTGAAAAAATATCCTTTTTTGCAAAAGATAAAAATAAAAAATTGGTTGGTTATTTGATTTTTTCTCATAAATCTTGAGGTTATGCAAAAAAGTATTAATACAAAATTTGTATATCTTTATATTACCTACAACTTTACCATTTTACTTTTTTTCATAGGACTTGTAGTTTTGCCGGAAATCGAGATGAATCTTTTTTCCCCTTTAAAGCTCACCCCCTCCCCCTTCCCGACCTTAGATCGCGCGTAAATTATTTTTCCTTCTATTTTTGTAATATTCTTTACCTTTTCCAATGGGTTTCATCCTGCTATATTTTTTTTTTACTTTTTACCATTTTCAAACTTGTCAACGCTGGTATATAAGGTTACAAGTTTTAGGATTCGGTAGTAATTTGGAAACTTCTTTGGATAATTTTACAACATGAAATCAAATTATATATTGCACTCATGGAACATTTCGTTCTCAAAATTTGCATAAGTAATATGTGAACTAAACCATTGATATTTTCAATTTCATTATTAACAGATGAGGAAAGGCAGGGGAATGGGATTTACGAGTTGAACTCTTTTCATGGCTTTATTTCCATTTACTTTAGTAAATTGGCCGTCGTAATCTTTCCCCGGGTAATGGTTGAGTGAATACCTGAAAAATTGCCAACGAATCCTAATGGAAATAATGAAAACATACGTATACTCAAACAAGAAGAAATAAAGGATCCAAATAAAGGATTTTATAAAGGGAAGAAGCTATAAATCGCTCAGAGCTTCATCGAGAGCTCTTTGCTTTATGCTGCCGATTATTTGGTAGAAAAACATTGGATTAAATTGTTTCCCTTACGTTTTGCTTTGAAAACATTGTGTACTTACCTTTTCAGCAAACACAGTTTAAAAATACTTTTTAAAAACAAGGTTTCATTTATATTTATCCTATATGTAATGGAGGTTAAGAACCAAAGAAAATTACCTGAAGCTATATCGTGCTTCTGAAGGCATTTCAAGTAGTTGTTATCACATATGATTACAATGGTTCGCACCCACCGATCCCAGTCTTAGTTATTTATTTTATTTACTTACACCTGTTTCAGTATCTGTAATGAAATCCTGCAAGTTAAAGGTCATTACGTGACCCACTTCTCGGTTTCCAATTGAGCTGAAATTTTACATGCATCTGATGCTGGAGCAGGTAGCTATAGGAACTACACAATAAAACGACACAACACTATCGAGTTTGGGCTGTTTAGTTCGTTTTATAAAAGCTTGTTTTTAAAAAGTTTTTTTACTTATATCGTAAGATTAATTAAGTGCATGTGGTGTTTGTCTGTAATAGTTTGTACAATTAGATCTTAAGTTTGTGTATTTTTAGAAAGTAAGAACTAATTGTAGCAATCTTTGATAAACTCTATAAATAAATAAAAAGATTATTATAATAAATAATTTAACAGTCACCTTGATACTTTTACGTTGATTTTTTTTTCACTGTGCAAAGTGTAAACCATACTCTATAATTTAAACTCAAAATCATTTATTCAATTGAAGGACTGATAAAAGGAGCTTATGAAGGTCAGTAGGCTATGACATTGCTTCTTGTATCTACGGCGAGAGACCTTGTCTTGAGAACAATCGACGTGTAGCGGCACATTATATACATTGTACACCATTGTTTGTAATAAGTATTTGGTATGTAGTAAGTAAGTAAAATAGGTAAAGACGTGAAACTCAGTAAGGGCTGTTTTCCCCCTATTTTGTTTCACATAGTCTTTCTTAATGTAACCTTCGTACGAAGGCCATACGGAAAATAGTATGTGCTAAGGAATATATATATAAACTAATATAGATATATACTGGGCGTCAAAAATAAGTAGTACAGTTTTAAAATTTCAATTACTCTCTAACTGTAGAAGTTAGAGTTTTGCAATAAAAATCATTTTATAGTAAATTTAACTAAGTTTTCTTAAAATTATATTTTATTTAGCATTAGTAAAGTTTTATACTTACAATTAAGAAAAAATTAAAAAGTTATCCATTTTGAAGAAACTGTCAAGAGCTTAATTTTTACGTTTTGGGCCTTGTTCGTACTTTAGTAACTTGTGTTGCTGCCTCGGGCTCTGATAACAACATGAAGTTTCGGAGGCGGTGTTGGGGAATATTCTCCCATTCTTCTATCAGGGCCTGTTTTAGAGCCCTGAGGGTGACGGGGGGTGGTCTGCGCCTTCTGACTAGCCTCCCAAGCTCATCCCAGGCGTGTTCAATCGGGTTAAGATAAGGGCTTTTTGATGGCCAAGCAATCAAGCTGATGCCAACCGCCTGAATGTACTCTTGTACGAGGTGAGCGGTGTGTGGCCGGGCGTTATCATGCATTAGTATCGCTCCATCACCCATATTTACTAAATATGGCCCTGCATACTCGTTAAGGATCTCTGAAGCATATCTTTCACCAGTCAGAGTACCATTTCCTATGACCACTAGCTCTGTGCGACCCTCTGAAGAGATGCCAGCCCATACGTGTACAGAGCCCCCGCCGTATTGGACTCTTTCCGAGATGCAACCTTGAATGTATCGCTCACCAGGACGCCTGTATACTCTCCGCCTTCCATCGGAAGTGAATAAAGAGTATCGAGACTCATCTGTGAACAAAACCCTTTTCCATTCATCTTCGCCCCACTGTACGTGTTGACGGGCGTAGCGTAGTCTTGCTACTCGATGCCCTGTCTCAAGTTTGGGGCCATTTGCTGGCCTGTGGGACTTCAGGTTGGCTTCAGCAAGTCTTCTTCTCACTGTACTCTCACTAATGTAGTCTCTTCTGGTTTGAAGAAGCTGTTGCTGAACCTCAACAGCATTAAGGTGACGATTTCTTAACACAGTAGAGACAATAACGCGGTCTTCTCGGATACTAGTGCACCTGGGTCTGCCATTACCTGGTCTCCTTAGATGGTTTCCAGTCTCTTCGAACCTTCGCTTAACTTGCTGGATCGTTCTTAGTGTTACACCCACCTTTCTTGCAGTACGACGCATACTGATGCCTGCTTCGAGAAAAGTTATGATTCTTGCACATTCTTCAAGTGAAAGAGGCATGATTAGTAAAGTTTACTCGCTGTAGACAGCTTTGCTTTTGAATTGCAATTGATTTATCAGCAATAAATGTGAAAACAATAAAAATCAAAAATAAGACAACAGTTTAAAAATAGGGTGTTTTTGTTTATTATGTTTTTTTCAGTCAATATTTAAAAGGCGATATTATGCATGAAGTTTTTATTAAATGAAATTAAATTCTCTATTAACTTCTTTTTATTTCAAAGGTCTAGCTTCTGTAGTTTAGGAGATATTGCAATTTTAAAACTGTACTACTTATTTTTGACGCCCAGTGTATTTACAACTATTCACGTTTTATTTCTAAAGAAAAAATCTTAAATTACTTCTCTAAGTAGTCACCTCCCGAATTTATGAATTTGTCGTAACGTGTGGCAAGTTTTGGTATACCTGCTTCATTGCATCTTTTAGTTCTTTATCTGTTTTAAATTTCTTTCCTGTCAAAAACAAAACTTAAGTTTTGTAAACAGATGATGGTTTGACGGAACTAAGTCTGGAATAAGGTGGATGGCAGAAAGTGCGCTTGGAATGGTTGAAATATTATCACGGCTCAAATTACGCAACTGGTGACTTTCAAATCAAAAGATTTTCTATATATCTGTATACAAGTAATATAATCACACCTAAAAAAGTATAACTTAAAAAAATAAGAAAAAATATTTGAACTCTATATATATAAACTAAGTGAATCAATTCCTATGAAAAATGGGCAACTCAGGAAAAATAATGACAGCAGGTCACGTAGGCCGCTGCACGTTGCGCTGACTCTGCATCACGTACTATTGCAATGGTCGAGGCTTAACTAGGTAAAGAAAGAAGGAAAGATTTATTGACCCATAACACAAATAAAATCATTTTATACATAACACTGAAAAAAAAATTAATGACGGTCAATCAGGACCCTTCCTCAGATAATGCCGTTACACTGTGATGCGTCATAGTGCACCAGCGCTGGTATTTTGGCAAGGCCTGAAGGAGGTACTGCGTAAAAATAAAAGTTTACATAAACAAAAAACCAAAACACATACAAAAAAAAACAGAGATTGGAAAAATAAAAAACTATAACCACTACGAACAGTTTTAATATCCATAGAGTAATATTCGTCTGCATCTCGTCTGTAACACAGACAGACACTATTCTATGAATCCATGAATTCTATAGTTTTAACATTGACATTTCACGTGTACAATACAAAGCCACTTCGAAAATTTCCTGTCATAATCTCGAATGGAATTACCACGTCTACAAATATGAAAGAAAATGTTTGTGCTCATATGGAAATGTATCAAGATGGAGACACAAACCCTTACATTCTTTTCTTAGTGATGTTACATTTAGTTTACCTGTCTTGTCTATACGCGATTGTCTTTGCTAAGGTAATTCTCACATAAACAACATTGTGATTACTAGCGAGATGAAACTTTGCACACAGACAGCTAATATACAACTAAACGTGTCTAAACTTGTCCGGGGGCTACTCTATTCACTAGCGCTCTACACGGTTATTACTTTCGTGATAACCCTCGTATAAATACGCTGTAAAGTAAGCTTCTATCACACAAAACGTTCTAACAATACAAATATTTTTGTTAGCTGAAATACCAATAAGAATATTTCTGTTACTATTATAATAATAATAATAATATTTGTCACATTCACAACAATTAGCCTAGCCCAAAGTAAGCACCATTAAGGTAGTGTTATGGATACTAGGGTAATGGATACAGATACAATATTTAGATATTGAATATTTAAAGAAATATATATATAAATATCCATTACTCAGGTACAAATGCTCGTAATCAGCACACAAACATTTGGATCCGATTCCAGGACGTTCGGTGCGAAAAGCAGGATCACTACACGGTAATAACAGCTGAATATTAATATCCATGTAAAATATTAATATTAATTAATTAATATCAATGTTTTGACAAACAAAAAGTTGCAAACAAATGTTATTTATAAATGATTTTTTGAATTTCTACACATTTTATATAGAGTTTTCTATTAGCCTTAAATTTTTTTTTAATGGGTATAACTGATATCCTAACTCCTGAAATTTAGTAAATAGTAAAACTCGTTTAACTTAATGATAATATAATAAAACTATCATTTTTTACATTACATTTAGCCTAGCCTAACGTAAGCAATGTAAGGCTTGTATTATTGATACTAGGGTTACAGATAGACATACATATATGATACATAGGTAGTCAGTATTTATAGAAATATTTATATATAAATTTCCATAATTTGTACCTGACAAACAATCGTACTCATTATACAAAAATACGCCCCATCTAGGACTTGAAACCAGGATCGACGGTGCGACAGGAGCGCTGTCGTTAAGCCAAAAGATCGTCAATTATTAAGATTTTTATATTTAAAAATGTAAACTAAAAAAATGTTTTTTTGCATTTTCAATTCTATATTATACCTATGATATACTTATTTTACTAGAGATTGTAAGCGATTTTTTCTAGTGCTTTTCTGTGATGTATGTGGGTACACAAATAATTCAACTCAACCACAGTTACTGGGATGACTCTTAATTTTGTCGTTGAATACACACCGTATAGTAAAGACGTGTTTTATTCCTCTGCCAATACCTCAGTGGCGACGAGTTGGTAACAAACCTAGTGAGCGTGCTTGTTTAGTTCAATTGTAATAAGTGAATTTCAAACGTTGAACAATGTCGATTGGGAAGATATCCGAGTTTAACGTTCGTACAGATAGTTGGAAAATGTACGTCGAACGTTTGGAACAATACTTTATTGTAAATGAAATTGCGGCCGAGAAGCAAGTACCTACTCTTATAACAGTTATGGGGGCGGAATGTTACGAATTATTAGTAACACTTTGTACTCCTGATAAGCCAACGAAGAAATCATTTAAACAGTTAACGGAAATTTTGGAACAATATTTGCAGCCGAAACCTAGTATTTTAGCGGAAAGGTTTAAATTTCGTCACCGAAAACAAGAGAATAGTGAGACTATTTCAGAATATGTCGCCATATTGAAGAAGATGTCCAAGACTTGCGATTTCTGTAATTGGTTGGAAGATAGTTTGCGCGACCAGCTCGTTTGTGGCATCAGCAGCGAAACCATTCGGCAACGTTTGTTCACCGAGGATAAGATAGATTTTAGAAAAGCCTATGCTTTGGCGATTAGTATGGAGGCAGCGGAAAAAGATGCGGCGGCGGTTGAAGGCCGAGCGAGTACATCGTGCGGGGACAGCGTGGCGTGCCAAGCGGTATCCGCTGTGGGCGCGAGGAGGCGCGCCGGCGGCGCCGATGCAGGGGCTCATGCGCGGAGTGACTCGGCTCGCGGCCGAGTTGCGTGGCACGGTCAAAGAGTGCCGGGTCAACAGCAGCGACGGAACGCCAACGTTATCGCATTGCAACAACAGTGCTCACATTGTGGTGGAAAGCATGACAGTTCCAGGTATCGATTTGCACGTTACGTGTGCAGAATGTGCAACAAGCAGGGACATTTACGTCGGGTCTGCCCATTTTTGACCGAACATCATAACGTGGAGGCAGCGGGTTCCTCTACAATAATTAATAGTGTAGATAGCGATGAGGTAAAGATAACAACCTTAAATCAGTTATCCATATCACAGTGTACTCCAATTATTATATCGCTTAATATCGATGGCAAAAATGTAAGAATGGAATGTGATACGGGTAGTGCCGTGTCTTGTATAAGTTATAACCTTTATTTAAAATTATTTAAAAACCTCGAACTAAATAATTGTAGTTTGCTCTTGAGGTACTATACGGGCGAGTTGGTTCGACCTATAGGAGTTATAAAACCGTTAGTTTGTTACAATGGCATGAAAAATGTTTAGATTTATATGTAATACAGGACGCTAAAACATCGTTATTAGGTAGACAATGGTTAATAGAATTGAATGTACAATTACCCACTTTTACAAATGTGAATAAATTTTGTAACGATAATTTCGATTTATCCGACTTCAGTTCCAGATAGTGTGAAGTGTTTGCGGACGGTCTGGGGCGATTCACGGGCGGCAAAGTGAGCATACACGTGCGTGAAGGCGCGCGGCCCGTGTTCTCGGCCGCTGGCGTACGCACTGCGCGAACCTGTCGAGCGCGCGCTGGACGAGATGGTGCGCGACGGCATCCTCACTCCTGTGGACCGCTCCGACTGGGCCACACCCATTGTACCGGTAGTCAAAAAGGACGGTAATATAAGAATCTGCGCTGATTATAAATTAACCTTGAATAAAGTCATTGAAGTCGACCGCTACCCGTTGCCTAAAGTAGAAGATTTGTTAGCACGTTTGCATGGCGGAGAAAAGTTTAGTAAGATTGATTTATCGCAAGCATATGCCCAGTTTGAGTTAGATGAAACCCGTAAATATACGGTCATAAATACACATAAAGGTCTATTTATGTACAATCGCTTAGTATTCGGGTTGTCATCTAGTCCGGGAATATTTCAAAAGCGACTAGAACAGTTGTTTGCAGACATGCCTTATGTAGGAGTATTTTTAGACGATTTAATAATTACAGGCCGAGAGGGGACTGAAGAACACATAAATAATTTGCATAAAGTTTTCCAAAGATTGCAGTCTAACTGCCTTCGAGTTAAGAAAGAAAAATGTTCCTTCTTCCAGGATAGTGTGAAGTATTTAGGTCATGTAATTGATAAGAACGGAGTTAAAACATGCCCCGATAAGGTCAAGGCTATTTTAAATACACCGGCTCCCACTAATATATCGGAACTACGTGCCTTTATAGGCATGGTTATGTATTACGCGAAATTCTTAAAAAATGTAAGTACTATTTTGGCTCCATTATATAAATTGTTGCGAGCCGATATTAGGTATAAGTGGAGCGATGAATGTGACTCGGCTCTTACCAGAATAAAGCAACGCCTTGCGTCAAGTGAAGTGTTAGTACATTATTCGCTAGATCAACCGCTGATCCTAACAGCAGACGCGAGCGGTGTGGGGGTAGGGGCCGTCATCTCACACGTAACACCGGACGGTGAGCGGCCCGTCGCATATGCATCTCGTTCCCTCACAAGCGCCGAAAGATCGTACGCGCAGTTAGACAGGGAAGCCTTAGCTATAGTATATGGCATTAGGAAATTTCATCAATATATTTATGGACGGAAATTTATTCTCAGAACCGATCATAAACCGTTAACGTACATTTTTGGTAACAAGGTGGGTATTCCCGTGATGGCAGCTTCTCGTTTACAAAGATGGGCTGTTTTGCTATCAGGTTATAGTTATGATATAGAATACGTCGCATCAAATAAAAACTGTGCCGATGCATTATCGCGCATGCCTCAAACCGGTTCCGTTATCGAGGCGCCCGATGAAGTTACGTATAGTCATTTTGTAGAACAGTTTCTACCGATAACAAATGATGAAGTCAGGATAGCTACATCTAAAGATTCGATATTAAGTCGTGTTATATTATATGTGCAAAACGGGTGGCAAAATCAATGTAATAATGAACATATTAAACCTTTTTATAATAAACGGCATGAATTGTATATGGAACGGGGTTGTATAATGTGGGGTTATAGACTAGTTATTCCAGCAAGATTAAGACAAAAAGTGTTAATGCAATTACATATAAGCCATATGGGAATAGTAAAAATTAAATCTTTGGCTCGCAGCTATGTATGGTGGCCCAACATAGATTTCGATTTAGAAATGGTTTGCAAACAATGCGAAATTTGTGCAGCGGAAGCGCAGGCGCCCCCGCGAGCCCCTCCACAGCCGTGGCCCTACTATGCGCAACCGTGGAGTAGAATTCACATAGATTTTTTGGGCCCATTGAACGGAAAATCTTATTTGATATTAGTAGATGCGACTTCAAAATGGTTGGAAGTTTTTGAAATGCCTAGAACTAATGCTGTATTTGTAATCAAAGTACTAAGAACCACTTTTGCGCGATTTGGGCTACCCCTGGAAGTTGTGTCAGATCAAGGACCTCCGTTTACAAGCAGTGAGTTCAGAAACTTTTTATTGAATAATGGTATTCGGCAATCTTTTTCACCTGTTTATCACCCTGCTTCAAACGGAGCGGCTGAAAATGCAGTGAAACAGTGCAAACGCGCTATAAAAAAAGCTAATAGGGAATCATTAGACGTAGATGCGGCCTTACAAACGTTTTTAATGGGCTATAGGAATAGTGTGCATAGTAGCACAGGGGATACGCCAGCGATGTTGTTACAGCGGCGGCCGCTGCGCTCGAGGCTCGATCTGTTACGTAGTGAGACGGCACGTGAGTATTGTGTACGCCGAGCCCAGCAGCGGCAGAAACAGCACGCCAGTGGCGTACCGCGCGCCCTGTCTCCCGGGGACTCCGTCTGGGTTAGGTCATATAGCGGTCAAGACAAATGGCAAAAAGGCACGGTTATAGCGGCTGAGGGCTCACGCAGATATTTAGTGGATAACGGTGGCAGTCGACCAATACAGAGGCATGTGGATCAAATAACGCGTAGATCGAGAATGTCGGATGCTCCTTGTCCGGATAGGGGTGCGACAGCTCAAAATGGGAGTGAGGATGAGGTCGAGCGTTTAGATTTAGCTGAGGGTGGTTCTGGAGATGTTCAGAGCGAAAAGGAGAAGGGACAATTTACTACTCCTAGTGACCGACACTCTTCGGCAAAGAGTTCATCGAATACATTACAAAGCGATAATCTATCACAACCATCCTCACCTGAAACACCTTGCTCGCCGGTGAATCGACCTAAGCGACCGCAGAAGCCAGTACTGCGCTACGGCTTAGATTATTAAGAGTTTGTTTTTTTTTGTTGAGATTTAGATATATATTATTTATAAGTATAAACATTTTATTTCTCTGCAAATACCTCTAATAATACCTCAAATACCTCTAATAATATATTTAAATAATTTAAAGTTTTTACATTCAAATGGAAATCGACATTTACGAAAACCATAGCAAAATTAAATTCAATAAAAAGGTGGCTAATATCAATCTCACTATCTTGAAATTTAATATTTCACAGTCATTTTCGACATTCGCCATGACAAAATCCAATCCTCTCTCATCTTCCGAAGATCCGTGGGATCCATTTTATACTGAAGGTATTCAAAGGATCCGTTTATCAGGGAAACATCCTTAAAGGCCCCAACATCGTTAGCTCGCGCGTGTTATGAATCGATGTATCACGGTTTGTACATTTGTATTGGCCGGGACTTATTCTTACATCACTTATCTTGAGAATATGGGTTAATTTCAGTTCTTCTCAGAAGCACCATCATAACGATTTTTGCATATGATTTTGCTTTATAATTTACTCGTGGGATAACGTTTTGATATTTTAATATTAACACACGCAACACTTTTGATTCTAATAAATTTTTTATTTCTAATGTTGTTATGACTCACAAGTGATAACAATAGTTAGTCATCATAATTTTTTTCTTATTGTTACTGAATACATAATAATATTGTATTGCAATGTAATAATAGAATTAAGTGGGGTTTTAGATAGGTTAGGATATATATTAATATAAAAAAAAGTTTAATGCGAAATTAATCCGGTATTTGTTTTTACATGTGTGATGTGCGCGAAAATTTAAAAAACTAAATAGACTTAGGTAAGATTGATTTTACATACTGTTATGAGTAATTATGATAGTGACATGTAAACGTATGTCATTATATGTTATCATCATCATATCAGCCGTACGACGCCCACTGCTGGACATAGGCCTCCCCCAAGGATCTCCACAACGATCGGTCCTGTGCTGCCCGCATCCAGCGTTTTCCCGCGACCTTAACCAGATCGTCGGTCTACCTCGTAGCGGGCCTAATTTAATGAGAATCAATATGAAACAGTACCCGTGTTGTATGTTTTCATTAACTTCTTAAATTTTTTTTTAATATTAAGAACGGGTTTGTTCTTGATTCAATTAAGCCCGGGGGCAAAGGCAGAATCAGAAATATACTAAAAGATGACAGCTAAAGATACTCTTTTTGAGTTCTTAAGTGTGTGGATCATTAGCCTCTTATTTATTTATTCATACACATGCTAGTTTCAGAAGTTCACTTCCAATACACTAGCTGGTCATACAGGGCTATACATTACAAAACAAATTAATTACAATAGTCTACTATTTTGTTATACTAGAAGATAATCTCAAATTCTTATATAAAATTAATTAAATGCTGCATCAATTTCATTAACAGAAAAAATAACAAAATGAATTAACTAATACAATAAAATAAAAATAATAATAAACACATTTGTTACATAAAATAATTAATTGTTACTTCCTAAGATATTCTTATTCTAAAAACTTACTGGCTTCTTTACATATATGGTCAATCTATGGCCAGATGAAGGACGGAAGTAGAACGGGATGCTGATTGCGAGCTAAATGACACGACTTAAAGTTCCACACCACGGAATAGCCAAACCGGAGATCGTGGGGACGTTCGAGCCCCTCCAGGGGTGTCCATTGGGTCCTCTCATCCAGGCGCCAACCAGCACGATGGCGCACCCCCAGGATGTTTCGCGAGATGGCTGGGCAGCTTTTCATGAGTGGCTAGCTCACTTCTTGGGCCCCCAACTGTTTGCGGTCGGCCAGCGAAAGAACCGTGCCTCGGATTCCGCTGCTCTTCGAATCTGGATATCCGATGCATTTCCCTTACACATCTCAAAAAATCGTCCGTTGCAACCGGCACAACTGTACTGACCCGTCCTCCAATATGGTTTCACCAGAAATCACTGGAACACGATCGATTGGGACCGTTTGGCGGTGCTATCTTTGTCTGGTGGGTGGTAACACCACTAGATTACAGGGGTTTACTCCTTTATCACCCAGGGTTCACGTGTGGTACATCGAGGGTTAAATCCCACGGACGCGAGTAAACTTGAACCCCCAAAATTTTTATTTTATTTTAGCTCAGGTCTTTGGATATTAAAACCATACAAATATACTTTGCTTGACAATATGAGTTTATATTTACAAACTACTTTGAGCCATAATGTTACAAAAACAATGCGTTTTTCTAATAGTTAGGCACTTCAGGTATTAGCTTAATATTTATTTGAGTGCATTCGCTTGCTGGATTGCTTTGCCCATTGGTTGAAATAGTTAAACTAATTTAGTTATTGTTTTCGATTTATGATGTGATATAAGTAGCTAGCGGTAGCTCAATTGAGGGAACAGTGGATCAGACATCCAAAGGGTCGAGTCAATTCTTTTTCTAGTATTTGTAATTGCACGAAGCCAGATTTCAAAACATGAAATACTTATTTAATTGGAAAACTTATCCCAATCCGCCATTCTCCTTTGCCCATGAGTGTATAAGGTAATTTCCCAACAACTTTATAACCATAATTTAGCTAAAACAAAACTTGTCTACAACAAACATTAAAACAATTCAAAGTTTTCAAATCCCAGTCAAGATTGAAACCCTTATTACCTCCACAACTCTGAGCGTAACATTTCCGAACAAAGTACATTTATCTAATTAGAATCAGTAAAATGTTTGTGCCAGTGTGTAAACCTTCTCGTTTTAAAGTTCCGTTATAATATATTTTTTTTAACGAATCATTTATATAATGACTAGTTTAACCGGCCACGCGTTGCTGTTTTATAAATTAAAATGAAACCTATCTTATGTCAGTATAAATCCAGCATAATTAAAAAAGAAATACAGTGTTTTATAGTATAAAGCGAACAAGATCTTGTAATTTCGTCTAATTTGACATGTACTGTGACACGCGCTATTCCATTGTCACTTCCAGAGGACACTCACCACCCAGCGCTTAGTATCGAATGTGATGTGGATGGTATGACTTTATTAAGTTCTGCACCTCGTTCAGTAAGAAACTATTACGCCGCTGACTACGCAAGGTTAAACTACGAATTATCGTTAATAGATTGGAGACAAATTTTAAATGTTGATAGTGTCGAGTCGGCTGTAGATACCTTCAACAGAATAGTCAACGGATTATTGGATATGTACGTTCCTATTAAGAATATTAATCACAATCATAATTATCCCTTTTGGTATTCTCGATCTTTAGTAAGATTAGTTAATAAAAAATTAAAAACTCATAAAAAATGGAAAACTTATAAACGAATCGGCGATTACATATTATTTACTAAAATTCGTAAAAAAGTCAAACTTCTTCAATCAACTTGCTATGCAGACCATATATCACGGGCTCAGGATAACATTAAAAAAAATAGTAAACGTTTTTGGTCATTTGTTAATTCAAAGAAAGATAATAATGTTATTCCTAATACTTTATACTTAGATGACACAACTGGTTCAGATGGTTTATCTATCTCGAACTTGTTTAATAAATTCTTCCAGTCAGTGTTTGAGACTGACGATGGTGGTGTTGGTGTGACTGTTTCCCGTGAAGATAGCTCCTGTACTATCGGTTCTGTAGACGTTTCTCCTTGCATAGTTTATAAATATTTGTCACGACTCGATACAACCAAAGGCCCTGGAGCCGACGGTCTGCATCCACTGTTTTTAAAGTCGTGTCGTGAACAATTGGCGTTACCAATTTCTTTACTGTTCGAGCTCTCATTGTGTCAGGGGGTAATGCCGCTTGTCTGGAAACGTTCTCTAGTGGTACCAATCTTTAAGAGCGGCGACAAGCATAACGTCCGTAATTATAGGGGTATTTCCAAACTCTCTATCATACCAAAACTTTTCGAGAAAATAGTTTACGACTCCATTTTTCCATTAATAAGACCTATTTTATTGCCACAGCAACATGGTTTCGTCGATAGGCGTTCCACAGAAACTAATCTTTGTGAGTTCCTGGATCTGGCGCTAGATGTTATGGACAAAGGTTGGCAGATTGACGCCGTGTATACCGACTATTCCAAATGTTTCGATAAGATTTCTCATAAATTACTAATTTGCAAATTACAACATGTCGGTATACACGGTGACCTTCTAAGATGGTTAACGTCCTATGTGCAAAACAGGAGTCAAGCAGTTACAATCAAGGGTTTCATTTCTAACTTCATTCCGGTGACGTCTGGTGTGCCGCAGGGCTCTCACCTCGGCCCTTTACTTTTTAACATCTTCATTAATGATGTAATCAAGTGCTTTTTTAATTCAAAATTTTTATTGTTTGCTGATGATACTAAAATCTTTACTACTGTTAAATCTACTGATGATTGCATATTACTACAAAATGATTTAAATAGATTATTCGAATATTGCCGTCTTAATAAACTTTTTCTTAATATTGGCAAATGTCTTTCTATAACTTTCTGCAGAAAAAAACAACCAATATTGTTTAATTACCACCTCAATGACATAATTCTCAAAAGGGTCACTGAGGTGAGAGACCTCGGTGTTATTCTAGATAATGGTCTACTTTTTTCATCGCACTTAAATTATATCACAAGCAAAGCGTATAAAATGCTCGGGTTTATTTTTAGACAAACCATTGATTTTACAGACCCTGTTACTCTTCTAGTGTTATATAATTCTCTTGTTAGATCTCTCTTAGAATATGCATCTACTGTTTGGAACCCGCAGTATTCCGAATACAAAATGATGGTTGAAAAAATACAAGATAAATTAATGAAAAGGCTTAGATATAAGTTCAAGAAATTTGATAAATTAATAATACCTCTTGAATCACGCAGAGAAATACGTGATCAAACTTTTTTGTACAAAATTTTGAATAACCAGATTGATTCTCCATATTTATTAAGTAAGATTTTGTTTAAATGTTCTGGAGCTAAACTGCGTTCGTGTGATACATTTTCGATATCTCAATGCAAAACCAATTACGGTAAAAATCGCTACATCCTAAGAGCTGCAAGAAATTATAATGTAAATTTCAATCATATAGATATGTTTAATACCAAACTTGCGACATTCAAAAATGAAGTTCTCAAAACTTGTTTAAGTAAGTTAAAACCTTAATTTGTTATTGTTTTTATCGTACAGTTATTACGTTATGTATTTTTATTATTAATTATCTCTAGTATAGTCTTGGTAGGTTGAACCTTTTGTCTGTTCAATATGATGTATAAGTTAGTAGTGGAAACTCTTTTGGCTTTTGTACTAAAATTCTGTTTTATTAATCAATGTTCCATGTAATGCTGTATGTTTCCCTAATTAATAAATAAATAAATAAATAAAGACACAAAGAGTCACGTACACTAACATGAGTGAAAGAGAAACACCGCTTACTGAGGTGTGAAGGCGAGGCAGCTGGCTGGTAACGGTAATAAATCTAACGCCCTCGTGAAACGATAAAATCTGACGCTTAGCACGGATAGCGTGGCTGCGCGGTGAGCGCCTACATGCGAGCGGCTCGAACGTCCGTTTAGAAGCTGGGCTAAGTTTCGCTTCAATCAAACACTGTAACAGGGATATATATATATATAGATTAGCTGAGCCCAACGTCCCTGGGCGTCAAACTTACAAGGGTCATCCGGAAAGTAGTACTCATTAGAGAATATAAATAAAACTAGTATATGTTTACAAAATGTTTTATTTGGTACTAATTTAATAATATCAGTAATTTCTGCAGAGGTAAAAAAAGGTAAAAAATCCAAATTATATTGGAATAATACTAGAAAATATCAACTCAACATACAAGTTATTCTTAGGGGGACTTTTTATGTCGAATGCGAGGAAATTCTTCTCAGCGTAAAAAAAGTAAATAATACTAGGAAATTTCTACGGGCCCATAAGACTCGGTAGCTCAATTGGGGGAGCAATGGACTGGTCATCCTTAGGTTGCGGGTTCGAGTCCCGTCTGAGAGTAAATTGTGAGCCGGGTCGATTTTTCGCTTAAAAATTATCATATGAGATATCATTGAAAATGTAAAAATATAGAAAGCTTAAAAGAACTGATGAAGTTCTATAAACCAGTACCATGATGAAATTTAAGCTATTTATTTTTGTGCTACTTTTAAATTTGTAGGCCATGAAAGAAAATGAATCGTTTAGTTGTACGGATACCAAACTCTTCTTTATTTCAGCATTTTTTCGTTACAAATCTGATGTTAACCTTAAATAGAGTATTTTATATTTAACTCGCGTAAACAAAATGGCTTCTAATCCATCATCACCTTGATAATCACATCCTTTTCACCTCGTTTAAGATCCTTAAAGACCCAGACCACCTCCAAACCCGTGGTTCAAATTTCATATGCTTCCCAAGGCGCTCCTGCGTAACGCTGGAACTGCTTAAACCTAATACCGACTTCTTCCACGATTCCTTCTTTGTCTGGGCTATACAGCTGTCTATTCCAAATAACAGACTTTCTTTAGACACTCAAAACTATGCTTCCTCTATTCCCTTAAAGATCAAACTTAACAACAAACGTCATGATCTTATTTTTTGAGGCCAAGACATGACCTACGATTGATCGAGCTAACCTAAAAGGTTTCACCCTAACTCTGAAGACGGACGGGTTATATGTACTCGAAAATCTAAACATATTCCGCGTACTTACGCCTATTATAGTATGTGTTATATTTGAAATATCACCTTTTTGTTTAGATTTAGTGTAAGCGTCCATTTGTATTTAGTTAATTAAGGTAATTGTTTTTATATTTCTGTGTCACCAGCTTTAAATCTAAACACAATTCTTTGGTTGGCTAAAAGAGATCTCTCTTAGATATCATTACTTTTATAATATCACTAGCTGACCCGGCCAGAGATTACTGTGTTATACACGAAACCTATGTCCTAAATTGGAACAAATCCAGCAAAATTTAAAAAAAAACATCAAAATCGGTTGAGTAATTTCGAAGTACATTGCGGTCAAACACTGTGGCAAGGATTTATTATATATAAAGATATTGAAAAACTTTTCACTGCTATAGGCGTTTTTTATAGTCCTCGAATAAATAAAAAACCTGTCGTAACCAAAAGTAGAGTGAGGTATACAAACTCAGTGGGCAAATACAAAAAACATTTGCTATTCAAAACAGGCCATCTGTAATTCGGTTCGCGAAATAAAGTGTCGGAGTTTCCACAAAAAAGTTTCGTTTTGATACATTACGCTTTGTAACTGCCATTTTTTTAATGCTGAACATTTTTATGTTTTAATTTCGCGATAATCCCGCGTACGTGGACTGTAACTTGAGGCCGAATTGTGTGAATGCGGATATCATAATTTTCTTTGTTATTATTTTCATGAACTTCGTTTCTCTTTAATGTTTGTAGTTCAGCATTTTGTCAGAAAATGATTCTAGGAAACTAAAAATATTACTGAATTAAATATAAAGGTATCTTGGAAATTATACAATTTTAACCAATATCCATTCACACAACATTATATATTAGAAAAAGCTGCAATTTTATAAGACAAACGATTATTTTTATCAATTGCAGACATATTACATTATTTTTTATTTATTAAGAAGAATTTTCTTTCCTTATTCAATAAATAAAAATAATTAAATAATGAATTTCTCTTCTGCATTTAAAAATAATATTTTGAAAAGAGCGATAAAATTTATGAAAACTGTTTTGTTACTAATACTATTTCTACTTATATAAATGAATATTTGTGTAGATCCTTTCTCATGAAAAACACAGAATGGAAAGATATACCGTTTTTTTAAACGCGTTATTAAGAAATATTTGTCATTTTCTTCGCTTTCAATTATCGTTACGTTCCCATTTTTTTTTTTTTTTTTTTTTTTTATCGCGGGGAATGCCTTGCGCATACGCCGCCGTTTGGGAGAACGATGCAGACGTTATGTGGGACTCTCCCCAGCGGACCTACCTGACGATAAAAGCTCGTCAGGTTGGTGCGCAGGGGCCTACCCACTAAACCACCGCGGTGTCCCACAACACCTTGGTGGGGATCATGTGGTATCGTATTCGGATGCTTTCCACGATCCCCACCAGTGTGCGTCCGCCCTAGGCGGACCCTCCTTTGCTCCGCGGAGGACGGAGCTGCGGAGCACCCCGTGACACCCTGAGTGCTCCGCATCGCCTGAAGACCAGTGCAATGCAGGCGCCGGTCTCCCAAACCCGGCACCCGCTGGCCTCCAAGGGTGGAGATGGGGGAAAACCTCCCCCACGTCCATCCGTCATGAGACCTTTGCGCCTGCGGATGTCCTCCAGGAAAAGAGTTCCCGGGGGGCTCCCGCAGCCGCACTTCCGAACCTAAGCGCATCCCGTCTCCCTCTCAGCTGAGAGGGAAGAGGAAACGCTCCCTACCTTCGGGGATGCCGACTACTCAGACATCCCCTCCCCCTCTGGCGCCCGGTCTCGCGCCTTCTGCGCTTCCGCCCGCGCCTCTCCTGCGGAGTCGCTGGTGCGATTCGCCGGCTCATGGGACATCCCCTTCATTGCCGGCGGGTCGCACCCGCGACTGCCCATGACGTGGTCGGTCGGCCGCCCATAGGCGGCGCACACCGAGCACGCCGGCTCCCGCTTACAGGAAGCGGCTTTATGACCAGGCACTCCGCACCTGAAACATAAGCCGCTCCTGTCTGTCTTCGCTGGACACCTAGGGCTCGCATGCCCCAGCCCCATACACTTAAAGCAGCGCATGGGGCGGGGGCCGAGCAGCCGCATCTCCGCGACACTCCATCCGACACGTAATTGTGCCCCATCCGCTAACGCTGCCATCGCAGCAGCCACCGGCAGTCTGGCGAAAGTGTGCCTCAACCCATCACTTCCTGTTCTTAGGCCCTGTACTTTCACTGCTGCCCTAGGGCACCCTGTCTTCATCGCGATAGCCTCAGCCACCTCATCCTCTTCGACAGAGTCGTCCAGGCCCGAGATCCGCATGTCCGCGGTTCTCTCGGGCCTTCTTATTAGCGCCATGTCGCCTATGACTGCTTCTAGCCGCCGCGCCAGCTCATCAGCCTTGGCCCCGCTCGCCTCTGGTACATGGAGTACCCGGGCGCCCGCCTGGGTTTCCCTTACCCTGACTCCGGCCTCCAGCCCTAGATCAGGAAGGGAGAGTGCCGTCTTAGCCCTTTTCAAAATGAGGGCATATGTCGCTCCGCTCTCTATAGCCTCCTTCTTCAGCGTAACGCTGACTGCCGTAGTCTTAGGGGGGGTCAGCTTGACCCTCCTGTTCGGCCCCGCTTTATTCTCTGTGGCTACTGATATCGCTGTCTTCTTTCCGGCTGTTTGTCTCGCTGCCCTCTTCTTTCTCCCCAGCGCCTCCGTCCAGCCATCGCTCTGGGTGGGAGTGTTGGTGCCCTCCTCGCTTGTGCAATTATGCAGTACTATTGCTGGCCCTCCTTCGTTTGACCCAGCAGAGTTCACTAGGCCTCTCCTTCCTTCTGAGCGTTTCAAACCTTCGCTTTGAGCTAGGTTGGTGTCCAGCTCCCGCATTTTGGACTCCACCATGTCCGTCACGGATTGAAGAAGAGCCTTCTTCCATTTCGCCATGTCTTCCGTGGCTAACCACGGCTCCGCTCGGCGTTCGTTCCTTTGCGTGGCTTCACGCAGGAGACCCACGCTCCTCTTCAAATTCTCCACTTCTCTGCGGAGGTGTGCGTTCTCCCTCCTCAGCTTCTCCATCTCTTCCCTGCTGGAGTCTGTTGCCAGGTCCTCCGGACCGGTCCAGGTGGCAACTGAGCGGGTTTTCAGTTGCCAGCCGTCGCTGGTCATCCTGAATTGCAGCTTCACGGGTTCTCTTCTGGCCCGCTTTGCCCTGCCTCCATGGTCTGAAACCACCTCGTCCCCGTCTTCTGACGATTTCGCCTCTACGGGGGTCTTCATTCTCCCTAAGCTCTCCTCTAGGAGGACGACCACGGTGCTTGACTCCGTGTATTCTTCCGTCAACTCTTGGTACCTCGGGTCCTCTGGACTGATTCGGGCGATCTTCTTTGCTAGCCACTGGTGTCTCGGCATTAGCTTCTTCAGGAGCTCTTCCTCATCCGCCTTGCGCTGGGTCAACCGGTACTGCTGGTTGTGTCCCTCTTCCGGAGTCCGCGCTCTGGGTGGGCGGTTCTCCCTTTTCTCTTCTATTTGGCACAGTTTTTCCTTGGACGCCGTGCACTGTCCGTCAAAAGGCTCGTCGAAGCTCACCTTTCCACCACGATTCTTCTTGGAGGTTTTAGTTTTTTTGTCAAAATTATTCATCTTGTTCCCACGATGATGGGAGAAACAACGGACCGCCAGGGCAGAGATCCCGATACCCTGGCTACCCGTCTTACGCCTGGGGGGTCGGGAGGTACCCCAGGGCGACCACTAATTGGCTGATGCACTCCCCAGCCACCTTTTCAGGCGCCCCGACACCATGAGTCCCAGTGTCAGGACTTTGAGAGTTTTTTATAGTGGTATCTCTCCACGCGGCCCCCACCGAAGTGGCGGCCCCCGCTCCCACACCACGTACGAGGCTACGGTTGGGCCGGAACCAGTCCTCGGACCGGAACACGCCCCCGACTTGCTCGCGTAGCGAGCTGGGCCCGAAGGCCCCCCTCTCGTAATTTTTTAAAGAGGTTTTCTTCCTCGTGGCCCCCATCCCTAAGGATGGCAGCCCCCGGCCCCGCACCATGTACAGGGTTACGGTATACCCCTGCTCGGCTGCCGTTACCCAGGCTACCTGGGTCAGCCAGTCGAGCCCCTTCCTGCTGGTTTTGGTCCGCGCCGGACAAGCCGGTAGCCCCCATATCTGGAGGCCATTCCCCAATCCGCCACCCGGGGGACGCGCCCGATGGCAGTTCCAGCAACTGCACACGGGATCGTTACGTTCCCTAAGATATGGTTGAGCGAAGCGATGTCTGCATCATGCCTTATGCTCGTGAACAAGTGCTTCCTTGGGAGATGGGCTGCTTTAACCTTTAGTATTATTGACATATACTAAACATACATCTTTGTAGCTTTCTTAAATTTGTCGTTTATACCCAGTATATTATTGCAATGTTTAAGGATACTTACTTAAAACAGATACTTGTTGACTTTGTTTTAATTAACGATGTAATGAAACCATAAGACTACTAGGTATTATTGTTATAACAGAGTATTTTTTTTGTATAATATTGTAAATGTCGTTACTTCTGTTAAAGCTGACGAGTTTCTTGCCCATTCTTCTTGTCAGTTAAAAAACGTCCTGAATGGGTGGTAGGTAAAAATGTTGGATTCAAAACAACTTCAGTGAATTCGAATAAAGTTATTTTCATTATATTTTAATACGAGAGTCAAAACACAATAGTTTCTCTGTTGTGCTTGCAAATGGAGACACAAAAAAACCTTAGAGTTCGAAGAAGCGCGCGTTAGTTAATTAATAATGAGAAAGCTAATTTTATGAGTTTGTTTACATGTGGGGTAAACTCGCAAATCATTGAATCTGTTTTTAAAAATCTTTTACTATTTAAAAAGTATATTTTATGATGATGATGATGATGATTTAAAAAGTGCATTATTGTAAATGAATGTTCATTTACATCTATATATTTTGTAGGTAGACATTATGTTTAGTTCTGGAGAATAAGATTTATATAAGTAAAAAACACGTTCAATTTCAAATAAAATCAAATTTATACAAGTAAAGCTGACGAGCCTTGCCCGTTAAATATCCATTGCCGATTTTGTCACGTACCACCGTCAGACCGGACCGGAGAACAGCTGCCTGTTACGACTCAATTTTGGAACTCCCCGATTTGTACACAGGCAAATATTTAAGCTTCGTTACCCAGTTGAGAATTTAATGGAACTAGATAGACTGCTAGATTTAAACTTTCTTTTAAAAAGAGAGAAAGAATTAACTGATCTAATGTAAAAAGAAATATTAATAAATAAACAAACCTAAAAAACGATTGTGCTTAAGATAAATTAATAATAAGTCTTATACCTAAGGCCAACTAGGACCCTGCCGGCATAGGCTGCTACGAGTAGAGACCCGTCCATTTTCAAAGACAGGGTGAATAGGCACCTTCTGGGTTAGCTCGTTCCATCGTGGATCTTATCTTGGCTCCCGGGCTTGATTAGGATCAAGAGCGAATATATTGAGAATAAAAAAAATAGAATAAAAAGCCAATCATAGATCCTCACCAATAAAAACCGTTAATAAAGTTAACGTTAAGCATTTAATAGGTCAACTTTTAATAAGAGCAGTCATAAAGTTACGCGGCCATAAGGGATGGGAACCGCGCTTTTATAATGGCCAGCGAAATATAACTGGAATCCTGCAGCCAGAGTTCCAGGGACAGTAAAGTACTCACAGGAAAGATGAAAACTAATGTGGAGTCCTACTGTTGATTCTGGAAAATTTGTTTCATTAATGGATATTTAGTACTGACGTTTGACTCACATACTGGAACCGTGGAAATGACTGATCAAATAATAAAAAAAATCAAAATTTATAAGTTTACTTTTACATTTACCTCTTCTCATTATAATATTAACATTATCGTGTAAAGCACGCAATAAGAAACGTTAAGCATTTAAGAGATACATCAACTTCCCTGCTCTTCGTTTCCTGTTCTTTTAATAAGAGTCGACAAAGGCCTCTTACAACTTCTTCCATTCTTCTCTGTCTCTGGCTTTTCTTGACCATATTTTTTCTGCTATCATTTTTAGTTCATCTTCCCATCGTTTGTATTGTTCGCCTTTTCTTCTTTTTAGGTTCTTGGGGTACCAAATTGTGATTGATTTACTCTATTTGTCGATCCCGCGTTTAGTGTCTCTCAGTTTATGTCCCATCCATCGCCATTTATATTTCCTAATAATAAAAGTGTCATTCTCTAGTTTAGTACTCTCCCTTATAACTGTGTTTCGGTTTTTTATTTCACCTCTTTATTTCCAACATATTTCACTCCATAAAGGTCACAAAAGGACGGGAACCACGGTTTTACAATGGCGAAATATAACTGGAATCCTGCAGTCAGAGTTCCAGGGCCAGCTAATTACTCACAGGAAAGATGAAAACTAATGTGGACTCCTACTGTTGGTTCTGAACGCATGAAAAGCAAACTACAACACAAGTTGGAGGAAACTTATGACTTAGTTCGTGAATTTGGGAGAATATTACGAGAAGTGTTACAAGATTAATTGGAATGTTGGTGTACGAGTCATCGTACTAATTTTATAAGTTTTAGGTTAGCATTTAATAAATGTTATAAGATTATTGCAACCTGTGTAATAAAATCAGTGCTTATTACGAATATATTGGAATAGGTAGGAATCATTTTTACTTTTTCCTTTTATCCATCAAATAATTATCATTTATCATATCATACTATCACTCATTTTTATTATCTTAGTGTAGGACACCTTACAGTTAGGATAGTAGTTTTTTATTCATGATCTTAAAACAATATTATTTAAAATTGAATTTGATAATAATTGGAAATTGATAATAACAGAGTTTTTGAAGTTAACAATTTTTTTCGTTATAATATAATAGTTAGGTTTTTGTATCTAAAGAAGTTATAACAAGGCAAAATTTACTAGTCTCAGATGTCTGTGGGACTCGAACTTTTATCCCCTGGAGTACTCGCCCGGATAGCGACGGGATGTTGGTTCAAGTCCCGATCCTGACACCTATAACCAAATTTATCTTCTCTTATTATGTCTTTTGAGTTATTGAAGATCAAATCACCCATTTTTAAACTTTTTATGAAACTACGGCTAAATATAATCTGTTGTTACGTAGGTTAGGTCGCGTGTCATACGAAATACCCTCTTATAAATAGACTAAAAAAAGATTCGTTTTCCATCCATTGTTTTTGATAAATCTACTTAGTTTTATGTACACAATACCATGTGTCGTCGCTTCCCTAAGGGATTTTACACAGCCAGTATTATGTTGTAAAAACGGCTCATGTCAAGTACACCCTTGACACTTCGTATGGATTATAGTGACATTCATCACGTTTAATGACAATTTATGACAGTTGTCTCTACTTCCTCTCGGCACAAGTTTCTAAGTTTCAAGGAGGCTGTGTGTGACTTATTAGTGTGTTGAAGACCTACAAACGCAGTTGCTGTCTTGTTACCATAGATCTAAAATGATTACGAACGAAACGAAAGTGTGTTTAATTTAAAGTGAGTAAATTCTTCGCAACTTACTTTTTACTTTATTTTATAAGGAGGAAAGTTTATCTTTGTTTTGTTAATGGATATGGAATTTCACCAATCCATTTTTCAAATAGTACTATAATATAAAAGTATAAGAATAAACGTGACTTCAATGAGATTTAAATTTATTAACGTTGTAACTTTTGTAAAAATAAAAATCGCTGCATTAAACATACAGCACAATTTTAGATTCAAAGTAACAAATGAAACGCTTATTTATATTGAGACTGCTCCTTTTATCAAAAACTGAAAATATTGATGAATTAAAAATATAAGAAATCGAGAACTTGTTAAGACTCTTTAACAAGTTCTCTTTGGAATAAAAACAGTTTATAGGTATAAATACTTTAATTTTTAAAGTAAAAACTTTTTTAGCGGCGTTATGCACTTTTTGGGATGGGTAAAAACAGTTAGACTCGCATCAAGACACGTGACCTGATCGAAACTTCGTAAGACGGAGGGAGAGTAGACCGCCGGCGCGGCGGAGGAGAGGCAGTAATATCCCTCTCTCTTTCTACCGCGCGAAGAAAATGTATGCCTGCTCCAGCTGCTTCGCTTAAGCGGCTCAGGGCGCTTGTGTGTGTATTTGTTGTCATGTTTGTGTACGATAGCGCAATAAATGAATATCATATTTTACCACATAAATGATAGTACTTTTATACTGATAATTGAAGCAATTCGTGCGAAATTATTTCAAAATATTCCAAAATATCAAAAATGCACAACGTTAATGTTCTTTTCACTTCTGCCGGCACTCCCGGAGTGCAACCCCTTGTTTTTATTTTTTTTATATTGAACCAAAAGTCAATCACGAGTAATTTGCTCAAGCTTGGTTCAACAGAGTTGTTCTGTAGGATATCATAGGTCGGTTTAATTCAATGTCGAAATGATCTTAAACAGTGTTCCATAAAAATATGCATTTTCTGATCTTGATGTGTTTTGTAGAAGATTTATATTTAACTGACTTTATTTCACTGACTCTGGTCTCAAACTACAAAAAAACTTTTAAAATAACAAATTATCTCGAGAATACCCCGATCTCTTCCATACTTCTTACAATTTTGGAAGTTGTAATTTCTGAAAATGAATACTTAAAACTATTGCATGTCGTTTCAGGTGTGACATAGGTATTTTTTTCATTTTCTTAGGCTGAATCAATTTTTTTTATTCCAAAGTCTAGAATTTTAATAATATATTTGTGGATTGTTTCTTTAGAGTTTTATGTCTGTGGCGGTACTGTATACGTCGCCCGCAAGACGCAATAAACTAAATGAAGTCGTGTCTCACAATACTTGGGGTGAGTAATGGGGAGGTACAGTGAGGGATGAACAACACGAATTTGTAATAAACTACACTTAAAGTAACTACTTTAAAATGACGACATTATTAAGGAGTATACAGCCACGATAAATAATGAATAGATTGACCTAAATATTTTAAACCCAAACATAATTTTCTGTGAGGTCTACACTCTTATCTATCTCTTTGTGAATTTCTTCTTCTTGAAAACTTGACGCGGAAAATAGTTGGATTGTTTGGTCTACGAATGCAAATGTTAAGCGAATTTCGCAATGTCCAGCCGCCGGATGGGTGTCCACATTTTTTATATCAAACTCCTCCGTGTTTCACCGTCGCTGAAATTATTAACATGGGCAACGGTCAATTTATTTTATAGTGTATTCATTCATTCACAGGGAAGGCCTCCCAATGCCATGTGGTTTCTGTCAGGATAGAATAAGATAGAATCACTAAGATAGTTTCACACTTAAGGCTACTATGACAAAAAGCGATCACTGTGATGTCCAACCAGCAACCAAATTTGTAGGTTTGAAGGTTTTCGTCCAGCAGTGCACATCGTTCAGCTCAGTTGATAAATCATCTCAAGATCAGGGCTTATAACCATTCAACCATGTTTAGTCATGCTTAATTCAGTTCTGCTTTACGATGTCAGAATTTTGTATCGGTTTCTGAAAATTTTTTTTTGTCTGCTTCTTGTTGTTGAAGAAACGGCGGATGGGTACCCGTTTCAGGATCTACCACCTCTTAATTTGAGTTTTCGCTAGATTAATTGAAAGTCTCCCCGCAACTGTATTAAGGAGACTGTTGCAGCTGCCCCAAACATGATGGCTCAAAGACGCAATGCGTTTACTTATAATAGCTGAGCCGGCGCAGCCAACTTCCGAGACAGCCGCATCAGTCCTCTAAAAGCATTATTATATTGCGTCTGTAGGGCCCTATATGTTCCCTGGCTGTTCATCCACAAGCTTCAAGTATACAGTTAATTACAAAAACATTTAAAAATGTTATTATAACTTGCCTTGTACAACGTGCAAACCTAAACCAAGTATATTAGCTAACACACAGCGCTCTACGCTCCAGCTCAATGTCAAGGTCATCCTTAAGCGAATCGGTTACTAAATGTCTTAGGTATTTAAAGTTCTGCACAGGCCCAGGAGTATCCCCATTTAACCTCACTTCAGGGACTTTATATGTCTTGTTGTTAGCCTTATTATTATTACATTTAAAGAACTAGTGATAAAGCGAACTTGCCCAGAAGGAAACTCTCCTGGGGAAGCTCGCTTTTTGGTTTGTTTACTTTTATCTCATAATTTAGAAAGTGGCCAGAGTAAATCCATTTAATATTAAAATAATACTATTGTCTTTACCTCTGATCTAATAGGTTAGAGGCCAAAGCAATAAAGCTTTCATATGCTGAACAAAATGCTGCTATAAAGTCATTAACTACTCCATAGTGGAAATAATAAAATTAGGCATGAAGTAGACTTCCTAGCAGAAGACCATCCTTAATATTTTTTTAATTATTATAAAGAAATTGAATGCCAATTTTCATATGATATATCACGGCCGCTTATATGTTGGCCACTAGTTGCAACGGTAGCAATCCTACCTTCTGCGCCAAAGTTCCCGGGTTTTAATCTCGGCAGAGGTTTGTATGATCAACATAAACATTTGCTCCCAAGTCATGGTTTTTTACCCACCCATAGAAGCTCAGGTTAGTTTAGGACTAAATATTTATTTTGAGTTGTCCGGAATTTATTATATTTTTCTGTAGAACAGGGAAAGAGGTTAGTTAGTGAATTTCACGAGACTGCGTGAGACTGCGCGAGATATTACAACATCGCACGATACAGTGGAAGAAGTTCTATCTTCGTGTACCACATGGCATCCTCATCCGTTCCTCCTCACCCGTCGTTCAAAAACCACCTTGACGATAGCTCAAGAACACCTGTAATACCAGGGATGTCACTAATAGATACTATGTATTTGACAGATTATTTTTAAAACTATAAAAAAACAAATGTGAAAAAATATATTTTTTGTAACGTCAAATTTAGGTTTTAGTTAATCAGGGTTATTGGTCAAAAAGCTGCTGCCACTTTCAAATGGCCTCTATAATGCAACAGTTAAGGCATAAACGGTTAAGTTAAAAAACAAAAAAAAAAAAAAAAAAAGAAGCAGTATTTATACTAAAGTATAAATACTGCTTCTGTTTGTTTCCCTTTTCTCTTTTAGATGTTCTTGTCTAATATTATAATTTTATGAAAAATTTAATTCCAAATCTGTAATTGAATCGTCATGATAGCTTTTTATGTTTATGTTTGTATCAAATGAATTACCTTTTACTTGTATCTATTTGTATTTAAGTGGACGAAAACTTTAAAAATAGGAAAAAGGGAATGGAAAGCAGATCTTGTTCTGCATTTCCGAATAAACTAATTAGAACTATTTAAAAAAACGAATAATTGTCGATTTCCAATTTTCTGCAGAAAAATTCAGTTACAAACAATGTTTATAAAAACTCTCTTGTGACAACCCTAGACGATGAGACGTTAGGGCCGCCACTACATTGCAGTGATGAGAAAACTTGGAGCAGACACCCTTTGTTCCCACTTTGACAATTCTTTTCGCATCATTCGCCTCAGGAGCACACAGTGTCTGACAAATATTACTTTCAAAAACATTTGGTTGAAATATCTGCACCATTTTTTTTATTTATACCTTATTTCACAATAAAGAAAAAATTAAAGTATCTTATTCCTTATTAAGCCATAAACATGAAAGCGATAAAACATGGATCAGTAAGAAAAACAATAAACGCTAAAAAACCACAAGATGAATCATCGCGATCATTAGGCAGAAATAATCTCTAATACCTATTATTGAGACCATATTATCAACTACAGTAGAGAGAAATACACTTCCCACAAAATAAATAAAATAAATTATTTATATATTTATTAAATTGATATAACATTTACAAAACTGTTCATAGGGATCTCCTTTTAAGTATTTATAGACATGTATCAGGAGACCCCGCTCCTCCTTATTCATTCATTTGCAAAATACTATTACAATTTTCTCAATTTTATAATTTATATGTACTTAAACAGATTGTTGCTTGAGTTTTCTGTATGTGTGTGTGTGTGTGTTTATTGGTTCGCGCTTGATCCCCATCAAGCCCTAGGGCCAAGAGAGGATCCACGTTGAAACGAGCCAACCAAGAAGGTATTTATTCACCATGGCTTTAAAAACGGACGGGTCAAAAAAAAGTCCGGAATACAAACGCAGGGAGATTCTTTGCTGTGCAGATGTTGAAAAGCGCTTGGTGCGACATGTAGGAATAGCAACCAAGAAAGAGTGGTAGCTCAAATTGCGTCTGGACGTCCAATGAAAAAAGGGAGATGGCGGTATGCAGCTCATGAGCACACTATCCAAAATACATTCTGCGGGACCCAAACCTACGTGCCCTCGCTATCCCGCGAATACTTTTCTAATTAAGCTACCGAGACTTGGACAAACCGTTGAATTTTCCAAATATTTCTTAAGCTGTCGCCAGATCCACCTCTTCATGTTCTAGGTACTATTATCTTCATCATCGAATGTTTTTTTAACGTAAATAGGAAAGCACTTGACCGGCTTCTCGCCAAATGGTAAGCGACGATGCGATCTAGGATGTGACGCGCCTGCCTAGAAGATACCTATTCACTCGTGACTTGAAGATCCCTAAATTGTATTTATCAGGAAACATAGACTCAGGCAAAGAGTTCCACACTTTAGCGGTACGGATTACAAAATTGGATTACTTAGTGGGACTCTTTGGTATATCAACCATGTAACAGTGACTCCTATTTGTAATTCTGGTTGCAACAAGGCCTGTGCATTTCTGCTGCACAGTCTCCGAGATCCAGCAGTCGATAATAAAGAAACAGATATGTTAGTTTTATATTTTTTATTGTTAAACATGAGACGTTATATTTATATCTAGTAATTATTTCTTCAAGTATAAAGTATTGACACATAACAAAAAATATAATAGCAGTTTTTATTTTGAACCAAGTTGCTGGAAAAAAATATTTAAATATGATTTTTGTTTTATTTTGGACCATCGTAAACATTGACTAATTTATATCCTGGCAGAGTCGCCATTCAATATAATGACCATCGAGAGTTTTTAATGGAAACACATATTGACGCAACGATCGGCGTTTATCGTTTTCAAACAAATTATACTTTTTACTTCATAACGTCAATATTTGAATTTTAAACTAAATATTTTTTTTACATATCATGTTAAAAAAACAAGACCTTATCGTTTGATTTATGCAATAATAAAACAAAATGGAAATATTCAATTTTTTTTGGTTTTCAAGCATTAAGAAATCGCATCCATAAATACAGTCAAGACTATCTCCCGCAGGGGTAACATACATCTCTCGCTTCTTCAATGCTCTTTAGTCCTTTCATACAAGCTTGGTTAAGGGTACTTTTACCCTGGCCTTTTTCCAGAACATCTTCTCTTTGGTACCTGAAAGAGCGAGGGACTGTATGTGATCTAAAATATATAGATGAAATAGTTCAACGTAATAAAAATACACTTGTATTAAAAACGCATGTATTAGGTCTAACATCACAAATGGAAGAGAGTTTTAAAAGAGTACATAACCATTATTACTCTTAATTGTTGCTATAGCAACTGTTTTGCCATTATAAATGTTCTCTCTATAATTATATATTTATATCTAAGGAAATTAATATTGGAAAACAAAAATTTTTTCAGGTTTTTAATAATATTTAGATATAAAATCTAGCAATTAAATGCTTATAAAAATAAATATACCATTTATATAATTGTATTAGAATCTTAATATTATATATTAGAATTTATTTTTACTATACACAATATGTCAAAACTTTGTATTAACATAGTTAACTTAAAAGGTATACATAACTTTATTATCTTGATTTTCATTGCTATTTACATTTTTATCCATAGATAGTATTATTAGTATTATAATTGATATCAAACTGAAAATAATTGATGTCCTCGACTCTACACCCGGTGGTATAAACTTTGCAGAGTGTTAATTAATATTAGTCTGTGAAGTCAACTTCTACTTAAAATTAAATTTGTTTGGTTTTTCTGTTTACACGAACCTTTGGATTACAATTCAGACTCTTATTATCTGTATTTATCTTTGTAATAAGTGTTATCTGTCTTGTGTATTAATGAATAAAAAATTTAAAAAAAGTACAAGTAAATTTAAAGAAATAAAATATTGTTTTAATATAAATAATACAAGAAAAAATCGACTCGTCCCACAAGTGAATTCTTAGGTGGGAATCGAACCCGCAATCTTTGGAAGTCCTAATTGAGCTACCGAGTCTTGTGAACTTCTAGTATTTTTCTGTTTAAATAGTTTATTTCATAAGATAGCATTGAAAAATGCATAAACATATCAAAATTATAAAAGAAAGTATTGACCAAGTAACATTAGACTTTTTCAAACCTTCAAGTTTCCTATAATTGAAAATCATAATTAGTACTATAAATAAAAGTGTGTAAAAACATATAAAGTGAGTGCTCAAGGTTAGGGTCATAAGAATCCCTTTTTTGTTAGTTTAGCCTCTGCAGCGATCACTATAGTGGATAAAACCGAGAACGATTACCCAAAGAAAACCCTTCGGAAATTACTTCCATTGTGAGTAATACTTATATGTTCAACGGAAACGTCTTAGATTTTTATTCGTCTTTATATTTATTTGAACCTTTAAATAAAATTTTATTATAATATTCCGTTTTTGCATTTTTAAAGCTATCTTCAATATGAATATGAATATTCTATTTATTGTTCAATGTGAATATTCAAAATAGTTTAATTGTTCATTTTCAAGAAACTGCAACAGTAGCGATAATAGTGGATAATAGCTCAATTACAAAAAATAGTTTTGGTCGATAAAACTTTTCAAATCAATACATAATAGACTAAAAAATATATTTTTGACATCAGGAGTCAATATTTAATATCTTTGAGTTTAGAGAAGGATCTATATTCACAGCGGGTAGTTGTAGATAATGTCTGTTTTTCTTTCTTGAACAGCAAACAACCTGCATCTTTTCGTTTTTGCGCCATTCAGTGACGAAAGTGGTGAATCTAATTTCCGAGGAATTTACAGAAATTCTATTATTTCTGGAATATTATATAACATATCATTGAAAATGTAAAATATCATTTTGAATGATATTTTCAATTTATAATACATTTTTATAGAAAAATACAAAAAACAAGTCGATTCTGCTCACAAGCTATCCTAAAACGGGGCTTGAATGTTTGGATTTCTTGTCAAATGTACTCCTCGTTGAGCTACCAAGCCGTGTGAGCATCTGTCGAAACTTTTTAATTTTATTGGTATTATCATTTACATTATTATTATTATTATTATTGATTATCTATTGACTAATTATTATCTTATTACTAATATTTCAGTAATATTTTTTACTTTATAACTTATTAAATTGACTTTTAAAGGAACTGTACTGTATAAAATCTGACTTATATTTCTAATGAATCTGCGTTTTGTGTGCATTAAATAATTATGATAGCTTCAACATCAGTTTACAGATCTTTTTCACTTCAGCACTTGAAGGGAAAATCTCACAACACTACTGGTTGAGTGGTTTGTTAGTTCAGTGTAACGATAGAGAACTGCTACACAAGATCGCTCTATACAAAATGTATATTTTTATGTAAATTGTTTTACTTTATCAAAATTATTTTATTAATAACAATAAGTCTTTTGATCTTTTTTGTGTAATTATTTTTTTTTTTATATATTAACTTACGATCTAATTAATTTTTTACACTATATTTATGATTACGAATGCTGCTTACAAATATTATGAAAATGCAGTCTAGGGTTAATATTTAATGTTTGGTACCCAATAACTGAGATTACTGTTGTAATTCAGTTTTGGACTGGATATCCATAGGTCGCTTACATCCGACTCAAAGGTCCAATTTACGATCTCAACAACACCGCATATGTTTGGCTTAATTAGCAACACTGTTTTGTTCGACATATTGTACTTATTTTATTTATATAATTAAAAGCCTTAAACTTAGATGGAAGGTAACAAGCCTATCCTTTTATATAGGATACATATCGGAGAGTGTGCAGCAGAATTGTACAGCCTTGTTCCGCCATCCCCATTTTTCATCGAGCAACCAGACTTACAATTAGGCTCCACCGTTATATGGTTGATAATCCAAAGAGCTACTATATACTAAGCGTTTTGGTTCCAATTTTGTAATGCGTACCGCTAAAGAGTAGAACTCTTTACCTGAGTCTCTGTTTCCTGATAAATACATTTTCGGAGTCTTCATGTCACGAGTAAATCATCTAGGCAGGCGCGTCACATCCTAGATCGCATCGTCGGTTACCATCAGGTGATATAGCAGCGAAGCACTTACCTATTCACGATAAAGAAAACTGGAAGTTATATGCAAGAACACCTGCATTAACCGGTCGAGAAAAAAGTTACGTATAACTTTATTTTACTGCATTTTTACTGTTAACTTGTAACTTATAATAAACAAGTTGTTTAACTTCGGTAATTTCTTTATCTGCGTACTCCAACGTTGACTAAAACTTCTAACATCATATCAAACATATGTAGCCAAACTGGCTCGTACAAATAGACAAATACAAAGATTGATCTGTTTCAGTAGATACACTTTTACCCTGATTAACTATTTAAGCGCATTGTAAGATGAAGGATGAATCCTGTCCCCTGTCAGTTTTTCTTGGAAGGGTCACTCGATTTCCAGAACTAGTTGCATATTCAGTAGTTTTCAGTAATGTCTCTACATTACAAAATCAAACAAAAATGGAACTCTTGTTAGATAAACAATACAATGATTAATAAGGAACGTGCCTGAATGAAATGTCGGCAAATTGTAGCACAGTTATTACGACCATTACCGCAGTTATTGTGTACCAGGCTCTTGAAAAGGAGTGGAAGCATAAGGATTAAGTATAAAAAACAATAATTAGCAGAAAGTTAATCTGGTTATGCTTTTATTTAAATGAGTCTTCGGACTTTGGCCGTAGGTTTTGCCCAGGGTTTGATGACAGAGCTGGAAGATGGCTATGGGAACTCTGTAATAAAACTTACCAAATCAACCTCACGGATAGATTAGTTTGATTATTACTACTTTGGGTTATGACCAAAATTTCTGATAATTAGTCTGAAAGGTGGCCATGGGAATTTTACAATTAAACGATGCAACCCCATCGAGTTGCGGCTCATTTGATTTGTCTTGACAAGGACTCTTGTCCTAGATAAAATTAAGAGTCTAACGATGGGGTCAGAAGGGGCTATCCTAGAAATCCTCTTTGGGAACTATGTAATATATCGCTGCAACCCCGGATGTGGGGTTTTGGCAAGTATTCTGTTTGTAGGGTCTGATTAATCTACATATAAAATCTCGTGTCACGATGTATGTTCGGGGTAAACTCTGAAATTACAGAACCGATTATGATCAAACTTCTTTACTGTTATTGACCTTATTTAAAAGAAAGGATAGGTTTTTTTTTTTATTTATAACATAGCAACACGTGGTCAGGATTTCTTAGTGGTTTCCTATAGAAAAGCCGGGATGCGAGCCTCTCAACTACGGAAGAAGTCATGATTAACTTAGCAGACTGGTATATAAAATATATATCTCTAATAATACATACTAACACCCTTTTTTGTCACATCCTTTTTCTACCGTCCCAATTTTTTCATTGAACAACCAGTCATACAAATAGGCGCCACCGTCAAAGAGCGGAACTCTCTGCCTGATCCTTTGTTTCCTGATAAGTACAATAAATGGGACTTCAATTCACGAGTGAATAGGTATCTTTAAGGCAGGCGCGTGACATCTTAGATCGCGTGATAGAAGTCAAGGGCTTACCTAATCACGATAAAAAAAATAACGCACTTTTTTATTTATCTACTTAGATTTAGATGCTAGACAACCTTTGTTGTAACGAGCACTAAGCCCACAAACTAAGTTTTAAGCGTTGTAAACGTAATACTTTTAAAAATTATAAAATACGTACTGTTTTTATATTGTACTGCGTCGCTAAATAGGATTTAGGGACTTTGCGGGATATCATAAAAAAAAACGTAACGCGGCCACAACGTCGCAGATAATTAATTTGCATTAGACGGCCGAGCCATAATCAAAGCTCGGATGGCGTGGAAGGACACCTTTTAATTCTTTTAATTTTTTTACCTTTACAAAAATTAGCTTAGCCCAAAGCACTGTAACGCTTGTTTTATGGATATTAGGGTAACGGATAGACATACATAGATATGTTATATTTATAGAAATGCTAGCTGAATCGGCCAAACATTAATGTGGTTCAGATATTATAATTTGCAATTAAAATAACACCTATCCTATGTCCTAAGTCGAAACAAATCCAGCATAATTAAAAAAATATCAAAATCGATTGAGTAGTTTCGGAGTTAACGCGGTCAAACACTGTGACAGGGAATTTTTATATATAAAGATATATAAATATCCGTGACTCAGGTACAAATGCTCGTATTTATCACACAAACATCTCCCCTTTCCGGGATTCGAAACCAGCATATTTAAGCTGTATTGAGTTATCCGGTAAGCAAATATTCCTTTCAAATCGTAAACGTTAGTACTTTCCATAACAAATATATTCTTTACGAACCACGTGAAGCAAAAAAAAACACATTTTCTTTGACAAATGCTGCGATAATATTCAAGCGGTTTGGCCTTTTCACGTGGCTTGATTTCAACTTGTCTGACATTCGGCGGAAGAGAAATACGAATAACTGCTACATTTTCTATTCACAAAGTCTTTGCCATTGTACGTTTATTATTCAGAATAATTTTGAAACTTCTAACAATAAAATTTCTATTACAAAACCTTTTATTAAAGTTATTAAAGGTAAGGTACTGGGACTAAAACAACATACCAACATTACATGAACGCAACTTCACAGCTACGCGGCCATGATTCAAGGCAATTAATTCATTCATTATGTTTACTACGGCTTTGGCTCAAAGCTCATATTAACTTGAAAATACTTTGTCAAATCAAGGGACACCGTCCTACAAAATTAGCCTTTATTCTGAAGCTGAGAAGCTTTATAATCGGGTATGTGTCGCAAAAATAATAAAACACAAAAGATTAATGGAATCATTCTACCGTCATTACATGGGTCTACCTTGCGTTGTCTGGAGACATTCGCTGCGAATTGAGCTTAATAACTATCCCGTTAAGGCTGAAATTGCGGGGGAGGTCGGTTGAAGAAATGGCATCCAGGTATTTCATCTGAGCAACGCAGCCGCCGGACAAACAATTATCCTTATACTCTGGTCACAATGGCGCGAAGAATGTCTTCCATCTTCTTGCCATATCTTTCCCATTGTCCGTATAAAGAGAGCAAAAATTAGTCCTGGCTTATGAAAAAGGATACGTGATATACCTAGTCCGGCCATAAGTTCTGTTAAAAATGAAAATGCATTTTTTTATGAAGTAATGTAATATTACTAAAACTTATACGTACATATTTAATCAAGTATCAGCAAAAAAATAAGAAATGTTATATTCGAAATGGCCACCTTTGACTTTTATGCAGGATTTTAATCTGCCTGGCCACGAATCTTTGGATTGACGCATTGTTAAGATAAAACAATTTTGCCACTGCTTGCTCCAGAGTTTTTTTAATAGACTCGATGTCCCCGTGTCGTTTAGAGCAGGCCATGTTCTCTAAAACTGACCATAATTTGTAGTCTACAAAGGGTTGAGGTCTGGGCTAGAAAAGGGCCAGTCTTCATCTCTTATAATGTCCGGAACGTTGGTTTCAAACTAGGCTTGGGTAGTTCGAGCCTTGTGAATAGGTGGAGAGTACTGCTGGAAAATCCACGGTGCATTTTTAAAAAGTGTATTGCTGAGAGGATTCACAACACGATCCAAGACTGTCTCTTGATACACTTTGGCTGAAGTTGTCACTCCTTTTTCACAAAAACGTAGGATGATGACCACGTAGTACCTTTCTTTCCGTTGCTTCCTAATGGGGTTTGGACGAACTCTGGTTTTAACAACATTAACAGCCTTTGTAGTTCTAACAGCACGCGGCCGCCCCGAACCATAAAAGATCGGGGCGGCCGCGTTTGACAGAGGAATTATTGTTGTAACTTTTGATAGTATAATATACGAACATACGGCTAATACCAAACTTTTGAGGTGTCTGGAATATGACCGTCGGCTTCATAGCCACTTTGTGCAAGGCGGTCACTGCAATCCTATTTTCTTTAACACCCCATTCCATATTGTAATTTGATAATGATCACGAAAAATATATGAAATTGCGCGAAATCGAAACAAGTATTTAAAATAAAAAACGCATACCAAATTCAAAATATTTAAAACGTTTAAAAAAAGAAAAGGTTTTATGTAACAGTATTTATGGCCAGACTAGTTACATATGGGTAAAATGAAACAAGTTTTCTTTAGAATAAATTTCAAATATTTGTTACGCCTCTTGTAACCATCTAGCAGGTGAATCTGAACCTATTGGTTAAGCACATACGGTTGGAATAAAATAAAACCATCGGAGACTTGCGTTTGTTTGATACGTACATTTTGGTGTAGATAGGTAAAAACTTTGATTATTAGAAATGTTTGCCATATTGAAATTTAATTTAATTAGTTGAGGAAGACCATTCGTGTATCATAATGGAACTAATATCTGCTACGTTCTTACTTGGGTAAAACATGGCTTGTTATATGGTATAAATTAGTATTAACTCAGAGAGTGCGTTTCATTTAAGTAATTAAAAATAATTGATTTCGAATAACGTCCAATGGATATTTGTCTCAATACACTTCCTATAATAACAATACATTTTTTTTTATATATTACTTATATCCTATGACAGCTTTTTCTATAAAGCTATGTTGGCATAATAATCATTTTCTTTAATTCCTATTTAATGATAATATGTAAGCTTGCCTGCAAGATGCTTGGGTATGTAGGTGAGGGGCAACTCAACCCAAAGAAAAGCATTATTAAATCATTGGAGTAAAACACTTTTTTACAGATTTTGAGCCTTATTTATTTTTTGTGGTAATAGACTCAGTAGTATATAATGTAATTGTTATTAAGAATTAAATAACTAAATGAAATACAAAATAAAACAATTTGATTTATATAAAATTTTAACAATAAGGAACGTGCCCGATCAAAATATCGTGAAGGTAGAAAATATATAACGACCATTATCTTGTCATCCTGTGATCACGGCTTCTGTAAAGGAGTCGTAATGTCAAGAATAATCAAAAAAAAAATAATTATACTAGATTTAAAAAATCTAAAAATCCCACGTTTTTCAATGTCCTAAAAAGAATAAAATAACCCTGCGGGGCAAAGCGAGGGGCCACTCAAAACGTGGGGGCGCATATTACTAAGAGGAGATTTTAAAGAGATGAATGACATGCATTGATGCCGATTATTGTAAAGATGCGCCCCCACGTTTTGAGTGGCCCCTCGCTTTGCCCCGCAGGGTTATTTTATTCTTTTTAGGACATTGAAAAACGTGGGATTTTTAGATTTTTTAAATCTAGTATAATTATTTTATTCTTTTTAATTATTAACTCAACGAAGTAACCATGTGTTACGCAACAATCGGATAAGCCCCATACAAAAGTGAAAGTTGCCGAAAGTGGACCTGAAAGTGCATCTGGAAAGTTGAAAGTTGCTTTAGAGTGCATTGTCATCGGGTTCTGAACTATCCTGAAAGTTTCAGCTTTCTAGCTTATCGGAAAGTGCCTCAAATTTAAGTTGCAAGATTTTGCCCGGACAGACAAACAAATAAGAAAAGTGAGATAAGAAAAACGTGGTAATAAAAATACGCAAAATCCGTAAAAAGGGTGTTTTATTCAAATATGTAATGTGCGCGGAAGTGTAAGAACTTAATTTTATTAAATCAGTTTTATGTTTATCTTTAAAGAGTTTCTTGAAAAAGTTAGTCTTATATATATTGTACAAAACGAGCTTCATAACTAGTTACGATCGAAGAATATTTGGTATATCTTATTTCGTAACCAACTGCAAATTTTCCAAAACTAGTTTTTAAGATATAAGCCTTCTAGCCCTAAGGCGTAGTTGTATTTTACATCTCATAGAAATATTGCAATGTGAAAGCAAAAAATAAAAAACAATAATTTCTTTGTGATTTTCTGATCTGTTTGTTTTCTTTTTATTTAAAAATGTTTCTTAGAAGAATGGTTTGTCTGGTCAACTAAATAGTGAACTCTATTCGTCTGTACCCAAAGTCCAAAGTTTAAGAGCGACTATTTAATCTTTATTCGTTATCTTTGTGATGGTGGATTTAATTTCATGTTGTAAGCTTTCAAATCCCGGACAAGTAAGATTGAGTCAATTTTTAATAAGGTTGCGACATCTAAAATAATAAGATTAAAGCATTGTTTACGGATTTGAGTCTCGGTCGGTTTGTGTGATGAATAAGAGCATTCGTACTTGACTCAAGTATTTATACTGTTTTAATAAATATTGCTTAACACTCTCACAGTGCTTAGTAAGGACTAGGCTAATTAGTTAACAATAATAACAGTAATCATCATTTATTTCCTCCTTCACAATTGATAGATTTCACATTTAAATAAAAAAACATGTATGCAATTCACACGTGGTAGAAGTAAAACCTTCAAAAATAATACGTACACGTATACAAAATAACACGGCTGTTGTGATGCCTTCTCTTAAGCTTTGTACTACGCATGCGCACACATACACGTATTAACACCCGTACATACTGCTTCCTATCTGATTTTCTCCTACATTAAATCTTATGCATTTATGTGTCTGTCTCTTTTTACTGTCGCTTTTTCATTTCATCGACTTTCAAATCACAACGATGCTAAAGAAGTTTTTACTTCAAAATAATATATTAAGGGTTCTTTACGCATAATTTATTTTTAATCTTGACGTTTCGACTCCTTGACAGGAGCCGTGATCACAGGATCATTAATATTTTCGACTACCTTCACAATATTTTAATCATATCATAATTAAATATATGACGACCATTGCTTCAGTCATCCGGTGGTCACGGCACCTGTAAAGGAGCCGAAACGTCAGGATCAAATATAAATTATGCCCAAAAAACCTCAAATAATTTATTTAATTTAATTTAAATATAATGTGCGCGGAAGTGTAAGAAGTAAATATGATAGACTTCAGTTTGAAAGGCTGGAAAATGTTACTAATGCTATTAATATGAGTTATAATTATATCAAAAGTGATAATACTAAACAATAATAAAAGCTAAGAATTTGACGAATTCAGTGCAATGGTTTGTGGGAATTGTTTGTTCGTGGTGTGTGGTTGGATGTGGGCGTGCGTGTATGTGTACGTGGATGCGTTTATTGTGTTATATATATGTCGGGGGGGAACGTCAGGATTTTGGTCCGAACCTTCCGATATCATATGGGCAGAGTAGAAATTGTGCACTGAAATAATGTTGTAATTTTTGGACACAGTATTAAGAACCACGTAGCACTTAACAAACTTGTTATAATAAGGGACTTAGCGAAACGTAGGACAGTTCCGTGACGACGTCTACGCTTGATGGCGACTCGATTCAAAGTGAATCGGAGCTCGCATGTTGACAGCATCACGACTCTGTCGAAGCGCAGGAAATCGTAGTTTCTTATGTTCGCCGGCTAGAGGGCGCGCTTGCGATTCGCTTAGTATCCGTACTCATGACCGGATACGACATCGTAGTTTCTTATGTTCGCCGGCTAGAGGGCGCGCTTGCGTTTCGTTTAGTGTCCGTACTCATGACCAGATACGACATATACGTTATATATGCGTTATATATGCGGAGTATGTTTCTATGCGTGGTGTTTCTAAACCACCATATAATATATAAATAACCGGTAATTAGAAGATAAGGAACATTAAGTTACTGGTTTTCCCATACCGGTTTTCATGGTTCTTAACTCCGAAATCGACATAAGGATGGGGTCTGGGTGTTGCGTTACCGTTGTTTCTGAATTTAATAACACAACTGCTTTAGCTACTTTACTTGGGTTCGGAACAATGTATGTAAAGTTGTCTTATATAAAAATATATGTATTGAGGAGAACAAAGTCACAGCATTAAATATTCCGAATGCGAAACTTCAAATTAAATGTACTTCACTTCGTAGGAAGAAGGAGATTTTCTGTTGTGTCATAAACTAGAGCCTTCCGAAGTTTCACGACTGTTAGTTCGCAACTAGAAATTATAGCAGAATCAATAATATATTTATTAATTTGAAATTATAAGAAAAACATACAGATAATCGAGCTCTTCATAAGAAATAATAAGGTTTCCCATTCAACTACCAATCTTCAATTCCATCTTAAGAATCATTGGGATTTAAATTACCCCCTTCAATCGGACGAACAAAACCCTTTCAATAAGGTGAGTGGCCCGGAGTGGTTCATAATGTCCTAATTACTGGGACGAATCAATCGGGACAATGGTGTCCCTCGGGGCGTTCGCCTCATTAGCCAAGCCATTCAGCAATTATGCAACGTCCCAAGTCTCGGTGCGGATGGAAATCATGACTAGTAAAAAGGGTTAAAAGAAAAAAAGAGATTATTGTTCCTTTTGAATAACTCTTAAACAACATTTTTGTTTGTTTTTACTTTGTTTTTGTTAAGGTTTCTTCATAAACGATGACAAATTGTACAATGACTTAGGATTTCTATCTCTCTATACATGCGTTGGAAACGGTAGAAATATATACTACTTGCAGCCCTAGTGAGCCCTTTTTAAAGATGAAGAAATGCTCTTAAAAGGATAAAACTATGTCCTACTTGCTAATCCTAGTGCTCTAACAGCCGTAGTTAACCATATTTTTACATGTAGAAATGCTTAGGAAAGGGTAAAACTACATCCTACTTGGCAATACTAGTGCCACGGAGAGACTGAGTGGTTATGTGGTGTATCCATTAAAATTCCACGGTGTTTCGTCTGCCGCTGTATCATGAGAAATAATGACCCTACCGCCAGTGGTCCCTGTTGGACCCCTCCAACAGGGTCCCCACCCCTCCATGGGAGCTCAAAAGCCCTCATCCTCAGTGTGGGCGTGCCGAAACACAGAAAGCGCCCATCCACCACGAAATCCCTATAGCGGGCAAAAAATTCTTCGTTTCTGCCGCGTGACTCTCACCAACGTCAGTCGGTCAGGGTCTTTAGCACTCATCTCATTCCGGCGCTACTTTCTGCAGCCGAGGCAACTTCGTCCATCACTTTAGGAAGCATTTCCACTATTAGGGAGCTTGTACCATGCGACCAAAAGTAGCAAGTGGCCAGTGGAAGGAATAAGGTGTGCGATGCCAGTCAAGCAGACTTGTAAAGACTGATCTGATCTGATGGCTAAAAGTGTCTTGGTCGTAGTGAGAGGACTAGATTTGGTCGATCTGTCAACTGACAGAGTAACAACGTCAGCAATCCAATTCCTTAGTGTGCCTTTATTTTTAATTAATAGGCAATTTTTTTTTAAACCATGAATAGGTAAGCGCTTGACTGCTATCTCGCGTAATGGTAAGTGACGATGCGATCTAGGATGTGACGCGCCCGCCTAGAAGATATCTATATACTATTGACATGAAAACCCCTTAATTTATCAGGATTCTACAATGCAGTGATATTATTGCAGGTCAATTCCAAGTGTTGTGGGTTGCATGTTTACGGCACGTGAATACAATTGATTCCTAGTCTCAACTTCATTAATTTCTTGAAATAATTTCCTTAACTTATCTACTAATCCAATGGTGACTTGCTTTCCATTTTCACTACGGTATTTAAGTATGACAGCGCTACGATGGCTTCGCATTAATCAAGACGATTTCTGGACGAGAGTGGCATGACAGCTGTCACTTTGGCTAAACGTCAACGGTCATCGCGTGGCACATGTTTGATCGCAGACTTTATCGATTACCGATTTAATCCGTTTGAATTATAGCCATTATTGATTACAGTTAGCGTGAATTGATTTTATTTCGCCTTTATTTCTGTAAATTACCTGCGCGTACGCCCACGTACGGTAGACATGTCTGCTGATTATAACGAACTGCCATTAAGGACATAGATAAGTCCTGTATTACAACAGTAGGAACTTTAAAATACTGATGTTGGTCAAGAGAACTAAACTGGAATGGATAATCTTTGAATATTGAGTGAAATATGAATTAATCGGATTTACTACGACTCAATGTTCCTTTTAAATTAGCTCGGCCATTAAAAAACAAAGAGCTCCAAGATTAATTTGGCACATTTTCTAAGCATCTTTTGATGGTTGGATGGATGGATGATCATTATATTGAATGCAGTCGCATAGTCACTTGTCATACTAGCTGCCTCTGTTGATATTTACTTGTATAACACCATGCAAGTTTGAGTAATTGATAACAGACTTATTTGTGTCAATAACGTAGATTCCTTTTTTCAAGATTATCTCAGAGTATTTGTTGTTTTTCTTTTCTTATTATAATTAGTTTGTAGTCTGCTTACTAATAGCTCAATTTTAGTGTATGCCGTGGCAACCTTTAAGTGCGATAACGCGAGTTACATACTAAAGTAACTTTTAGTGTTAAGCTTTTATTGTGTTGGTTGTGCTAAATAAATCCCTTTTCCTGTAGTTTCAAATAAGCGGACTTCTTAAGACCTTCCGCTGTTTTATTTTGCTTAGCAACACTCATGCATATTTATGAACTTTAAAAGCTGGATGCACGGCTGTCTTTTGTCACCTTGACTCTTTTGTATCTGGGTCAATGGAGATGTACGGAGGTCTATGCACGTAGAGAGCTTTATATAGGAGATATCGTCATAATGATAGCACAGCACAGGATAGAGGAGACGAAATGAAATCTCTCTAAAAAGCAGCTGGCATAATCAGAGCTGTAATCACTAAAGCCAATGTCCTCGTGTTATTATTTAAATCCTTTTTTAAATTGTGATATATTTCTGATTGCATCAGGTAAAAAAAGGAGTGGAACTCCCTACCTGCGTGTGTATTTCCGAATATTTTCAAAGCCAGGGTGAATAGGCACTTTTTTGGGTTAGCACGTTCGATCGTGGATTCTGTCTTGGCTCCCGGGCTTGATTGGGATCAAGTGCAAACCCATTCATAATAAATAAAAAAAGAACGTATTCTTGAAGGCATGAATATAAGAATATACACGGTTAAGAAATGCATTTGACTGAGACTGTCAAATTAATAATGGCCACCTTCCAGCTCCAGCATCAGACCCTGTTAACCATATAGGATCAAAGTACTCGTCAATACGAATCAAACGAGCCCAAACTCGATGGGGTCGAATATACAGAACAATATTAGCATGTGTCATTACCAGTTTTGTTTTGAGTTAGGACATAGTATCCGTTACATTTTAATTAATAACACAGCATCGGGTAGCCAGGTCCGCTAGTATATATATATACCGATTTTTATAATTCTATTTTCATTTGGCTTGATTTGTTCCTATTTAAAATAGGTGTCATTGTTATATGTAATAAAATAACTGACCCACAGCAACACAGAAACCGGTTCATCTAATAAATAAATAAAAAAAACATTGCTACTCCGGGACTATCGACAGAAAACTAAATAAATTTCATGCAGTTTTTCTTGCTAAACGACAAAATAGTCCCATTGAACATATTCAATTATATCCTATCTTTTTTTCGGGCAAATATCCATATTGTATTGTGCCAATTTGTACATTTCAATTAAATTAGTATGTTTCAACCGTAATCATGAGATGAGCATCAGTTTAGATGTTTACTTATGTTTATTGCAGTTACATATCGGCCCTTAGCTTACAAAACCGCTTAAGTCGTATTACCAACTCCATCTAAAAGCATTGAAATGTGAAATCGACTTAAGCGGTTTTGTAAGCTAAGGGACGATAAACGAAATTAAATAAAAGACAACCGACAAAATTGACGCAATTCTACTTTTGAAATGTAGAATAGATTAAGAGTCGACATAGAAAAAAATAAGCGGCCAATATTTTTGAATTTAGAAATAAAAACTTTTTGGATTGTAGTATTTATGTTTTCTTTTCATACTGTCAGAAGCGGTGTCAGTAACGATGTCGCGAGTTCAATTGTTTTACACATACGAATACATACACAAAATCACGCCACTTACACTTACACACTTTCTACTTTCCTGACATACATCTCTAGCTTCTTCAACACTGATAGCCTTTTCATACAAGCTCGTAGGTTAAGGGTATTTTGACTTGGCCTTTATTTAGGACTCTATTTGGTCCCTGAAAGTTCGCCTTTGTCTGCCGTTACCGACTTGCCCGTGCATATTTGCATATGCCTGTCTTTTAATTTTTATATATTTCATGCATTTTTGAATGCTGAATGCTGAATGCTGAATGCTTTGAATCTTATAAGATAAATTATTTTAATAGGAAAAATCGACTCGGGTATTATAAAACATATAAAAATTATAAAACTAAATGGCTGTTTCGTCTTAATCGATTGCTCAAACATTTGTAAAAATGTTTCTTTCGAATACGAGAGGATGCTCCTCTCATTGATGAAACAACGCTGGCCTACAGCTTAAAATCAGAAAGGTACTAGAAAATTTCGAAGAGTGTTCACAAGGCTCGGTAGCTCAATTGAGAGAGCATTGGATCGGATTTCCGTAAGGTTGCGAGTTCCCGCCTGAGAATTCACTTGTGACCCGAGTCGATATTTTCTAGTATTTTTCTATTAAAATAATTTATGTTTGTTGATCTTCTTTTGTCCATCCTCCCTGCATGTCCAAATCCATGTTATTTATACCATCTGAAAAATGCCCAACGCGCCTAAAGAAGTTTTTACTTTAAAAATGTCACAATTTTTGTTCGCTATCGTCAATTTACTAACCAGCCAGATACGAGCTGCCATCAATTCTTACTCGATCTGTTTCCAGACAATTCAGTAGCTGTAAACATTGCATAGAAGGTCCACCAATTCTAGTGAAATATTTATACAGGGGATGAATGCAAATTTGTGGCAATTTGTCTCAGTATTGTTTTCCCCTTTTTTGGCAGGCTTAAACGAAAACCCTTGTTTACTGCATATCTTTCGCTTGAACAAAACATTTTTGCTTGTAATAGGCGCATATTTATACTACTATATAAATCTATAGGTTCTGTCTGTATATTTTTTTGGACATCTTTTTAAATATTTGGTTTATAACTCACTGATAACTATTCTCTTATTTTTATCGGTCTGTATGTCCTCCTAAAACTCAATAACAGTTTGACCGATTTCGGTGAAATTAAGTATTGGTAAGGATATTCTTGTGTTATTGCGCAAATGATAGGCTACATATCATTAGTACTTGTTATGAAATCATTATTTATAATTATTTTAAATATGTATATACAAATACCCATGACTCAGTTGCAAATATTCATATTCTTCACAAAAACAACTGCAACTTCCGGGACTCGAACACAGGGTCGTCCTGAGTCTACCGTAAATTCAGTTAAAAGTATTTTATAAGCTCTTATTTCAGTTTTACAACTGTTAGTTAAATTTGACCCACTTATGGGTTTTCGATTGAACTGAAATTTTGCATACATATGGACATCAGATGACAATATTATATTATTTTATTGACATTTAAGAATTTATTCGTTGTTTTTTTTAGATCCCAAAAAATAATAACAAGAAAATTTCCAGTTGATTTTTCAAAAAATCTTTTTTTAATTCTTTTGGCAAACAATACACATAACAAGAAAGACATCCGTCGGCCAATCGTTTTCTGACAAATAAAATTAGGACAAGTAAATTTCGGACAAATCATAACTTCTCTAAATTGAGGAGTTAAATTGAAACTAAAGTAACGCAAAACCAGGCCCTCTGGTTGACCTTATTGAAATGTACCCATCGTAAGAGCGACCGAGGTCATCAGTAGAGAATTTAGCTTTGACCCAAGTGTATTGAAGTCAAATTTACCCAATGTCGTGTTGTGGCCCTACTAGGTGCATACAATCATTTAATGGTGTAAAATTTAACAGTTTAGCTTGGCCCAAAGTAAGTAAGTTTAGAATCAATCAATAAATCAATTTATTCATTCGAGAAACAAAGTCTGATAATCTCTTATTAACAAAGTTAAAGCTATGTTAGTATGTTTATGTTACTTAAGATTCAATTATTAAATTAATAAAATCAAATTGCCATAAAAACAATATAAAAATCAATTTATCCAATAATTAAAATAAAATTATTAAATCACTGAAATTAAACTAAAAACTACAACAATTAAAATCACATTACTTAGATAAAAATCATTATAATCTCAATAATCCAGAAGAATGTTAGTAACCTAGTGTTAGTTGATTAGGCTTTCGTTATGGATACTAGGGTAATGGATAGTCATACATATATCATACATAGATATGTAATATTTATAGAAATATATATAAAATCCATGAATTAAGTACGAATTTTTGTGTTTATGACACAATCAAACGCTCTTTCCGGAACTCGAACCCAGGAGTCGAGATAGCGGTCAAGAGCTTTCCTATTAGCGATAAAAAAACAAGGGTTTACCTGAAATATTAATATCCCATTTGAAATTATATTTACTATGGTACGCATGTTGATGTACTACAGACATGTACCCACTTTTAACACAAGCCCTTAGTTTACCACGAGGGGCTAACGAAAATATTATTTACATTTTTACGCATTGTTAATATTGTAATAATAGATATGAATTATTGTAAATAGTAGCTAGATTTTTATACGTAAAGAAAAAGAGAATTTGAAAAAAGTTATCACTAACATAACTATGACAAGTAAAAACAATATTTACAGTATTTTTTTACAGTAAATAGGCATGCTTTGGACCACTATCTCGCCTGATGGTAAGCGACGATGCCATCTAGGATGTGACGCGCTTGCCTAGAAGATATCTCTTCACTCATGACTTGAAGACCCTAAAGTGTATTTGTCAGAAAACACAAACTCAGGCAAAAACTTACAATACCCATTTTTCAAAAATAAAATAAATAAAAAAATAAATAAAATAAATATAACATTTCATTAATTTGTATAGATTTATTAAATCCTTTGTACGCGCCAAAAAAGCAGAATAATATACTTGGATAATAAAAAGAACAAATTAAAAAGATACTAGTTAAATTTGTTTAATCAACGATGTAATGAAACCATAACACTATTAAAATTGTAATAACAGAATAATTTTGTTTTATTTTGTGAACTACTTATTGTGACGACGTATTATATTGTAAATGTCGTTACTTCTGTTAAAACTGGCGAGTTTCTTGCGCCCATTCTTCTTGTCAGTCAAAAGACAAAACAACTTATTTTTAACTGCATTTGAATAAAGTTATTTGCATTATTATCTTCATTTTCAACCTTTACTAAAAATCTTTGAGAATTCACAATCACAGAATCCACTCTGAACAAGTCGAAACATATCTCACACCAATCAATAACAAGTTGAGACTTGTTAAAATACAGCAATTGACCACGTCGACCCATGTAAACACATTATTCACAAACAGATGCCCGTAAAACCGTGTCGTATCCATGTCAACTCGTACAATACCCTATGTCAATCTACCCAAATGACACTCGAAGAGCTATCACCAAACTATCTCCCCAAGGTCTGAGTACTCGCCACGTCCATCACGGACGTATCTCGGGCATTATCAGTCCGTCGTGACCCCTTTTAGGCCTCAAGGGCTCTCTAGTCCATGGCAAACAAAATGAAATTGTCGGGTACTTTTTTGGTCTCTGAATATTGGACGCGATGTGATCAGGGTTGGCAGGTTATAAAACCAAACAGCCGGACAAGTCAGCCCATTTAACCGGATATTTAGGTAAAATGGCTGGAAACCCTTCATTCTTTAGTGTTACTATAATACGATAAGTTTATTTAGGTGAAACGATAATTTATCTATCATGTACCATAAACCTACTTGAATTCTAACGAAACAACATTAAAATTGGTTGAATCAATCTTCCTTTTTATCAATCACTTGCTGACACGGCAATGCGTCGCTGTTGTAACTTCCATAAAAAAAAATATTTTTCATTAGAAATTAAAATGAAACATATCCTATATCCTAAGTCGGAACAAATCCAGTAAAAAGAAAAAAACATCAAAATCGGTTAAATAGTTTCGGAATTAATCACGGTTAAACACTGTGGCAGGGAATTTATATTTATATATAGATTAAATATTCATTACAAATTTAATTACAATAATTGCAAATTTACACATGACAAATGTAAAAAACCAGTCAAATTAACATAAACCGGGCTGGCCAGATTTCGTCTTATTTGGCCGCACAAGCAAACAACTGTGACAGTGTCCGGCTTCATCCGGACGCCTGGCAACCCTAGATGTGATTCATTGAAGGCTATCACGGTAGTTTATGCGGCAGTTTTATTGATTCAACAGCATTTTGAAGTTGGTGGAGAACATTGTTTCTTGTTTTTAACACCCCACGCAAAAAGAGATGTTGTAAGTTGTGTGTCTCTCTGTGGCACCCTATCTGTTAAACGTGTAAACCGGTTTGGATGCGGTTGAAAGCAAGTTTTTATCGGTGGTTTTTATACTAGTTTTATTAAAATTGGTTCAGAAGTTAAAAAGTCATCAGCTCTTTTGTTAGTTGCAGTAAGAATCCTAGATACACAATGGGTATGAACTAACTGAACTTTCACATTTATATACTTGCCGTCACCCAGTTAATCTCAGTTTTAGTAAATGCGATCAAAATGTAGCTGGTGAAACCGATGTTATATAAACGGAGATCAAAATCGGTACTTGAACTTGTTTATACTGTACAGAAACAGGTGGAGAAATTTACCTTAAGGCCAACTTACTCTGCTTAATAACATAATTCTGTTCCAAGATGAAGTCAATAGAATTTTGCCAATGTCTCTCAGTATTGTAAGACTTTATATTATGTTGACTCCAGGTGGAGTAGCCTAGTTACCCGCCCGTGAATCAACCCGAAGGAGGTTATTTCTGGGACAGCTATTTAATTAAGACAACACGACACAGCTGTCACCTCGCTAGATTTACATTTGCTTACCGTATGAATATGCTTATTGCGATGCGATGTAGGAGTTATCTAAGAGGGCCGACCACATAAACTTGAGATAAACATTTGAAGGCTCGCCTTTCGCACCGACGACGGCCCTAGGTTTTAGTGAAATATTTGTATGCTGAAACAAACATTTATACCTGATAAATGGGTATTCATTTTATTTCTTTTTAATAATATCTATGTACCATATATGTTTGTGTATCCGTTACGCTAGTATGCATAACACAAGCCCTACAGTACACAAGGGCTAGGCTAATTGGTGTGAATGTATGAAATAATATTTTAATTACAGTAAGATCTGTATCTGTTACGTAAGTCAATTGCTAACAATTCTCATTTGATATCAATAAAATTGTTACTTATAACTGCTTCATAGTCTCTGTTAGTAACCTGTTAGCAACTCTGGTTTAATCTGTCTCCTTACAAATACAATGTAAGGGTCTTCAAGTCACGAGTGAATAGGTATCTTCTATGCACGCGCGTCACATCCTAGATCGCATCGTCACTTACCACCAGGCGAGATAGTGGTCATGCGCCTGCCTATTTAGTATGTAAAAAAAAACTAAAACTTTCAAATCTATATACCTACTAGCTAATCCGGCCACGCGTTGCTTCGACTCAGTTTTTATAATATGCAATAATATATTTATTTATTATAAATTAAAATGAAACCTATCTTATTTACTAAGTTGGAACTTTATGTACTAAGTTGGAACACATCCTTCAAATCGACAAAATATATCAAAAATGGTTGGGTAGTTTCGGAGTTCATCGCAGTCAAACACTGTGATAAGGAATTTATATAGATTATATATTGTTATATTTATTCTTATTGTATTTTTGAATATACTAGATATTAATAAAGAAATCGTTTCAAACAATCTACTGTTCACCCTACTCGTTGGCATTTACATAAGACTAACGAAGTGGGGATTCAGAATAGTGCTGCCTCGTAGTGTAGGATAAACAGACGAACCTCCCGAACAAAGCCGGGCTAATTATTATAATTCACAAACTTTGCTCGAAGCAAATGTGGATTTTCTTCCGGGTACTGACTTATTTACCTTTGTTCACGTGAGTTCACGTGAAATTGTATTCTAATGATAATTTTAGAATTTCCAGACTTTATAAATAGTTTTAAATTATTTTAATAGAAATGTACTAGAAGAAATCGACTCGGCTCATAAATGAATTCTCAGGCGGGAATCGAACCCGAATCAATTGGAGCATTGGACCGGACTTTCAAAGGTTGCGGATTTGATTCCCGCCTGAAAATTTAGTTCTGAGCCAAGGCAAATTTTTCTAGTAATTTTCTATTAAAATAATTTATCTAATGTACATTTTTTAAGATTAAAAATTTTAATAATGGCACATTCCAATCGTGTTCTAGCAAACGAAAATGTTTTAAATAACCAATTCGTAAAAACGGAGATTTAAGACTATTTTTAAATGTGAATATAAATATTATATTATTCTTTGTAGTTTTATTATTGATCAAAATTTTTATACAAAATAGAGAAATTAACAAAAGATTTATCATATGGCAAATGTATAAGCTATAACGAACAATTTGAGATATTTTCGTAAAATCTATTATATACCCTATTGCAAAGAAGTAAAGTTTATTTCCATTTTCAACGGGGTTTCATTATTATATCTATAATGGATTCACCACCTACCTCCCCCGGGTCCGGAGGGTGCCCGTCGCTAAGGGCTCAAAAATCTTCCGAACTATCTATTTCACTATAGGTACTTAAAATTAAAATGTAAATTATATTTGTAAATAATTTGGTTTATTCGATAATTAGATAATTACATAAATTATTATAATAATCATTGTAACCACTAACGTTCTAATATTACGTAGGTATTTATCTTAACAAATCGGCTAAAATTCCATACTGCTTCAGTTATTTATTCACTGTGACCTGTGTCAGGAAGTACCCAGCGCAGCCTTGTACTCGCTCATTCAGATTCGATTCACGAGGACACTTAACATTCGATAACAGACCTCTAACGTAACGACCGTTGCCATTCGCCTGAATCACGATAACAAGATTAAAATGTCATTCAAACGTCGAAATTGTCGCTTTTAAGTGTACTGGTGTGACCCTTTCATTTTCATTCTATTTTAATTGTTAAAAGTCCCGATATCTGTAAAATTAGATACAGACGAAGAAGTGTAAATAATTATATATTGTTCCTAACTTTTACAGTGACGACCGTTTGGTGCAACGGTAGTAATCCCGCTTTTTACAAAGAAGGACCTGGGTTCGAATTCTGGAAGGGGCAGATGTTTGTGTGATGAATATATGTTAGCATTTGTACCCGAGTCATGAATATGTAAATATTATATATCTATGTATTCATATATATGTATATCCTCTACCTCAGTTTACATAATACAAGCCTTATAGTGCTAGGCTAATTGGTGTGAATTTGGGAATTATTATTATTAAAATAAGCCTAGCCCAAAGTCAGCACTCTGAAGCTTGTGTTATGGATGGATCAAATTTTTAGTCGGAATATTGTAAGGCATAACTTTAAAATGGATAATTTAACTTGCTGGCTGTGTAACGGATAAAAAATCTCTAATCTAATTAAAATTATATTAACAATTAGTAAAAAAAATTACTGTTATTATTAATGCGATTATTAGTATGATTTATAAATCTAGAATAACATTTTTTAGTCCTTATATATATAAAGACTAATAAAAGTTATTCTTATAATAAATTCTTTAGTCTTTATATATATAAAGACTAAAAAAAGTTATTCTTATATTATATTATTATTATATATATAATTGATTGATAATTTTTAAGATTGCACGCGTGGTCTCCTTTAATTGGAGGAGCACGCGTATTATAACCCTTATCTTGATTCTAAACATGAACCGTGTATTCTCTGTTGGAGACCCTTAAATAAATAAAATTGCAATGTACTTTACAACGAAAAAGGATCCTGTTACGGATAATAGGGCAACGGATTTTTATTGAGGTCAAAAAACGAATTACAATGTGTAAATAGGAGAGAAACATTTTAGCCATAGTTTGGGCAACAAACTATTTTAGACCATATTTATTCGGCCGTAAATCTAAAATTTTTACAGACCATAAGCCATTGCTATGGATGATGCGCTTGAAAGAGCCTAATTCTAGATAAACTAGATGGAGGATAAAGTTTAGCGAATATGACCGTACCGTCATATATAAAAAAGGCAAAAGTAATACGAACGCTCTTTCTAGAATCTAAATACATAATGAAGAAATAAGTTCAATTGTCACGAATTATTTAGATAAACCACATAAATATTGTCAAATACAGAAACTGAAACTGAGCATATTAGCCATGAAAATCCTATTTTAGAAGCTCCAATAACGGACGAGTCATAGCAAATAATTTTATAGAAAACATAACTTAATTTTAAGACCTGCACATTAAACATTATACCCTCGTAACTCGTAAATAGAGCGATATTTCATGTTTTTCATTGTGCGATATGAGCGAAACCAAAGAAAAAATCAGGAAAAACAGATGAATGACTGTTTTAGAAACTCAAATGTAACAGCTAAATGGATTTATAAATTTGAATTTGGAATTCTTAACCAAAGGCTAGATATTTCATATACAAGGACTTAATATTAATAGAAAGTTATATAAATAGCTATAAGTCAGGTACAAATGCTCGAGTTTATCAGGCAAATACCTGCCCCCGCCGGAAGTCTAACCCGAGCCCGTTTGGCTTCGCAGGAAGTGTCACTTCCGCTTGGCCCAGCCGATCGTCAATATCTATTACCTAACACGTTTGTGTTGGCTTTTTTATGTTTTCAGAGACAAAGATCAAGATAAAGTAGGAGATAATTGTATAGATAAATCAAAACGTAATCATTAGACTTAATAAGTTATAATAATTTTTCACGACCGTTTGATGCAAAGGTTCATGCAAGCGATCCTGCCTTTCGCACCGACGACTGTACTGGCTTCGAATTCTGAAAGGAGCAGACATTTGTATGATGAATACAAGCATTCATACCTTAGTCATGGGTGTTTACATATCGATGAATATTACGTATCTATGTATCATATATGTATGTCTAATAGTTATCCTAGTATCTATAGCATAAGTCTTTTTTACTTTAGGCGAGGCTAATTGGTGTGAATGTAAGAAATATTTACATTTTATTATATATAATTAATCTCATTTTCATGATTATTTGCATACACAGCTGAGTGAATAAGTATGGCACTTTTTCATTATAGTGTCATTGTATTTAGTTTGAATTTTTGCATTTAAAATGACGTGTAAAAAACAAACACACTTCTGAGCTCTCAGGTGGGAGTCGACGGCGACTGCTATGACCGTTGTCATACCGAGACGCTGGCAGACGCGTCGAAATTTTCAAACGTATTTCAACTTCTACTATGAGCTGGCATATCTTCTGATATGAGAAGTATTTTATATTCATAGTATTATGGTCTTCCATCTTTAAATGTACCACATTTTTGCTATATAAATTCGAAGCTATTCTAGAAAAGATTTTAACTGGTTTATAAACGAATTTAAAATTCAGAATAGAGTTTTTACTTTTCATAATTTACTTCATGCCTTAGCTAACTGCAATCGAGAGAATGTTTAAGCCAACTATTAATTAAAATATTTCATACATTTTATACCGGATCCAAATCGACGATTCGGAATATTGTAACTCCAAACTCGGAACAGAGTCACCTTTTTTGTCCCGAAGCAACTAAATGACCCCTTTAGATTAGGGGAAGGAAGGTGGAGAATCCTGCATGGATACTTCAAACTCTTACTGACTTAACACCACCTTGATTGTGTCATAGACCTGGGAAGGTTATATAGGCTTAATAGAAGCGATCGTCTCAAGGACTAGGGCGACTTATTTTGGTGACCAGTGGTCTTAGTACTGCCACGAGCTGCTGGTTTTGAATAGTCTTATTAATCAAATAACTTATGCCGAGATTTATTTACTTAAATAACTAACACATAGTATAAAGTATTTCAAATAAAATTCCAAAACAAGTTCACTGATTTAGTCCAATTATCCAATAAACATGTTGAAGTTATCAGAAATTATCTCTTCAATACCGTAGCAAAATATTCCAGTCGCGTGCGTAAACCGCGTCCAGAATAGTCCAGTAACTCGCTAAGTTAACTTATTCACTCCTCGATTTGATCCAAAGATTACTTTTAAGTCGCTATTGATAGTTTCCAGAATGAGAACTTACTATTACGCGGCCGCGCTCGGCTTTAAATATACGACGCACTATGTGGAGATCGAGTCGGTTTCGGGTCATAAATCTATAACTTCCATGTTTTTATAGATATACAGCTGATTTTTTTTTAGGTAATCTGAGATAAACGTACTTTAAAATAATATACAGTCTATGCATATAAAAATATATTTAATAATTGTAAAAAAATACAAAACATGAAATATTGAAAAATTATCATAAATTTACGACTAATTTTAAACAATGTGACCTAAATGTTATAATTAATACAAAATAAACACATAAAATTACTCTTATTAATTAAATATAATAAGAAAAAGAAAATAACATAGAATTATATTATTCTACTAGCTCTACAGCTTCATCTATAAGTTCCATAGACTTTTTATTGGAAGGTTTTCTTAAACTTGTTATGTAAGGGTCTGAAGTGTACAAAGTGTATGTAAAACGTCTTCATTTGTAGCTACTCTAGAGCATTTTCTAGCATGATGAAGTCTGAATCGTTTATAGTCTTTGTTCCTTGATTCCTGGGCATCTTCGGAGAGCTGTCCAAGAGGTAACACTGAATAATGCCCAATTACACTTTCCCCATGAATTAGGACTTTATGGACAGATGATGGCATATAATACCACATATATTTACTAACATATCGTTGTGCTGTATCGAAAGCATACTGTCCAAATTTCGTAGCATTAATTACTTTTCCGCTAGACATAACTTGAAGTAAAACATAAAATCGTTTTATCAATTCCTCATCCACACCGGTAATTTCTGCAGTGCACTGATAATTTTGAAAAAATCGTCTAGCTGTATTACCGTCATTACTGTTACCAGAACCTTGCTTAGGTTTATCTATATTTAAACCAAGTTCTTCTCTGAACCTTCTTTGTACATATGTCTTCTTTTGTTTTTTCAAATCTTTATTTTCTGTCGTTGTAGCAGACCATTTTTCAAAGCCTACATTATAAGATATATGTAAAATTAGTTCCATAAATCTAATCCAGCAATGTAAAGTCGAAAGCCCATATTGATAAGAATTTTCGTCAACAGGTTTATTTTGTACTTTTTCTAAATTGTTCATCTCTGTAGGTCTTGCACCACAAATAGTACATACAGCACCTGATGAAGTTTCTGACAAAACTTGAGCCACTTTCCCGTCAACCATTGTCAAAAATAATGTGTGTTTGATTTCAATACTTTCACCATTTTTATTGATTAAGCTTGTTGTGAGAGCGTTTCTTTGAGCTATAATTTCATTAACTACACTTGTAGTTTTCTCTGGTGTCTCTTTTGAAAATTCTATTAAAATGGGCCTACAAAATCTTACTGATGATGGAACAGGGTTTTCCCACAAAGTTTCATTTGTATTAATATCAACAAGTTTCAGAGGTACTAATGAAGATATAAATAAATTTGTGTCAGAAATTAACTCATCCTCTTCAGTTAAGACTTGCTTGTATTCACTTTGTCCGCTTGAGCCATCACAGCCCCATTTCGAATACAGCATTAAATGTTTTTTGCCAGCTTTGTATACACCATTGATTTTCAAAATTCTTGCAATAGTGTGATCCAGCAGATCTTGCAGTTTTATTTTTGCTGTAATATTATTAATTTCTATGCTTGATCTTGGTGGGTAGCACATTCCTTTAGCTTCCTGAATTGATTTATATGACGGAAATAATACGCAGTTCTTCGCAATTAAGCAATTTCTCATGTTTCTCATGTTATAGTGGCACAAAACCAGACCATCCAGAAAACAGTCAATACAATGTCGCTAAAACACGAGCAATTACTATTAAAAATCAATGAATTAGAACAAGAGAATTGTGAATTCAAACTACGGGTTTCAAATTTGGAAAATAAAATAGATTTGCTAGAAAAACATACTCGCTGCACCACTCTCGAAATAAGGAATCTTCCAAAACAAAAGGATGAAAACAAAGAGGATTTGGCCGCCATTATGAAAAACTTAAGCTCGACCCTAGGCCTTGCGAAGCCTATTATGGAAACGGAGATCCGTGACGTTTTTCGTACCAAATCAGAGACGGTTGTGGTGGACTTTACAACCACTTTTCTTAAGGAAAACGTAATACGCCACTACAAATCTTTCAACAAGAGCAAGCGAGACATCAACGCACCCTTATTAAATTCTAAGCACTTAAAGCTAGAGGGCCCACCCCGACCAATATATATCTCGGAGTTTCTGACAATCAAAGCCAGGCGCTTATTTTACCTAGCAAGAGAAAGCGTCAGGAACAAAAAACTTATCGCTGCGTGGACGTCGTATGGTAAAGTGTACGTGAAGAAAGAAGAGGGAACAGCCCCTGTTCGTATAAACGACGAGAATGAACTTCGAAAATTCGAAATGTGACTAGTTGTGGTGCCATTCTTACCTCTGCTTGCGATTTTATCTTTTTTCTTATATTGTTTTATTTTTTATGTGAACTTTAAAATGCATGATAAAAATAAGGTTTACTTTTCCTTTCATGTTATATTTTACAACCTGAGTTACAGAGACATAATTAACATTTATATACCCATATTAAATAAATCTACACAAAGTCTAAATTATCGCACGACTTACACAATATTATTAACCTTACACAATTACTCTTTTATAACTACTTTAAATATTAACTCACACGCACACACTCACACATACACATCACACACAACATATTGTTATAACGCGCAAACGACTGAAGGGATTCGGATCATGGTTTCACTGTTTCATACAAATATCATAATGATCACTCGTCACGCGGTCCGCGTGATATCTTTAATATCTCATATCTACTGTGATAGTTAGCATGCAACATATTGAAATGGTTAATCATGATCTGGACTCCTTGTCTATAGCGCGGGTGATTAGCTGTGACGTGGACGAGGTGAATAGGCACATTACCACGAACAATCGCACTTTTAACGTAATAACACAGAATATACGAAGCCTTAATTGTAATATGAATAATTTTACCACACTCCTCCAAAGATCTGGTATAGCTTGGGATGTTATTGTCCTGTCGGAGTGCTGGCTCACCTCAGCTAAGAACATACCGGACATAGAAAACTACGCCTATAGAACTACAACAAGGCACAAAACACAAAACGAGGGTGTGGTCGTATATTTTAATAAATTATTTAACCCTATTATCGAGGAGCCATTGGTAGAAGATGCAAATTGCCTTATAATCAAACTGAATAATTTTATCTGTATCATATGTATTTATCGTCCTCCTAGCTGTAGAGATACAAATAATTTTATTAATTCTGTTGACTCAATTCTATCTAAATTGTGCAACTTTAAAAATATAATTCTTTGTGGTGACATTAACATTGATATCCGCCCAAATGGTACTGATAAACGTTCTTTTGATTATCTTAATCTTCTGGCCAGTCATGGCATGCTCCCCGGTCACACTGAACCCACTCATGGGCAAACCTGTCTGGACCATATGAACCTTAAAACAGGGCTCGAGTCTACTTGTTTCATATTTGACTCTTCTATTACTGATCATGACTGTGTGGCTCTTAGTCTTACCCTAAAATTTAAACTGTTAACTAAGAACAACTTAGTTTATAAAGTCGACTTTGAGCAGTTAGACAAAGCTTTCCTGAGCCTTAACTTCCAGCCAGTTCTTGACTGTTCGGATACAAACCTTGCTACAAACTTATTCGTCACATATCTATCTAAGGCTATTCGTGATAGTACTAAAACGCTTAAAATTCCAAAAAGAAAGGCAGTAAGGAAGCCATGGGTAACTGAAGGACTTTTGCGTTGTATGCGAAATAGAGACAACCTATCGAAAAAGTCAAAAAGTGATCCAGACAATGAAGTTCTGAAAACTACATATAAGCGCTACAGAAATTATTGCACTTCTATCTTAAAAAAAACGAAGCGGATGTATGATCGTCAAGAGATTAATAAGGCACAAAATAACAGGAAGCAGCTGTGGGGGGTTGTTAAAAACTTAAGTGGCTCGAAATGTGTTAGTGATCACTCTTCATCCTTGGTCTCCCTGCATAACCCTCAGCAGAGTCTTAATGACATAAATAACTTTTTTTCAAATATCGGTAAAAAACTTGCTGAAACTATCCCACCCTGTGATAGTTCCTCGTGCTCTTGTAACACATATATATCTCCGCCTCCATCTGGTTCATTTGTGATGGCCCCTACTAACGACCGCGAGATAATGGAAGTTATAACCAGCCTAAGAGAAAAATGTGCAGTAGGAACTGACCTTATATCTAGCAAAATCGTTAAAAGATACGCACAGCTGTTGGTTCCCTCGATTGCGCATATCTGTAACTTGGCAATATCTAACGGGGTATTCCCCTCTGCTTTCAAAATTGGTCAAATCAAACCCATCCATAAGGGTAGGGAAAAGGACCGTGTCGACAACTATAGGCCGATATCCATCCTTCCAACTCTCTCTAAAATCCTGGAGCGTCTAATGAACAGGAGTCTTGTAAGCTTCCTCGAGGGTAACAACCTCCTATCACCTTCTCAGTATGGCTTTCGTAGTGGAAGATCCACCAATGACGCTGTCTGCGATCTTGTTCATTCAATCGTTACTTCCCTGGACGGGGGGAGGAAGTTTGTGGCACTATTTCTTGACCTTGCAAAGGCATTTGACACGGTCTCGATTCCTCGTCTATTGAAAAAACTGGAATGGTTGGGAATAAGAGGCCTTCCTCACAAACTCTTTGAGGACTATCTTACAAATAGAACTCAAAGGGTAAAAATCGATTCCTGGGTCAGCGATGAGGCTAGCATTGCATATGGTGTGCCACAGGGCAGTATCGTCGCTCCCACCCTGTTTCTGGTCTACATTAACGACCTTTGCCAACTACAACTCCATGGGGGCAAGATCTTTACTTTTGCCGATGACACTGCCCTACTTTTCCAAGGGGAATCCTGGGATAATGTCTTCGAATGTGCGCAGTCTGGGTTTAATAGAGTGAACAAATGGTTGAAGTGCAACGTTCTTACTCTGAACGTTTCTAAAACCAAATACGTCCCTTTCGCATTAAGATCCAGCCAAACTCCGCCACAATCATATAATATTACCGCTCACGGATGCTGCGTCCAGTCCTCTTTATCTTCGGTAACCTCTTGCATTTGTCCTGCGCTAGAGAGATCTGACTCCATAAAATATCTTGGAATCTTAATTGACCAATCTCTAACATTCAGACCCCATCTAAATTTACTTGCTTCGAGATTACGTAAGTTGGTGTACATCTTTAGAACACTCAAGCAGGTAGCAAGCCGATCAATTATTAAGATCGTATACTTCGCACTATGCCATTCGCTACTAGAGTACTGTATATCGGTTTGGGGCGGTGCGGCTAAATCGTATATCCTACTTGTGGAAAGGGCTCAACGTATGCTCCTGAAGACAGCCGCTGGACTGCCTTTTCGCTTTCCAACAACTGAATTATATAGCAACTGGGATATACTCACGGTAAGACAAACATTCATTTTAAAAGTCATCCTTATGAAACAATCCCAGTTACCATATGACCCAGAGATGCTCAAGAATAAGCGCCGGAAAAATTCGGTCTGTACCATACCCAGTGTAAGAACAGCCTTCGCTCAAGGTTTCTTCCCATTTCTTGCTCCCTTCTTATACAAAAAAATTAACACCATGCTTGATATCTATCCTCTTCCAAAATCTAGCTGCAAGCTAACAGTCGCGAAGTTTTTGAAGTCTCTAGATTATGACGCAACAGAAAAGCTGCTCCTCCCTATTAAGTAAAGCACACATAATGTTCCTTAAATTCTTAACCACGCATAGATACACCACTAATTCACACACACATACAAAAAAAAACACACACATTCACACAATCACTCACACATTCCCACAAATCATTACCCAACATGCTCTGTAATTCAGTAAATTAGTTTTATTATTGCTTATTGTCGTTTGTTTTATTACTTGTATTATTCCTTTAAATATAATGATTACTTAAAATTAAATGGCGTTAGTAACAACTTACTGCCCGTGAAACAGATAAATCCATCTGCGGGTGGGGGCCTGGTGACCTGTAGTTGCAGGTTTCTCTTTGGAAACCTATTTCAGGCTCCAGTTCCTCACAATCTTTGGGTTTTAGTAGTGTCCATTTAATTGTACTTAGCTTAAGTTTTCATGTACCCAATTGTAGAGGAAATAAATGTTTTTATTCATATGACGGAAATAATACGCAGTTCTTCGCAATTAAGCAATTTCTCATGTTTTCATACTGTGCCATGTTAAGGTCCAACTCTATAAAAATACTGAGAGCTTCATCTTTAGAGTACGCTGTTAAATGTGCCGGTTCATTCAAAAGATTTTGACGTATTTCACTTTTTTTATCTATGGGTAATACTCGTAAAATTTCGACAATGAATGCTTCTTCCGTTTCCCCTTGAGATCTCAATCCTTGAAGATATGAATTCAGTATAAAATCAAGGCCACATGTTTCAAGCAACTCCTTGTTTTTTCGTCTTTGTGTTCTATCGGAACTGTCTTCGTAGGTTTTAGAAGGGCGTCCTCGCTTCCCCGTCGATGTCGAAGGTTCAGATTCACAAGTAGGATCTTCCAGATTTACTGTGAATGTGGCATTCAACCACATGCTATTCTGATTTAAAAATTTTTCTTTATTTCTGCCAGATTTAGTGTAGCGTTGACGAAAGTTCGTAATAAGATTTTTTTGTACACTCGCGACAATTTTAGCGATATTTGCCTCAGAAAAGTTGATAAAATTATTCCGTATATAACTTGTTAAAGCAACAACATAATTCCCGTCACTTTCAATCAAAACAAGACATAGGTCGCGTCTGGTACATTGGAATTCACTCATTGCGAGAGAGTAGGTGGTTAGATACACTTTTAATAACGACAATAACGAACGAAAAACAGTATGTAATTATTCAGTATGCAGATGCTCTATTTTATATTAAATAACTGATTTGAAACGTGTGCAAAGTATGGGAATAAAAACTATTTATCATTATGTGGTTACTCGGTTTCCTATGTGTTTTATTGATAATTTATTTTGTAGGCGAACTAAAAATGGTGAGAAATACTCGATACATTATCAAAACATAAACCGCAATTAATAATATATCACAAGTGTAACCTATATCAACTAATAAAACAAATAGATTCGCCCACGTATTTTTAAGAAATTATTACTATTTCATGTTATGATAGATAGCATTATGTTGTGCAATGAAGTTGCAACTTTTTTTTTCTTCCTGTATAAAAATATTAAATTTCCTATCAAATAACATCATTTACTGACCATCGGCAAATTTCGGCAACTGTCAAAACTCTAATTGAAAGTTTCAGATACGCAAAAATGATATGTCATGATATAAATATTTCTAGTAAATATATTTATAAATATATAGCATATTTGTGTATACCAAAAAAAAAGTATATATTATAAGCTTTCTAAAATGGTATAATACTTGTATAATTTTCATTGCTAGCTTACTAGAAATACATCCTGAAAAAAATACAAATTATGATGTTTTCGTGATAATTTTTCAATCATCGTATTTAGATGCTCTTTACTATAAAAAAGTACTAGTTACATACATAATTTATACATAATATAGTAGATCAACTTCTTAGCTATAGTTTGAGGTATAATACAACTACCTGCGCCGATTTTTACAAAATGTATTTATGGCCAAGCTCTCTTAGGCACCTCCACATAGTGCGACGCCGCAGTCATGAAGTTCTAGAATCATTGTGTGGAGTCGACATAACTCTGGAACAATATTCGCGAACCGTCTCGCTCATTCGTAGCACTGCGCATGCTTGCTATCTCTGTCGTCTAGTGGGTATTACTACTTTTATTATACCTACGCACTCTAGTCAATAACCACGGCTTATTAGGTTATAATTAACAAACGGCAGTGACAGCCCTCCATCGTTACAGTACTAAACAAAAACACAAACCAAATACACACGCAACGCTATCTGTTGGGTGTGTGGCGAACTAAGTGGGGCTTATGTTATGGATATCAATAAACAATGGCCCTTTTTGGTGAGGTAAGGCCAATCCTGCTCGGCTCTTCGGTTTCTCATGCTAGCGGGGTTTCCCATGGTAGTATGCTTTATGAAGTAAAATGCAGTCCAGTTATGACTATTTTAATTTGCTCCATACTAAATTTCACAGCTGAAGTTGAGAATTTTTTAAGAAAATATACATTTACTTTAATATGCAGCATGAATAATCACAAGTTTTGTCGAAAGACGGAATTTCACTTGCATTGCAAATGACCACAGTCGGGGCGCAAGTTTGGTGGTTTTACTTATCTTCATTTATATCGTCTTTCTTTTTTTTTTGAAGAGATAAATTAAAACAGAAAAACTTATAAGAAGCTGTGGAACTTAAGTTCTTGGTAGTTGTATTTAGGTCAATTGATTTATTAGACGAGTTCTTCCTTTTTTCTTATAAAATTAAAATTCATAATTTTAGAACGGATACCAATCATTTGGCATAATTTGAAATAGCTTGCTGGGTGGTAAAGAATAAAAAAAATACCTAACCTAATCTAACCTGCAAAGTATGTCAATTTATGCCTTTTAATTATTAGGGTTTTTTCTTTTCCAAATTATACAGAAAAGCAGTTGGGTTTTTTTTAAATTACCGGGTTTTTATTTTATTATTGAATAGAATATCGAGCCGTTCAGGCCGCAGAGCGTGCCAAATAATTATACATACATACATACTCTCGTAAAACATAACCCTCCATCTAGCGTAAAAACATAAATGATTTGTGAATTGAAAAAAGAAGAAAACAAATGGAGCACATCAGTTGTTGATTGCTTAAGAATATTGTCTGAAAGAAAACAAAGCTAAGCACAAACAGCTCGTGTAGCATTATAGGAGCAAATCTCTGTTCGTTAGCTAGGATATCAAGATCAGGAACTATCCTGATTTCAATAAAGATGAGATTAGAGTGAAACACTCCAAACTTGCTTGGTATCCCATAATTAATAAAGTAATATATCAAACAAAGACACACACTGCAAGACCTAATGATTTAATTACCTCTTCTTGTAAATAAAATGCTTGAATAAAAACTGCTATTGTTTAAAAAACCTGTCCAAAATTACAATGTTGTAAGGTATAGGTTTCTTGTGATAACCTTTACTTCAATCCTTCTAACTCGTTTGCTGTAAAGAGGTCGAAATGTCAGGATTAAATATAAAAATAATAATAAATGCATAGTAAATGTAATTAAAATATTTATTTTAATTAATAAATAACTTCAATATGACAAATATACAATAATATTTTTGCGTTAACAGCTGTGGAAGTCAAGGGCTGATTCAATTATTAGCACCCAATTCAAAGTAGATAGTTATACTATGATGCGAAATAAGAAAAACAAAATGATAACATAGTTAATAAAGAAACTATATTAGGAGTAAAGCGCGCGCGCTTGTGTGTGTGTGTTTGTGTTGTGAGTATGTGCGTAGGTGTGTGTGGGGATAAATATTCAACTGTTTTTTCATTTTGTTATAAAATATAGATATTATTAGTATGATTTTGAATTTTGGGATTTGATAAATGTAATATTTTCTCCTTTTTTTGATGGATCATAAAGAATGTTTATTTGTTAACGTAAGACTAATTGTTGTATAAATAATAAAGGGTCAGCAAGAACCTCGAATAAGTAGTATAAATTAGGCTGGTTGTGTAAATCACTTTGACCGGATTAACTTCTTATTTATTATTGTTTTCGTATTCGTGGAACGACTAAGGTAACGGTCGTCACAAATGTCGACACTGCAACATTCTAATCGGGCATCCTAACAAAAAAATGTATTCAATATAAAACAAAACAATTACGCTTCTGTTATGTTTATAATATTATTACTATCCTCACATTACTAAAACTACCACTAATTCGGAAAATCAAGGGTCCTTTCTGAGAAGATCTGGTCAAAAAAACTCGTACAAAGGGACTGCCTGACCTCCATCTTAGATTTGTTAGATAGTGTCTAAGTGTGTGGAGAGGCGTGTAAATAGCCTACACCAGGCGGGATCGTAACCGTGATAATTTGTACACGATAAAAATTAAAAACTGGTAAAAGGTCTCTAACAGCGTATGACCATCATACCTAAGAGCGCTACAAAAACAACCACTAATCTGGATAATCTGCAAGAGGCGCCTTCCTCAGTCGTATAGGAGCTGCAACAGAACCAAGGTGGAAGTCCAGCACGTACTCCAAGCCACAAATTAGCTTTTCACAACGCTCCAATTAAGTCCTTATCGTGCAGAGTTTATGTTCACCGTATAACGTCCGAGAGCTCATAAACAACAGCTAGCTAGCGCAAAGAAACACTATCACGAACACGGTTAAAGATGTAACACTTTCTCACATAAGATGAACCCAGAACACGGCCATCTCATCTGTGAAACAGTGGGAATACGAGACTGGAAAACGCGCACACAACTCGGCACGTTCCCGTCGATCGAGGTACTCAAAGAAGAGAATCGTGCGCGAGCGCCCTCTGGTATGCGCCGCTCAGCACCAGATACACAGATCAGCAAGCATTTACGAAATATATTAGATGGCTCAACCAGTGTGTGTGGTTGTAAAAATATAATTTTATTAATTATGGGATCCCAAGCAGGTGCAACGCTATTATCTTTATCTCTATTGAATTGAGATGCTTACTTATCTTAAATGAGTCGTTATTTCTTCTTCTTATTTTGAATGGGTTAGCTCTTGATCCCAATCAAGCCCGGAGGCCAAGACAGGATCCACGATGGAACGAGTTTACCCAGAAGATGGCTATTCACCCTGGCTTTAAAAATGGACGGGTTATAAATACTCCGAAATACAGATGCAGGGAAGGAGTTCCACTCCTTTGCTGTGCGCATTATAAAGGAGGTCGAGAAAGGCTTGGTAAAATAGGTAGGAATAGCAACCAAGAAAAGGTGGTAGCCCGCAGTGCATCTGGCGATATTAGCATATGCAGGTCCTGAGCACACGCTCCAAAATACCTTCTGTAGAAGACCGACAGATAGGCGACTTTGCGGGGGTGAGCTAAGGTGTTAAATTTGCCCTCGAATGAGCCTCTCAGCTCTGCGCCGAATCGTGTCCAGTGCAGCAAGTTGGTATTTTGCTGAGTCGTCCCAGAGGTGGCTGCAATATTACATGCAAGAGAGTTCGTGGTTGAAAGTTCTAGGAATTTTTGGAAGTAAAATAAAATTGTATTTATTTAGAAAAAAAGAAGAAATTTCTTAATTAAACACGGGCCCTATCGTAATCTTTGTCATTCTGTGAACACGATTATATATAAAAAACAATAATAAACGCTTAAAAAATCCAGGTGCAGTGAAGAGTAGGAACCAAATACGAAATACACATTTTTAATTAAAACATAAAATTTGTATACGTATCCTTACCGTTTCCTTGTACGGATCCGCTTCGAGTCTTTCACTTTTCTTCATATCCACATAAAGCTTGACGAACGCCTGTGTTACGCACAGATCTAATAGCCAAAAAAGGACCTCAGAATCAAGCCGTATACCGTTCAATGTAAAAAGAATTGCCCGGACCGCTATCTAATCCTATTACATTCACCAAATGAGATTCTCTTGTAAAACGCCTCAGGGAATAAAACAGATTCACGTTACGTTTGATTGAATTCCAAAAAGAAATCCCGGTTATTCATTTGAGTAACAATTTTCTTACGAGAGGCTCGTTTTTGTTGTGGAACCTTTTAGGCCTGCGCCTAATTCGATTTGGGGAAATATCATTTACATAAAAGACATTAAGGGCTTTGCATGTGTTATGTTTTTGGACCTTACCGTATAGAGCGGTAGAGCTAAGAGCATTAGACCATCTCTGGAAATCCCATTTTCTGTGGTGGGTGACTGTCAAAAATACAAAAAATAGCTACGAGCATTCGATTGGTGCAGGAATTGGCAATACTTTTAAAAATATTTATATCATGACCAGCATACGATTCATACATTATGTTTGGAGCTTTCTTTTGGTTATAAATAATACCTGTTAGTATAACAAAAATATATAGCTTACTTCCGCAAGATCCAAGCAAGGTGCACCATCCGCCCGCCCGCAAATAAATGCAGAAACCCCAGACACGGACTTAGATTTTGCGAAAGTAAACGCCTGATTCTATCAAATAAAGAATACCTGTGTAAGAAAACCACGCACTTCCATTGCCATAAAATAATTTCTAGTTTTAAAACTGAGTGATGTGATATTTCGTGTTTGTGTGCGTGTTTATGTGTGTACATATATTATCTTAGAACTTAAACATTTTTGCGTTACGTTGAAAAGGCGATTTGAAAAGTTGTTTGTTTTGTATTTTAGTTCATAATACATAGAAAGCAAAGACTTAAAAGACCCAGGTAGCATTAAGCTTTTGATATACACAATTTGTCATTTTTAAAAGTAAATTATTAAAAGTAAAAAGCATTTTGTCATTATCTTATAAAATAAAATTCTATTTACCCACAAATACAATAATATCCTCTAAGCTAGACAATATTCTACTAGTCCTTTCGGTGGCGCTATCTATGCACCGTGTGAAACAACGGTCAACGGACCAACTTAAACATGGCGGTAATAAATCGTGCATAAGAAGTTTCTATGAGACTCCAACGTACATTGGTCAAGCCAAGTTCTAAAACTACGTACCCGGAAAGATCTTCCACACTTCCAATAAAAATCATAGACACACAGGAAATAATACTTAAATTCAGGCTTATCACAGCGATTTCAACACCATTTCCTTATTACGAAATCGTAAAACTGAAACTAACTGTTCTCAAACGCATTCACCGCTGTCTGTTAGTTTATAGGCACCTCAAAGAATTACGGTCGGTGTGTATTCCATTATAACACCACACAAAAGACCCACAAATTTTTATGTCGGTTCTTGCTCAACAAAAGGTACAATTAACGTTTTATCGCTGCCGATCAGATCGTAAAAATACTGTTTTTATATAAAACGGACTCGCATTAAGCGACCGAAGATGTTTGTGGGATGTGGTGAGAGATATTTTTAGATAAGCGTAAGGGTTGGTATTAAATTTTTATATTTTAGCGAAAACAACGCTCGAAATATTTTACTATCAAGATAACCGAAATAGTATTTTGACTTCATATTGTCGACTTCAATTTTACAGAAACAGAGCTGTTTCAGCAATCTCTCTAAGATTTAAAATATGTCTGTCAAAAAGAAATAAGATTAAAAACTTTTTTAAAAACAAGCTTCTTCTTCTTCTTCTACTATACGGGCTCGACGTCTTGTACGCCTATTTTGCGTCTGGAGAGTGCTTGGCCTTCACTTTGGTGACGAGTTCTCTGACGCTGCCCAGTGAAGGAAACAAGCTTTTTTTATTAATTGTTAATAAAGTAAGTAATAAAAGTTTAGAAGCCCAAACTCGATTGGGTTGTGTCGTTTTATTACTGAGTTCCTATGGTCACCATCATATGGTCTTACATGGGGGGTAAGGGGGTGAGTGACACTAACAACTTGTCAACCCCTAATGTCAACCTCACCTGCACGACCGAGGTTCTTGTAAGAGAACCTTAGTACGACGGCTCCAACCGTCGTGGTACCTCCTGCTAGATAACTGACGAGGCAATGACGACCGAGTTGTGGCGGGATAACCACACACGTGCTCGGGAAACCGAACAGATGAGGCTTCAGCGGCCTTGGGATCCAAATAATCTCAAAAATACCTGGCGCAGAAGGCAAGGGGAAACCACTGCGACTAAATTCCCAAGATAGTCACATGAAAGCACAAGTAAAGGAGATACGATCGCCATGTGGACCGATTAGCGACCGGCGCCGCGCTGCGTCCGGGGCTCGCGGTGTGAAATTGACTACCGGCCATGACCGGGTAGGAAACCAGGCCCCCCATGGAAATTCTGGAAATTCCATCAAGCTACGACACCTCCAAAATATAGGAACATGGAATGTGCGCGGCTTAAACCAAGAAGGAAAACTAACCATTTTGGAACGAGAAGTAGTACGAGTTGGTGTAAACATCTGTGGACTGAGTGAAACCCATTGGAGAGGAAGTGGGCATTTTACAACAGACCACCACGTTATCTATTTTTCTGGCAGTGACAACAGCAGCAGCAATGGCGTGGCCTTTTTACTTCCTGTGTGTCAGAGGAATTGCGTGATGGGATACGAGCCAGTGAGCGACCGAATTATAAGCATCAAAATAAAAGCTTCACCAATAAATCTCAATATCGTTCAGGTTTATGCCCCCACCTCTACCGCAAGTGACAAGATAATGGAGGACTTTTATTCCGAGTTACAATCTACAATAGCGAAGGTACCCAATAAAGAGTTATTGGTTGTCTTGGGAGACTTAAACGCTAAAATTGGAGAAAATGCTCATCAGTTTGGTAAATGTGTGGGGAATTTTGGTCTCGGTAAGCGAAATGAGCGAGGAGAACGCTTGATGCAGTTTGCATCAGAAAACGACTTACTGATCGCAAATAGCCTCTTTCAGCATCATTCTCGAAGACTGTATACTTGGGTGTCGCCCGATGGAAGAACTCGTAATCAAATAGATTACATCATGGTTCGGTCGCGATGGAGAACAACTGTGAAAAATGCGCATACACTGCCTGGAGCTGATTGCGGGTCAGACCACCAACTATTGATCTCTAAATTAAAGCTTAAGTTGAAAGCAGCCAGAGACAATAAAAAGCCGAGAAAACATCAAGTAAAAGATGTTCGCAGATTCCGATCGCTAGTCGAGGAGAACTGGTCGCAATGGTCTGAAAGAGATCTGACAGTTGAAACACCTGATGCACTGTGGGACCGAGCAAAGGCACTCATCACCGAAGCTGTCTCAGAGAGTCCAAAATCAATAATATCCCACAAAAAACAGCACTGGATGACTGATAAGACCTTCGAACTCATTGAGAAACGACGCAAGATGAAAGCAGCGGGAGCTGATATCCTAGAACTCAATACAATATCGGCAGAGATTCAACTTAAATGCAGACAAGACCGCAATACATATTTTCACAATCTTTGTAAAGAAATCGAAGATCATGCAGATAGATATGAATCGAAAGATTTGCATCACAAGATCCGTCTTATCACGAGAACGCTGCCGACTAAAACATGGGCCATCGAAGATCAGTATGGACAGTTGATCACTGAATTGGAGGGTATTTCCGGTGTTTGGAGAAATTACTGCCAGTCTTTATATCAGGATCCTCAATCACAAAGTTTCGCATCTACGAAGCCCACGAGAGACATGCTTGAGCCCGATATTCTTGAGTCGGAGGTTAGTGCTGCTATTAAACATCTGAAGAACGGCAAAGCGACTGGAAAGGATGAGATCCCCATTGAGACCATCAAGGCAATGGGAGACCGAGGTGTCCATATTTTCCACGATATCTGCAACAAGATATGGGTATCGGGCAAGTGGCCCTCTGAATGGGCTCACACAGTATTTGTTCCTCTCCATAAGAAAGGTTCCACAAGGAAGTGTAACAATTTCCGCCTCATTGCACTGATAACACATGCAAGCAAAATTATGTTACACATCATAAATGAGCGATTGAAAGCATATTTGTCCAGAGAAATCGCGCCAGAACAAGCCGGATTTGTGAAAGGAAAAGGAACCCGTGAACAGATTCTCATTGTTCGCCAGATTATTGAGAAAGCTCGAGAGTTCAACAAACCGGTGTATATATGTTATGTTGACTTTTCAAAGGCGTTTGACTCGGTAAAATAGCCAACCTTGTGGAAGACTCTATTGGAGATGGGTACACCTCAACACCTCGTACACCTGCTTAGGGAGCTCTACGAGGGGGGAACAGCATCGGTAAAAACGGATGACCTTCTCTCGGATAGTTTTCACCCAAGTGCAGGCGTGCGACAGGGATGCATAATATCACCTTTGCTATTCAACATATATACCGAGCTTATAATGCGAATCACTCTTGAGGAATGGACGGATGGTATTGCGATCGGTGGCTACAGAATTGCCAATTTGCGATATGCAGATGACACCACTTTGTTCGCCAGCAGCGCTGCCTTTATGGAGGAATTACTTGGTAGGATGGAGCGGGTGAGCCTCTCATTTGGATTAAAGATAAACCGAGCTAAGACCAAGATCATGATTGTGGACCGCGTCAACGACAATTCGCCCGAGGTAACTCAAATTGCTAACTGCGACGTTGTTCAGAACTACATATATCTGGGAGCCTTAGTTTCTAACAGAGGCGGCTGCGTGGATGAGGTTAAGCGACGTATGGCCACAACAAGAACTGCAATGGAGAAGTTAAGGAAGGTATGGAGGAATCGCAACTTAACTAAAGCCACCAAGGTCAGGCTCGTACGAACACTCATATTCCCCATGTTTCTTTATGCATCGGAGACGTGGACAGTGCGCGATTTAGAAAGAGGAAAGATAGATGCCTTGGAGATGTGGTGCTGGAGGAGAATGCTGGGCATATCGTGGACGGATTTCCGTACCAACGTGTCCATTCTCAGGGAGCTCGGTATCAAGCAGCGTTTATCAGCCACAGTACAGACGCGCATTTTGCGATACTTTGGGCACATATCTAGGAGCAATAACGACTCCATAGAGCGACTGGTCGTGCAGGGAAAAATTGAGGGAAGCAGATCGCGTGGCAGGTCCCCTATGCGCTGGACAGATCAAATTAAAGCCGTAGTTGGAGGCCGCGTGTCTGACTGTGCCAGACAGTCAGCCAACAGGGAGAGATGGCGGGAGATCGTGCGGAGAGCTGTGTCCGCCTCTGCCTCCGACATGGATGCTTCAGTGTGACCACGACCGCTCTGGCAAGAGCGTAACGACCAAGAAGAATGGTCACCTTCCAATCCCAGCATCAGACCACGCGTCACGCGATATATATATTCGAGGGAAATTTGAGCACAATCGGAAACCGGAAAGTGGGTCAAATTTAACTTGCCAGATTCCATTATAGACAACGGGACAGATGAAAGTAAATAATATCTTGTAAAAACAACCACATCTCCAATATATGCTATAGAAATATGGCATTGTGAATGCAACAATTAAAGTATATACAGCAATCATCTATATGATTTTGTGTTGTATAAATATAAAAGAAGGAAACATAAAATATGTTATGCTCAAATTAAATACACAATCTAACAAATCTTCTTGCTTCTTGGGAACTCACCTTTTATAATTTTATTTTTATTTTGAATAGGTTCTTTCGTGATCCCAATCAAGCCCGGAGGCCATCCTTTGCCTTCGCCCTGGCTTTGAAACCGCAGACGCAGGGAGGGAGTTCCACTACTTTGCTGTGCGCATTATGAAAGATGCTGTGGAGCGCTTGGTGCGACAGGTAGGAATAGCAACCAAGTAAGGATGGCAGCCCGCATAGTGTCTGGATGTCCGATGGAAAAAGGGAGATGGCGGTATGAGTACATGCAGCTCCTGAGCACACTCTCCATATTACATCCTGTAGGAGACCGTCAGACAGGCAAATATTGAAGGTTAGTTATTCTCTAAATAAATTACATATGTTTGCACCGAGAGACGACGCCTGGGTTTCACGAAATAATTCATCAAGATACAGCTTTGTCGAACTAAAAGCAATTTTAACCCTAATTGAGATAAAATATTTTATTCATAAAACCAGTATTGTTATATCTTATTTCAATTACAATATTTCATCAAAGGTATAATGTTTTCTGTTATTAACGAAGCCACGTTATTAAAATTGTAAACAAAACATCTCGATTCAAATTGGAAATGAAATTTGATATACTAAATATTAATTGAATGAACCGCCTGAAGCAAGCGAAATATCAAAATAAACACGATAAACACAATGTCTTATAGAAATAGAGCCACGACACAGGTTACGGAGAGCTGTATAGTGAACATACCAATACAACACAAAACGCACGAGACTTATAGTTCAAAATTGCTTGAATAAAACCAAAAATTCGATGTTTATATACCGTCGATTGTACTACAGATAGAAAACGACTGATTAGCGCCGTTAGGACTGAAAATCTATTGTTGTCGTTGAGAAAAGGAAAGGGGGTTTTGAGGAAAAAGGGAATTGGTATGGGTGTATTCGGCTCACATACATAGATAATTTTAGTGAATAATTCATTTTTTCTTTGTTTATTTATCAAAAGGTATGTTAACGACCGTTTGGTGTAACGGTGCTACCGTTCGCAGCGACGGTCCTGTATTCGAATCCCGGAAGGAGCAGATGTTTGTGTGATGAATACAAGTATTTGTACCCGAGTCATGCGTATTTATATATAAACTCGGCGTCAAAAAAATCGCACCTTATAAAAATCTTATTCAAAAATTCCTAAACCTTATATAGAGGATAGTGTTAGGTATCATTAGAAAGGTAACAAAAAGGAGCATCAAACAACAATTAAGTGCAATCTTTTTTTTAATTAAAATTATACAAAAAGCATAAAAATTTGAAAAATAATAATTAATTTATTTATTAACTTAATAATATTAAGTCCTAATTAATAATCGATAATTTACAAAAAAAATGTACAAAAAGTGTCTTAAAATTAACTCAAAATCTAGTGTTACCCCCCCTTGCCCTGATGACGGCTTCCATACGGTCCCTCATAGACCTCACCAACTTCAGGAGCTCTTCTTGAGGGATAAGACCCCATTCTTCAATCACCGCGGTTTGGAGTTCCTCTAGAGTCGAAGGAGCCGGATCCCGAGATCGAACCTTACGTTTAAGATGGTCCCAGAGGTGCTCTATCGGATTCAGATCAGGACTTCTCGCTGGCCACTGCATCACAGGAATTTGGGACCTCCGCAGGAAGTCGTTCACGATGGCTGCAGTGTGTGCGCGAGCGTTGTCGTGCATTAATGTGAACCCCTCGCCAAAAGATTCGGCAAAAGGGACCACATGCACATCCAGGATCTCTGTGATATAGCGGCGCGCAGTCAGCGACCCTTGTCCGCGAGCACCTCCGGTCCGGGAGACGCAGACCAGGTCGGTTTTGCCGGCAGCCGACATACCGCCCCAGAACATGCAGGATCCGCCTCCATATTCCACCGTCTCCTGGATGCAGGCTTGAGCGAAACGTTCACCCTGCCTCCGGTATACTCTTCTTCGTCGGTCGTTGCAGAAAAGACACACTCGTGTCTCGTCTGAGAAGAGAACAGCTCCCCACTGCTCAATGGTCCAATCGACGTGGTCGCGAGCAAACTGCAAGCGGGCTCGTCGGTGCGCTGCAGTCAATTTTGGACCTGTAGCAGCTCTGCGGGCTGCTATGTTCTTCTCCTTCAGTCTTCTTCTAACCGTGGATACACTCACGGTGCGTCTGCGAACTGCCTGGAGCTCCTGTTGCAGCTGAACAGCGTTTGAGAAGCGATTTCTCAAAGAGTACGACACAACGAACCGGTCGTCTCTTTCCGAAGTGCAGCGACGTCTACCGGACCCATGTCGCCGGATATAGCCACCGGTCTCTAAAAAGCGCTGGTAGACTCTACGAACCGAAAAACGGCTCAGATTCAGTTGCCGGGCGACATCACACTGCCGCACCCCTGCTTGCAGTAGTGCAACCACTTGAGCGGCCTCATCAGCTGTAGTGTCCATTTTCCAGATGTTCTTTCTTCAGTAAAATCAGTGCGTGTGTCCCCTTCAACGGTTTAATAGCGAATGACCCACATTGAACCCGTGTTGACCTCTTTATACCCACAAAGTTAGCGCAACTCGCGACTCTCCCGAGCAGCAAAATTTCCTTAGAATTTTTGTGACCCTTTATTTGTTGCTTTAGGTTTTATTTGATAATGAAAAATAATGTTTTTTTATTAAGTTAATTAAGTAACCTTTTAAATAAAATTATAATTAATACGACTGCATGTGCATATCCAGAGTTAATGCCATTTGAACGTGATTTTCTTAGAGGTGCGATTTTTTTGACGCCGAGTGTATTTCTATTAACTATTATATTATCATTAATTATCACTAAGATAATTTCCCACCTGACTATGTACACAGTTTGTTGGCAGGATCAGCTCTTACTAATCACACATACCTACCTCACATAACATATATGTCGGGGGGAACGTCAGGATTTTGGTCCGAACTTTCCGATATCATATGGGCAGAGTTAGAAATCGTACACTGAGAAGATGTTGTAATTTTTGAACACAGTATTAAGAACCACGTAGCACGTAACAAACTTGTTATAATGAGGCACTTAGCGAAACGTAGGACAGTTCCGTGACGACGTCTACGCTGGCGTCTACAATGGCGTCTACAATGGCGTCTCGATCCAAAGTGAATCGGAGCTCGCATGTTGACAGTATCACGACTCTGTCGAAGCGCGGGAAATCGTAGTTTCTTATGTTCGCCGGCTAGAGGGCGCGCTTGCGTTTCGCTTAGTATCCGTACTCATGACCGGATACGACATATTGTATATGATGTTTGGTCTCTCACCCCCCCTAGCATTGACACCGTGAATAATTTTTACACCGATTTGAGCTCAATTCAACTTCAAGATAAGTCGAATTAGGTGTAAAGTATGCACTAGAAGGTATTTATGTTCGTTTTATCTTCGATCTGCGTAAGCTTTCCGTTACCAGCTCCACAAATTAAAATAAATAAAGAAATATATATGTATGTCCCGTTGAACTATGTGACTATATTCTTGCTTTCCTTACGATGTTTGCTTTGATTTTTTTGTAGCTTCATTGTCATTTTATAGTTAAAATTCTAATAAAAGATGGAGTTGCCAAAGCTATATTGTTATTTTCAGCCCTGTATGTGTTGCCGTTTGTCTGAGAAGTTAACAAGGTATATAACTAGGTTGATGCAGTCGCTAAGCATAAAGCTAAAAAAAAATTCAATAATGTTTAGTACATTTTAAAACTTCATAAGAATTAAAACTTTAAAAAGCGCGCGCTTTTTGTTTCAATGGAAAATCCCATAGAGCTAATGTTTTTTGGTCATAAATTTTTCGAGTTTCAAAATTCCGTCACGATTTAGTCCCAGATATGAAAATCGGCTAAGAACTCATAGAGTTATGTCGTCACATACATTCCGTCAATGTATCGAAGCTGATCCAACAAGTGATACTGGTATCTGCCATATTGCAGAATAGAGGTACAAACATGTTTACCCGTCGATGAGTCGAAACACCAGTCCTTATTTGCGATTATGAAATAAAGAGCGAAAGAAAGAAATATAAGGAAGGAATGTCCATAGCTTCAAATAACATCCAATCCTTCAATAATCCCCATTCAAAAGTTCGTTATGTACGTAAAAGTGACGTGCAAAAAAACTCTGTGTATATTGTTAGAGAACTGATACGTGTTTACAGATCACAAAGTTGAATCATGTCATATTGAACAAGATTCTTTCAGAAAGATACAAAGAAATCCTTAATATAACACAAAATACGTCATGTTTACACGGTGGATTGCTTCAAATTTCAGTGTATTTAAAAAGGTGAAGTTAAATATTAATGGATATTTTACAAGGCGTAGCTCGACATCAAAGGGCGCCGTCAATCGGTATGCAATTTTATTGAACCAATGATAACATCGCTACGTAGTTTACTTTCATTCTCAAATAAATATAAAAAAAAATCTAAATGCTCACTCAAATATGTAATTTTTTTTAAAGTTCTTTAACATCTTTGTGATTTGAAAGTCGATAAAACGAAAAAGCGACAATAAAAAGAGACAGACACATAAATTCATAAGATTTAACGTAGGAGAAAATGAGATAGGAAGCATTATACAGTGTTTCTCTGAAACGAAAAAGCGACGGTAAAAAGAGACAGACATATAAATTCATAAGATTGTTCGTAGGAGAAAATGAGATAGGAAGCATTATGTACGTGTTTTAATACGTGTTCGTGTGCGCATGCGTAGTACAAAGCTTGAGAGAAAGCATCACAACAATTTTGTATACGTGTAGGTACGTATTATTTTTGAAGGTTTCACTTCTATCACGTGTGAATTGCACACATGCTTTTTTTCTATACAAACAATTTTTATAGCTTGACTGGTTTTGATAGAGCCAGAAAACGGAAAAGATATAAATTCAAGATTTCTGTTAAATACTTTTATTTTTTTTTTCATCTTTTTAACGTCAGCACTGTCTTGAAATATTATAAAGTGTTAGTATCATAAAGTTTAATTTTAAAACAGATTGCCAGTATTTATTTAAATGTTTGTTTTTTGTATTTAATGCCAAAAGGCATTCTCTCTCTCTCATTCAACCGGTGAGTTGAATTCTCATAGCGTATTGTTTATTGTTTATTCAGGAAACAACAGGTCTTTACATAACACATAAATACTTAATTAAGAAAAAAGAGTTTGCACATTAGCCTAATAGTTTCCACCTCTAGTTGGTATAGATAAAGGTGTGTTGAGTGACAAAAGTGCGCATATACTATAAACTATTTAGTGAAAACTAATACATTAGATAAAATAAAATGAAAAGAACAAATACATACTTATAAAGACGTAATACAAAAAGCAATCAAATGACACTAATCAAAACCCCACAGAAGGCTTCGAAAACGACTAAGTTTTTCGTGAAATATGTCGATCTGATTAAATGTTTCATTGAACTCGTTTGCGGCTCTTATTATAAAACTATTTTTCCTATAATTAACCCTGCACAAAGGTGAAGCAAAAGTATATTTATTGCGTGCGTTAATTCTTGAGCACTTAATATTCAATTTACCTAACAAATAAGGAGAATCAACCAAATTATTAATAATTTTATACAGCATTACTTGATCTCTGTGAACTCGTCGGGCAGTCAAAGACTTCATCACACCTGCATCAAAATCCCTATACCTATACTTTAAACGTCTTTTGAATTTGTTTTGAATATTCTCTAATAAATTGATGTATTTTGAATATAACGGGTTCCAAACAGTCGAGGCATATTCCAATTGAGACCTTACATAAGAATTATATAGTATTATTAGTGTCTTAACATTTCTGAAATCTATACTCTGACGTAGAATAAATCCTAATAATTTATATGCCTTACCCGTAATTTTACTAAAATGCAAATCCAAATACAAACCACTATCCAAAATGACTCCCAGGTCCCTCACCTCATTTACCCTATCCAAGGCTTCGTCGTTAATCTTGTAGTTAAAAGAAATTGTTTGCTTTTTTCTTGTAAATGTAATAACATGGCATTTTTTAATGTTCAAATGTAACTTATTCTGATAACAATATTCAGATAGACGGTTTAAATCACTTTGAAAATTTTCACAGTCCTGAAGGGATTTCACTACCGAAAATAATTTAGTATCATCAGCGTATAATAATAATTTTGAATTTTGACAACATTTGGTGACATCATTAATAAATGTTAAACAATATAGGGCCTCGATAGGAGCCTTGGGGTACACCGGACGAAATTGGTATGAAGCTAGACGTAAAACCCTTGCAAGTAACAGCCTGCGATCGATTTCTTAGGTAGGAAGTAAGCCAACGCAGCAGGTCGCCATGTACACCGATTGCTTCCAGTTTAGAAATGAGTAATAAATGACAAATTTTATCAAAAGCTTTGGAATAATCGGTATACACGGCGTCTACCTGATGTCCTTCCTCCATAAATTCAAGAACAGAATCGAGAAATTCACAAAGGTTACTTTCAGTAGATCGTTTAGCCACAAAACCGTGTTGGTGGATTGATAATAATGGACTTATTACAGGATAAAGAGAGTCGTATATAATTTTCTCAAATATTTTAGGTAAAATAGATAATTTAGAAATACCACGATAATTACGTACGTTATGTTTGTCACCATTTTTGTGTATTGGGACAACAAATGATCGCTTCCATGTTAGCGGCATGACTCCGGAGGACATTGATAGCTTAAAAAGTAAGGAAACAGGGATTGATAGTTGCTTACTGCATCTCTTCAAAAATATAGGATGTATGCCATCTGGTCCTACACCCTTAGATATGTCAATTTTAGAGAGTTACTTTTCGACGGTTTCCCGCGCCATCGAGACTGTACTGATTACAACAGAACCACCATCAGTCAAATGCTGGTCACTCATGAGGAAATTCGAATCTTCATCTTCAAATACGGACTGAAAGAATGTATTAAACAAATTAGAAATACCTTGGCCGTCACGCGCTACCTGGCGGTCCAGATTCATTGTGTCAGGAATATAATTAACATTTTGTTTTGATTTAATAAATGACCAAAAGTGTTTGGAGCAATGGCTAATATTATTTTCCGATCGTTCAAGAAACAAATGATAACAAGTAACTTCTAATTTCTTTACAGATTTTCTTAATTCTGAAAATAACTCGTAATCAGAGCGTCTACTATATAATTTCCATTTTTTGTGTATTTTATCTTTTCTTTTTAGCAATTTAATTAAAGAGAAAGAAAACCAAACAGGATAAACATTGTTTCCTTTAAACACTTTAGTAGGTACAAAATGATCTATAATGTCATTAATTATAGTGTAGAATTTTTCCACCGCCCTTTCAATATCCATACCAGAAAAATGATGTTCCCAGTCTATACCATCGAGTTATTTCCCAATCTTGCCATAATCTGCTGCATGAAAGCGGCGTACAGTACGCGGCGCTTGTTTAAGATAAGCTGCGGTAATTACATCTACCGTTACTGACAAGGACGGGTGATGATTATCCTCTGGCAAAGACAAAGGCTCAGTACGCGTCACGTGACAAGGTACGCTAGAAATTACTAAATCTAAAAGTCTATTGTTATGATTAAATATGCTATTATACTGAGACCAACCCGTGAAACACAAAAGGGTATATATCTGAGATGTCAAAGTATCAACCGATGGATTCTCTAAAATAAAATCAATATTTGTATTTATAATTTTTATATATTTTATGCATTTTCAATGCGATCTTATAAGATAAATTATTATAATAGAAAAATACTAGAAAAAATCGACTCGGCTCACAAGTGAATCTCAGGCGGGAATCGAACCCGCAACCTTTGGAAATCCGGTCCAATGCTCTCCCAATTGAGCTACCGAGCCTTGCGAACACTCGTCGAAATTTTCTAGTACATTCCTGATTTTACGCTGTAGGCCAGCGTTGTTTCATCAATGAGAGGAACATCCTCTCGTATTCGAAAGAAACATTTTTACAAATGTTTGGTCAATCGATTAAGATGAAACAGCCATGTTAGATTTATAATTTTTTATATATTTTATGCATTTTCAATGCGATCTTATAAGATAAATTATTATAATAGAAAAATACTAGAAAAAATCGACTCGGGTCACAAGTGAATCTCAGGCGGGAATCGAACCCGCAACCTTTGGAAATCCGGTCCAATGCTCTCCCAATTGAGCTACCGAGCCTTGCGAACACTTGTCGAAATTTTCTAGTACATTCCTGATTTTACGCTGTAGGCCAGCGTTGTTTCATCAATGAGAGGAACATCCTCTCGTATTCGAAAGAAACATTTTTACAAATGTTTGGTCAATCGATTAAGATGAAACAGCCATGTTAGATTTGAATCGAATCGAATCGATTAAGATGAAACAGCCATGTTAGGTTGCGGGTTCGATTCCCGCCTGAGATTCACTTGTGACCCGAGTCGATTTTTTCTAGTATTTTTCTATTATAATAATTTATCTTATAAGATCGCATTGAAAATGCATAAAATATATAAAAATTATAAATCTAACATGGCTGTTTCATCTTAATCGATTGACCAAACATTTGTAAAAATGTTTCTTTCGAATACGAGAGGATGTTCCTCTCATTGATGAAACAACGCTGGCCTACAGCGTAAAATCAGGAATGTACTAGAAAATTTCGACGAGTGTTCGCAAGGCTCGGTAGCTCAATTGGGAGAGCATTGGACCGGATTTCCAAAGGTTGCGGGTTCGATTCCCGCCTGAGATTCACTTGTGACCCGAGTCGATTTTTTCTAGTATTTTTCTATTATAATAATTTATCTTATAAGATCGCATTGAAAATGCATAAAATATATAAAAATTATAAATCTAACATGGCTGTTTCATCTTAATCGATTGACCAAACATTTGTAAAAATGTTTCTTTCGAATACGAGAGGATGTTCCTCTCATTGATGAAACAACGCTGGCCTACAGCGTAAAATCAGGAATGTACTAGAAAATTTCGACGAGTGTTCGCAAGGCTCGGTAGCTCAATTGGGAGAGCATTGGACCGGATTTCCAAAGGTTGCGGGTTCGATTCCCGCCTGAGATTCACTTTTGACCCGAGTCGATTTTTTCTAGTATTTTTCTATTAGAATAATTTATCTTATAAGATCGCATTGAAAATGCATAAAATATATAAAAATTATAAATCTAACATGGCTGTTTCATCTTAATCGATTGACCAAACATTTGTAAAAATGTTTCTTTCGAATACGAGAGGATGTTCCTCTCATTGATGAAACAACGCTGGCCTACAGCGTAAAATCAGGAATGTACTAGAAAATTTCGACGAGTGTTCGCAAGGCTCGGTAGCTCAATTGGGAGAGCATTGGACCGGATTTCCAAAGGTTGCGGGTTCGATTCCCGCCTGAGATTCACTTGTGACCCGAGTCGATTTTTTCTAGTATTTTTCTATTATAATAATTTATCTTATAAGATCGCATTGAAAATGCATAAAATATATAAAAATTATAAATCTAACATGGCTGTTTCATCTTAAACGATTGACCAAACATTTGTAAAAATGTTTCTTTCGAATACGAGAGGATGTTCCTCTCATTGATGAAACAACGCTGGCCTACAGCGTAAAATCAGGAATGTACTAGAAAATTTCGACGAGTGTTCGCAAGGCTCGGTAGCTCAATTGGGAGAGCATTGGACCGGATTTCCAAAGGTTGCGGGTTCGATTCCCGCCTGAGATTCACTTGTGACCCGAGTCGATTTTTTCTAGTATTTTTCTATTATAATAATTTATCTTATAAGATCGCATTGAAAATGCATAAAATATATAAAAATTATAAATCTAACATGGCTGTTTCATCTTAAACGATTGACCAAACATTTGTAAAAATGTTTCTTTCGAATACGAGAGGATGTTCCTCTCATTGATGAAACAACGCTGGCCTACAGCGTAAAATCAGGAATGTACTAGAAAATTTCGACGAGTGTTCGCAAGGCTCGGTAGCTCAATTGGGAGAGCATTGGACCGGATTTCCAAAGGTTGCGGGTTCGATTCCCGCCTGAGATTCACTTGTGACCCGAGTCGATTTTTTCTAGTATTTTTTTATTATAATAATTTATCAATATTTGTATCCTGAACACGCTTCCAAATTGCATTCCTAACTTTAAAATCGCCGATAATAAGAAAGTCATCGTTTGGCCTGTTGATACTCAGGTCAGAAACGGATTCAAAAAATAAATTCTGTGAAGACAATTGATCACTAGTCTCGGGGAAGTAACAAGAATATAAGTGAAGACGTTTAGAATCCGGACCACGTGTCAAGAAAATATCCACATGAGTAACGTCCGCATCAGGAAACTCGGGAAGAGCCCCAGAGCATTGCGAATCCACCATAATATCACGTCTGACAGCGATCAATGTACCACCACCCTTAGTCATACCCCGTCGTTCATAATCACGGTCGGTACGATAAACACTATAACGGGACTCAAAAAGTTCCGCATCAAATATACCTGGCAATAGCCAAGTTTCGCTAAGAAAAATAACATCATAAGTACAATTTAAAACGTTCCTATAAAATAATTTAGTTTTCGTACGTAGTCCCCGAAAGTTCTGATAAAAACAATGTTAGTTATTAAACACGGTAAAAAGAAATATATATTTTAGATCATAATTGTAAACACCGCAAAGTTCAATTAAGACTCGTTTTATAGTTATGTAAATTATACATTGTGTCAAATAAACAACTCCCACAAAAACATTCACAACATAACGAATTATATACTAAATTATTAAATTATAAAAACTATAGTATTTCGAGTAATCATAATAAACTACTGGCAGGTAATAATATAAAAATGTAATTTTTAAATGCCCACTTACAATGCATACCGCTAAGCATACTTCAAAATTTACAAGATAACAACATTCGAACGAATCTACCAAATAACTCATACGCATAAACAAATTATTCACTAATACCGCACAAAAGTCAACAAACAAGTAATTCATCAAAATACCCAAAAGGAAGGTTAGAGTATGTTCATTAACTTTGCTACAATGTGAATAAGACACACCAACAACTGCGTAATTAATAGAGCACAATTTCATAAGTGTCGGGTCTCGGCGCGTAATGGAAATAAGATTAAACTGTATAGTCTCAATCTGTTTACAACAATGGTAGGCGCGCTTGAGCACTCGAGTAAACAACAAAGCAGGTGCTTCTGGTTCGCATGCGCGCTTTGATCAACTATAAACTTACATCGACATATTTCACCAAAAAGAGTCACAATATTATATGTTATACGAAGTCTTAAAATTACTCTTATACAATTTGTTTAAAGACTCATAAGAAGTAATGTGTAAGACGGGGGAGTGCTCGTTTTTGCGAACCATAACGGTACAATTGCGCACCCAGCAAAATGCATAATTTTTTTCTTTAGCTCTCATTTTTGCTTTCTGAAACAAGTGCTTATTTCGCGCTGACAAGTGATCGTTAAAATAAACACGATTGTCATTACCTACCTGCAAAGCCAACGTCACTCGCTTTGATTTTCAACTTTCTAAACGACGCAATAAAATCATCTTTTTTATACCTTGAGTGCATTTTCAATATGATTGGCTTCGATTTCTTGCGCTGGACGTCATTTTTAACTGCTATACGAGTAACGAAGTCAATATCGGTATCGGTGTTAATCGAGAAACCACTGCGGTCCGCCAAACCTTCAATTATTTTTACCAGGTTTTCCCCGTTTTTCTGTGGAATCCCGTTGATCTGGATGTTAGACCGACGCACCCATTGCTCGTTCCTATGGCTGGCATCCAAGAGGTCCATCATTTGGGCCTTCAATTCATCCACTTCAGTCCTACATGATTCCGCGATCGATAACCTCGACTCAATTACTTTAACGCGGATTGATAGTTGATGCAGTCTGGTATTCATCGTGGTTTTCAACTCTGCAATGTCAGATTTAACTGAATGTAGGTCCTGTTGTATAGTCTGAATTGATTCCAATTGAGACTGCATACTAGAAATCTTAGAGGATATTTCATTCAGCATTGCCAGGAAATTTGGACCAGATCCTTCGGCCTGACACGCAGCATTAACAGGAGTCGATGAAAAAGAAGAAGCCGCCACTTCCACTGCCGGAGGGCTCAACTTCACTTGCCTCGTTATCCTGTCTCGAAATCTCAAGTCCAGCCAGCGAACTATCTCTGCAACGATTACACATCCAAGATGATCTGTTAGCACCCAGTCTTGAATAACCGCGTTCAGATATTCCTCCGCAGCCAAAATGGTATTTATTTTTGCAAATTGAACAGTCAGGACCGTCTCCCACAGTTTCGGCACAATTTGCGCACTTCGACGTAAACATTGTAAAAAAGTATTATAGTTTCGTGCCCCTGATTAGATTATTAATCACCAGAATAACGTGTCCACTCAACAACGACTCGCACGCTACTGGTATTGGTAAATAATGTAAGGGAAAATAGAAAATGGTAACCATATATTTCATCAAGTTATCTGTAAATATTTAAACATAATAAAACTATGATAGCGACACATACACTAAACAAAATATACTATTAAAGTGAGGTAAAGTGAACATGGTCGGGTAATCCAAAAGGAGATCGCGAAATCAAGTTTGTTGGGTGATTCTTGAATAAGGCGGGAATGCATTCCACAGTCGTATAGCCTGAAGTGTAAAAGAGTTTGAAGTATGGTGAGAATGACAAGAGTTTCTCTATTGTCTGAACGAAGATTACGGTTATGAGATGCTCTAAGATATTGGAATTTAAATTTCAAGTACTGCGGAGTAAGTTGAACTTTAAGTTTAGAATAAAGAATGGAGAGAATTTGCAGATCTTGACTCTTACGAATAGTAAGACATTTTAATTTCTTTCGATATGGAGAGATGGTCATATTTTCGGAGACAGAAAATGAAGCGTATATAATGATTGAGAACTCGATGCAACTTACCAGCTTACGCCTGAAAATATAGCAGTTCAAAAACATTCTAAAACAAGGAGGATCCGAAGATACTTTTGATCACCCAGAATAGTTGGTTATAGGTAACAAAAAAGTTGTTAATATCACTTTGAAATTAAAAATACGTATCATGATTGATTATTTTTATTGTAGTGATATAATTGTACAATAATTATTCGTAAAAAGATTTATGTTCCACATCTTATTAAAGTGAAAAACTTGGCGTATTAAATCATTATTTTAGCAGAAAGCAATACTGCTGGACTATTCTTTTCAATCCTTGGGCTAAAGCAGCTTTGATGACTTAAGTTAAGTTTAGATGTAAGTAATGAACGTGTTATACGTTTATGATTACGATGGGCCTGGCATATTGAATAAATACAAAAGCACCTTAAAATAATAAAGAGAGTAAAATAAATACTGCGCGGTGAAAGCCTCCCCATAAGAATAAGAAGGTTTTGCGGTAATCTCTACGCTTCGCAGGCGCATTGGAGTAAAATACCATGATTCGGAAAATGTTACTGCGATTTTTATGATCAGAGAAAAATGTTTGATGATTACCTCAAAGATTATTAGTTGCCTCTAACAACACTCTTGAGTGTGAAGTTTTGGAGCTATTTTGCTCTGCCGGACACTACAATGACTGGTAACACACTTAAATCACGAAATTATGTAACATAATTAACGGTAAAAACAGTTCTTCCCAAATTCCTTGAGGTTTCACAATACTGGGTCTCCATGTTGGATTCCTTTGTTTCGGAATACACTTTTTGGCAGAATATTGATAGGAATAAATTTCATTCATTTATTGAAAACATAATTTCAAATAACTAGTTTGCCAGTAATGGATGAAAAACATCTAATTTTAAACAAGATTTTATTTACTTCACCTGTAACATACAGGTGCTTGTTTGCATGTTTGTGTGTAACGGAATCTTCTACCGCGTTTTATACCCACTTCAAAATATCAGATTAACTTGAAATTTTAGACATTTATTAGACACCGACAACAATACAAATATTTAAAAAAATAATTGGAGTTAATTAAAAAAAAACAAAATACGAAGAACTGAAAAATTATATTAACTGACATGAATTTAAATAAAAACACGCTTCTTTAGTGGATCGAACTAAAAAAGAAAAATAATTGAGTTATTAACTAGAAAAGCAATGCGATTTTAAGAAAAGCGTGGAGTGCATTGTACAACATTCTTCTTACACTAACTCCCCATTTCGAATTAAAAATAGTGATTTATTTTGGTAATAAATAAATAAATAAAATACAAAACTCGAACTTACATCCCACACTTTTCTTACAATAGCAGTAATTTTGTCGTTAATTACTCATATTTTTATTATGAAAACTATCTTATCTTTCAGTTCGGTTAACCATAAAAGCGTGTTTTTAGTAGTTTCTTTTTAACTATAATTTATTCTAACCTGCAATGGATATCAATTTATGCCAAGTCTGATCCTTTACAATAAATGTATTGTTATTTTTTTTCATTATCATCCTATATTGCTTTACCTTTATCATTTATTATGTTTATTTTAACGAGCTCTAAATAGAAATACAGACATACAATCTCGCGTTTTCCGCAGGTGTAGGCAGAGATCACCACTTATCACAATCCTGACATACATCTCTCGCTTCTCCAACTTTCATCAGCTTTTTCATACAAGCCCGTCGTTTAAGTATAATTTTGCCCTGGCCTGAAATTTCGCCTCGGTTTGCCGTTACCGACTTGCCCATGCATATTTTCCTCATATATTTGTCCTTATTATCTTCTTTCGTCCATCCTCTCTACATGTTCAAACCATTCATCATCCCTTTTTCTATCTTTGTCACTGTATCTTTTTCCACACCACACCATGGTGTGAAATACAATAAAAGTTTAGTTCCTCCATCAATTTTAAAATAAGAAGCATATAATTCGACGAACTTGAATTTATACAAGCTACGTCGGTTAAGGGTACTTTTGAATTGAAATGGCGTCCAATATACGCCAAATAAAGTACGTAGTTAACAATAAAAGCTGCAGCGGCAATTACAGCTTCATAGGAGTGGTATTGAAGTTGTAGAACTTATCATTACACCATTAATGGCCTTTCAGATATCAGAGATAGCTGGAACAAGAAATATTGACTGGCGGGAAGCCAACCGCTTCGATTGAGCCGTGCGACTGTTAGATGGATAAAAAGGTACGAAATAACAAATTTTTGTTACAAATGTGCCATTTATAAATGTGGTAACTACCTTTTTTATCCTCAGTCAGACGGTAGTGTTAAACCCTCTTCAAGCATCGTAAATATGGTTCAGATTTAAATCGCTGAGTAGGGTTAATAGCTATCCCAAAGCAAAATTTAGAGTAGATCCACCACAACCCTTTATACTTACGAGTGTCGTTAGGTGACTATTTTACATCGAGTACAAAATGGGAATGATGAGCTCGATGGCGCAGGTGGTTAGCGCGTTCGGCCTGCGATCGTGGAAGTTAAGCAACTTTCGAAATGGTCAAGCATTGGATAGGTAATCAAAAACTTATAATGAAGATGGGAATGAGGAGCTCAATGGCGCAGGTGGTTAGCGAGTTTGACCTGCGATCGTGAAAGTTAAGCAACTTTCGCAATAGTCTGTCATTGGTTGGGTGACCAGAAACTTATTATCTTGAGCTTCTATGTGCTTTGGAAGACACGTTAAGCATTTGGTCCCGGCTGCATCTGCACTCCTTAGCAACCACCAATACGCACTGGGTACGCGTGGTGGGTCATGGCCCAATCTCTCTACTCCATCCATAGAGTAGGCCTGTGCCCAGCAGTGAGGACAGAAATAGGCTGATATAACGCTATTTCCCATATAACAATATGGGAAATAGCGTTTTCTCAAGTATGGTCTTTTATTGAGGTCTCTAAGCTACCTGCCAAGAGAGGAGATTATAACAAACTCCGGTAAAAAAATATACTTGCTGTTTCAAGCTTCAGATTACACAAAACGAGAGGCTCATTTTTAGGAAGATGTATTTCTTTTTATAGTAAGGTGCTGCATCTTGAAACTTTAGAGAAATTTCTAATAATTGTTAAAAAAACCCTTATGTGCAATGGCTATTACATAAATGATGATTATTTGTAGGACAAAAAGGCGTGAAGTTATTAGCCCTTACTTTAATAACTACTTATTAATGCTTTGAAAGTTATTATTTACTATAGCGCTAGAAAAGTGTCCTTAATTTAAGAAAACTGTAACACATAAAAGGCAGAAAACAGCAGTCTTTGCCGAGTTTCTTGCGGCTTCTTCTCAGTACAAGATCTCCTATCATAGGACTTACGAAACTATGGCATAGTTGTTGACTTTCAATTCATGCATTGTTTTTTTTTAATGGGTTCGCTTTTGATCCCAATCAAGTCCGGGGTCAAGACAGGATCTACGATGGAACGAGCTAACCCAGAAGGTGCCTATTCAACCTGGCTTTGACAGCGGACGGGTTCAAAGTACCCGGAAATAGAGACGCAGAAAGGGAGTTTCACTCCTTTGCTTTGCGCATTATGAAGGATATGGAGTGGGAATAGCAACCAAGAAAGGGTGGTAGCCCGCAGTGCAAATTGTAAACGTTCTTATTGAATAAAGCATTTTGTCTTTATCTTATTTAAAGTATGCATAAGTGAAGAATTTTGAGACATTTATATTGAATATTTGTAAAGAAATAGATTAAGATACTCCAAGAGTTTTAGTACAAATAGTTTTGGTGTTTGATCGTTTCAATAGACATTTTAAAAATAATCATAGACTATGTCAATTAAAGTTACACCTTTTTTTGAGATATATTATCGCATACGAAAATAATAACAGACGAAAGCCTCCGTAAATTTTGGTTATGTGCTGTTACTTTTATTTACCTGTAACGCTATATGTTTTTAAAATTAATGCTATACTATAAGTCGATTTTTAAGAGAGTAAAAAGTCACAAAAACTCTCGCTAAAAGTACAATTTGAGGAGTTTTAATTTCCAACATTTCGTCATTGTCGAAAATGATAAACCAAAAATTGGGAATGTCGCAACATAACGAGGTATCCCCCTATCCTATAATGAGGGACCGATAACATAACATCCTCATTCATCCATACTTAATCCCTCGGGATAACTGTTTCCCAAGATTTCTTCGGGAACGGTAGTTACCAATCTAATATTAGAAATTAAGGGATCTTTTATGGTCCATTTATATTATAATATTACGAGTTGGAAATAATACCCTAAATTACTTTGAAATTCAGTGTTTAATAGCTCCGAGGGTAATTTTATTGCATAGCTTTATTTCACGATTCGTTCAAAATTATTACTGTTTAATTTCTTTTTAAAATATTATGTTGTAGTTCTTGGAGTTTACTCTATAAGAATTGATTTTCATATGAGGCCCCCGGAATGAAAAACATATGAAGAGTAAAATTTTGTGATCGAATGACAGTGTTACGTTTTTTGTGCGCAACCTATCGTGAGCACCTTTCACTTTTATTTTAAAGTTTTGTTTTATTATTTTTTGTACCTGTACAAAGACATTCGTTCTTAAGGAGTAAACTTTTCGGTCGTCAGAGTTGACACACACACTTTTATAAAGAGCTTATTTGTTTGTATGCTATCAACCAATTCGGAAACAACGTTTTTTGTCGTTTAATTATTTTGAAATACTGAAACTGATAAAAGAAATGGGAAATCATATATTCTGAACTTCAAAAAAGATAACAATCAATCATAATATTATTTGTAAATATAGGGGGTTTACATAGTATTTGATCTGATAAAAAGCCAAGTACGTACCAGACTCGTGCACCAAAGGTTCCGTACGAATTTTTAGGAATGTAATGTTTTTTGTAACTTTGCTACACGACCTTGTTTTTTTTTTATATTTGCTAAATATTATGATTCTTGGTCACCAGGAAGTATGTGGACTGTAACAAGTATCGAAAAATCGATAAAGAAGAAACTGTTTTGTAATTGTTCTATTTTGACAAGTTCTAATGTCTCATGTGTCAGATGTGTTTTGGACCCACAACCTCTGGATGTTCGGTTTGTGCTTTTGTTATTGAGTTTCCGAGACCATGACAGACCCATGTCAAACTCCTGCGTCGAGCTGAATTTTTCTAGTTAAAATTCTTGTTTAACGATATCTAGCAGTAGCAGCAGTATAGTTTGCCCCCAGTCTTGATTGGGATCAAGGGCAAACCCATACAAAAAAAACTGTGATCTCTCTACCTCTGCGGGAGAAGGGTGTGATTGTATTTATTTATATATAACGTGATTTTGAAAATAATTGTTTGTTAATAAAGAAAACGAATTTTCATACACTTCTTTTTGATGTCAATCCTTGAAGTATTTTAGCTACTTTGGTTCAGAACAATTTGTTTACTTTAAATGTTTAATCGGAACAAAAGAACCGATAACTGAAGTAGATATCATCAACTTCATTATTCCGTATAAAGGGTTTTTCTTATCACAATGTTCATTATAAGTGAGCCAATTTTAACCACATTTCGTCCTCCATTCTCATTAAGACTTAATTTTCCTGTGGTATCTTCATTATTGTTCGCATTAATCATTTCCAACGATGTGAACAATGGTTTTCAAGTAATTTTATTATATGATAACCTCCTTTTATTTATGAAAAGTAGGGGCTTGCCATCGAAGTAGAATAATCATTTAAACCTTTTCATGCCATTTCTTTAAAATATCTTATTCAATTACTTAGCCATTTCTTAGTCCGTTACCGCGCGCTCCACCCCTCTCAACAGTCCCAATGCTGCGCGAATTGTGAAAAAAAAAAATGTCAGACTCATAAAAGATAAAAAACAATAAACCATAAAGCTGATTAAATAAAGATTTAATTAGCTTTATGGTTTATTGTTCCTAGCTTCATTATTTAGCGAGAAAATGGCATTTTTATCTAAGAGTCTGACATTTTTTTTTTCACAATTTATTTTTCATAATTCACAATTCACAATCCACCACATAATATTTGGGTATTTGTAATTCAAAAATTAATCATCTTTATATATATAATTCTTCTGTGAGTGTGTATGTCACTGAACTCCTCCTTAACGGCTGGACCGATTTGAATGAATTTTTTTGTGTGTGTTCAAGGGGATCTGAGAATGGTTTAGATTCACAAATCAGTCCGGCAGATGACGCTGCAGTTGGCACAGCAACGCGTGGCCGGGTCAACTAGTAATTTAATAAAACAATAGGCCACGCGGAAATATCTAAATGGTAGCAATTGCTACCAGGGCTGATGACGGGTGTTGGCTATCAGTAGCAATTGCTACCGTGGACTGACAAGTGGCTTATCAGACAGTAACATCTACTCCATATTATAACAACTATTAATAATAATAAGTTTGACAATTTATCATTATTAAATTCTTTGATTATTAATTTTAGTTATCGGTTTTTATTGACATTAACATGGCCTGCATTTGGTAAAATAGACGTTCAAAATCGATATGACCACCAATGTGTATTTACTCTGTTTTGTATGAATTAATTTTATTGCATTAAAGGAATATGAACATTGCTGTTTTCTCTCCAAGTACCAGTAATTAATTAAATAAGAAGACATTACTTTTATGAAATAATCATTGATTATTATGAATAAGTAAAGAAAAACTAAAATCACTGCGCTCTATTATCTAGTATTAATTATTCCCGAGCTTGTATAGGGCTGGGTATATGTGAACAAAATCAATTACTTTTATTTTATTACGTTAGTTTGCGTCATGGATGTATGGCGCGCAAAACAAAACAATTCACCACAATACAGCGACAGGAAAGGTAATGCGTATACGCGGTGGGATCTCAGACAGGGCAATATTTCTTTCTCGTGCCATCCCGCACTGGCCGTGTTTGTTGGTACGTATATTATGTTGCTGTATTTTTGCATGCAACGATTTCGAGAAATCGTCCCGTTCCATCCGGCACGAGAAAAAACCCGTCACATCTACTGAGACCTTAACTCTGGGCTTGAGGCTAACACGTCGGCTGATTTAATTTCCAACTGCCGCTCTAGGATGTTTTTATTTCTATGTTCATATCTTTTCCCGTATAATTTATTAGAACTCTAATTGAATTTTATAAAATGAAAGGTGTACTCGCACACTATTAATTGTCATAATAATTATAATCAAAAACATATATATGTCAATGGTCAAATGGGAGACAGCGCCACCTGTCGGCGTTTGACGGAGTCTATGACGTGACGAATGAAGCTCAGTATTGTTTCAGAGGCTGAAACGTCAACACGCGTCTTATATTTCTGCGTTACCGATTTGTTATAAGAATTGCACTTTACTCCAATATATTGAGATTCAATCAACGTTTACTCATGTACGCCCACTTGATAGTTAATAACTATGGCCTAGTATAACAATCTAGAACTCTTCATTAATAAAAAATATAAATTTCTTTTTATCCTAAAATTTTAATGATCTATTAGAATACTAAATAAATATTATTATTTAATTGTTTTGTACTTGTGTATGTCACTAAGAACAATACTTATATCAAACTATAATTACAAAATCAAATATTATGACTAACAAATTATAAAAACGCAAATTAGGAATAAAAACAATCAACGATTTGTGAACTGTGTTTGAAACAAACAATGTTTTAACAGGGAAATTTGAAATACAAAATTTTGTTCATGTTTTGATTATACAATGAACTTAACTCCCAAAATATCAAAACCAATTTAAAATAAGTTCAAGACTTAAATATGATATAAAGTTTTTACCATAAAAAGTTTATGAAAGATCAATGAAATAAAATACTTTCACTTTAAAACGTCTTCTTTTCCATATTTTTGTTTTATCTTGACACTTTCAGGAGCCACGTCCACTTGATTGCTTATTCTTTGAGAATAGAACAGCCTCGTCTCGTCTCAGCCATATGACGTTCACTGCTGGACAAAGGCCTTGGCTGCTATTCCTATCTTTCGCACCAAGCATTTCTCAAGACCTTTTACAATGCCCACAGCAAAGAAGTAGAACTACCTTCCAGCGTCTGTATTTCCGAGTACTCATAACCCGTCCCGTCCCGTTTTAAAGGCCAGGGTGAACAGGCATCTTCTGGTTTAGCTCGCTCTATCGTAGATTCTGTCTTGGCCCCAGAACTTGATAGTGATCAAAAGCAACTCATACTAAATAAAAAAAGAACTGGAATAGAACTCGAGCAAAGGAGTTGTATCGAAATTCTTTGCATCTTAAGACTACGTTCCATTGTACGCAACTACAGAAATTTGTAATCGATTAAAGTTCCGAAATAAACTTAAGGGTCGTCAGGGTTCGGTTAATCCCTAAAGGAGCGAGCTGATACATCATCACGGGAGGTAGTAAATAATTCCGCCCTTGAAACTTTGGTCTTGCTGGGCTTTAGAAATCACTAATCCGAAGGATACGCCCGTGGGGACACTGTTAACATATTGATTAGGTACTTCGGTTGCTTCGAGGGACCCCTGATTATTTTAAAGTGCCGAACCGTCGGTTTGTCGATACTACAACCTTTTAAGTATAGCTCATTTCACATCACATCGCCATCCAGCAAAGGCCATCAGCTATGGAGATATAATTATGCTGATGGTAATAAATAATAATAATTAGCCTAGCCCAAAGTAATCACTGTAAGACTTGTATTATGGATACTAGGTTAACAGAAATACATACATGCAAATGCTCGTAATCATCACAGAAACATTTTCCTCTTCCGGGACTCGAACACAGGATTGTTGATATTGTCAATTAAATACAATCATACTAGATCTTCTTACAGATGACATCTTAAAAAAAATAAGTTTCATATATTTCTTTATAATTTGAATAATAAGTACATGCTTGTACTTATGTACACGCGGCAGAAGTTACTTTAATAATTTTATATAAAAAAAATAAATAAGATATCTTGATGTTAGCCTATTCACTTTATCAGCTAACTTCATGTGCGTGTACAACTTCCGTTACATGAAGAATTTCACCCTCAATGCGCCAAAAGAATTATAACTTCAAAAACACGCAACATAATCATTTGTTTAATGTACCTTCGTCAAGAAACAATGTGTCACAATATAGTCCAGTGCAAAGAATGTATGATATTTGTCATGATTTTGACCTTTTTAATTTGTCCTTGTCATCTTCTTAATGGCAAAACTGTACATTTTGTTTCTATTTATTTTTATATATTACTAGCGACCCGCCCCGGCTTCGCACGGATGCCATGCTCTACTATATTATGCATGTATTATACATATAAACCATCCTCTTGAATTACACTATCTATTTAAAAAAACCGCATCAAAATCCGTTACGTAGTTTTAGAGATTTAAGCATACATAGGGATATAGGGACAGAGAAAGCGACTTTGTTTTATACTATGTAGTGATTCGGTCAGTAATTTCAGCGTTTTTAATCTAAAATACTCATATTTTCACTAAATAGTTTTTTTATTAATATACCTACTGTAATACTCTGGTAAGTTACTAAAAGCTATAAGAACTGCGCTGTCCCCTTTTTTTCATCGGCCAACCAGACTTACAAACAGTCGCCGCCATTATGTGGTTGATACACCAAAGAGTTCCACTATGTGTATTTGGTTCCAATTTTGTGATACGTACCGCTAAAGAGTGAAACTCTTTGCCTGAGTCTGTGTTTCCTGACAAATACAATTTAAGGGTCTTCCAGTTACGATAGGTATCTTCTAGGCAAGCGCGTCACATCCTAGATTGCATGGTCGCTTACCAATAGGCGAGATAGCGGTCAACTGCCTATTTACTATATAAAAAAGATAATGGTACAAATATACCATTGTATTAAATTTATATTATTCTATGTATTCCATCTTTTGTCTGTAAATATGCCATAAATATATAAACTGTGCTTTTAAAATGTTATTACTAAATTGAGTCGGGTTGAAGGAGTTTTGTATATAAAATACGGGGTGTGGCGAGATCTGGCCGCGATAGTGAGTGACTTCGAGACGTGTCAACGAGGGTTGACATCAGAATACACTCTCTAGGTAAAACACTTGAGCTCCGGTTTATAAATTAGATGGAATATTTGATGTACCCTCGCTCTATATTCTGAACATACTTAGTTAGGTTTGTAACTACGTAAAACAGTTGTTTTCGTAACGTATTTAGATAGATATTTATCATTAATTATTATGATTTTTATTATTATATTTATTTATTTAGACTAACTGACTTACTTAAAACAGATACTAGTTGATTTTGTTGTAATCAACGATGTAATGAGACCATAACACTACTATTATTGTTATAACAGAATAATTTTGTTTTTTTTTGTGTATTGTGTATGGTGACGACGTATAATATTGTAAGTGTCGTTATTTGTGTTGAAGCTAACGAGTTTATTGCGCCCATTCTTAGGCGGTTAACACACTGCACCGCGCCCCGTCGCGTAGCGCGTGGCCGCAGATTTTATTGTTGTATGCAAGTATCTCAATTAATATAGAAAACACGCCTATGACAACACACTGCCGACGCGGGAACGCGCGGGAACGCGCTCCCGCGCAGATTCTGCGCGGGAGCGCGGGGCGTGAAGAAGTAGGGTCAACTTGTATTGAAAATCTGCGCGGGGAAGCAGATTAACCGCTAAGTTAGGCAGATCTGCGCCTCCGCGCGGGGGCGCGTTTTTCTGTCGCTACGCGCACCGCGGCGGGACGCATCTCTAGTGTGTGAACCGCCTTATTGTCAGTTAAAAGACGTTCTGAATGGGTGGTAGGTAAAAATATTGAACAAATTTAAATATCTTATTTTAAGTGCATTTAAATGAAGTTGTTTTTCATTTCCATTTTCATGAGCAACAGTTATTACATCCATACAAACAGTTGTTTCTCAAACATTTTTAGCTCAATGTATAACTAATTAAAGGTTAATAACGACATATAATTTACAAGAACGTGAAGACAAACATTAAAACAGCAAACATAATATTAAAACAGCATGGTTTCATTTCAAAAAGCTAGCAAATTTTTAAGAAAATAATAGAAACTTATCTTTATAACAGTTTAATTTACTGATAGTATGTCTTAATCACATTACTTGCCTATGCCATTTGTATAACTAGGAACGTTAATAGACTGAAGAAGATAACAAACGGAAATATAATTAATTATAAATTTGTTATAAAAATTTCCGAATCTAGAGAGCATAAAATATATTCGATCTAATTTTATTGTGACTTTTTTGTACGATATGCCGGAAATTGGCCATGTCATTTATACACACTCACCATCAGAACACTCGTCCAATTATTCTTGTCCTATTAAGTTATCATCTTTAATCTGCGTCAGATTGTAATATGGAGTCTTCGGTATGAGTTTCCTTACAATGCTAAGGAAAGTCATGCTGTAGTAGGTTAGAACGACGGTGGTGTATCAGCAGTAGAAATAAATAAAGAGACAAACTTATCATAAATTATTTTAATAGAAAAATAGTAGAAAAAATGAAGTCGGATCACAAGTAAATTCTTAGACTTAAATCGAATCCGCAACCTTTGGATGTCCGGTCCAATGTTCTCCCAATTAAGCTACCAAGCCTTGTATATTCAATGTTTGTGGGTTCGATTCCCGCCTTAGAATTTATTGAGAGCTGAATCGATTTTTCAAGTATTATTCTATTCAAATAATTTATCATATAACTAGCACTCAAAAGATGCAAAATATATAAAAACCATAAAAAACAAATTTACTATGTAAACAAAATTAATTATGTTAAGTACAATATACTAATAAACGCATAAAAAATCATAACGTCACTTTTGTTCAACCATTTTGTTGTTTTAATCCTCCAAGGAACACAAGACAATTCCACATTCATGCATAATATAATATATATTTCTCACTTTGCGTATGGAAGTGCAAAACCAGTCACATATAATAAAAAAACCTAATGTGACATCCACAAAGAACTCCCAATAAAATAAACAAGGTCTCTCACGTCTCCAATGAACTCTTGCATTACTGATATATCGTGGGAAAACGAATATTTCTTACAGAGAAAAGGAATTACATTACTCGGAAATGGCGGCGAGTGCGTCAGCGTTACCGGCTATACGACCAATTTTAAGCCCTGCACCATTGAAATAAAGAAGATTGAATCATGTAAGCATATCTAAACATGAGCTCGATAGCGGTTAAGGTTGGTTTCAATTTTGTAAGACGTACCGCTAAAGAGTGGAACTCTTTGCCTGAGTCTGTGTTTCCTGATAAATACAATTTAGGGGACTTCAAGTCACGGGTGAATAGATAATCTTCTAGGCAAGTGCGTCACAACCTAGATCGCGTCGTCGCTAACCATCAGGCGACATAGCGATCAAGCACTTACCTATTAATAATAAATAAAATATTGCGGAACTTAGATTACTTTAGGAAAATCCTGTGATAACAACTCAAATTTAAATAAATTTTGATGATTTCGGCTGACTAAGATTGAAGATTAAGTAGCTACGTAGATCTTGTACTGTGAACAACTGGCAAGAAATTTAACAAAGGCTATACTTTTAAGGAATAGAAAGAATTACGTGCTTATGCAGGTTTACAGAGGTGCGTTTTCAAAACACTGGCAATTAATACAAACAGATTACAATCATATTATAACAATCAAGGTCAATGTGTGATGGCAAATTATAATTTTAAGAAATACTTAAGTTGAATTCAATTCAATCATGACAATATCTAATATTACCAGTCAAACGCAATAACAGCAATAATTCAAATCAAGAAGAAAACAAGATTCTTCTGTTATCAAAATAATAATAGTGTTATGTTTTCATCATATCATTTATTAAAACAAAATCAACAAGTATCTGCTACTTTTTACCTTACCTTACTCGGCCCGCTAGTGCTCAAAATCGAGCACTGCTACTGAAATTTTAATTATAAATGACAATTTGTCCGGTGAACGTTTGTGTAGTATATCGAAAAAACAAAGAAGATATTTTTCACAAATAAGTTATGTTTTTGAAGGTGTTATTAATCTTTAAGGAGTTAATGTACAATGCAATGACACTTTATAGTTTACACCACAAAAACAGAAGGATACACAAACACAGATAATAGCTTAAAACTAACGTGCAACAATGAGCGGTCTTATTGCTTAAAGCTATCTCTACTACAACCTAAGGATGGAGAGGATAATAAGGAAGCTTAAGCTACCGCGGTGTAACTTAAAGAAGAAATACTAATTAATTATTTTTAATAACAATTATAATTCATTGAATTGTGTTTAAAATATTGTTATTTTCATGAAAGACAATTTTTCTCTTCTTATTACCTTATTCGCGTGGCGGGTTTGCGTAGAAGCCGCGAGCCGAGATTGGGCTATAACCATTCACGCGGGTTCTCTTTCGGGTCTTACTTTTAGGGGTCGACATAAAGCTATAAATTCGGATTCATTCATAAAAAAGGTCCGTGCGCCAATCTTCAGGTTTTTAAAAGATTGATAATTAAATGAAAATAACTTAATTAAAATACACTTAAAATAAGTTTTTTGAATTTTTACCTACCAACCATTCAGGACGTTTTTTAACTGACAAGAAGAATGGGCACAAGAAATTGGTCAGCTTTAACAGAAGTAACGACATTTACAATATTATATATCGTCACCACACATAAACCACAAAATTCAATATTATTCTGTTCACAATAATAGTAGTGTTATGGTTTCATTATATCGTTGATTACAACAAAGTCAACAAATATGTTTTTGAAATAAGTATCCATAATAATAATAATAATATTTCTTACATTCACACCAGTTACTAAAAGGCTTGTGTTATGGATACTAGGGTAACGGATAGACATACATATATGATACATAGATATGCAATATTCATAGAAATACATATAAATACCCATGAATCAGGTACAAATGTTCGTATTCATCATACAAACACCTGTCCCTTCCGGGATTCGAACCCAGGGCCGTTGATGCGAAAGGCAGGATCACTACCACTGCACCAAACTGTCGTACAAGCTTTGCTTTGTGTACTAAAGAATTGTCATGAATGTCGCTTTATTATATTTATCTGTTTACTACATAAACAAGTAACAGTTGATTATGCCATTAAACGATAAGAAATAAATAAAATAAGTACTTACTTTGACCCTTAACAGTGTACATAGCAGACATAAACGGATAAATTATTATTATTATTTTATTTTATAATTAATATTATTATTTAGCTGACTACCATAAGTAGAGAGAAATATTAAAAGAATTAATAAATTGTTACTATTTTATAATTTTTATGATTTATGCATTTTTTCAATGCTATCTTATAAGATAAATTATTAAAATAGAAAAATCCTAGAAAAAAATCGACTCCACTTTCAAGAGAATTCTCAAACGGGAATCGAACACACAACCTTTGGATGTCCGATCCAACGCTGGCCTACAGCGTAAAATTATAAAGGTACTAGAAGATTTCAACGAGTGTTCACAAGGCTCGGTAGCTCAATTGGGGGAGCATTGGACTGGAAATCCAAAGGTTGCGGGTTCGATTCCCGTCTGAGAATTCACTTGTGAGCGGAGTCGATTTTTTTTTGTATTTTTCTTTTATAATAATTTATCTAAATTGTTACTATTTTTCTATTTAAAAAAGGATAACAACGGAGTGACTATATTATTCCGCAATCGACCTCCATCCATCACGTGTACTAGGAAATGGCTTAATAACGGATGCAGTACTTAGAAAAAAATGTAAAAACATCCATTACATTTCTTTCTCCCTTTTCTTTCCGACGACATTCCCGCGATAAATAAGGGCGTACTTAACTCGCTTCCGTGTTTCTACTCTCGACTATGACACTGAATCATTGCTGAAAGTCGGTTTTGTAAGCCAGTCAACTCAACTTACACAGGACTACAAGCAATAAAGGTCCTGTCAACATTTTTAGATGATGTATTTTATTTAATTTGTTGCACTCACAAAGCAATTTTTCTGTAAGATATAAAATACGTCAGTAAAACACAATTACGCCTCCGAGCTCTCAAGTGGGATTCGAACTCACGACCTGTCCTTTTCCGGGCGAGTGCTCTGACCGCGCTGAGCTGCTGACGCTGGCAGACGCGTAGAAATTTACAAACGTTTTTCAACTTCTACTATGAGCTAGTATCATTCCACCAATATTGAACGCCAACTACCTTCAACATTGAAAGTAATATTTTTTACAAATATTTAACATTACATTAATCTGGAACCAGCTATAATAATGTATTTTATTTTATTTTTTGCAATGACAATGATATATTTCTGTAAGATATTCAACTGTAAAAACAACTACGCCCCCGTTTTTTAAAGGCGAATTTTTATCCTACATTTTTAGATATTTAAAAGTATCGCTCCTCCAAACAACTAACTAAACAGTTAGTTAGTTATAGTGTGAAATATATTTAAGTGCCTGTTTTACAATATAAGTATAGACCCTGATTTCTACTTAATTTCAAAATTGTACAGAATTTAATGAAATTAGAAAGAAAGAAAGGACGAAACATTTATTTGTACCCAAATACACAACAACAAAAGATGTATGTCAAACAAAAAGAATAACAAAAATGAAAGAAAAAAGCAATTTAAGTTTCTATTTTAATGAACGTAAAGAAATAAAAAATGATATACGCGAAAAAAGATAAGAAAGATACATATTAACCCTAGTATTTGAACTTTGCCTTACTTGTAAAGCGGGCCTTTGATATAAATATGATATTAAATCTTTTTTAAATTGTTAATTAAAAATCAAATATTTTTCGTGGCAGCTTTTAATAAGACAACAATAGCTTATAAGTTGTAAATGTATTTTTGCCTTGTCTAGCGACCCAAAGTGAGTCTTGGCCTCCGATAATAAGAGCTTCCACCTTGGTCTGTCCTGCCAGTCATCTGCGTGGAGCTCGCGTAAGTTATTTTAAACCTCGTCCCCCTTGTACCCGGGACGGTCAAACGGCCGACGACCACAAATAAAAAACTTTATTGATAAAATAGTTCTTTACTCCATAATAGGTTTTTTTTCCACCAGGAAAGCAGTCTTCTCAAGCGCGATCATCGTTTATCTTACATTGCGGTTACAGCGCGAGAGACGTTGTATGGGACTCTCCTCCATGCCCCCAGAAGAATGCCAGAAGTGGCTTTTCATTTTTAGTAGGTATGGAGGATTAACTGTAGAAAGTTTCGTGACTTTTGAAATGACCACCTAAAATTGGTCACTGGCTCTCCCTCTAAATGCATACTAATCATTTGCATTAGCTTGCTGGCTGGTAATTAATAAAAAAATACCAAACTTAACCTGCAATGTATATTAATTTATGGCTTTTGATTAGTATGCCAATTACAATTATGCGTTATGAATGGCTCCCGAAATTTTATACCCCAAACGCCACCATATGTCACCATGCTATGTAAATGCAACGGATTATGTAAAGTTGCTGATTGGTATAAAATTCATCTCCCATCCTAAGTTAGTGAACAGAGACAAAATCAATTCTGCGCTCAAGTCCGAGCGTGTTCAAGTTGGGTTCCGTACCAACAGAACTACCTCCGCCTTACTGAGCTGATGTTTGCTTCGTTATTTGAGTTGCCATCTGCAGCTTGATTGCTCCGCATCTCGAATGAGAATTTTCTCTTTGATTAGCATAAGTTCTTAGTGAGTACATATAACTTATTCATGTCCGCCTTTCATATCAAGAAGTAGAGTTATTCTGAACATTATAATCAGGGTTGCCAATGTTTAAAACATTGTTTAAAACACTGAAAAATACGTACCTGTTTAAAAGACGTCTTAAAATATTTTATTTAAAACATATATAAAAAATATTCAGATTTATTACATTTTAATCAATTCTAATTAATAATTTTTAAACTCTTCAATTTTTTTATAACATTTAGGTATATTGTAAATTGTGATAGCAACTCTGGCTGGCGCTGGCGGGTATTTCCCCAGCAGACAATAATGTAAACGAATAAGGTATATCAGATAGTTCGCTCCGCTTGTACTGCGGAGATTTTTCTTGTTGTTATTTTTAGATTATATAGTAGTGACAGTGAGTGATAGATAATTTGATTAAGTTTCGTTCGTTTATTATTAATTTATATGATTATATCACTGCAATACACTGGATTTGCATTCTGCCAGCTCTTCCAAAAGAAAGAATGTCTACAGGATGAAAAAAGGATTCGCTTTGGCAGAACTTCACAGAACTGCCAGCATCTACAACAGGGGTCGATGGAAGAAACCCCAAAAAGTTTTAATTTCTACCTTCCCCTTATCCCAATCACAAAAGAATTCAAATTTTTAAAGTATGTAAAACAAAGTTTAAAACATTTAAATCGAAATATTTATGGAACATTTATAGAAAACTTGTTTTTTTTATTTAAACATGATATTTTGTTATTTAAAAAAAAATGTTTTCCAACCCTGACTATTATTTATGAAAAGATATCCTTTCAAATAAAACATTTGTTTTAGGGTCTTTATATATTATATATTTAATCCTGATAAGTTCATGCGCAGAAAACCCTATATAAGTTGTTTTATTTAAATGTGTAATGCGCGCGGAGTAAGAACTAAATAGATACTCTATCTTAACACGCCAATGGTGACTTATATGTCTGTGGGACCAAGATTTTACAAAAATAGGAATATTTTTCTAACTTTCATTGTGCTACGGTTCCGTGAAGCTGCCTGGGGGAAATCGTCATAAAAATATGCAATTGGATTGGATTCGAACTACTGCTGAACTTCAACTGATTTAACAGATGGTTGAGACGCAACCCGATTGAAGTTGGAACGCTGTGGGCAATCATTATAATCTCTGTGGTGTTTCCGAACTAAAGTACTACATAATAACTACAATACTAGGTTACATCTCTTTTTTTTTTTGCAATTTTTTTCTAGTTGTCTGAATATGTCCATATAATTCATCAATCATAATTTTCGTATAAGTATTTCGCGAAGATAATCGATCAAACGCGTCAATCGAATAGACACTATACGATATCCCACGACCATTTAGTAATAAGAGTTACATTTATTTGATTACTTTTACCAATATTATAAATTACTTTGGAAAGAACTTATTATTGTTAAAAACAATATCCTGTCTCAGGTGACCAGCCTGACACATTTCACATAAGGATATTTGAAATAAAGTTGTGATTATGACGACCATTTGGTGCAATGGTAGCAATCGTGCCTTTCGCACTGATGTTCCTAGGTTCGAGTCCCGGAAGAGGCGGTTAATTGTAAAGATAAAAAGATATAATGCTTTTTATTCAATATAAGCATTTACAATGCATTTATTGAAAGTCAACTATGCCATGGCTTTGTAAGTCCTACGACGGGGGACCTTGTACCGAGAAGCCGCAAGAAACTCGGCAGGGGCTATTTATTGTCCCTTTAATGTGAAAGATGTTAATTAAAATTAGATAAACTTTTCTAGCGCTTGTAAAAATACGGTAGATATTTAACTCGACAATACATTCATTAGAAGTATAGTTCTTGTACGGGTTACCGAACAGTAATAATATGTTGCACATGTAATGTCAATGACTTGGTATTTAGGTCACTTCAAATAATATTTGATTTATTGTTATATTCACGCATTTATACCTAACATCCATACGGCTGCTTAAACATCAATTTTATAGTTACTAAGTAATAAAGAGAGTGTTAGAACGACTATCATTGGGTTTGTTTCGTGCATTAACCTTCCCTTACAAAACTTCTTTCACTCATCTTGTAAACTGTATAATACAGTTTCTTTTGGTCCTTCGAGCCGGATTAAGGCAAAGGCCAGTAACTCACACGAGTGTTTATACGAGCATTTGTAACTGAGTCATTGACATTTAAAAATATTTCTATTAATTTTACTTATCTCTGTATCATATATGCATGTCTATCCATTACTCTGGTATTTATAAAAGAAGCCTTATAGTGTTTTGGGCTACGCTTTGGGTGTGAATGTAAGAATTATTTTTATTATTCTAAATAAAAACCTAACAGTTAATCGCATGAATAACAAGAAATGTAATAATAACTTTGTAAATTATTTTCCACTGTTTTCAATATTATTTCTAAAATTTTCGCAAAAAACTAGCAAAATCTAAATTATGAATCTTGACAAGCTACATCTATTGTTTTTATCCTCTGTATAGAAGAAATATTTAAACCTATAATTGGGCTATCAAATGCTAAAATAATTTTTTAATTCCAGAGATTAGCGCGTTCAAACGAACACTTTGGTTTTATTATATCATTGTCGACTCTTTTCTAGTGTTTACTTAAAGTAGAAATTAATTCTTTATCATTTTACTCTAGTGACTGTTTATAGATCACAAAGCTTAGATAAATACGTTTAAATAATCTTGTAAACGCGTTTTAAAAACACACGGAGTTTATCCACCTACGCTATCAATTGAGTATATATATTTTTAAATATCCTCCTTTTTTATTCATATAGCCTAATTATGATGAAGGTTATTTACGAGGATCTATAAATAGCTGTCCGTAATAAACTTCTTGTTATTTTTTTAAGTTATGGCTGTTGGTCTTTTTTTAAAACGAAATGGTCTTTTGCTTAAAAAAGACTCCACAAAGTTTCGCCCTTAAATGGTATACGTAATTGTATCTATCACTTTCCTGAAATAATTTTTATATTTTTTTGCATTTTTTCAATGCTATCTTATAAGATGAATAACATAAATAGAAAAATACTAGAAAAAGTCGACTTGGCTCACAAGTGAATTCTCATATGGGAATAGAATGCGCAACCTTTGGAAGTCCGGTCCAATGCTCTCCCAAATTGTGCTACCGAGCTTTGTGAACACCCAATACACCCAAGGTAAATAGCTAAAGCATTTTTGTTCTGGAATTCAGAAACAGCGCCGGTACCACAACGCTTATACTCGAACCAATAAAAAAAGTTCGTTTTCTATACTGACCTAGTTGGGGATTGAACTCGTGACCTTGGAGTAGCGTTACCTTCGAAAGCTGGTATGCGAGCCACTCGACTAGTAGGCCGTCAAATATAGTAACGCTAATAATTTATTTTTCAATAATTCACAAGGATCCAAGATTGCGATTACACTTATAATAAAAGTCTCCCTTTTTCCATCGGCCAGATCCAGACGCACTGCAGGCTACCACCCTTTCTTGGTTGCTATTCCTGTCGCTTCTCAACATCTTTTATAATGCGCACAGCAAAGGAATGAATCTCCCTAACTGCGTCTGTATTTTCGAGTACTTAGAACCCGACCATTTTTAAAGCCAGGGTGAACAGGCACCTTCTGGGTTAACTTGTTCCATCGTAGATCCTGTTTTGGCCCTCGAGTTTGCTTGGGATCAAAAGCGAAGAAAAAAAAGGTCAGCGTGTCTTTCAAAGCAACTGTTAAATTTGAGGTGCAGTGCATACTATATGTTAGTATTAACGCGCAATAAAAAGGCACTGATGAAGTTGCTTTTGTACTAGAAATCTACACATAAAATTACACTTTATTGCACACACAGAAAAGATATTTCTATCTATAAAAGACTAAACAGCAATCTCTTTCAGGCAACCTTGGGTGAAAAAAAAAAAGATAAAAGCATAATAGGGAAGTGGGTGCCCATATCAAGATTAATGTAAATATATCATTCGTCATAGTTATTGGTATATAAAAATAATTAGATAAGAGAGAGATAAATATACCATTGAATCAATAAGAATTGGAGAAAAGGAAATAACTCCTTACTCTGTCACGAAAGAATCCAAGAGTAAGAGTCTTTCTGATATCCTCTGGTAATGAGTTCAGTTCAGTAAGAATAGTAAAATAAGTCGGTAGAGACACGTGGAACTTCTAGGGAATGATGTAATTTTTTATTTTTATTTTGAGTGGGTTCGCTCTTGATTCCAATCAAGGCCAGGCATAAAACTGGACCCACAATGGAATGAGGTAACCCAGAAGGTGCCTATTCACCCTGGCTTTCAAAATGGATGGGTTCGAAATACAGACGCAGGGAGGGAGTTCCACTCCTTTGCTGTGCGCATTATGAAGGATATTGAGAAGCGCTTGGTGCGACAGGTAGGAATAGCAACCAAGAAAGGGTGGTAGCCCGCAGTGTGACATGGTTCTACGGTGAATACATCTTGTTGCTCGTGTCTGTACTATTGGATTAAACTAGAAGCTGAGTCCATCCATCAAAATATTTATTTATTGCCATATTTTACGAGGCTCGTAAAATAAACAAGCTATACATTCGCCGAGCCGGTGTTATTCCGATCGTAAAACGGCCATTTCTTTTTGGGCCTATAAAATTTGGAAATAATTTCTTAAAAGGTGAATTGCAGTTAAATTTAAACATGTTACCGTCTATAATTCTTTTATAACCTGAAGTGAAAGGGTTATATTATATATATCATACTTTGAATGACAGCTATTCCTCATGATTACGAAGAAGTTATAATAAAAAATGGACTTTCTGATCTATACTTTAAAAATTATAATATGATCAATAATAATGATTCCACGTGAGTGTGCTTGTAGACAATACATTTTTTTATTTTGAATGGGTTCGCTCTTGATCACAATCATGCCCGGAGGCCAATACAGGATCTGTGATGGAACGAGCTGATCATGAAGGTGCCTTTTCACCCTGGCTTTTAAAACGGACGGGTTATAGGTACTCACAAATACTGTAAATACAAAAAATGTTGCATACAAATTTTCATATAAACGCGCACAACTACCGACTAATCTAAATGAATTTATTCGGAAAATAATATTTTGAAAATAAATAAATTTCATTAGTCGGTAGTAGTGTACGTAAATATGAAAATTGAGGCCCAACAAGTCAGCAAAGGAGTGGAACTCCCTCCCTGCGTCTGCATTTCCGAGTACATATAACCCGTCTGTTTTCAGAGCCAGCGTGAATATTCACATTCTGGGTTAGCTCGTTCCATTGTGGATTCTGTCTTTGCCCCCGGGCTTGATTGGGATAAAAAGCGAACCTATTCTAAATAAATAAAAAAAAAAGCTGTCAGCACTCATCTTATCTGAAATGAAGTATAGGGCCATACAAATGTACTATTTGAGAGTAGATGGCGTTAACGGTACATTCACGGTACAATAAGGCAATGTTTGGTTTGAGGTTAGACCCGGAAAATTGCTGTCAAAATATTTTGTGTAGTTTTTCATTCGCGTGTTGAAATAAATATCCCAAAAGAGCAAAAAAAAAACGATTATGAGGAATTTAACTCCACGAAGCTGCGACTCGTCTCAAGAACACCTTGAAGCAGAAGAAAATCTGATTTCCACTCGTCCCATACGTGTTTGCCAAACTTCGCACGGTGAAGACTCAATTGAAGAAGAACTTCATGAAAATCATCAGGTGTCCGCACGTCCCACACGTGCTGCTAAAGTAAGATGCTTGCAAAACTTGAGTAACATTATACGAACAGAAAGGTCTTATGATGAGCGTGCGGCACAACGTGTGGCCGCTGAAAATGACGAGCAAAGGGAGCGACGTTTGCAAGATTTGCGGCAGCGTGCGGCACAACGTGTGCACATTCGGAAGAATTTCATAAAAAATAAGAAACTTAAACGCGTCTTTTGCTCTAGCATCCTTTAATGTTGAAGATGATAGAACAATAAATAGTCATGGCATTTATAGTTTTACCGTTTGCGGACAACTTTATCATAAAATGAATATGACAGCTCATCCGACGCAAGATGACGTTGGTGTCTTTGAGCGGCCTTAGTACGGGCAATTATACTTTTCAGATCCTGATGGAGCTGTTACTGAAAGAGTTAACCATCCCTTTAATTCTGCAATTACTACCACAACTACGGCGTTATTGGAGTTCACCATTCGAGCCCAAAACCCTTACGTACAGGGATATATAATGATGCGAGGTGTAGGGGGTGAAATTAATCGGTTAACTTCTGCCCAAGGATTACCCGCACCACACGTAAAGCATTTTCTAGAGTTAAACGACCAACTACGTTAAAAGTCCATCTTCCAAATGAAAACCTTCGACATACCTGCAATATAGTATGGAAGGAAGTATTAGGTTAAGACCCGATGGCTAAACTGTAATGATAAAATATATACCTATAGGTACTTATGTAAGTGACTGATTGTTAAACTGTAAGTACTTGTTTCTAATAAAATGTTAAACTAAATTGCACTCGTGATTTTTGTTTAAATAACCAGTTAGTAATATCTGTAAGTCGGTAAGGACGAAAAACATTATTTAAAATATAACTAATATTTAAAAAAATCGCTTAGTAAATATTTTCTTTTTAATTTCATAAAAAAACCGCGATGTTAAAAAAAATGATGCCGGTCGCCCAGGTACTAATCTATTAAGAGAAAACCACTTTTAACAACATTGTCACATTCTTAGAATGGTACACGAGGCTATTGAGTTCAGGAAACATCCTAATTTCTATAGAGATAAAGGAGCATTCTACCTGCTTAGGATCCCATAATTAATGAAATAATATCTTCAAAGACACGCACTGCGAGACCTGGTGAATTTAGCTATTATTGTAAATAATAAAAGTAAGATGATGGTCGGTCCCCATGTCCGAGTTTCTTTAGCCAGTTGTTGTCGGAAGGGCCTCACTATTCTGGAACTGGTGGTAGATTCAGTAGTTATTATTGACATCGTAAAGTCACGATTGAATAGGTATCTTCTAGGCAAGCGCGTAATATCCTAGATCGCATCATCACTTACCATCAGGCCAGATAGTTGTCGAGCGCTTACCTATTTACAATTAAAAAATGCCAAATAAAACAATGTTTTATATAAATTTAACAGTTAGCACATGTATGACGACTATTAGCTTACAATTTTAGTGTATTACCCCACATTTATATAGTTACGATGGGGTGACATATAACTGTTTACAAAAGCTCCTTTAAACAATAAAGAAAAAAAATTGAACAGTTGAATGCTTTAATAACAAAAATATAACAATTATTTCCATAATTTTGAATAATAATAAGCATAAAACACAACATCGAATTATTCTGTAAGTCCGGATACTTCGCAGCATTGAAATTATGACCCTCTCCAGTGGATGGACGGATAAGTTAATTTCGAAACGTGCTCTGTGTGCTCCGAATATGAAAACAGAATAGAAAGAGAACTCGCATAAAAAAATACAAATATTTCTCGCGACCGTCGGCGCGCGGCTAAACGCGACGGTATCTAAATTGAAATCAAATGGGTTTTTGGATGTTGAGCGACGAACGCAGTGGAGATAATGTATTTATGTCATTATTGTCTTAGGTCACTATAAGCTTTAAAATACAAAGTGTTCGATGCTGTGGTACATAAATATTAGATAATATGAGCATTAACAATGCTTATTTAACGTTAAGAGCTACGCCATTGCTTTGTAAATCCATATCATCAGATCTTGTACCGAGAGAAAACTACTATTGTTCGTGGATGTAATTTGTCGTTTCCCCTTCATAATCTAAGCGACTTATAAAATATAATTTTCCAAAAAATCAATCGGTAATATTTAATATTGTTTGTTTTGATTGATACATAAAAAATTAAAATGAAGCGTTTTATATACTTCCGTCCTCAATTTTTTTAAATATTCATCAAATAAGAAGCTTCGGGCATAATAAGTTTTTGTGTAGCTCGTTATTAGATGGAGCGTCTGTGATATCCATCCAGATGACTCTTGAATGAAGGCTATCAGCTCCGACTCACAACTGGAGTCGGAGTGAACAAGTTCACAGAAAGCAACTCCTCCCCGCACATAAGTTTTCACAATTACAATGTTGCCTAAGGCGAAATAGGTTGGCATAACTTACTCCCATTTCATGTCGCAAGTTTGCAAGTTCTGCAGATTCGCTCAAGAAATTGGCTTAGAAAGCGGTTTTAGAATGAGGGAGAGTCAGACCGGGGCAAGAGTTCTCCGGACCTTCGGCTCAGGGGATCCAAGGTCATCTTATTGGCCGAAAATCTTTTTATGGTGGTAGTGGAGGCCGTGACAGCTAAGGTCGGCTGCTCTAAAGGTCAAGGTGGCGGATTTCACGGTTTTAACCCAATCTCTGAGGTTGTGAAGAAGTTATAGAGAGGCTGATTGGCGCTATAGGGTTTTATTTATGCGGGCGAAAGGAAAAAGAGCGGCGCGTTTTTTAGCACATGAGTATAGATCTGTAGTTCTTGAGTATACCTTTCCTAGGCAGTATGTAATGGTAGAGGAAGTCCTACATATTCTGGCCAACAATTCACGAATTCGAATCCGTGAAGGATTATCTACAACGCAAAAAATGTTAAGGGAACTATGGTGTTGTGATTATTTTGTTCATGAAAAAGATTTTGAAAATTTGAAGATCTGGGTGTATCCTATATCACCAGTGTCAAAATCAGTTTTTAGAATACGCAAGTCCATATAGGTCACCTTAGTATGCAGAGTACGTAACTGGTTTGGAGCTTGTACAAAGAATTTTGTAAGATTATCGCTTTTGCAACTTTGCCAAATCTTATATTGGAGCATGTTACACTTATAACCACCTGACGCTTGGGGAATGTCAAATGTAAGATATGAGCTTTATCCACGGTATTGTAAAAGGAAATTTGGATTGTCCCGAATCGGTGACGAATGTCATTTTCTGCGTTCCCGGGCGGAACAGACGTCTTCATTTCATGTACCCCTAATTATGCAATAATAAACTGGTTCGCCTACCCTTGATTAGATTAAGGGATTTAGCAAATTTGACATATTTTTCATGTATTAAACTTTTTTAATAATCTTAAGCAGGCATAATTATTATATTATTGTTATTTGATTTTACATCCAAAGAATTTATTCCTAAAAAAACCAAGCAGGACACCTAATGCAAAGTAATTTTTTTTTATTCCTAATTTTTCTGATACTAATATCCATAGTTTTTCTGATACTAATATTTTTTGCATTTTTCAATGTTATCCTATAAGATAAACAATTTTAATAGAAAAATACTGGAAAAATTGACTCTGTTCACAAGTGAATTCTCACTTTTATGTCTTCCCGCCTGAAAACTCACTTGTGAGCCAAGTCGATTTTTTCTAGTCTTTTTCTATTTAATTAATTTATACTAAAATCTAATTAATTACTTAAGTTACTAAAAGATAATAAATGGTAACAATGTTGGTTTTCGTCATTAACAATTAAATTAAAATTTAAACTTAAATTTCTCAAAAACAACTTTTTTGCAATTAACATCCAGTAGGTTACAGTCATCTCATCTAGAAATCAGGGCACATATATGTGACACGAAAAAAGATGAAGGTTGCTCTTGTCCTACTATAGTACAATCCACTTTAGTAAGGTATCTAGGTCTTTTGGTGGATGAAAACTTAAGCTGGAAACCGCATATACAATTATTAACATCACGAACTCGAAAACTAGTTTGGATCTTTAAGAAGCTAAGGTATGTAGCTGATTTGGATTTTCTCCGTAAAGTGTACATCTCACTTGTGCAATCTATTTTAAGCTACTGTGTGGTTATCTGGGGAGGTGCCTGCAAGACTCATATAATCCAAACTGAAAGGGCCCAACGATCACTTCTAAAAACTATGACTTTTAGTCTATGAATTGTACAAAAAGTGTTCTGTACTTACAGTGCGTCAATTATATATATTGCGTATTGTCTGGTAGCACCAGCATACTTCTTTTGATAAATCCAAGTATTCTTCGCAACGAAGGTCCAAGGATGTTATAATTTTACCTAAATGTCGTACTACATTAGCAAGCCGACAAAGTGATTTTAAAGCTAAATATCTTTATAACAAAGCTAATAGAATCCTTATTAATTTGTATCCACTATCTTCACGCGAATGCAAAATAATAGTTTCTGGTTGGTTATCTAGTTTAATTTAAAAAAAAAACGGAGGGACTGCTACAACCCCTCAAATAGACACACACGCATGTGCACACACATACACGCACACACAGAAGACACACACTCAAGACACACACACATACACTCACGACACACCCACACACACATACACACCACGCACACATTTTACTCTAACTTTAAAAACAAAATACGTTTTCTTTTTGTTAAGTATGTTTATTTTGTACATAGGTTAAGGAAGAAGGGAACTGATTTCGGAAATACAGGTTTTAAACCTAGTTCGGAGTCAGCGACTTCATTATGATTGTAAAACTTATTCTATAAATAAAGATTATTATTATTATTTTTATTATTACAATTGTAAATTATTAAACAATTATACTAGCTATTTTCTCTCCAATATTTTTTTATATCCATCACCATGAACGGGTTCCTGAACTAAATAGGTATAATCCCCTCAAATGAAAGTGAACACTAAATAAAATAGACATAACGATTCAACTGTATCAATGTTTATAGATTATTTATAGAAATTTAATATAAAAATACCCATAACTCGTACAAAAACACTTCCCCTTCCGGAACTCGAACCAAGAACCGTCGCTGCGAAAGGCAAAAACAGTCGCCAAGTGTTTTTCTTATTAAAAATTAAATTCAGTAATTTTATGCTGTTATATCAATCTAAAATATATTAAACATGTTATAAAGAAAATGTTTTGATTCTACTTAATAAGTTATGAGTACATTATATGAACGAGTTCTGAAGCCGCGAAGCCGAACAACTTTACAGGGAAACTTTCACGCCAACATTGTTAGCTCGTTTTTACACAAAAATTACCATGCTAATCTTCTAGCGTATTAAAAACGAGAGTTTCAAACGCTGAAGCAAAATATTTACCTAGATCGCTTTTAAACGAAGCGTTAATCTTGTGACTAGGATATTAAAATACATTTCTAAAATATTTAAAATATTAAATGGATATCTCTCTTTCACCAGGAACGAAATCCGTATTATCAGAAAGTAAAGAGATTAGAGAAATATGTTCCGTGCCAAAGAGTACAGCTTTTTGAATTTGGCCTTCTAATCAACCTCTCTACATCGCAGTCGAGGGTTCTGTTCTCTATCTCTATTTAAAATTAAAGTTCCACGTAAACCTATCACACCGCTCTCTTCCCTATTCAGGACCACTGTAGTGGGTGCCGATTTCTCCATTCCTCAATTATCCAGAATCTTAACTAAGTCAGTGACCAAATTGACGTATTCCATGACTCCCTTCATACATAAATACCATCACACCTTTTTCCCGCAACTGAGAGACTTGCCATCATGCCTCATATATTTATCTTGATGGGTAAAAAATGGAATGATGTGATGAGAAAGTGGTGTGGTGTGGAAGAAGATATAGTGACTAAGATAGAAAAATGGATGTTTTTATAGGTTTGGACATGTATGATGGACGACAGATGATTCGACGATGTTCAACAAATCTTTTTTACAAACACCTCATTTGATAAGCAATAACAGTTAACAAGTTGTAAAATTTTAAAAAAATCGCATCTCTCTAAAGAACAAAGAATTCTCTGAAGTTTGACCGCCAACCGTTAATAAATTTGAAGGGAGGTTACAACTCCGGCAGGGTTTCATCATGCGTGAAAAAATGTGAGTCATTCTGTGGCGACGCATTCAAAAGCTTCTTACAAATTTGGGGTCGAGGGCCTTCGCTTGTAAGGATTACGAATCTCGTGTTTCAAATTTTGAACTCGTAAAATCGTTTAGTATTTCGTTTACAACGCGGTGTAAGAAGTCATTAATTATGTATACACATAAATACATACGTATTCAAATGTTTTGACGTAGTTAATAAAGATAAAATTATTTTTATTCAATGTGCGTTTACGAGCTATATGCCGGGCTTCCTCCGTTAACATCTTTTCGCCCTTTTTTGTACAGCTCCAATTGTCGCTTTATATCTTTGCAATTTGTATGTTCGTTAAACAACAAAACAACATAAGAGCATGTGAATTCGACGACCCTTTGGTGCAACGGTAGCGATCCTGCCTTTCGCACCGACGGTCCGGGTTCGAATCCCGGTAGGGGCAGATGTTTGTATGATGAATACGAGCATTTGTACCTGAGTCATGGTTATTTATAAATATTTCTATGTATATTACATATCCTTTTATTATATAAGTATGTTTATCAGTTACCCTAGCATCCAAAACACAAGCCTTACAGTGCTTACTTTGGGCTAGGCTAATTGGTGTAAATGTAAAAAATATTTATTTATTTAAATATCTCCATTAAATACATTCCATGCTCCAAAGACCTACTCGATTCATATGTTTTGATTAATTAGTTCTAAAACAAATTACTTACCCTCACCATATCACATACATTCCATAATTTAAAGGAATTCTTTAATAAGAGACAAAAATAATTAATAATTGATTTTTTGATATAAGATAAATTATTTTAATAGAAATAGATATACTAGAAGAAATCGAGTGAATTCCCAGGCGGGATAGCACATTGCAAATTTTTAAGTTTGCGGGTTATCTTCCTCCCTGAGAATTTACCTGTGAGCCGAGTTGATTTCTTTGTATTTTTCTATTAAAATAATTTATCTAATAAGATAGCATTGAAAAAATGCATTATAAAATTAATTACAATATTAATTTCTTTCTTTTTTGTTTGCGTGTATTGAACGTCACAACTACGCTATGGCTTCGTAAGTCCTACGTCGTTAGAGATTTTGTACTGAGAAAAAACCGCAACAAACTTGGCAAGGGAAACTTTCTCCTTTTTGTTGTGTTGCATTTCATACTTTTGAAACAATTAAGAAAATATTTTTTGTACTACCAAAATGTATAAGAAAAATTTACTATTACAATGAACGGATTTTAAACACTACTGTCATTACAAAAAAAAACCGGCCAAGTCCGACTCGGACTAGCGCACCGAGGGTTCCGTACAAACTTTTAGTTAAATAAATAGTTCGTTCATCACAGGTATCAAGATGAACTGATTTGGAGGCAAACTTATGTCTGCCGTTGGAAAATTGTAGCACCCATACATCGTCATACATAGGTCGCAATTAGTTTAGCAAATGCAAGTAAGTTTAAGATCGCATTTTTTATATCTGCTGTTTTTTGCGGATTTTTTCCTTTACTTGTGCTACATGACGTTACTTTATGTTAAATTTCATAATTCTAGGTCAACGGAAAAAACCCTATAATGTTTGATTCTCTTAAGAGTGTCGAATTCTACGTTTTTTGCAGCATAAACGTAAGATCCTTTTTCCACGTTAACTTAGAAGTTTGATTCACAGCTTCAAGGGACTGACTTGAAGTATATGATTTTAATTTCGATTTGATATCTCCACGCGTTCTCGAGATAAAGGACCTTGATAGACAGACAGACGGACGGACAACATAGTGATCCTGTAAGGGTTCCGGTTTTTCCGTTTGAGGTATGAAACCTTAAAAATAATGAGAGAAGGGGAATAGAAATCCACGCATTTTTGATTTTGAATAAACCTATACAGTTGTAGACTTTGTTCATGAGTGCATTATTAACAACCTTTTCCCACGTTTTTCTTAGGTCGCTTTCTTGTCTGTTTGCTTGTCTGTCGTCTTGTCTGTCCAGTTGGAATATTGTATCTCAATTTTGAGGCACTTCCCGACCACCTAGCGAGTTGAAACTTTCAGGGTAGCTCAGAACCCGATGACAATACACGCTTAAACAACTTTTAACTTTCTAGGTGCACTTTCAGGTTAACTTTCGGCAACTTCCACTTTTGTATGGGGCTTATCCGATTGTTGCGTAACACATGGTTACTTCGTTGAGTTAATAATTAAAAAGAATAAAATAATAATAAGTACTAGATTTAAAAATCTCAAAATCCCACGTTTTTCAGTGACCAAAAAAGAATAAAATAACCCGGCGGGGCCAAGCGAGGGGCCACTCAAAACGTGGGGGCGCATCTTTACAAATACTCTCAACATCTATGCATATCATACATCTCATTACATCTCCATAGGTAACATGCGCCCCCACGTTTTGAGTGGCCCCTCGCTTGGCCCCGCCGGGTTATTTTATTCTTTTTTGGTCACTGGAAAACGTGGGATTTTTAGATTTTTAAATCTAGTATTATTTTAAGATTTTGAAAGGGTAGTGCAGTCAACTTGTGTGGAATTTTGTTATAAAAAATTAAACCTCTATCCGAAAAATGAGCCTCTTGTTGTTTGAAATCTGAAACTTGGAACAGCAAGTTTATTCTTGTTTCTGTTATTAATTATACAAACATCTCAAAAGTGTTATTGTATTTCCGTACTATTAAGACGAGCAAACTTTGCTAATTACTAAAAACTTTTAGCTTCTGGTTTAAGATGCGTGGTTGGCGCAGAAAGTCTTTATTGTGTTTTCCTAGGTAAAAGTGGAGTTATTTATATGAAATTTCATGACTTTCATAAAAAAGTGACTGGCGTGGATGCATGGAATAGAAAAAGAGATAGAAAGCACGCCAGCCAAGCACACTGATATGAGAGAAAGCGAGACAGAAGGTCAAGCACATTGAGGTGGGCAGGCAGTTGGCTGCTATATATATCTTGTAACGATACTAAATCAGACGCTCTAGTGTAACGGTATATTCTGACGCATAGCACGGATAGAGTGGCCGCACTACGAGCACCTATATGTGAGCGGCCCGAACGTCCGTATAGAAGCTTCGTTTCAAAAATTAGTTTAATTAATGTAATTGTTTAAAATAATAGTGAACTATTTCCAAAGAAGGATCTCATTTCTTGAGATTTGAGATGAGAAAGCTTGTGGTAAATAATTACCCTTTTTCTGTATAAGCCAATTTGTCAGATCAAAGAGAGTAAATACTTTTGATAAAATAACTCAGGATAGTTAAAAACTTCAATAGTCTAATGGTGTCAGCATCTTGCCTTGTTAGCCAGGAGGGCATTGCCTCGAGACCTGACTTGAATTACAAAAAATGCAAATAAAAAATATTGGATTTTCGTAAGTAAGTACACTTACCGTGGTTATTTAAGTATATTTCTGTGAAAATTAGTTATTTATGTATCATATTTATATTCTGACGACCATTTGGTGCAACGGTAGCCATTCTGTTTTTCGTACCGATGGTCCTGGGTTCGAATGTCGGATGGTTCAGATATTTGTGTGACGTATACGAGCATTTGAACCTAAGTCCAGGGCCCGATCTAAGGGCGGCCAAGCCGGGCATTTGCCCAGAGCGGCAAAAATGCAGGGCGGCAAAATTGACTTATTCCTATCTTACAACTTAGCCATTAGCCATTTACCACCCAAGTTTGATAATTTTAGGCGCCACCTTCCAACCTACTTCAGGTTGGATAGTGGAAATATTTAAGTATTTTACTTAACTGAATTATTTTAGTTCGAAAGAAAGAAAGAAAGAGTAGGGATCCGCAAAAAGTACCGAAACCTGAGTAATACTGCTGGAATAAACACAACCTCTTTTGTGTTTTGATAGATTTTATTTATAAAAACTATTGTATGATTTCGTCATCTGTCTGTCTAAAATTTACATTCTAATAAACCGAGTTCAATATAAACAATCTACTTAAATCCGGGTATTTTCTACAGGTTATGGACCTACAACCTCTTTTCTACAAGTATCGACGACCTCCGTGGTCGAGTAGTGTGTACACCGGTTTTCATGGGTACGCCTCTCCGAGGCCCCGGGTTTGATTCCCGGCCGAGTCGATGTAGAAAAAGTTCATTAGTTTTCTTTGTTGTCTTGGGTCTGGATGTTTGTGATACCGTCATTACTTCTGATTTTCCATAACACAAGTGCTTTAGCTACTTACATTGGGATCAAAGTAATGTATGTGATGTTGTCCAATATTTATTATATATTTATTTATTTATTTTTCGATACTTATGAAAGTATACTTAGTATAGATATGAATCGATACTAAGTATATTTGGATACGATACTTTGTTCCGATATTTTTGAGGTATCGATACTTTTATAAGTACTCGATTTTTTTAACAAAATTTAAGTCACATCATTAGATTTGGGTCGTAGCGGATTACCCTTCTATAGACAATGGTTTATGTTTAGAGCGTGTGTTGCCAGTTTCTCGTGATTGGTACCTATTCTTCTATTTAGTAGATTTATTTTGATCAATTAACTAAAAAATGATTTAATACAGTTTAATCCTAAATTTACTTTTTTACTGTTGCTCTTGCTTTTGCTAATATAGCACAAGGGAAAAAAGGCCCATACGCAGCAGTGAATCGCAATAGGTCGATGATGATGATAAAGTTGAAAGGTACATAACTATGTGGATAAAAAATATATCACTCCATCCTTTCAATAGTTCCTGTGAATTTTTTCAAAAGACATACATAGTATACTTATAGTAACATAGAAATACTTATCAACTTTCGTATAGGTTACTTCTTCAGAAGGCCCAAAATACTGACGTACTGTGAATATTGTAGGTAGGTATAATCCTACCAGTACGACGTATTTTATGTAGGTACTTGCATACTTAGCATCCCCCAATAAAACTAGCTCATGACTTATATGGTTTTCTGTATGTAAAGGGCGGCGAAAATGATCTTTGCCCTGAGCGGCAAAATAGCTAGATCGGGCCCTGCCTAAGTCAAGGATATTTATAAATATTTCTATAAATATTAAATATCTCTGTATCGTATATGTGTCTACCCTAGTATGTATCGGTAACACAAGCCTTACTGTGCTTACTTTGGGCTAGGATCTAATATTATATGACTATTTGATACCCCAGTAGCAATAACACAAGACTTACCATACTTACTTTATTATCCACAACGGAGAAGAGATTACATATATGATATGCTTATATATAGTGATAGAGATTGTGACGTGGGTTTGAATCTCGGGGCTTGGAAATGTGGTTGCTTTTATAGGCGTAATCTTTTAGAAATATGGCATTTATCTTGTAAATATTAAAGTTAAAATTTAAATAAATCCTCATTGAAATCCCGAGTTCAATGAAAATTCTCTTTTTTTTAAACTACTACTTACTTATTAAGTTACTATTCTTTTATTTTATGTATTTATTAATTTCTCCAAAGTACTTACACAAAATAAACTACTATATTATAATTTCAAACAATATTAACGCCATAACAACAAAATTCTTTTTGGCGTAAACGCAATTTGTGGTTCGCTAAGAGGTATCCTTCTAACTCAGCTGTCACGGAAACTTGTGAATTGAATTTCGTGGCTTTCAAACTTTATTCTCTTAGCTAATGTGAAATGACAACAGATATACCTACAGAGTTCAGTATATGTCTTATAGATATTTTAAGGTCAGTGTATCTCTGACACATATTTTTAGTCAGTGCAAGTCTGATACATATTTTTGAGGTCAGTCCATGTCTGACACATATATTTAAAGTCAGTGCATGTCTGAAATATATTTTAAGGTCAGTGCGTGTTTGACATTTATTTTACGCTCAGTGCGTGTCTGACACATATTTTTAAAGTCAGTCCTTGTCTGAAACCTATTTTAAGGTCAGTGCGTGTTAGACACATATGTTAAGGTCAGTATTTGTCTGGCACATATTTTTAAAGTCGGTACATGTCTCACAAATATTTTTAAAGTCATTGCGTGTTTGATACATAATTTAAAGGTCAGTGCGTGTCTCTCACATATGTTAAGGTTAGTGAATTTCTGGCACATATTTTTAAGGCCAATAACAGATTGACCTATTTTTAAGCATTGAAATATTGGGTTTTCTTTTTCATTTATTCGTACTGGCATCGATTTCTCCGCCCTCTGCGGATAGCATATGTGTTGTAAACCCTTTATATGAACAATGTCACAGCAGTGAACTTTACTGTAATGATAATGATAACTTCTTTTTAATTAAGGCGTTTGTCTTTTAAAACCCTAATAATATACTAATAAGGTCGTCAGAAATAATTTCTTTTACTAAAAATCTAGTGGTTAAACATAATTACATATGTTTTCTTATTTTGATTTTGAGTTTCTAACGATGTTAAAAAAAATATAGAGCGAATGCAAAACACAATCTTTCCCAACAAAGCTACCTATGAAACTTCTCCCCTTTTTAATAGCACCGATACTGTTTAACTATGTTTGCCTTTTTATACTTTTTATTTATATTTGGCTAGAACGGATATAACGGGTACCTTACAACGAACTTACGAACTTCGTGACTTGCAGGTGGTGCAGAAGTTCGTATACCTGGGATCGCAGATCAGTGACGACGGTGATTGCGAACAGAAAGTTACCAGGAGAGCACAAATGGCGAAAAGTGCGGTAAAAAGATTGGAGCGATTATGGCGGAACAGGGGTATTAGCCGCAACACCAAAAAGAAGCTAATGCAGACGCTCATATTTTCTATCTTTTTATATGCTTCTGAAACCTGGACACTAAAAGCGAGGGTAAGATCGAGGATTGACGTGTTCGAAATGTGGTGCTGGCGCTGAATGTTGAGAATATCCTGGACGGAACGTCGCACAAACGAATCAATCCTCAAACAGTTGAATATACCTACACGGCTCTCAACAATCTGTAGGCAGAGAGTCCTCAAGTTCTTCGCACACACGGTCAGGCGAGACCCAGACAGTCTGGAAAGGCTGATTATTACTGGTTGTGTGGAAGTAAAGAGAGCGAGAGGGCGGTCTCCTACAAGATGGACACACACAACTCAGGACGCTACGGGAGCTACCCTACAATGATCGATCCAAATGGCGCAAGACAGAAATGTCTGGAAAGAAATGGTGGCCAGGGCAACGCACAATAGTCACGTCCCTCAGTCATGAGGTTACGACGAAGAAGAAGAAGATTTATATTTGAAGAACTGTAATATTTGTATTTCTTTAATTTATCGTTTCTACTCTGTATATCATGGGAATGTTTAAATATATTTATTTTAAACAGATACTTGTTGACTATGTTATTAACGATGTAATGATAATAGAATAATATTGTTTTTTTGTGAATTATGTATAGTGGCGATGTACACTGTAATGTAACAGAGGCCGTCCTATTACAGTAAATACTGAGCGATATATTGAAATGATCAAGAACTTTTTTGCGACAGGGATTTTCAGGCTTTAACCATTTAACTTGGTTTCTACACGATGGAGCCACACGCCACACCTCAAGCGAATCTATGGCAGCAGTGAGAGAAATTTTCGGCGAAAAAGTCAACTCAAAAAGGGGTGACATAAACTAGCCTGCTCGAAGGATTTCTATGAGAATACCCCAAAAATAAAGTTTTTGAGAGCAATATTGAGTCCATAGAAGAATTAAAAGAAAATATACGGAAATAGATACGGCTCATTTCCGTAAACACCTGACAAAACAGTAATTGACAGTAATTGACAGTTTCAAGGCAAATGGAGGATCTCATTTGGATAATGTGAAATTCAAAAAATAAAATATATATTGTGAGCTTACTTCAGAAATAAACATCTTTTTTCTTTTGTACCTATTGTGTTTTTATGGTTATTTCAAATGTTATGGCAATTCAGATCCAGCCTGTATAATATTATTACGGCGGAAGTCTATTACTTGTTTCGCACGATCATCTACCCTATAAACTATAAATCTGTAGGTTCTGTCTGTATATTTAGTTTTTGGACAAAATTTATAGCATATAGTCGTTTAATGAATCACCGAAACCAATTCTACTATTAGATAAATTATTATAATAGAAAAAATCGACTCGGGTCACAACTGAAAGGCGGGAAACGAACCCGCAACCTTTGGAAATCCGGTCCAATGCTCTCCCAATTGAGCTACCGAACCTTGTAAACACTCGTCGAAATTTTCTAGCACCTTCCTGATTTTACGCTGTAGGCCATCTAATAAGATCGCATTGAAAATGCATAAAATATAAAAATTATAAAACAATTCTACTATTTTAAAAAATTTTGTCTGTCTATCAGTCTGTCTATCTGTACGTTCTATAAGTCAAGAGCGGGTTGACCGATTTCGATAAAATATGGTATATGGTTTTTACCACGCTAATGACAGGTTACAAATTATATCACTAAAAGATTTATAGTCTTAACTAATATTATAATTACGTTAGTGAGTTTGTTTGTAACACTTTCACGCCTTAACTACTCCATCGATCATCATGAAAGGCAGAGGCAGTATTAAATACATTTATTGAAATAAGTTTTGCAGTGTGTAGTGTAGGATATCTACATAATCATAATTATATTTATTTCATTATATTTTATAAATACAGTTTATAATATAATACTACGCTAAATTATATTTACATAATTCTTATATCTAAACTTATATTAATATCACTTAAACTTTAAATAAAATATTTTATACATATTTAGACAAATTATACACAATCACATTACTTTAATTACACACTTATACTAAACATATTTAACACATAAATATTCTAATCATCTACATCGTCCGAATAATTTGCCGTACTACTTGGTATGCCTACTTGTCGTGGCGATTGGAAACGCACAATTCGAAGCTCGTCGAACAGGTTTCAGGATATCTTGCAGGCGCGGGCGCACACCTCCCGCGCACCCCAGTCGAGATCTATACTCTTCGCGGAGCTCATGTCGCTCGATGTAAAAACGCCTGCTTAAATCTCGCTGTGGTTAAGACGCTTTTAGTGCCGTAAGATATTTCTTATTATTAAGTGCTGTGATTGTGACGCTTCGCTTAATTCTTCCTATCCATTCTTCTTGTGTTTCTTCCTTCTGATTCTTTTATATGTGGATTGTGTGTTTGTGACAATACAGCTGTAAACGTGAGTCTAGACGTTATTATTTCTACTCAACCTTCAACACCACAATTACTATAACTGGTGACCCCGACGTGATACGCTAAGAAGATGGCTAGCGATAGTGATGATTCGGCAAAAACCATCCGTGGAAGTCACGTACGCCACGATGACGTCAATTCCCAAGTGCACGTTTCCACTGCCTCATCCGACATTTACCGTGTCGGGGTTCGTGTCGCACCTTTTTGGCCGGACAAGCCCGCTATATGGTTTGCGCAATTGGAGGGTCAATTTGCGATATCCAACATCACAGCTGACACGACAAAATTTTACTACGTCATTTCGCAACTTGATAACCAGTACGCTGCTGAAGTTGAGGACATTATAGTTTCTCCTCCAGAATCAAACAAATATGAAAAGCTTAAAAGCGAATTGATTAAGCGGCTTTCTGCATCCAAAGAAAAAAAGGTGAAACAACTCCTTATGCATGAGGAACTCGGTGACAGAAAACCCTCCCAGTTCCTTCGCCACTTACAAAACTTGGCTGGTCCTGGTGTTCCAGAAGATTTTGTTAAGACTATCTGGTCCAGTCGCTTACCGCATAATATGCAGCAGATCATAGCATCCCAGCACGCTTCGACTTTGGAAACTCTAGCTGACTTGGCTGATAGGATCCAGGACCTTGCTCCTTCAGCTCCAATGGTAGCATCTACTTCGAGCGCTAGTTCATCGCAGGTTACCATGGAAGATATGGCTCGACAGATTGCTGCGCTTACTCGAAAGCTTGATGCTCTCACTGCGGACAGATCGAGATCTCGTCACCGATCCAATCATCGTCTTCGTGGTCGGTCAACATCATCCCACAGATCCAATTCTCGATATAAAAAGCATCCTCTCTGTTGGTATCATGCCAAATTCGGAAGCAAGGCCAACAAGTGTACCAGCCCCTGCGACTTCAAGCCGGAAAACTTCAAGGGCAGTCGGTAATGGCGGCTGACGATTGCCCAAACAAGACTGGTCGCCTGTTCGTGACAGACCGTAGGTCGAAAGTCCAGTTTCTCGTCGATACGGGGAGTGATCTCTGTGTCGTCCCACGATCTACGTTTCGCGAGCGCCGTGTGAAGACCAACTACCAGTTGTGTGCAGCCAATGGCTCGAGTATAGACACTTACGGTACTGTGCAATTAAATTTAAACCTTGGTCTTCGTCGAGACTTTGTATGGCAGTTCATAATAGCCGACGTAACCAAGGCAATTATTGGCGTAGATTTTTTGTCATTTTTCAATTTAGTTGTAGATGTAAGAAACCAACGCTTAATTGATAATCTGACCAATTTGTCCACTGTCGCTTCTATTTGTTTTGCAGACAGCCTAATTTCAAGTGTGAAGGTCTTGACTGGCATTAGCAAATACCATAGCATTCTCGGTGAGTTTCCCGAAATCACACGACCAGCGGGCATACCACGCCAGACACTACACAACACCGTACATTACATTCGCACCACACCAGGCCCACCAGTTTCATGCTCCCCCCGCAGACTTGCCCCTGACAAACTTAAAATCGCGAAGTTAGAATTCGACGCTATGTTATCAAATGGTACTGCTCGTCCTTCTGACAGCCCCTGGGCGTCGCCTCTTCATCTTGCTCCGAAAAAAGATAACAGCTGGCGTCCATGTGGCGATTACAGATTACTTAATTCTAGGACTATACCTGACAAGTATCCCATACGTCATATCCACGACTTCGCACATAGTCTTTCTGGTTGCAACATCTTTTCAACGATAGATTTAGTCAAGGCTTATAACCAAATTCCAGTCGCTGAAGAGGATATTCCGAAGACTGCAATCACTACACCCTTCGGACTATACGAGTTTCCGTATATGACCTTCGGCTTACGCAACGCTGGTCAAACTTTTCAACGGTTTGCTGACGAAATGACGCGTGGCCTCGATTTTTGCTACGCATACTTAGATGACTATCTCGTGTTCTCAAAAACCGAGGCCCAACATGAGGACCATCTGCGCCAGCTATTCACCAGAATGAAAAAATATGGCGTGCTGATCAACACCGCCAAAAGCGTTTTCGGTCAGCCCGAGGTATCCTTTCTCGGCTATACCATATCTCATTCTGGCGCTAAACCGTTGGAAAGTAAGGTCCAAGCTATACAAGACTTCCCTGTGCCTAAGACTGTCAAACAGCTGCGAAGATTCTTAGGCATGATCAATTTTTATAGGCGATTCTTGCCTAATGCCGCTAAAGTTCAGGCTCCTTTGAACGCTTTACTCATAGGCTCCGTTAAAGGTTCACAATCTGTGGATATAAGCGGAAATTCGTATAGTGCTTTTGAGGAGTGTAAGAAAAGTCTTTGCAACGCAGCCTTGTTAGCCCACCCTAATCCTCAAGCCAACCTAGCACTCACTACTGATGCGTCGGATACTGCTATAGGCGCAGTCTTGCAACAACATTGTGACGGTGCCTGGCAACCTCTTGCATTTTTTTCCCGCAAGTTGAGCCCATCACAGCAGAAATACTCTCCTTACGATCGTGAGCTCCTTGCTATCTACCACAGCATCAAATACTTTAGGTATATGCTCGAGGCTAGACACTTCACCATTTTTACTGACCACAAACCATTGTGCTATGCCTTTCATGAAAGGAAAAGTAACTGCTCTCCGAGACAATACAGGCACTTAGACTTCATATCTCAGTTCACTACCGATATCAGACATATAGCCGGTAAAGATAATGTTGTCGCTGACACACCCTCCCGCATAGATGAACTGCAGATGCCAGTTGACTTAGAAGCCTTAGCTGAGTCCCAAAAAACTGACCCGGAGTTGCAACAACTTTTAAAAAGTGAAACCTCTCTTCGTTTGGAGAAGCTTAATATACCTGGTAGTCGTATACCTTTGTACTGCGACGTCAGTACAACGACCCCCAGGCCTTTTGTAACTAAAGATTTTCGGAAGCAGTCATTCAGTTGTCTGCACAGTTTCAGCCACCCCGGAGCAAACGCAAGCGTTAAATTGGTCTCTCAGAGGTACATCTGGCCGTCATTAAGAAAAGACTGTCGCGAATGGTCTAAAGCATGTTTGGCTTGTCAACGAGCTAAAGTGAATCGGCATGTATCTTCGCCATTTGGCACACACGATTTGCCGAAAGCTCGTTTCAAATATGTTCATTTAGATCTTATCGGTCCCTTACCTCCATCTGCTGGTTATCGGTATTGTTTGACAGCAGTCGATCGCTTCACGCGATGGCCTGAAGTTGTCCCACTTACCGAGATTACAGCAGAGGCTGTCGCTAAAGCTTTTGTTTCTGGTTGGGTATCTAGGTTCGGTTGTCCCACCGATATTGTTACTGATCGCGGTAAGCAGTTCGAGTCAGCCTTATTCCAGTCCTTGGCAAAACTCATAAGTTTTAAACACCGGAAGACTACCGCATATCATCCTCAGTGCAATGGATTAGTAGAACGCTTCCACAGACAACTCAAGACAGCCATTACCTGTCACAATAGCCCAAATTGGACAGAGACACTCCCGTTAGTCTTGCTCGGTATTCGAAACGCGGTTAATGATGATCTGCAAGCTACCTCTTCTGAACTTTTATACGGAGAGACCTTGCGGATGCCAGGCGATTTTTTCGGTCACAAAACTGATTGCCATACAACCGATGTTCGAGATTTTTCTGTCCGTCTACGTTCTTTTGCCGAAAATCTACAACCCGTTCCCACTTCACACCATAGCAAAAACAAAATTTTCATTTATAAAGATTTGAGTACATCATCTCACGTATTTGTTAGAGACGACACTTTAAGAGGAACATTTCAAAATATATATAATGGGCCATTCGAAGTTATAAAACGAAATAACAATAAAACGTTCAAAATTCGTGTAAAGGGCAAAGACGTCACAGTATCTATAGACCGTCTAAAACCAGCCTATATACTGTCAGACACCATTCACCCTGCTACTACACATAAAAGGAATGATGATTATATCGAACCTCAAATTAAAAGTCCCAGTCCAGTTACAACTCGTTCGGGCCGACGGGTAAACTTCCCTAATTACTATCGCCCGTAGACACGGTCTCTGGAGGGGAGTGATGTAGGATATCTACATAATCATAATTATATTTATTTCATTATATTTTATAAATACAGTTTATAATATAATACTACGCTAAATTATATTTACATAATTCTTATATCTAAACTTATATTAATATCACTTAAACTTTAAATAAAATATTTTATACATATTTAGACAAATTATACACAATCACATTACTTTAATTACACACTTATACTAAACATATTTAACACATAAATATTCTAATCATCTACATCGTCCGAATAATTTGCCGTACTACTTGGTATGCCTACTTGTCGTGGCGATTGGAAACGCACAATTCGAAGCTCGTCGAACAGGTTTCAGGATATCTTGCAGGCGCGGGCGCACACCTCCCGCGCACCCCAGTCGAGATCTATACTCTTCGCGGAGCTCATGTCGCTCGATGTAAAAACGCCTGCTTAAATCTCGCTGTGGTTAAGACGCTTTTAGTGCCGTAAGATATTTCTTATTATTAAGTGCTGTGATTGTGACGCTTCGCTTAATTCTTCCTATCCATTCTTCTTGTGTTTCTTCCTTCTGATTCTTTTATATGTGGATTGTGTGTTTGTGACAATACAGCTGTAAACGTGAGTCTAGACGTTATTATTTCTACTCAACCTTCAACACCACAATTACTATATGTAGATTAAGAAATAAGTACCTAATACTTTTATCTATATAGTAATTTAATCGCTTGTTCGCCCTTCGAAGCAATATGGGACTTCACTATTTTAAAAGGCAAAGCACGTTCTCTTATGGCCGATCGACGGCAGGCGTATTCAAAGAGGCTTTATTAAATCCGGCGAACCAGTTACCGGTGATCGAAAAACATGGGACCTTCAATCCCACTTGTGACGGGTTATATGGGGTGCATGATAATATTATTTGAGATATATGAAACATGTTAACACCATTGAAACGGAAAAATGTTTCCTTCAGACACATCACTTGCATTTATAGTTGTGGTAAGTTTTTTGGCTTGTTACATAAAAAATTAGGATTATTATATTGTTTGAATTGTCAATGCTATCTAATATGATATTTATTTAATAGAAAAGATGCAATAATAATAATAATAATATTTGTGGTGTCAGACCACGGACCAGGAGTTTACTCCTTAAGGACGATTGTCTTTAAACAGTCACAGAAAATAATAAAACCAAACCTTAATACTAAAAGTGAAAGGTGCGCTCGGTAGGTTGCGCACAAAAAGCGTAACGCTGTCATTCGATCACTGAATTTTACTATTCATATTTTTTTTATACCAGGCGCCTTTATGAAAATGAATCCTTAAAGCGTAAACTCCAAAACACTCCAAAAAAATTTTAAAAGTAGAATAAAATTTTTCCATAAATCTAAAAAAAATGGCTATTTCATCATAATCGATTGTAAAAATGTTTCTTTCAAATGAGAGGATATTCCTCTCATTGATGAAGCAACGTTGGGTAAAAATAAATAATATACAAAAAAAATTGACAGGAGCTCACAAGGCTTGGTGGCTCAGTTGGAAAGCATTGGACCGGACAATCAAAGGTTGCGGGATGGAGTTCCGCCTGAAAATAATTTGTGACCGAGTAAATTTTTTCTAGTTTTGCTTTTATTTATCGTATAAGATAGCATTAAAGTATGAGCTAAGTTTTTATTTTCGTCTTGTTTTAAATACACAAATAAAATACCGTGGTCCAATTCAAAGTTTTTTGTTTATCAATTTGTTTGTATAATTTACTTTTTCAGACATGACGACGAAACAAAATAAAATCTCTGCTCCTGACAGCTTTGCTAGCCTTTTTGTTAAAGTGTACTTTTTCTTTAAAATAAAAATATCTTTTCAATAATTATCAGGTTTGTGTCAAAAGTACAGAATAATTCAGGTTTTTTTTGTGGATTATGTATGGTGACAACGTATAATATTGTAAATATCGTTACTTCTATTAAAGCTTCCGTTAAACTTTCTTGCGCACATGCTTGTTGTCAGTTAAAAGACGTCCTGAATGGGTGGTAGGTAAAAATGTTGCACGATTCAAAACAACTTATTTTAAGTGCATTTGAATAAAGTTATTTTTCAAATTCATTTTCAGTTTTGTTATTTTAAGTATTTAGTTTTTACACACATCATACATTTAAATAAACTTTTACCGGTTTAATTGCACATATAATTTAACATTATTAAATGCGCGATTAATCCGCCTATTATCTATTTGTACCTGAGGCGCAATAAGTCTGCTGAGTGTGAGCATACGTTTGAAGAGCCCAACCACTACATTCGATTTGATAAAACACAAATTCTGGCTAGAGAACAAAGATTAAAGATTAAACATAAGATAAAGGATGGCTACGTGACGCTATTGAAATAAAGAAACATCCTAATTACAATAGAGATGCAGGTTGGAGCATTCCAACTGCTTGGGATCCCATCGTCAACAAACTAATACCTCCAAAGACTCACACTGTAAGACCTAGTGATGTAGTTAGCTCTTTTTGTAAATAATAAAAGTAAGATTGAGGTCGGTCCCCATGTCCGAAGTGCTTACGCCAGTTCTTCTCACAAGGGCCTCCCAATTTGGGACGATTCCGCCCGATACCAGCTCCAGACGCTTGAGTCCATTGAAAGGAAGGCCAAGAGGCTCATCGGCAATGACGATCTTTTTTATAAAAAGCTCAATAGTCTTAAGTCTACACGGAAGATAGCTAGCATAGCCGTATTTTATGTATCCTACATTTCGGAGAGTATACAGCAGAATTGCACAACCTTATTCGGCCGCCCCATTATTTTATAGGACAACCAGACTTACAAATAGGCGACACCATTATATGGTAGATATACCAAAGAGTCGCACTAAGCGTTTTAGTTCCAATTTTGTGATATGTACCGCTAAGGAGTGGAACTCGTTGCCTGACTTTGTGTTTCCTGACAAATATAATTGAGGGGACGTCAAGTCACGAGTGAATAGGTATTTTCTAGGCAAGCGCGTCACGTCCTAGATCCTACCATCAGGCAAGATAGTAGTCAAGTGCATGCCTATTTTCTATAAAAAAATGAGAAAACTTTGAAGTAATGATTATATTTTTATTAGAATGAATTATTCATAAAATGAAATACACACTTAATAAATTAATATACTATGTATAAAATATAAGTTTAAGCTATCTAAAACTGGTGTGAAGGGTTCTCCCCTCTCATCCAAATTGCCCTATTGTTACACCTATTGTTCTAACATCCTTATGTACACTGTAGTTTGGGCAATAAACAATTAAGTATTTTGTTATTTTTTATTAAAAACTGGGACATTGGTATAATATGTTCTGATGTTTTGAGATTTGGAACCGTAAAGGTTCGCCGATCATTTCTGATATATGAGCATTTATTCTTTCCACAGTTGAGGGCACATATTGGATAACGTTAAATAAGTTTAAATGGCCGCTTTGATTCCGCCGGGTGTGACCGACCCACTGGGCTGGCAAATTGTTTCGGCGTTGTGCGCCAATAAATCCTGTAATAATTACATTATAGCCCGGGTTGTGGATGAGCTTCCACTGTCCGACGAACTAACTGTTGAATAACTCGATCGAGGCGAAGCGAAGCGCAGCAAAGCGTGATTTTATTGTACTCAAATGTACTCGTTTATATGAAAAATAATTGAGCAGTATTTGAACCCTTTTAAAGCGATTTTTGTTTTAACATAAATAGCCTTAATTATTGCCTCATCATATCAGCCGTACGACGCCCACTGCTGGACATAGGCCTCCCCCAAGGATCTCCACAACGATCGGTCCTGTGCTGCCCGCATCCAGCGTTTTCCCGCGACCTTAACCAGATCGTCGGTCCACCTCGTAGCGGGCCTACCCACTGAGCGTCGTCCGGCACGCGATCGCCATTCGAGAACCTTTCCGCCCCAACGGCCATCAGTTCTCCTTGCTATGTGTCCTGCCTATTGCCATTTCAGCTTCGCAATTCTTTGAGCTATGTCGGCGGTTTTTGTTCTCCTACGGATCTCCTCATTTCTTATTCGATCGCGTAGGGAAACACCAAGCATAGCTCTCTCCATTACCCGCTGGGCGACCGTGAGCCTTCTAACAAGACCCATAGTGAACGACCACGTTTCACTGCCATAAGTAATCACTGACAACACACACTGGTTAAAGACTTTCGTCTTAAGGCGCTGAGGTATTTGGGACGCGAAAATGTATCGCAACTTTCCGAATGCTGCCCACCCGAGTTGGATTCGACGAGAGATCTCTTTCTCGATGTTGGACTTACCTAACTGTATTGTATGTCCTAGGTAAACATAGTGGTCAACAACTTCGAGTGTAACGTTCCCAACATTTACTGGAGCGGATGTAACATGGGCGTTGGACATAATTTTCGTCTTGTCCATGTTCATCTTAAGACCCACTCGTTGGGATGCGTTACTGAGATCTTCGAGCATGGTGCTCAGGTCTTCCAAGGTCTCAGCCATTAGGACCACATCAACGGCGAAGACCTGACGCATCTTCGGTTTGCCGATGATGCGTCAGGTACTCGCCGTTGATGTTGATGCCAAGTCCATTCCAGTCCAGAAGCTTAAAAATATCCTCCAACGCAGCAGTGAACAGTTTCGGAGAGATAACGTCTCCCTGTCTCACTCCTCGCTGTAGTTGGATAGAATTAGAGCTCTGGCTCTGTACTCGGACCGACATAGTGGCGTTTTGGTACAGGCACCTTAACACTTCGATATACCTGTAGTCCACTTGGCACCTCTGGAGAGACTGCAGCACCGCCCAAGTCTCGATAGAATCAAAGGCCTTCTCATAGTCCACAAACGCCAAGCAAAGTGGCCGATTATACTCTTCGGTCTTCTGTATAACCTGCCGCAGCGTATGAATGTGGTCTATGGTGCTAAAGCCTTTTCGGAAACCGGCTTGTTCGGGAGGTTGGAAGTCGTCAAACCTGCGAGCAAGACGATTCGTAATAACCCTCGAAAACAGCTTGTAGACATGGCTCAGAAGCGAGATGGGTCTGTAGTTCTTCAGTAGGGTTTTATCGCCCTTTTTGAAGAACAAAATCACCTCTCTTCTGCTCCATGCCTTCGGCGTTTTGCCCTGGACGATGACAGAATTGAAGAGCTTCTGGAGGACTTTAAGTACCGGCGTGCCGCCCGCTCTCAGAAGCTCTGTTGTAATTCCGTCATCTCCCGCCGCCTTGTTGTTCTTTAGCTGTTTGAGGGCCATTCTTATCTCGTACAGGCTGACGTCCGGAATATCTTCGGTATAGTGTCGGGTAAGCTTGGCTCTAGGATCTCGAGCTCTGCTTTGGCCTGGTGTTATACTGGCCTAGTAGGTAATTATTGCCTAGTAGGTAAAACTAAATAAAAAACAATTATGACAATAATCACAGGTCAACAAAATATTTTCCCAGAGACGTGAGTATACTTTTCCGAAGGATTTTGGTGTGCTGAACCCAAATCCGGTAGCAGAATTGCTCTATCACATCAGGTTTTTGAGATATTCTAACCTAAAAGTGCAAAAAACGCCGTTTTCGCCCATTTTTGAGGTTATGTGATCCTTCAGTTTTTAGTATACCTAAAAAACTACAGGGGTCATCTTAAAGTTCAAGTCTTGAACTTTCAAATGGCGTTGAGTTTGTTTACAAATTCTTTTTTTTTTGCTGAGATATCGTATTTTGAAGTTCTTTTTTCTCAATTTTGCTTCATGCTAACTTTTTTTTTTTTTTTTTTTTTTTGTTTTCGTAGAAAATGGCATTAGGCATTCCACCGTGTCTGGAGAACACGGTGGATATGTGGGACTCTCCTCCATGCCCCTACCCGGCCGAGTGCCCGGTAAAGGCTTGGAGGCCTACCCACTAAAAACTACGTGACGCCCTGAACACCCCGCACGCCTGAGGGCCAAGTGCAATGCAGCTGCCGGTCTCCCGCCCCGATAACCGCTGGCCCCCTTTTGGTGAGGAAAGGAATAAACCACACCCCTCGACCGACGCCGACCTACAAAGGACGAGACTCCCGCGCCCGTGACGATCACCCAGGAACAAGTTCCCGGGCGCCATCACAGGCGGCGCGGTTGCCCCGCCCAATGCAGGCCGGAGGCGGCCGAGGTGTGCTAACGGCCTTCCCCCCCCCCCACCTCATCGGGATGTGCGTCCGCGGAAGTCCCCCGGAAACAAAAGTTCCCGGAGGGCTTCCGCGGTCGCCATCCCATCAGACCCCCTCTCGGCCACGCCGGGTGATAACGGAGAAAACTCCGGTATCACCCGTAGTTTCCGAGTGAGGCTCCTACCCTCGGGGGATGGTACCGAGGGTCCTCCTCAAGCGCTCCGCGTGCGGCCCCCGCACGCGCCCGCGCTTCCGGCGTCTTCACGCCCCTCCCGCGAGGGAAGGGTGGAAGAGGCTCTCTCCCCCCCGAGCGTTTTTACGGGGGGGGTTGGGCACCCGACGGGCTAGGTGCCCCTTCCTCCATGGGGACCACCGGTGGTGGAGGGGCCCTCCCCTTCACCACCGGTGGGTCGCACCTGCGACTGCCCATGACGTGGTCGGCCGGCCGCCCGAAGGCGGCGCACACCGAGCACGCCGGCTCCCCCTTGCAGGTAGTGGCAGTGTGTCCTGGTGCTCCGCACCTGAAGCACTGGCCGCTCCTGTCCTCCGCTGCCGGGCACTTGGGTTTCGTGTGTCCGACCCCCATGCACCTATAGCACCGCAGAGGACGGGGTCCAAGGACCCTGATCTCTGCGGTGCTCCAACCTACGCGGAGCTTAGCCCCGTCTTCAATGAGCGCTTTAGCGGCCGCCATCGGCAAGCGGACCATAATATGCCCGATGCCACTTGGGCCCGCCCTCATCGGTTGCGCTTTGATGGCGCTCGTCAAGCAGCCCGATTTGGCCGCCACCGCCTCTAGCACCTCGGCTTCTTCGACGGCGTCATCTATGCCCGAGATCCGCACGTCCACGGTCTTCTCGGGCCTGCCTATGACTGCCACGTCTCCCAGCGTCCTTCTTAATACATCGGCCAGTGCGTCCGCCTTGACACCACTGACATCTGGTACTGCGATGACTCGTGCGCCCGTCGCCGTGCTCCTCATAGACACTGACTCTATTCCCACATCACTGAGAGAGACAGCGGCTCTGGCTCTCCTCATAATGTGCGAATAGGTCTCTCCGCAATCTGCCGCCTCCTGCCTGATGGTGACCGTGACAGCGGTCGTGCGAGGTGGGGTGAGCTTCGCCCTTCTGCCCTTAGCCTTTGGTCCATCTCTGTGGCTTCCCTCCAGCTTCTTTGGTGTGGCTTTGTTCGCCTCCTCCGTAGCCCGCTTCCTCGCAGCGCGCTTCTTCTTCCTGCTTCCTGCTTCCTCCCAACATGGGGCCTGGGATGAGGCAAGGAGGGCCTCCCTTTCTCTCTTCTCGGTACTTGGGCCTGAGTTCGCCCCTCTTCCCGCTAGCACCTCCGGGTGTTGCCTGTCTGTGGCTCTTGGATGTGCGGCTGCTCGTGCTGCCAGCTCTCCCAGCCTCTCGTCGAGAGTCTCTCGGATTAACTGCCGCAGGTCATCTTTGGTAGGCAGCGTCTCTCTTGCTGATGTGGCGGATGTGATTTTCGCCATCTCTGTCTTCAACGCAGCCATATCTTTACGGAGCTTCCGGAGTTCCAGCCGGAGGCTCTCATTTTCTTTCTTGAGTTCGAAGAACTCCGGGTCGTCTTGCAGAGTGCTAAGCACCCAGTCCCGGAAGTTCCTCATATTCGTGGAGTAGCTAACAGTTAAGCCACCGATTTGCCTTCTCAGAGGTTCTGGGAGGCCGGCACTTTTCAGCACTTCTACCACCTCTGTCGTCAGTCTCTTGCCCGTTTCTCTAAAGGAACTTATTTGCTCCATTTTGAACTCGCTGATCTGCCGGGCTTCAGCAGCCGACGATTCATCCGATGAAACATCTTCGTCCTCGTCTTCGGTTTCTTCTGCGCTGCCCTCGGCGGGCTCCACCACTTGGGGCTTCTTCCTCTCTATCTCTAATTGCTGATTTCCCACAGGGAACCTCAGCACCAGACGCTTCCCTGCCGGTTGTGGCAGGGGTGGAAACTCCTCTTCGGTTCCTTCCCGTCTTAAAAGCTTACTCCTCCGGGGTTCGTCACTGGCTCTCGCCGGTGACACAGGAGAAGCTTCATCGCGGCAAACTTCCATTTCTGTCGCCTTTGCACTGTTTTTTGTCGGACACAGTGCTCCGTCCTTTTCCTTACACCCTCCTTTTTTATTCATTGTTTTAGTTTTTGTTCTCTTCATAACTGGACCCACGAGTACGGGAGATTTAAATGGTCCACCCAGGCAGAGATCCCGTGATACCTGGGTAACCCTACTACACCTCGGGGGGCGGGAGGTACCCGAGGGTGTCGCTCGTAGGTTGATGTCCTCCACCAACCACCCGCGCACGGGCGCCCGACACCGCGTTACTCAAACGCCGAGCCTTCGAGGATTTTTTATAGTGGTTGTCTCCACGCAGCCCCCACCGAAGTGGCGGCCCCCACTCCCTGCACCACGTACAGGGTTGCGGGTTGGCCGGAGCTGGACCTAGGACCAGACACCGCCCCGACTTGCTCGCTGCCGCGAGCTGGGCCAGAAGGCCCCCAAGGGTAATTTTTAAAGGGGTTGTCTTCCCCGCGGCCCCTACCAGAAGGTAGCGGCCCTCGGCCCTGCACTACGTACAGGGTTACGAGCTCCTTCGACGACACCAGGCGGAACTGGCATCGCCTAAGACTCCCCTAGCTCGGCTACCGCTACCCGGGATACCCAGGACGCCAGCCGAGCTCCCCCCCTGCTGGTTTTGGTCCGCGCCGGCTAAGCCGGTGGCCCCCATGTCTGGAGGCCCTCCTATCCGCCACCCGGGGGACGCGCCCGATGGCAGTTCCAGCAACTGCACACGGGGCTTCATGCTACCTATACTGTCATCAGTTTAGTTTAGATCAGTTTCAGATCTCATAAACCTGACGTGATAGAGCAATTCTGCGGACTGGATTTGGATTCAGCACACCAAAATCCTTCGGGAAAATATACTCAGGTGTCTGGGTAAGAAACTTTGTCAAATTTTGTTGGCTTGTGAATAAATATATAATAGCTTGGGTTGTGGATCATCTTCCACTGTCCGACGAACTAAATGTTGACTAACTCGATCGAAGCGAAACAAAGCGCAGCGAAGAATTCACCGATGCGATTCTTTTGTTATAGTCTGACAGCAACCGCTGTACCACGCCTTAGGGAGGTGGGGGGTGGGACCGCCGTGAGCGATGACGGCAGAATGACAAAATGGAGCAACGCTTTGCCCCCCCGTCTCGCCGCTTGCAAACCTAAGGCGCGGTACAGCGGTTACGGTCAGACTATAACACGCTTTTATTAACTTGACCTGTATGTTTGTTTGTAACTTACTTCGAAACGTTAGATTAATTTGAAATTTTGCACACATATCAGAAACCGATGATAATAGAAAATTTAAAAAAAAAATTTAATCGAAGAAATTTCAAAACTTTTCTCGTTAATTTATTTATTGTAATATTGGACTGTATTTCTTACTTTTTAGTTCGGTTGACAAAAAAGTTCTTGGGAGATAGAAATAGAATTTTTAATCAGTAGTATAACTAATTCATATGACGGTATTATGGCTACAAAGTTTAACTATTTATTAGTAACATCTGTAGGCGAACTATTCGAAACTGTATTTCAGGTCACAACGCCCTCCGTATGTTATGTTTAACTATATTAAATCTAAACGTTCGCGGTCACATTAGTATTAATTATAACGGGATTATTATCAAGTTTTTTTATAAAGTTCGAGGCTCCTATATATATATATATAGGAATTACTAATTGTTAATAGTTAGTATAATTAATAATATTATACTATTAACAATTAGTTATTTTATTTCTATACATATATCTAAGTCTTTATATGTATACAGATCTTAAGTCCTGCTTTCCCCCAAAAGGTGATTGATAGATAATGCTTCCAGCATAAAGTCCGCCTGATGTACCAATTTAAGATTGATGGTAAATAAATTTTTTTTAATTCAAGGAAATATATTAAATATATAGCCGGCCATGACTCGGGAACAAATGCTTCTCATCACAAAAATCAGGATTCTAACTAGCTTCTTATCTAGGCCCGGACAACTCACACCCAATAATTTAGTTTTAAACTAAGCAGGGCTTGAAGTTTATAAATAAGGGTTTTGGCCGTGTTCTTTGCAGAAGTGAGCTAGATATTGTTTTAATAAATGGATATGAACTTTCGCCAAGTTAAGAGAGAGGAGTGGTTTGGAAGAAGATATAGTGACAAAGATAGAAAAAGGGATGCGTAGATGGTTTGGGCACGAAAGAAGATTGACAAGACAAGTATATGAGGCAAATGTGTATGGGCGAGTCGGTAAAGAAAAGACTGACCAAGGCGATCTTTCAGGGATCGAATAAAAGGCTGATGAGAGTTGAAGAAACGAGAGATGTATGACAGGATCGTGGTGGGTGGAAATCTGTGATCTCTGCTTTGTAAGCCTGATTCTATGAAATATTTTACATAACGTACAATTACGCGTCCACAGTGGCCACGCACTGTGGACGCTCTCTGCCCCCTCTAGGGGACATAGAACCTTAAGTCAAGTAAGTAAGTCACAATTACGCAAGGTTCATCAGATCTCCGTATCAGCTTACGCAATACGTAATCACTGAGAAAACCCTTTAGAAAATCGCGCTATTATCGTTACACTCATTATATTCAAAACTGTGGGAAACTTTATGTATAAGAGGCGGTGGAGCTCTCTGACACGCTTGGATGACGCGACGAATTACAACTGAAACAATAGCAAGCCTGCGTTCGTTCAGTGTAACAGGCTTCTAACTTTTAATTAGCTTTAGCTCAACCGACTCATCAGCCAGACTTCTAGATGTGGTTTAATGCGATAAATTTATATGAATACAGAAATATTTTAAGCAGAAATGACATAAGGTTTTACCCACATCTTCTATAACAAATGCTGGGGAACTTACCTTGGTACGTGGATTTTGAACTTATGTTTTGATTGCACAAATTATCAAAAAATTTAGATCGCTGGTTTAATTAGTTGCTAAATGCCGTGTACCGTTGTTCACTTGTGTGGGACACATAGCTAAAAATATAAACAAATTTAGATTCTTAACTCACCTAAAACCATAATACAGTCAAGTTACAAACTTTTCTATCTGGTAATTATGATTTCCGGCCGCCATCCAAGCTTTTTTTTTAATCTTGGCGCCAATTCCAATTTTAACAACGTAACTTTAACAGAGAGTTGAAGTTCCCTTGCCCATAGTTTGAGAGGTGGAGGGTGATATATACAGTTAAATAAATATGTGTAATCTATGAACTGTGCTGATTTATATGAGTGGAGCTAAACAATTGTGAATATTAATTATTTATTAAAACAACAAACTTGAAAAGAAGTAACGAATCTGTAATGCTCTCGCTCCAGCTAGGGATAGTAAATGATACCACCAGATTTGAAAAAATACATTAATTTGTTAAAGGTAAATTATTTATATTAGTACTCATTACACTGTATATAAATAAAATAAGCTTTTATTTCCAAGAATATGGTAGTAAATATAGGTGACAAATAATACAAATCCTACATATTCTGCCTTTTTTCGGTTGGCGTGCCATTTAATAAATTTAAAAACTATCAAGAACCAGTTATCGAAACATTAGTCTCCATTTATAATTTTGATAATAATTCAATTTAATGTTATTATTTAATGCTATGGAATATAAAATTATAATTATACATACATATCCTTATAATATTAATCTATCTTTTTTCTTTGTCCAGTTCAAATGTAATGTTTACTCCCTGAATGGTAGAAATATATAAAGGCTGACTACATATTACTAGATAGTGTTGCTTGAAAATCGTTTTAATAGCAAAGTGTTCCATATCATTCATACTATAGATAGATGATGCTACCGATAGTATCTTTAGTTACCTTGTAATACTATCGAAAATATATATAACGCTATAAGGTTTATGAGTAGTTTCGGGTATCGATTGTATTTTTTTCCGTAAAACTAACATACTAGCAAAAGTACATTTTTATACCCAGAAGTAAAAAAAAAATGTGCAAAAAGTGGTTTCATATCAATAAATAAATAAATTTGAGGTACGGTCAAAACGACATTTTCAAAATAACCTCAAAATTAAATTTCAATTTATTGTATAATACGTTATAGAATTTTATTATTGCTTTGATTTCGGCTACATTTTCTGTTCTATACCTATATTTTATAACTAGTTTCCCAATAATTTAATCTGACTGTAATTTCTGGAGAATTTTCCACGTGCAAATTTAATGATGAGATTTATAATAATGTAGATAAAAATAATTAAATATACAAAGTCTAAAAAGTCTTTAAGCAAATGTATACCTACTCACAATTTAATAAAACCTAAAATGCTGTAAAACAGATATTTGTTTGCCAATATACTATATAATTAATAAAGGTATTACCACGCCATTGTCGGATAATGTACGTCAGTTTTTGATGTTTATAACATCAACTTCTAATTTAATAAAGCCTGTATATACAGAAATAACAGCTATAAAGTTAATTTACCTATTCAATAGCGTTGATGGCGCGTAGGAAGAATATGAAGCTAATTTGAAATTTATACAAATGAACTGATGATTTGCAATGATATTAAAAATAATACAGTTAGACAGTGATAATAAGAGAATAAGGTAACAAGTCCCTAATACAACCCTCTAAGATATTTTTAAAAGCATCGGCAGCAGTTGTTGAATTAATTACGGAATTGAGTCCGTTTCCTCATCAGAATTTCCATGTTTATTTTTTGTCGTTTTGGTTCCAATTTTATGATACTTACCGCTAAGGAAATGAACTCTTTGCCTGAGTCTGTGTTTCCTGATAAATACAATTCAGAGGTCTTCAAGTCACTAGTGAAAAGGTATCTTCTAGGTAAGTGCGTCACATCCTAGATCGCAATGTCGCTTACCATCAAGCGAGATATTGGTCAAGCGCTTTCACAGAAAAAAGACCAGCAAAAAAATATTGCAAAGCAAACCAGGTGGAGCTAGTTACATTATACATTGCTATGTCCTCGAAACATCGATAAAGGCTCTCAATAGCGTCAAACGACACCTTAGCGGTTGTCAGTAGACTCATACGTGGCGTCGGAAATTACTAGGAAGTTGCCTCCGGGAGGATGTGATCCGAGCGATGTGTTCATCGGAATAAACTACACTCAACCGAGTGGAAATCGGTTACAAGCATTATCTTAAATTACATGATGTAATCAGTAATGTGCACGTGATCATATAATTTGCTATATTAATAGTTACTTTAGTATTTACGTGTAAATGTTCTCAGATTGATGTATTTGTATGTCGCAACAAAATTAAAAACTTTTTTTCAGTTATACTTTTTTTTCCGTCTATAAATGAATATTACATAAAAATGAAATGAGAATGAAATAAAAAGTGAGAATTTAGCGAGTACAAAGTGAGAATACAGTGAGTATAAAGAAATAAATAATAAAAATGTCTTACAATCACACCAATTAGCCTAGCCGTATGCTAGCACTCTAAGGCTCGTGTTATTGATACTAGGGTAACGTATAGGCATACATATATGATACATAGATATGTGATGTTCATAGAAATATATTTCACCCATGATTCAGATACAAATACTCGTATTCATCATACAAACATCTGCCCCTTCCTGGATTCGAACCCAGGACCGTTCGGTGCGAATAGTAGAATCGCTACTGCTGCACCAAACAGTCGTCATAAAGTAAGAAAACAGTGAGAATACAATGAGTTGGTATAAAGAGAGAATACAGTGAGAACGAAAGACGGAGAAGTGAGAGTCGGGTGAGAAGTAAGAATGAAATTAAATAAAAATAACGTTTCTAATTATTCAACTTACAATTGTTGCTTCACAAAAGGTGACTTCGCTGCGGATGCACATTTAGATGACTTTAACATGAGGTGTACGTATGGTAAACAGCAAGATTAAAGTCGAGGTGCACGGTTAGTTCCTGTAATGGCTCAGAAAAATCTTTGTATGAAAGAATAAAGCTAAAAATAATGTTAACACACATTAATATATAGGACAAAGTAATCAAAAATACAATTATTATAAAAAATTGCCTGCTGAATTACAAAAAAAGCATGTGTGCAATTCACACGTGGTAGAAGTAAAACCTTCAAAAATAATACGTACACGCATACAAAATACCACGGTTGTTGTGATGCCTTCTCTCAAGCTTTGTACTACGCATGCACACAAACACGTATTAACAGTTGTAGTTGTAGTAACAGAAGTTTTCAGTTCAAAAATGTATAAACAAAATGTTTAAAAGTTCAAACTCAAGCTGAAACAGTATTATTATTATATTATTGAACAACTAAGCAATGAGTAAATTATTATTCATTTATCCAATATATATTACGAGACATTTAGGTAAGTAATTTAAAGCCGTATCACGGAAACCTCACAGGGTTTATCTGGGTGACGGCGAGTCGCTATTATACATTAATTGCTTAGTTGGCAAATAATACTGTTTCAGCTTGAGTTCGCACATTTTCACATTATATATATATATTTATATATATGACATATTAAATATTATTAAATAATTAGTATCTATTCTCATATAGCGTCATTATATTATGAGACTATTCAAAATACTAAATTGATGTCCATATACCTAATCTCACTTCATCTTTTGATAACGTCAATCTATCTATACTATACTGAATGGTTACATATCTGGGTATTATAATAAGCTTTACTCACCAACAATACGGAATAACATATTTGAAATACAGCTTTTGAATTCCAATATTATATTCAAACACCAATTGTGTCAAAAACGTCACGAATCCGACAACAGATGTCGCTTGTCAGTATTTCTTACAATCGCAGTAAGATAGGGGTACCTTTTCACGAACACAATGAGTTTCATAATTCAACTGTAGTCACTTCTATACAATTCTGAGAATAGCGTCCTCAGGTAGACGGGCAGCCGTAAAGAAAGTAGGTTATTGAAACTGTCCTGTAGTACGTGTAAAGTGTAGGTATATAACTAGTCTGGCCGTGAATATTGTTACATATAACTTTTTCCCAACTTTTTTATTATTTTTAATTTGGAACGCGTTTATTATTTTAAAAACTTCTTTCGATATCGCGCCATTTCAGATATTTTTTTCGTGTTCATTATCAAATTACAGTATGGAATGGGGTGTAAAGAAAATAGTATTGCAGTGATCGCCTTGCACAAAGTGGGTATGGAACCGTCGGTCATATTCCAGACATTTCAAAAACTTGGTATCAGCCGTATGATCGTTCATCATACTATCAACAGATACAACAACACTTCCGTTGTCGAAGACCATAAAAGATCGGGGCGGCTGCGTGCTGTTAGTTGTTAACGACAAAGGCTGTTAATGTTGTTTAAGCCATAATTCATCGAGTCATCAAGTGGTCGGAAAAGTACAACGTGGTTATCATCCAACGTCAGTGATGGTTTAGTGGAGCGTGTCTTATCAAGGCGAGACAAAACTATATTTTTGTGAAATAGTGAAAACTTAAGCCAAAGTGTATCAAGAGACAGTCTTGAGAAAGGTTTCGTAAAAACCTTCAATTTTTTTTAAAATGTACCGTGGACTTTCCAGCAGAACTCAGCACCTGGTCACAAGTCACGAACTACACAAGCCTGGTTTGAAACCAATGTTTCTGCTGACGACTGGCCCTCATCTAGCCCAGACCTCAACCCTTTAGACTACAAATTATGGTCAGTATTAGAAGACATGGCCTGCTCTAAACGACACGTCGACATCGAGTCTTTTAAAATACCTCTGGAGCAAACAGTGCCGACATTCCACACGGAAACAGTGCGTAAATCCATAGATTCGCGGCCAGACAGGTTAAAGGCCTTTATAAAAGCCAAAGGTGGCTCTTTCGAATAGGTTTTTTTAATTTTTTTTGCTGAGACGTTAATAAATATGTATGTATAAGTTTTAGTAATATTACATTACCTCATAAAATGCATTTTCATTTGTAACAGAACTTATGGCCGGACTAGGTAGTATCCTCATATTTTGTATTTCTAGTGTACGGAAAATGTCTTGAATAAATTATGGAAGAAAATAGATTTTTTTCAGGGTTCAGCAGTTTGTTAGCTTAGGTTTTATAAGGTCACGAGCCTTAAAGAATAGGAATAGATTTGATGAAAAAAAGTTACATCAGCAAAGGAAAGGTCTTACTGGAATAACAGACCTTTTTCTAATATTTACGCACGCATCACGTGAAGGTTTTTTATATCAAAATTCTAAAGACCTATATTTCTGAGTCAGTTTATAACTGTTTTGCAATATGATAAAATTATCGATCTAGTTAGGGGTTAATTTTTGTCTGTGTGATACAAGAATTTATCCTTGATTTGGTTGAATTAATGCAATATCCTTTGATTGATATAAGTGCTGCTTAATACTGAACTAGAAATTAATTTGCTCTTGTAAAAAATATTAAATAATAATAATAAAATATAAAACTAAACAACTGGTTATGGCTAAACGTACTGTACAATATATTATATTACTAGCTAACCCGACCACGCATTGCTATGTTATAAATTAAAATGAAACCAATCCTGTCCTTAGTTTGAACAAATTCAATAAAATGAAAAAAATATTATCAAAATAGGTTAATTAGTTTCGCAGTTTATCGCGGTCAAACAGTGTGATAGGGAATTTTTATATATAAAGATATGTAACCACGGAATGCTTTATTATGATTAAAATATATAGAAATAAATCACTTTTTTAAACAAAACCGTCACACTTAACTATTTTAATAGATTTAATAAGGTTTTAAAAGTGTATTTCGAAATTGTCTATTTTTTAGCCATATTTCACTATTGAAAAGAACAATTACCGGAGAAAGTGTTTTGAAATCTCGTGTATTTGAAATTATAAACCTAAGAGATTTATTTGCTTCTTGTACATGTAAATGTGATCTGAAGAACTGAAGTCGACTATCGATTATGGTACCAAGGTCTCTGATCGCAGTGATCTCTTCACATTTTTCATCAGCTATTGAACACGGCGAGATTATTATTATTGTAAAATTAAAAACATTTAAGGGAATCTTACTGATACGAAATAAGCGTATTATATTTAATTTTATTTTTTGCATTCACATATTTCTATAGGATATAAAATACGCCTATGAAAAGCAACCACGCCTCCGAGCCCTCACGTGGGATTCGAACCCACATCCTTTCGCTATCCAGGCAAGTGCTCTGACCGCTGAGCTACCGAGTCGCTGGCAGACGCGTCCAAATTTACAAACCTATTCTCTCTTTACCCTCCATCGCAGACTTTTATTCCACTTAATACCGTGGTACCGATAATAATTTCGTTTAAATTAATACAATTTGTGAATGACCATAAAAAATTAAACCAATATTTTGGCAATTTTACTTGTATTTTGTACAAGCAAAAGGCGTTCGATCTACTCGAAAGGAAATAATTAACTTTGCTCCCCGCTCGTCGACGCAATAATGGGATAGCAACAAATTAAGTTAGCGGAAATTCTCTCCATACTTTTCAGTACTTTATTATGCAGAAGATAACGTTCGGTTTACAATAAAAGGCACAATTTTTAAATGTGCCTTTTATTAATTTATTAAACCGTTCACTTGCTGGCTTACAGTTTTCTCAAAATGCCAGCAAGTTAATATTATGAATACTTTTACATAAAATAAAAATGTCTACAATATTTTTTAAAATCGTCTATTATACTAAAATACAATTACATAATGTCAAAAGAATAAGAATGGCATAATAAAATGAATTAATAAAATATTATAACTAAACGTGTCTCGATTATTTTTCGTTCCTCGTTTAATTCTGTTATGTAAAAACTGAAGCAGATGGCAGATGTTTGTGTGATGAAAACAAACAGTTGTAGCTGAAATATGGGTTTTTGCTCTATATATCATACAAATGTCTAGAACACTACTTACTTTAATTGATGTAAATGTTAAAAATATTTTATTCATAAAAAAAAAACAGAAAATGACATCTTTAATTGCAATCGTCACAAAAGCGCACGACCAACCGTCACAATTTCAACCAAAAGTAAGAGAAAATGTTGCCAACATAAAAATACAGTCCATCGACATTTCAGTGTATCCATTTTATGTATACAAACTACCAACCAACCAGTTTAGTAAATAAATTATCATTCAATTTGTACGGGCCAATTGCCCACATACACTTGATTTGATGTTAGAAGATTCATTTACCGTTGGAGTACGCAGTTAAATTACCAAAGTTAAGCTTGTTTATCACAAGTTTTCATGTAAAAAATGAAGTAAAACAAAGTAATATGTAACTCTTTTCTCAACCGTTCAGTGCAGTGTTTTGTGTACTACTTCTAATTAAATATAATAATAAAATAAGTTAACTATGTCGAGCGACCATAATCGCGGTTAAAAACTGTGTCACTAAATCAACTAAATATGACTTCCCAGTTCAATCAAAGATTTTTTACAATATGACGTTTAGTTTTTGATATATGCAGAAACAAACATACACACACTTATGAAATTTTACACCCATATTTAGAAGCTGGTATGGAGTTATATACAAAAACCTGTTAAATTTTAACAATATTAATATAAGGGCTCCTTTTTAGGGTTCCGTATCGAAATGGTAAAAACGGGACCCTATTACTAAGACTTTGCTGTCTGTCCGTCCGTCTGTCTGTCACCAGACTGTATCTCAAGAACCGCGATAACTAGGCAGTTGAAAGAAGACAATTTATGTATTTCTGTTGCCGCTATAACAACAAATACTAAAAACAAAATAAAATTCATATTTAAGGGGGGCTCCCATACAACAAACGTGATTTCTTTACTTAACTAAAAGTTTGTACGGAACCCTTCGTGTGCGAGACCGACTCGCACTTGGCCGGTTTTTTTTTTTAAGAAAACAAGAGTAGTAATGTTTTGTTGCCTCCCAACATCGCGTTGACTTATTGTTACAAACAACAATATCATAATTCTGTTGACTGATAAAAAGGAAACAAGATTGGAGCGTCGTCGTAACATTTATCACCCCGTTTAGCAGCGAAACTGGCTCGATATAAGAACTCTTTATAAAAACTCGAAAAAATAAACCCCTTATCAATTCTGAAATCGCTGCAAGGGAGTCCCTTTGAAGGGTTTTTGTTCCCCAAATTACTATTTTATCTGAAAAGGTATGAAACCTTAACAGTTTTGTGTATAGATTTACAAAGCAACTTGCTTTTATTGAGCTGAAATAAAAGGCGGTATTTGAAATCGAGAAAAAAGTCTTCATAGGATATTTATAACATTTTTGTGAATAGAGATCGTGTAATTCTTTTAACAGAGTATATTGATCTCTGTTAAAACTCGCTTGTTATTTACGAAACGAATTGTAAAAAAAGTTTGTTTCACAATGTGCCTGGGAAGGTCTGGGTGTCTCAGTAAGTGAGGAAATGAATACCCTCGTCATCAAAATAAATTAAAAAAAAAATGGTTTATTTAAACAAAAGGGTCGTGGGTGGTGGCACCTTAATCTGTACTCCGCAGATCGGCACTTCCCTGTTTCTTTTTCCAGCGGTTCAGTCCTCTATCCTTCGACGCAGCTTTGGGAAGCGCTGTTCGGGTCGATCGGGAGGCGTCCAAATGAAAATTTTGTTAGGGGAGTCCCGCGTCGAAAAGGTTAAACCCGTACGTAGAACCCTGGAATTCACCAATCGACTAAATTAGGCTGGGCACCTCACACTCTGCATCGAGGACATTATAACCCAAAAGGTACGAAGGAAGGCCAATAATAGTGTGGGTGGCTTCTTTAAAAGGGAATGCAGAGAGGAATTTACAATGAAACGAGTTTACTTATTAAGCTCAAAATTAAAGTGCATATGGCTGCTTAATAAACAAATGTGCTGTTAAATTAAATTCACAATTAAAACGTAATTTTTTTTAAAACTGAATGAGAAAAATACTTTTTGAAGGTACTCAGTAAAAGAAATAATTTAAGATAATTGAAATAGCTAACAATTTGATGGTAAAGAAAAAATACAAATTGCCACTATAAGCGTAAAACATTATTTGCTAATATAACACAAAATGTTATATTGGAATGATTAATTACGTAACAAAAAAGAGTACTATCCTACGGCACAAAACAATTGATAGCTAGTACAATCTGTTCAGTACTTACCCAATTGGGGAAGAAAACACTATCAAAATTAGTGTGTACGATACTAACAGCCTTATTTTTTGTAATTTGGAGACAGGACGATGGAAGTCTTGTAAAATTTAAGAACGTCCGTGCTCCGGGCCACTTTAATATGATCTGGCGCTGCCGGCGACACGAATGATCCGCGAGCTCAAGCCAAACCGGTCTTGAACACAATAGCAACAACTTATGGTACAAGCGGTCACACATAAAGTAGCAAAAATCTGTATCTCAAGTTGATATCTATATTTATTATACTCGATTACTTATAAAGATAGTACTTCCATGGTTAACAATAAATATGTATATTTATTAAACTAACAGTAAGGAATCTCTTTTTAAAATGTATTTATTATTTGTATATTTGGAAAGATAAAATAAATGAATGTCCAAATTTTTTGATATATTTGGTTTGTTACAGTAAAGTCATACAGGGATATAAAGGGTTAAAAGAAAAAAAAGTTTAATTTGTTAATCTGTGTATAAAAAGCGAAAGGTCACCCATTTATACGTTGACTAAACAGATAAAATAGTCATTACAGTAGCGGGACCGTTCTCTTAAATACTTTTATATTTAATTAAAACCATTTTAGGTTCCACAACAGCAATAACAATTTTATTTATCTGTTTGATCAGCACCGTTTTGTTTTTAATTTATTTATTTATTTGACCACTTCACAGTCCAAGCCTCACAATTCACCCCATCTCAACATTCCGATCTTAACCGAGATACGACGACGGTAGATAATATAAAAACGCCTACAGCCCTTTGTATAATGATGTTATTTGACAATAAAAATGCAAAATAAAACAATTGTCAATTGTATACATTTTAACAATATCAAGCCAAATCCTTTCATTTGATACTTTAAGCCGATATGTTCGCTGGATTCAGTAATTTCATCCCTTTTCCCATAATTCCCCCCGCCCCTTTCAAACAGTCAATTTTGTAATACACAAATCAAATCCTTGAATTTGATACCTCAATCGAATTTATTTGCTTACTTTCGTTTATTCTTTCCCTTGGTATGTCCGGAAAAAAGTTGAAGCCACAATCAACGACAAACTCTAAGATGGCGCGTGGTTAAGTGTTGCCAGGCAAAAAGAGTAACATTACACCATAAACTAGAGCACTTCATATACTTTATTATGTTCTATTTTTGATATATGTTAACAGGAGGAAAGGAAATAACTTTTAACTCTGACGCGAAACCAAGTGTATAGTATACTTTAACAGACATTACTCAGTATCAAAAAACTACCTTTTATATATGTCAAGGTAGGTGTTTAGTACGAGATAAAAAAGTTCGCTAAAAATAAAGCAGCGGTTTGATTTCGAAAGAAGCCGAAATTGTTTCACGCAATGTATACTTTTGTTAAGAAATGATAGAATTCCATAACGATAACAAAGGCGATATACTTTTAGGAAAGAAATAGAAAGGTTTAAGGGAACGCTACTATGCCATGTTAACGTAGAAGCCGCGTATTGACATAAAATTACTTGGTTTCCCTTCTATTGGTATTATTACATTTAAATTATTTTAATAGAAAAACAGAGATAGAAGGCCACGCCAGCCACGCACACTGACATGAGTGAAAGCGAGACAGAATGCCACGAACACTGAGGTGGGGAGGCAGCTGGCTCCTATATATATCTATGGTGTAATAGTACTAAATCTGACGCTCCCTTGTAACGGTCAAATCTGACTCTTAGCACGGATAGAGGGGCCTCAAGGCGAGCGCCTATATGCGGCCTGAACGTCCGTATAGAAGCTCCGCTTCAAAATCGAATCATCTCACAAGTAGATTCTCTGGCAGAAATCGAACCCGCAACCTTTGGAAATCCAGTCTAATGCTGTCCCAAAGTAATATACAAAACGTAACTCTCTCTCTTTCTATCTTCTCTAACTCATATCTCTCTCAACTTCCGTTCGCCTCGCCCGATCACACTTTTCGTAACGCTCTCGTCACGCATTCACTAGCTTACTCCCCAAGACAATTGTGCGTAAAGAAATTTTACTTCAAAAAGGGCTTTGTGAGTTAATTGTAATAAAGAAACGTACGTATATGCAAGTAGCAGAAGACTAAAAATACTGTAATGGAAAATATAAATTTCGGAGAGAGGTAATTCTTTATCGTTTTCTCGGCAATAGTTTTTATGTATCAGGTGAAGTAGTGTACGTGAAGTAGTGTTGGTTAAAGTAACAAGCCTCGATACGTTTGAGTAGACTACAGGTATTTTCACAATTCGGTAACACAGTATTATAATACGCACGAGTGTTTCTAGATACGTGTTGACGGTTCGGCCGCTGCAACAAGACTGAGCACTGTTCAGGCGACCGTCACGTCATAGACTCCGTCAAGCGCAGATAGTTGGCGCTGCCCTTCGACTTGACGTAACTTCCGACATTAAGTAAAAGTAAGTGCACGAAAGAAATATGAATTTAAATGAAAGCTTAGAGTTTCTAGAACATGATGAAGTATGAGGTTGGGATAAAGGAGCCGAAATGATAGCACTCGAGTCTTGATTAGAACTAACTGTATTTGCTTAATCAATGCGATTATATAGTAGGTTACATATTTATTAATAATATAATATAGACATCCTCACATTTCCCCCGCAGAGAGAAAAAAAAAGTGAAATGCCAGAGCTTACATTTTTTTTACATAAAAGAAAATAATATAAGAAGTTTCAATTGATTACATGTATTTACTTGCGTTTACAACTACTTTATTATTATTAGCTTTCATTGGTTATCATACTGATTACAATATTATAAAAAAGTGTTTAGGTAGGTACTAAATAAAATTAACTATGGTATAATTTAGTCCTATTTTTGTGTACTAAATACGATTTACCATCTTTAATGATTTCAACATTTGGAGATATATCTCTGACAACAGAATATGGGCCTAAATATACATTACCCATTTTATTGTTATTTTCACTTTTCAATAATATTAAATCATTAGGCTTATATACTATTGTCCTAACATTCTTATCATAATTTAATTTTCTTTTCATTTTACTGTTAAGCAAGTTGTCTCGAGCCTCTTTTTGAGATGTTTGAATGCGATATTTCAATTCATTTGGATAATTTTCGTGATTATATAAAGGTTCTTCTACGCAACCACCTGTTAGATTACTGGGAAGAACGCATTTCCTGCCAAATACAAGTTCAAACGGAGTAAATTTATGTTCGGAATGTACGGAAGTATTGTAGGAAAAGCACCAAAATGGTAACCATGAGCTCCATACCTCTGGGTGGTTATCAGTTTGGATTCTGAGAAAACTATTAAGATGTTTATGAGAGTTTTCTAATGCCCCAATACTTTCGTGATGATATGCGGTAGAATGCAATTGTTTAACATGCAAAAGAGAACAGATTTCCTTAAATACCGATGACATAAATTCCTTACCTTGGTCTGATGCGATTTCTTTCGGGATTCCGTATCTCAATATGAAATTGTTTACCAAAGCTCGTGCGACTTCGTCAGTTCTCTTAGAAACTAAAGGATAGGCTTCAACGTACTTGCTAAATTCGCATTGCAGTGTTAGTATATATCGATAATTATTTTGATCTTCATCTAACGGTCCTACCAAATCGAGATATATTTTTTCAAAAGCCCAACTTTCCGTCGTAGTGATTTTCATTTGCTCTCTGATCGGAAGCGAGTGCTTTTGCGTCTGACATTTATGACATCGTCGTACAAAAGACCTAATATCTTTTTCCATACTAGGCCAATAAAAATATTTCTTAATGTTATTATACATTCGTCGCATACCCGCGTGGCCACTAGTGGGTAAGAGATGAAAATCATTTAGAATTATTCTTATTTCATCTTTGTCGTAAACTCTTACGACATCGTGTAAAATGCAGATACGTGGACCGGTCCATTCACTTTTATTACTTAATTCTTTTAATAACTTTTCAATAAAACTTTTATTGTTTTCACCTTTAATTATATATTAATTAATTAATTATATATTAATTATATATATTTCACTTATATTTATAATTTTACAAAATTCTTCTAACTCTTTCAAAAATTCAGCTCGTGATCTTTTTGATGAAGAGTTTAAATACTTTATAAAAATACTGTGCTTACTCGGCACGTAACAAAAAGTCTCACTCTCTCTTTGAATCATATTTTTTCTCTTATAAATCTTTGTCTAGTAAAAACTTTAACTCTACCGAATCTTTAGGCTTAATATGAGTTTCCACTACTTTTGGTTGATCAGGCCAATCGTTAGTAGTAACCATATTATTATCCGAAAGATTTGAAGTTATTAAATCGTTGCACCGTTTTCTTTGCGCCCTTAATCACATTAATGTTTTCATGCATTTCCTTCAATTCGGTACTATTAATAGATATTCTCGAAAGCGCATCTGCTACTGTATTTTCTGAACCTTTTACATACTCTATAGTGAAATTATACTCTTCTATTAGAAGTCTAAATTTTAACAGTCTACTTGAAGGATCTTTTAAATTATAAAGATGAACTAATGGTCTATGATCAGTCCTTATTAGGAAATGTTTGCCGTATAAATAAGGCCTATAATACTTTATTGCCCAAACGATTGCAAGCATTTCTTTTTCAATCGTGGGGTAATTTCTTTCTGCTTTATTCAATGATCGACTTGTATATGACACGGGTCTGCCGTCCTTATTACATAAAACTGCACCTAATGCAAAATTCGATGCATCTGTATATAGTACAAACTGATTTTTCTCAGAGAAATCCGGATACTGCAATACCGGGGCTGATGTTATACTCTCCTTTAATAACTTGAATGACTGTTGACATTTATCGGACCAAACAAAGGGTACATTTTTCCTACATAAACAATTTAAATCATAAGCTTTTTGAGCAAAATTTGGGACAAATTTCCTGTAATAATTAACGAATGCTATAAATCGTTTTAATTCGTCACTATTTTTCGGACATGGATAATTTTTTACTATTTTTACCTTTTCTGGGTCAGGAAGGACACCATTTTTAGATACCACATGTCCTAGATACATTAATTCTTTTTTTAAGAAATTGCATTTTGAAGGATTAAGTTTTAAATTCACATTTCTTAGTCGTTTAAACACATCTTGAAGATTTTTGTTATGTAAATCTAATGTTCTACCGAATACTATCAAATCATCTAAGTAAATGAGACATTTCTCGTAATTTAGCCCAGCCATCGCCATGGTCATCATACGAGAAAATGATCCAGGACTCGTTTTTAGCCCCATAGGCATTCTAGTCATCTGGTATTGCCCTGAGCAAAATGCAGTGTATTTCCTCGATTCTTTGTCAAGTAATACGTTGTAGTATCCTTGATAAAGATCTAAATGGCTAAAATAGACACATCCCCCTAACGAGTCTAAAATTTCCGTAATGTTAGGTAGCAGAAACCTATCATTTTCTATACAATTATTTAATTTTCTATAATCCACTACAATTCGCCACCTTTTATTACCATTTGTATCTACTTTTTTTGGAATCAATAACAAAGGACTCGACCATTCGCTGTTACAAGGCTCTATAATACCGTCTTTACGCATTTTATCTATTTCATTTTCCACTAACCCTTTTTGAGCATGTGGTAGTCGGTACGGTTTCACAAATACCGGACTAACGTTTGGCTTTAATTTAATCGAGTGTTTATAAATATCCGTAGTCGTTAACTTATCCCCTTCTACATAAAATACATCGTTATATTTTGCACACAAGTTTTCAATAGTATTTCTTTCTTCCTCAGTCAAATGATTGATTTGTAACTGTGACAATAATGTCTTAATCCTGTCTACATCCCTTTCAGTTTTTTGAAAACTACAAATATTATATTCTGATAGATCTTGTGTATCAATACTGAAATTAGTTAAAGTTATTTCTTTATCCGTAGTATTTAATATCTTGATTGGTATCAAACCGTTGACAGATTTTACTATACAGCTCGCTACAAAAACTCCTGGTGTTAATTCAGAAGTACATATTACTGATTCTTGTTCTCTATCTGTTTGTACAAAGTGTATGGACTCACATCTAGGAGACAATATTATTTTATTTTCGCTTGTATGCAATTCTAAAGTAATATTCTTACATTCGAGCTTAAAAGTTATATTTTGCTCTTGGAAATTAATTACTGCTTGATATTTGTTTAAAAAATCTTTTCCAATTATACCAGAAGCGCGACATGGTAGCGTCTCAAAAACATAAAACTTGTGCGTAAAATAGACACCACGTATGTATAAATCTAGATACACATATCCTATGACTTCAACTTTACCGCCTATTCCTTTTATGACTACTCTCTCTTTATGGATAGGAATATTCTGATGCAATAGTTGTTTATATTTTACAACAGAAATCGACGCTCCCGTGTCAACTAGCCATGGACATAGTTGGTCATGTAAAGATAAATAAATGTTACAATTACTGTCACTTGCCAAAACTGTCTCATGATTAGTCACGAAAAAAAATTAAATCATTGTTGTTAAGTGCCTTTTCTGGCTCTGTAATCATGTGAATCTGATTACTGCCCATCCTTTGGTTTCCGCGATATCTATAATTATTATACCTACTTGGACCTTGATAGCCTGCTCGAGCCCAGCTTCTGCCTCGAGCTGGCTTTTGCGGGTACGCTGCTCCTCTCGAGTAGCCGCTGCTGCTCTGCCCGCGCCGCGAGTATGCTCCTGTGCCATTACCTCTTTGCCTGAAGAACGTGCCTCGCTGCCTCCTGGAATTGTTGTTATGATAGTAATGAGCACGGTTCATATTCATGACTTCTCCTGTCAAAGTTAATGATGATGAGACCTCTTCATCAATTGCCGCTTGTACAGCGTCCTTTAAAAATTCAAAATTCCTCGCTGCTATAATAGTGCTGAGTCTACGATTTCTTAAGCCGTCCGAAAATCGCTTGATAGCAAGTTTCTCATTTAAAGGCTTAAGTACCTTGAAACTGTTTGAATCGTTGTCAGCCTGAGAAATCGTAAGATCAGTCATTAATTCTGAAATTTCATCCCCATATTCCTTAATACTCATATTATTTTGTTTTACGTTTTGCAACTTTATTTGAAGAGCTGTTGATCCTTTTTGAGGTAACAAATGTTTGCGCATATCCTGCAATAAATCAGTCACCGAAGAATAACTGGTATTTAACCTTAATTTTGCAGACGGAGACAACCTGCTTTTCAGTACAAAATTTATCAATTGTTCCTTACATTCTTTCTTGTCTAGCAAACTGTCATAATACTCTATATTAACAATAATTTGTTGTATCTTTATATTTATTACATCGTTCGTCGTCATATTAGGAATAAGGCTTAACGCCACCTTTAAATTAAAACTACTTATCGCGACAGAAATAGACGTGTCACTTATCTCAGGACTTTTAACAGTACACAATTGATTAATTTGCTGAAATAATAACTCAATATCACTAAAAGTTTGTTTATAAAATGATATATCTTTTTCCTTTATATTACTATTCTCTATTTCACTATTTATGAATTCGTAGGTATGTTAAAATTCCTCATAAATAGCATTCGCTTCAAGTAATTTTTTACCACCAATATCTTTCTGCCTTCGTTTTGCCCCAATTTTAAGTAAATACGTTTCAATATCCTTTAATTTTTCTAAAACGTGGGCTAATATATCTGCCATAATACAATAAAGACATATTTTGATTTTAAATTGTCATCATTGATTAACATATTTTATGTATAGGTATAGGAATGTTTTCAATTATAAGAATAAACAAGTATTAAAAATAGGCATCATAAACATAATGGAATAATAAGACAGCCTAGACATTACAATTAATAGAAATAAAAAAATACTATTTATAAAGTTAGTTGCAATATTCTTTAAAACACTTTTAGTACTCACTTTTGCACATTTTCACTCGCGTTTATTGCCCATGACGTCACTTACTCACACCATTTCCGTTTTTCCCGTTGATCTCTCGAAGGTCATCGATGGAGCCGCTAGAGCCCGCCGGGGAAAAGATCTCCGAAATGTATTTCGCATAAGTTCTTGCCGCATCCACGACTTATGGCATCTTTTATATAGTATAGACTCATAAACTATAAACGCCAACAACAACGCTAGAAGCAAAACCGCCAACAAGATGTTTGTTGTACTTAAATGCAGGTGTACTTGGTCCAAAGACGCCTGGTTGGACCCTCCTCCTATAGGTGTTTGCGCCAGCACCACGGTTTCATAAGGTTGTTTCGACTGTGGTTTTCCCATGATGTACGAGTCCAAACAAAAAAAAAATTTCCTTCAAATTGAACGAAGCTAAACTTAACCACTTTGTAACGATATGTGTTCTATAATGATATAATAATTGAACAGTCTCAAAGCCCAGCCCGAAACGCATGTTGACTTTATTATTTTGCTCTCGCGCGCCTTATACGGAAAACGGTCGGCGCCGACCCGCCGCTACGCGATACCTCTCTGGCAGGGTCGCCATATGAGGTTGGGATAAAGGAGCCGAAATGATAGCACTCGAGTCTTGATTAGAACTAACTGTATTTGCTTAATCAATGCGATTATATACATAGTAGGTTACATATTTATTAATAATATAATATAGACATCCTAACAGAAGAGTTTGAACTTTAGCATCTGATATTGATATTAAAGTAATACTTACCCCTTTAGATTTAAGTTCATTTCTGCTCAACTCGAACAACTTTCATAGCTAACGATATTAAAAGTATAGCTTTACATAGACATGAGTGGACTATGAAGAAAATAATTAAATTCTAACCCATTCAATTTGCTTCTAATGACTGAATTTTTCAGCCTGTGCGTGCGTAGGATGTCAGTGGTTTTTGTAAAGCATGCCATGGGGCGTATATAAGGTGGAATCAAATTAACTGCCAGGACTTCGTGGAGTGGTTGGGTCAAGTGTAAAGAATATGCTTAATTAGGATTTTATATTGTAAAAAAATAAAAGCTTTTTTTCGTTTTTTTCGAACTATGACTTCATTTTATCACTTTCACTGTCATTTCTTATACTTAATCGTTTTTTTCAGTTCACCTATTAACTATAAAATTAACCAAACTATCTCCAATTAAAAGTAGGCATAATCACGCACAGCTGATCGCGCGGTACAATGAACCGCAGAGCGGGGAGCGCAGCGCGCGCTCCTTTCATTACAATACTTAAAAATACGTTAAATACTGAATTGCTGCTTCCTTTAATAATTATCTATACTATGATAGTTATTACGGATTACCTAGGTACCTAATAGTTCGATTGTAGGCAAGTTCAATAATACTTGTATAATAAATGTAAGCAGTTTAAGCAAAGAAACAAACCATCAAAACTCTAAGTACTACATTCAATGACACTGGCGTGGAAATTAAAGAAGTAGTTGGAAATATATAATTTATTATACTGTATAGTAAACACTTACGAGTTCCGAGTAGGTCTTGGTAGCCGATAGTAATATTAGTAATCTATCATATTCCTTTCCAATGCGGCAGGACCGCGAGGTCTACCAGCGTCGGTCGCCGGTCGGTGGGTCGAAGCGGCCATGTTTTCGGAATCGATACAAAGCGTTGTGGCTACCTCTTATCCTCGCAAACCTTTCTTCATGCCGTCTCACGGCAGCACTGAACACCTCATTACATTCACGGTAGCAAAACACCTTTTCCAGGAGTACATGGACTCCTGGTTGACGAAGGTACATGACGAAGCATGATTAACATCGGTTCACTTACGATAACACACAACAAAATACGTGGACGCTGACTAGAAAGCGACTGCGATTCGAAAAATTATTGCTTGAAGCACAGATGTATACCTACTTGTAAAGGATGGCTGAGTGATTGTTTAGGGCGTCGTTACACCTTAAAAACATGTTGATTAAACATATGACTATAAGTCTTTTTAGGCTTCGATTTTCAATTAGATTTGATTTAAAAAGGTAAATACAGATTTTTCTTTACTATAAAAACAAGTAAAATTGAGTTCGGAAACACAAATCATATTCGAGTTTATTATTTTAGATCAACTGCGGAATATTATTTTCACTAATTTTAATTTTTTAGAAGTCTTCTTTCGTAATTGTAATTTCGCACTAAGCAAAAAAAAAAGAATGCAAATTGGTTGAGAATTCGTTTTTAGAACTATCCAATATTTATAGAAAATTATCGTGAAAACACCACCACCTCAGATGCCTACACTCTACTAGTTATGTACAACTGCTAGTTATCTACAAAGCACCTATCAACTCACTATACAAGAAGTGAATATGTAAGTTTGATTGAATGACAGCACCTAATTTAACTAAATAATTTGCTCTATTTCTAAGTCATTTATTGAGTTCGACTCATAGAATGCATGTAAAATTTACATTCATATTATTTTTATTTGAATTTGAAGATTATTTTTATATGAAGTGAAAAAGCAACATCCAAAAATCGACTATGTTTATAAAGTGTAGTCAGCCTTATGTATGTGCTTCCGAGAACCTCGTGTGTGTTTCCAAGAATCTCATGTTGCGGCATCTTTGATCTAGCGCTCTCTCTGTCCCGCACTCAGCATGTAGTTCAGTCATTCTCCGCTCACTGTGTGTTTGTGTGAATACGCCAGTATTGCCAGAATGTAATTTTTGAACAGTTTTAGTTATTTTTGACCGTTACATGTTACTTCTATGTTTCACGATTCTAAATGGTACTTTTACTAACAAGTAAGAATTAACTACTAAAATTGAAAAAAAAAACAAGCTATACAATTTAAATAAAAACACTTTTACCAGATTAATTGCGCATTTAAATTTTTTTTCTTCAATATTTAATATTCATGTTTCGACTCCTTTACAGGAGCCGTGATTACAGGATGACTAAGGTAATGGTCGTCCTGCATGTGCTTCATAACTGATCAGTTTATACAAAAAAAAATTATTTGTTTTGCATTTTTTATTTTTCTTATTATATCGATTACTATAAAACTAATGAGTTAACCACCAATTCCGCAATTGGGAGGCCCTTCTTAGAATAACTGGCGAAAGAAACTTGAACATGAGGGACCGAACTCCATCTTACTTATATCATTTACAAAAAGAGCTAACTATATCACTAGGTCTCGCAGTGTATGTCTTTGCAGATATTAATTTATAAATTGGCTCATTGTAAAATGCACTTGTAAATTTCGACGCGTCTACCAGCGTCACGGTAGCTCAGCGGTCGCCTGGATAGTGAGAGGTCGTGAGTTCGAAATCCACTTGAGGTCTCGGCGATGTTGTTTTTATAGTCGTATTTTATTTCATAGAATTATGGCATTGTGAATGCTAATAAATAAATACAAGTCCAAGCTATGTACCATCCAGCACAGTGGTAGAATTTGGTTTTGTTTTGCATTCTCTTTACTACTCGTAAAATTTAGCGAGTTTTAAGTATTAGTTTTTTTTTTCTAAATAAGATGTTACATTTTTAAGACGTCTCATGTTAGTTTTGACTATCGGCTACTGGCAACACTAGCGCACGCAGTGTGTAAATAATATAATAATCATAATCATAACATACCATAATGTTGTGTCTGTGAATGACTTAAAAATAGTAGTTTGATATTATAAAACTTTGTAATTGTGTCAAATGAAAAAGGAATACTATCTCGATTTCTGCGTGTAGTGTATTTTGTGTACGGTATTAACAACCTAGATAGAAAATGCAAATTTTGTGATGTTTTGTGATAACTTGTTAAGACATACTTCCAACTTTAAGTATTTAAAATACTTACGGTATCCAATAACATCTGTAAAAAAGCAATGAACTTTTGAACGCCTGAAGGTAATAATTTATAATATCAGTAAGGCTTATTATTTTGGTAGGTACGGTATCGGTTTTTGTGTACATAATACCATATTAACAAGCGGGAGCCGTCAGAGGTGATAGAAAGTTATATTACCATAAACTAAGTTCTTTGTGCTGTGATGTGATGTAAGTGTATCGGTTACCAAGACCTTACACCAAATTCACCGACCTCGTAAGTGTTTCCTATAGAGCATAATAAATTAGATATTTTTTTAATTTTCCACGCCATTGTCATTGAATGTAGTATTTAGAGTTGTGATGGTTTGTTTCTTTGCTTATCTTTGCTTAACTTATGTAAGAGTTACGAAAATATTATCCAAGAATCATTGAACTTGCCTACAATCGTACTATTAGGTACAGGTTTTACTACAGTATAGGCTTTACATAATAGTTCGATCAGAGTATAGATAGTTATTAAATGAAGCAGCAATTCGGAAATTCTTAAGGTTGACGTTTTTTTTAAGTGTTGTAATAAAAGGAGCGCGCGCTGCGATCGCCGCGCTGCGGTTCATTGTACCGCGCGGATCAGCTGTGCGCAATTATGCCTACTTTTAATTGAAGATAGTTTGGTTAATTTTATAGTTAATAGGTGAACTGAAAAAAACGATTAAGTATAAGAAATGACAGTGAAAGTGATAAAATGAAGTCATAGTTCGAAAAAAACGAAAAAAAGCTTTTATTTTTTTACAATATAAAATCCTAATTAAGCATATTCTTTACACTTGACCCAACCACTCCACGAAGTCCTGGCAGTTAATTTGATTCCATCTTATATACGAAGACCTGCTTACTTTTATATTTATATGCTAAAATACAAGTTGAAAAGGTCTTAATTATGTATTTTTGGTACAAGTATTCAACCTGCATGCACGTGTGCAAACTATATTTGGAGACAATAGAAATTAATATTAAAATTATTTATCACTGTTACAAACCAATATGATAAAGTTCTCACTAACCGGCTGATTTTGAAGGTCGTTATACCGCCTGCGGGGAAATCCCGTTAGCTTTATATCGATTGATTTGATGACCAATGAAACTAAGACATAAAGAAGTTGTGGCACATAATATTGTTACACGAGGCAAGACTAATATCCCGTATCTCAGAAACCTCAAGTTAATTGAGTACCTAGAATCGCGAATGAATGTAAAGTTTCGTCACTAATTTGCGTTTTTATCACGCCTTTCGCTCTGACAGTTCTGGCTTCGAGTCTCGAAAGGGGCAGGTGTTTGTGAGATAAATACGAGCATTTGTGCCTGTGTCATGGTTATTTATGGATATATATATAACCATTAAATATCTAGGTAGGTATCATATATGTATTTCACTGTTACGTTTGCATCTATAACGGAAACCTTTGTTTATAGTACTGTGGTGACCTCCTTGCGTCTATGACACCGCATTCCACCTCTTTGCGTATATTTGCTTTATGGCAAGGAATGTTACCCTTTTAAATATAGAATATTCTAGAAGGCTAGACGAACATAAGCCGATCACCATTAGTATCTGAGAGTGTAACCTGAGTCGTTGTATTGAGAGTTCAGTAATAGAATAAATTGTGAAATACCTAAATGGTTTGAATTAACGTCCAAGTTCCCAAAGATCCCGGAACGCGCGTAGGGTGCTACAGTACTTACTTTGAGCTTGGCTAATTGGTATGATTGTAAGTAATATTATTATTATTATTGTTGCATTTCAAATCGCATTGACGAAATCCCTAAGACATATCACTTAGATATACGACCTACATCATCGGACATTTGCACTAAGAAAACTCTGTAGAAAAACCCTTATGTCCTTTCCAAACTTTTTTACCGTTAATTGCGTCAGTTCTTTTACTTAAGTTGCAATTAATAAAATTGTTGAAGATTCTTCTCGGAAGGGCCTCTTAATTTTCGAACTGGTAGCAGACTCAGTAGTATACAATGTAATGGTAGTGAGAATTGAATAACTTAATAAAATGTAAAATTGAAACAATTGGATTGATATAAAATAATTTTAACAACACAAACAGGAACGTGCCCGATTAAAATATTGTGAAGGTAGTAGAAAATACATGACACCCATTATCTTAGTCATCCTGTGATCAGTCGTGATCACAAAGGAGTGATCGTAAAGGAGTCGAAACGTCAGGATTTAATATAAAATAAAATATGCGTAAAATCCATTAAAAAGTGTTTCATTCTAATGTGTAATGTGCTTGGAAGTGTAAGAACTAAATAAGCTATTCATTTGATTTCTCTCTTTCCTAAGTTGCTTAAATCTCAAATCATATCTCCAAAAACGACGCAATCAAAATACTATTCATTGACAATTCAATGCAATAATTTCAATTTTAATTTACCATCGTCGATGGATAACACAAAATTTTGGACTGATATATCAAGTGGAGGTTGATCTACTGTATACCCCGCTATCGCATCTCTACCATTTACGAAGCAATCTCCATATATTTAGGATCAGCCGATGAAATGAGCAGCGCTTGATAAAAGGCACTTATCTCGTAAGCCTTTAGACGAAGGTCTGATGATATTAGTGCTAGAATGTTGCTTCAATGGACATCATACAACATTAGCTATTGAACACATTTGGAACCCTTTTAGAGATAGACATGGGATTCAATTTACTGCGGATCTTGTGAGATAAGTGAAATACATATTTCCTTGTGAATAATATAAGCTACTATAGGTGTACAGGTTTTGGAAACAATTCTGAGAAATATAACTCAGATCCTGTTCCAAAAGGAAATTGCCGATTCCCAACGGACTGGTTGCCCTCACCCCACTCGAAATGCGAACAAATTGATAACTCTTATAAAACGTAAACATTCTATACAACCGGGATAAGTGTAGGTAATATTGCGGCGTCATTCAACGAAAGGGTCACAATTGTGAGTGGAAGTTACTTAAAATCTGATAAAAAGGGTTGCGTCCTTGATTTCACTTAATGGGTAGATATCGTCTCAAAATTTTGATATTTTTTTTAATAGTTGCAGGTTGAACTTAACCTTACCAAATTATTTTTATTCAGAATACTAACAAAATACTATCACAATAAACTTAAGTAGTGAAGTTGGATTTGGGTGAATCGGTCCTGATATATGAATAACAGTAACACATAAATAAATTTTAGACAACAGCGCATACATTGTACTAAACCCAATTTAAGTAGCCAAAGCACTTATAGAATTCAGAAACAATGACGGTACCACAATACCCAGACTCGAGCCAATAAAGAAAAAATCGTTTTTCTACATTAACCCGGCCGAGGTTGGAACTTCGCAGCGCTTTCGAGAGGCGCAGTTATGTGGGACTCTCCTCCATTTCACCACCCGGCCTAGTGACAGATAGAGGATTGGAGGGCTACCCACTAAAAACCTTAGTATGCACCCTCACACTGCCGTTGGTCCAGCGGTGCTGTCGTTGGCTTTCGCCAAGAGATGTTTGGCAGACTGGCCTGAGGGGGCCCTCAGGCCATCATAAAGGGGGATGCCCTGGTGCATTTCGGCATCCCCCCAGACGGGCAAGACCGTGCAATGCCAGTTCAGGACCGCCTATACCTCGCCAGCTGGTCTTGCCTACGGCCAGTATGACCTAACCAAAGTTTGAAGCCCTATAGCACTTCGTTATATCTCCGGTTGGAGCATTGTAGCGAATTGACATATATCAGATCTATCACTCTTCGAAAGTGATTTTAATTTACACTTTTTGAGCAATCTCAAGTGATGCCTTATGATACAGCAAAAATAATCATAAAAATTACTTAAATCATAAAAAACATAAAAATTAGATGGGTGTCGTTTCCAATGAAATTGAATACTGCGATAAACACTTATTTTATATGAGAATTATAACAAAAAATACAATTCACTAGCTACACCATAATTTTGTACCTACAATGTTTAGTTTTGGTTCCAAAAAGATACGGCAATAAATACCGCAAAGGCAAATTTTTTGATTTACATTTTTACTAACGAAAGGCTAGAAGCCACGGTTATAAACTTAAATCATCATATTGTTCGTTTAAAAAGACTGTTCTAATAAAAATTGCAAACTACTACATCAATATTTTATAACTACGATATTAAGAAATTTTACATTGTTAATGAAATGCTGAAATAAAGTACGCCAATAACATACCAATTGGGGACATAGGATAAAGCTTAAGCTGCAATCTATTACTCTTTAGGAATATCTGTTGATATAAAGCTTTAATTAACAACCAACAGTAGATCAGCAACAAATACGAGGAACGCTAACCGCAGAGCGATGTTCCGGAGCGCGCAAGTCCCAATGAGCGCTAGGTACTCAATTAAACACACCCAATACCCACATTTTGAATAATTAACATCGCTACAATATGTTGAGCACAAGCTCCAATTGAGAAGCGTACGAATCGTAATGAATATGAAGCTAAAAGCTGGGTATGCTAAAAAAGGGTATGCGATATTTTACGTGGGCGCGATTTCTTACTTTATTTAAATCCAATGGTGCATTAAGTATTGCTTTCACCTTTGGCACTGTTCAGATATTTACCAGCTAGCCGCACTGTCAAGTGCGCAGACTCTGGAAACTAATAGCAGACAATAAACTGGTAAAAATCAAGCCTCAAAGCCGCACTCACCGCAGTAAAGTTGCCCGCTTATTGGTGCTCTATAGACTACTTCAGGGAGTGTGCTTTTTGCTACATGAGCTCATTTCACCTTCTACCTGGAGTCTTAAACTCCGCGATTGCGTATACCCACTTCGTATACCCACGCATTGGTCTCTCAGACCGAAGACTTACGCTCATTCTGTTTTTAACAAAATAAGTCAGTGCTTCGCCTTCACTGCTAGCTGCAGGTTTCATTTATATAACAGTGATTTAGGGTATCATATTGAATTTCAAAAAATTTCGACAATGTCGAAGATGTTTGGAAAACGCAGATGGCTTAACGTCTTGCCCACACGTCGTAACCTCACGGTTAAATAAATACATGGGAAAAAACCCTATTCAGTATTTAGTGAAAAGCGATTAAGATCAATTTGAAATATTGGCTCCATTGTCGTATTAGATAATAAAGAATAAATGAACGTTAATTAGTCACATAAAAAGTAAAAATGGACTTACCAGAATACAAGATTCTACATGATTACATTCGCGTGAAAAGGATAGTTGCGAGGTGGTTGCCGCGTAATCTTACCGAAGTTCAGAAGCAGGCCGTGACATAAAAATAAATTTGAAACAGGATCGTTTCGGTGTATTTACGACATTGTGTTCCAGAAACAAACCTTCAGTCAACAATTTGACTGTTTTAAAACGAACCAGCCTCTACCAAAAGGAACCGCTCAAGAAGCGCAGAGAAAATTTTGATCACTTATTTCTTTACTTTGAAGCGGTATCAGGTGTCCATTCCATTTCAAAATCAAAGCAATATCAACGCTGTATGGTATACTACGAAAACAACAAGCGACCAAAGACCGGACTCCACGGGATACTGCTTCACCATAACATCGCGCCCGCGCACTCAGTGCTCAAAATAAGGGACTTTTTGACACCACCTCGATCACTCTTGGGTTGCATCCATACAATTCAGATCTGACATCATTTGACTTCTTTTTATTCTCTAAAATAAAAAGTCAACTGAAAGGATAGGATAGAACCGGGTGATGCGATAACAGCGTTCGAGATGGCTGTAGGAGAGGTGTCTGGAACCACTAGAAAAAATGTTTCGAAAATTGGTTCAGATTCATGAGACGTTATGAAGAGTTCTTTGAAAAGATGAAATAAAAAACACAATCCATTTATGTAGGTTTTTCAGTGTTACAAAACCTTAATGTCTCATGTCACTTTATATTACAAGGTGGTTAGGGAAATCAAAAAATGAATAATGAAATTTGCCAAGGTAGGTAAGAACTTTATAACCCAGCGATTAACAAGCGGATAATATTTATACAAGTCTAGTTAATTAATTAATTTGATATAGGAATATTAGTAAATATTTTTAACATTTTACGAATTAACTAACTTGATCTTGGATCATCAATTATCACAATTAATCTATTTCTATTTGTATTAAAGGTATTGACCCCGTCTTATCAGAAATGCCATTAACTACAACATTTATCCTAGGGGTACCAAATATTTTCGGACTTTATATGCAAAAAACAATGTAGTATAATAAAACAGAAGTCTTCATTTATTTTCTCATCATTCAATACTCACGTTGCAAAAATGCCAATATGATACAATACCGCAAATAAAAAATCCAAGATAAAATATATTTCTTACTTAAATCTGTCGCTCCACTAGACCGCTCTCGAACAACTTCGCCAATAAATCTATTGCACTTTTTATAGAAATTGAAATATCTCCAAAGAGTTCTTCGAGGCACTTCACCCGCTTGTGACCTCCGTTGGGGTTTCCTGACAAAAACTGGGAAAACTATAGAAACTGCTTCGATATTAAAAAGTTGAGTGGGATTCGGTTCTTTTATGGGCAAACTTTTTAGGGAGTATTTGCGGCAACGATCGGATAAACGGAAGGTTTCTTTTGACTGGAGGACGAGATATTTATATGGATTTCAATATAATGATCTCCCAATACAACTCGCTGTCAAAGTCGACTAATCTCGATATATACTCCGATTCTTTGAACATATTTATATCTATACTAGCTGACCCAGCCACGCGTTGCTGTGTTATAAATTAAAATAAAACCTATCCTATCTTTTAAGTTAGATCAAATAACAGATAGTTACGAAGTTTGATCAAAATCGCTTAAGTAGTTTAGGAGTCCATCGCGGACAAACAACGTGACACGTAATTTATATATATTAAGATGACTCAGGAAAACTACAGAATTTAAAGAAGTGAGTATCAAAGAACGTACTTTAATGAGTTGGTTTATATAATTATAGGATTCTTAATTTTCTTCAACCTGCAACCATGTAAATCTATGTAATTATAATGCTCTTACGTTTTGTATTGCATGCCATTGTTGCCTCGAATTAAGCTTTCACTTGAACATGTAATGATTATGTTAAATTATTTTAATAGAAAAATACTAGAACGATTTTTTCTAGTATTTTTTTATTAAAATAATTCTCTCGGCTCACAAGTGAATTCTCAGGCGGGAATTGAACCCGCAACCTTTTGAGGTCCGGTCCAACGCTCTCCCAATTGAGCTACCGGAGCTTGTGAACGAACACCCGTCTAAATTTTCTAGTACCTTTCCTATTTTACGCTGTAGGCCAGCGTTGTCTCATCAATGACAAATGTTTGGGCCATCGATTAAGATGAAACAGCCATTATTAGTGCAACCTTGTTGTTGAAACGTTTAATAAATAAATATATTCTTGTAAATAAACTATTATAGTCAATATTTAATAGAGTCTCATGATTTATATTTGTCCTTGGGTACATATATATCAATAATTAATTTTACAAATATGTACATAAAATCTCACTTACATCTACGAAAATATTGGATTTTGGGGATCTAAATTTTAATACTATTAGATTTAACTTTACAAAAAATTATAAGATTTTTTCAGATTGATGATATATATACGATATATATGTAGTATTTTGGATGGGTAAGCTCATTATCCCAATCAAGCCCGGGGGCCAAGAGAGAATCCACGATGGAACGAGCAAGCCCAGAAGGTGCCTATTCACCCTGGCTTTGATAATGGTCGGGTTATAAGTTCTTGGAAATACAGACGCAGTTCCACTTCTTTGATATTTTATACATATCAGATATTTTGGGAACTTTAATATTTAACTATTTTAATGTGAAATAAAAGCAAAATTATTTCGTTGCATGTACTTTTTAAGTTTCACTTATAGGTGAATTAGCTGACTCGGGCACGCGTTGCTGTGTTATAGATTAAAATGAAACCTATCCTATGTCCTAAGTCGGATCAAATCCAGTAAAAAGAAAAAATCATCAAAACAGTTTAGTAGTTTTGAAGTTCATCGCGGTCAAACACTGTGTCAGGGAATGTTTATATATATAGATTACATTATACATTATATTTTCTTGCTTTTATATTAAGATAACATATCTATTATGTTAAAAGCGTGAAGATTTCAGCAGAGAAGAATGGGTGAAACCCTTCATATTTTAGGACCTCGTAAAGCAGACGAATAATACTAGAGATAATCTTCACTTCGCATATACCTCAAAATAGGCAGAACAATCTCAATTATAATCTTTTAATGTGATTCCTTACCCGTTTGAAATCGTGAAAATTTTGGCAGTATCAATTTTTTTGAGAATTTTTGCACCAGCAGTGAACGTCCTTTGAATTTAAATAACTGTACGGGTAACGAACTTTCAAGTGAATAGTGAGAATGTGAACAGTGGTACGGGTAACGAACGCAATAAGAGACTTCGTCGGAGGGTAGACCGATATTTCTGCCAATAACAGCCTACCCGCAATTACTTCAGTCGCTCCGTGATCATGGCACTTGCAACAGTGCCGAAATATCGGAAACTCAATAACAAGGTACATGGTAACAATCCCGTAAATAACTTATATTACTATAATGTTAGTGACCATGAAAGTTTAAAACAATATAAAAATAATTTTATGTCTTATAGAAATATTGCATTGTGAATGCAAAAAATTAAATAAAAACAAAAATATAAAAATAACTTTATTCATATGCACTTAAAATAAGTTGTTTTGAATCGTCCAACATTTTTACCTACCACCCGATCAGGATGTCTTTTTTTACTTCAAGAATGGGTGCAAGAAGTAGTCGGCTTTAACAGAAATAACCACGTTTACAATATTATACGTCGTCACCATACATTATAAAAAACAATATTATTATATTATTAAAATAATAGTAGAGTCAACAGGTATATGTAAGTAAGTTTCCTTAAAGATTGCAATAATATACAGAGATTATATCACAAAATAAATTCACACTTAAAATGTTTATATTTAATTTTATTTTTTGCATTCACTTGGTTGCGTGGTTGTTTTTACAGACGAATTTTATATTTTGTAGGATTGGCATTGTGAATGCAAAAAATAAAATTATTTAATTATTATAGCTGGTTCCATCTTTATCGAATACTTAACATTTGTAAATATATTACTTTCAATGTTAAAAGTTTCAACATTGTTGGAACAATACTAGCTCATAGTAGAAGTTGAAATACGTTTGTAAATTTCAAAACGTCTGCCAGTGTCTCGGTAGCCCGGATAGCGAAAGCGTGGGTTCGTATTCCACCTGAAGGCTCGGAAGCGTGGTTATTTTTTACAGGTATGTATTATATCTTACTTAAAAAATTGTATCACCTTTTGTAGGTGATAGCAAAGTTTTCTTTAGTAAGAGGGGGAAAAAGTTAGAGGGCCTAAAATCGTAGTTGAAAACTCTTACTATCGATAACATAAATTATCCAAAGAACGAACAAAGGTCGCCTGACTGTCGTTAACTTGAGGCCAAACTTGTGAAATGCTCGTTAAAAGTTGTTCTTTATCTGACCTGCTGAAATGATTTTCGGCTCCCGAATATTATTCGGTATTAACTTTCCACGATGTTTTCTCTCACGGTAGACTTTTGAAGTTCATCAAAGGTTTACATTATACTAATAACAGAACAAAGCAACAGTTCTGATAACTTTTTAGGTGAACGAAAAACAGGGACAAATTAATAGTCTCTAATTGTTTTCCACTTAATTAGTATCGGTAGATACAACAGAAACAAAAAGAATATACAACAGAATGCTAGGTGCAGACGCGTATTAAAATTAAATTTTAAAAATAAATAAGTAGCCAGGAGTAAAATATCTCTGTACTACATCATCTCAGCTGGAAGAAGTACAAGTTTTGACAAACATCTCACTTCAAAAAAATCCTTTTTTAGGGAAGTTTAACTATACTTCCAGGGTTAGTAGGAAATTGCAGTAACACTCCAATATTTGAAAAAAAGCTGCTGTTCAGAAATCATTACTAGAAAAAATAACTTAAATTGTTGTCCGTTCAGTGACATAGTGAAGGTTTATATGCTTTTGCCAGGGCAGCAAAAAATCTCTGCAAAGACGCCCAGCACCGATTGTTAAAGATAATTTGATTTGTGGGTTTGTGGCAGTATGAAATACTGTTTATTTTCGAGATATAGTTTTGTTCACCTACAAGTAAAACTGCATGCCTATGTAAAATGGAACACAACAATTTTAGAAGTGTGAGTTTCGTATTCGTATAAAAATTCTTTATAGATCATCGATGCATGAGCGTCCCTTCAGTCCAGTTCTGTAATACCAATGTATCATTTCACAATCCTGTATACAGAATGTGTCGAGAATATAACACCATAGTTAGTAAACACTCTGTTGTGCCTGACATCTACGATTCGTCGAGAGGAGATCTTCGATCGAGGATCTTCGATCCATTGAAAGGAGGCTTATCGAAAATGACGATATTTTCTATAAAAAGCTTAAAAGCCTTGAGTATAGACGAAAGGTGGCTAGACTATCCGTTTCTATAAGATATATTTCGGAGAGTGTGCAACAGATAACATAAACCTGTTCCGCCACGCCGTCCCCATTTTTCATTGGACAACCAGACATACAAATAGGCACCAGCATTTTATGGTTGATTAACCTACCAAGGCATTTTGATTTCAATATTGTGATACATACCGTTAACGAGTGGAACTCTGTGCCTAAATCTGTGATTCCTCTTAAATACAATTAAGGGGTCCTCATGTTACGAGTGCATAGGATCTTCTAGGATGCCGCGTCACATCCGAGATCGCATCATGGCTTACCATCAAGCGAGTTAGCAGTCAAACGCTTACCTATTCACGATTTTAAAAATGTGAAGCCTTTCATGCTTCTTGTGGAGTTTCTACTATTGTTTTATCAGTTTTTTATTGTTAAATATGTTTGGATACCTAAATAAAATAAATAAAATATTGGGTTAACAGGGGACTAATAACAGGTAATAGGGTAATTTAAATGACGTAAGTGGTCCTGAATTTCACGTTTCTACTTCGATGAAAGTTAGAATTTTAACTCTGATTTCATTATGACGTCTCCTCTTTTCTAGCATCTTAGTCTTTAGTTCAGGGTCTATAGTGATTTTTTATTTATATATTAACCTTTAAGTTACTTTGTGGTTTGCAATAAATAATTGAGTATTGAGTATTATGGTGCTTTATATATCTTTGCATTTTTCAATGGTTTCTTATATGTTAAATTATTGCAATAGAAAAATATTAGACAAAATCGACTCAGCTCACAAATATATTCTTAGGCATCTGAGAATTTATTTGTGAGCCGAGTAGATTTTTTCTAGTATTTTTCTATTAATATTATTTATCATATGAGTGTTGAGTATTTAAGTAGTTTGTTTTCAACCGACCACAATAAATGTGTATCAATTTGTCCCTTATGTTTGTAATATTGACAGAATTGACTTCTAAACATGAGTGTTGCAAGTGTATATATATATATATATATATTATAGTATAAATTATTTTTTATTTAATAATTCAAATTGAAACGGTTATTCAAAATACTGATGCTAGCACTAGCGTTTGATTTTTTTTAGAAATTACAGTTTTGATGTTATAATTACTTTTATTTAAGGTTAAAATACTTTTATTATATACTGCAATGACACTACAAAAAATACTTGCGTTCCAAGCGTTTAAATAACCATGGAAAGTGTTACTGTCTTTGGTCACAAGTTAACACGTGTGTTCATTAATATATAAATGAATAAATTGTATTTGCAATAAAATTAATTATACGATGGACATAACAAAGCCAGCCATTATATTCTATATTCATTTGCATAAAGCTAAACACTTTGTCCCAGTTGAAAACTTAAATTAACGCGTTGAGTTGCTTAAATTTCTTCAACGAATCTGTATCTGACATGACAAATTACTCAAATTCGGCAACACAAAGTTGAAGTTGCGATCGCTAATTGCACTTTTAATTATGCAGCAGAACAGGAATGCCGAGGAAATAATTTTGCTAATTCGTAGCAGTTGAATCGAGTCTTTTGTTGGAAACGCCTTTTTGTTTTATTAAATGAATTAATAATCTTTGTTTGTAGCAATTTTGAGTACATGATAAGATGTAGTTATGGCATGTCCCGGCTTTATGATGCCTACATACATCATGCCAATCGCGAAGCTTGGTGGGCGACGCTAACGCAGCGTTTTGGATGTTTATTCTAGAGCTCGGCGACCTGCGTCCAGTCTAAAGATAAGAACCGCAGCCCTAAGATTTTGCTATAGAATAAGTTAGTCTGTAATAAAGCATAAAGGCATAAGGCATAAGGTAAAAGCGGGACCCTATTACTAAGACTTCGCTGTGTCCGTCTGTCAATCACCATCATCGAGCACATATTATATATGGTCGATGGTCACCAGGTTGTATCTTAAGAACTGCGATAGCTACATAGTTGAAATTTTCACAAATTATATATTTCTTTTGCCGCTATAACAAAAAATACTAAAAACGAAATAAAATAAATATTTAATGGGGGCTCCTATACTACAAACGCGATTTTTTTGCCCTTTTTTGCTCGATATCATCATCATAATGGCAACAGGTAGGCATTTGAAATATTTACAAAATACTCAGCTGTATTTTTCTTTAATAATAGTTAATAAAATTAAAATAAAATAAATATTTAAGGGGGGCTCCCTTACAACAAACAAACTTTTAAGTTAAGTTTTTTTTTTTTTACTTAAATTAAAGTTTGTACGGAACCCTTCGTGCGCGATTTTGACTCGCACTTGGCCGGTTTTTCTTTTTAAAAACTATCGGTCACCGTCCTTAATGTTCTTAACACTTATGATAAAAGTTCATCCAAATCTGCTTAATTTTAGCATGCAAATATTTATTACATTTAATCCCCACTTTCTAGGCAACATATATTATTCTGCATAATATAAGATTTATCAATAATGATTATTTAGATTTATCAGAATTTAAATATTAAAAGGAAGAATCCCAAAGTCGTTTTCTTTTATTTAAATATTCTTGGATTGAGTAAAAGCAGTTTTCAATAAGATTGATTATCTGGAATTTCCTTTTAAATATACGTCCATCACGCTTTCTGAAGTAATCAGGAAGTGCATTAAATATTTATTAGGTCATAGAGAAAATATTACAATGTGTTTATTATTGATATTTCTGTCGCAAATCTGATGACCATTGAGAAAGAAAGGTTTTTTATCGAGATTAGGTAAGCGCTCGACCGCTACCTCGCCTTATGTTAAGTGACGATGCGATCTAGGATGTGACGCGCTTCCCTAGAAGTGATTTACTCGTGACTTGAAGACCCATAAATTGTATTTATCAGGAAACACAGACTCAGGCAAAGAGTTCCACTCTTTAGCGGTACGGATCACCGAAAAAATGAGAATGAAAAATAGTTTATTTTGTTTACATTCCACATAAAGTATATGCAGTGGCCAGAACCAGGAAGCGCGTACTGAGAGATAATATTCTTTCCTTGGTATACAGTAGAAAATACAAAGGAGTAGATTCAGATATGCGATAAATAAAACAACTTTTACGGTTTTTTGCACATAATTAATATTTAATCCTTAAGTTTCGACTCATTTACATGAGCTGTGATCACAGGATGACTAAGGCAATGGTCGTCATATATTTTCTACTACTTTCACAATATTTTAATCGAGCACCTAACTGCTAAAATTTATATATACATATAAAAATTGTTTTATTTTGCATTTTATTAGTTATGATATTTTCACTACGCTTACAGTGTACACTACTGAGTCTACCACCAGTTCTGAAGTTGGGAGGCCCTTTCGAGAAGAACTGGCGAAATAAACTCGGACAGGCAGGCGACCTCAATTTAATTTACTAAAATATTATGTGTGTAGTATATCTACCTAACCACGGTTGACCTAGTCACCGAGGCCAATTTGACAGGTTGTTTTCTCCTGATTCAGTCCTATGAAAATAAAAACAGTTTATATTGTACCAAATTAAACAAAAAATCCGTGCACTTTATCCGGCGCAGTACCAAAATAAAGAGTATTAAGTTACGTAGCCAGTGTTAACCCAATCGGTCCATCAATCGCGGAAGCATTAGCCGGTTTATTTCATCAGTGTTCGGCCGTGGGGATTTTTACAATAAACGCTGGCGTGCTCGGATTAAACTTGTCAGTTCTGACACTAACGTCGGCAACATTATTGATATGAAACGATCACGATTACCACCGCAGGTAATCGTGATTTACCTACTATTTCCGGAGCTTATGAAAATATTGGGCTTATCGTTTTATTTGTTGAAAACACTTATGAATCATGACCTACAGAATTTATGACTATTTACAAAATAAAAATGCGAGGAGATAGTGGCTTTAATAATGATATTGATAAATTCAAATTTTGTTAAATAAATCCTTAGAAGCATAAAAAATCATTAAATTAAAAAACTGTGTAACACAATTTAAAGGAGAATAATACAACCCTAGCCGATTTTCTTACGGCTTCTTCTAATAGAAAAATACTAGAAAACGTTCTCGTGGCTGAAATTATACTTTTTTATTAAATTTTTAAATGCGATATCTTGAAGTTAGTAACTTTAACAGCTAACTTCATGGTATCGCTTTTTCGTTGCATGCTTCGTGTGCAACTTCCGTTAAACAGGTCTGACAGTGCTTACTTAGGCTAGGCTAATTGGTGTGAATAAAAGAATTATCGAAACTATCTTTAAATAAAAGCTAGCTGAGTAAGCATATCTTATTATACCTCTAATCTTCAAGCAAAGTTTAACCTCTAACCTATTTCTAACGATGGTTGTGAAACAAAATCGTCACATTATCGTACTGTGATTGATCGCCACACAATTTCGCAGGGCTGTATCACCACTAAGCCAAGATTAAGAGCTGTTTTTGTATTTTTGCACCAATGTTTTCCCGTCCGATGTTTGGCCCAGCTAATTGAGCATATGCCACGAATCTTGTGATCGCTGATATTATGGTACATGATTAGATAGATTAGGTTACGTCTGATATATTAGTTCCTTACATATGAAATTGGCGTTTTGTCGTACTGGCTACTTTGATCTAAAATTTCTTCTCTTTGGTTAAGAATGTCAAATTCAAATTTATAAATCCATTAAGGTGGTACGTTTGAGTTTCAAAAACAGTTGCTTATTTGTTTTTTCCTGATTATTTTTTTCTCTGGCGTCGCTCATATCGCACAATGGAAAATAAGTTCTGCTGTTTCACAGTGCTGCAGAAACAGCTCGAAAGAAGCGATTGTAACGATGTGTATGGCAGTAGTGTCGCAAAACAAAACACGGTACTTTTTTGGTTTCAACGTTTTCGTTCTGGAAATTTCGACATTCAGAGTGGACCAAAGTGGATAATGAATAACCACGTTCACATGAATCCACATCCATCGCAAACTACTTCATAGTTAACTGCAGCATTCGGTGTGAGTGCATCGACATCGACTACTGAGTTACATTGCTCAACCGAAATAATAATTAAGGGATTTTAAATCGGATCATTACTTGTGATGAAAAATGGATCCTGTACGATAAATCGGAAGCGCTCGTCGCAATGACCGAACCCTGGAGACCAAGCCAAATTCAGCGCCAAAAGAAAATTGACTGAGATATAGTTATCATTATAGTTACTTATGAGCTCTCCGTAGACTACAGCTTTGTGGTGGTGGTGTCGTTCACTACAGCTTTCTTAAATCTGGTCTTCTTAAATCTTATTACTGCAGATATCTATTGTAAGCAACTGCAAACCATGATGGAAGAACTAGTAGACTGGTCAATCGCTCTAGGCCACTACTGCTTCAGGACAACGCTAGAGTATACACTGAATAACGGAAGTCTACTAAGCTAGAGGAGCTGCAATTGGAATGTCTGCGACATCCACCATACTCCCCGGGCCTGGCTCCAACCGATTACCGTTTTTTCCGGAATTTGCATAATTTCTTACAAAGAAAAAAATTCAACTCCGATATAGCAGTCTAAACCACCTTCAGAGAGTTTATTGATCCTCGCCCCCATGGTTGTAGTAAAGGGATCATTGAACTACCTATGTCATGATTAAACTGCATAGATAACATTAGTGCATTATTTCATTAATAAAATATATTTTACAAAAAATCGAATTTATATTCCTCCCGTACAAAACGCTAATTTCGTTTGTAACAACCTATTAGTAGTCCGTTTAAAATAAGTAGTGAAATTTGGTATATTATAAGAACACGTGACTGCGCAAATGATAGGCTAATATCATATCGGTTAAAACTTTTTTTGTTAAAACCTTTACTTATATTATAAGTACGAAAGTCAGTTTGTTTGTTACACTTTTACACCTACCCTACTCAATCGATCATCATCAAATTTCGCATACACTTTACCAGAGGTACAGAAAAGTACAAAGGTTAATTATACAGAAAAAAACGCACTGTTTCCGGAGGATAGAAATATAACTTTTAATTCTAGTCAACACTACCAATTAAAAATTAGTAAGAAATGATTTAATTTTATTTATTTATTTACATACACACATGACTCATGTGCAAATGTTTTATGGATACTAGGGTAAAGGAGAGACATACATAATTATATGATATATAATTATGTAATATATATAGAAATGTATATAAATACTCATGACTCAAGTGCAAATGTTCGTAATCATCACACAAACGGCAGGACAACTAGAATTAATGTTTCCAGGTGTCCGGATTTGCGCGGGACGTCCCGATTTTTAGGGGTCTGCGGACGCGTCCCGATTCGTGCCTGATCGGGACGCTGAATGTCCCGATAAATTACAAAATGAAAAAAAAATGGCACAATATTTTTTAAGACAATCAAGACTTAGTAAATCTTCAGAAATTATTTTCTTTTATGGCTTCTGTTCCAGTATCAAACGCAACAACAGAAGGGTATTTTCCCAGGCTAACTTAATTTGATCTGAGAGGCGAAATCGTTTGACACTCGAGCATGTGAAAGCAGAAATTCAAAATTAAAAGCAACTTTAATATGACTTGCAATGAATTTTATAACTATGTTATAAAAAAGGTCATTCTAAAGGCGGCAAAGTCCAATAAAAAATATAATTTTATTAAAAAATAAATAATTTACATAAGTTCTTACTTTTTTTTCTTAAGTGCGTCAATAACACTTAAAGTACGATTTTATTTTATAATTTCTTCTAGTCCAGCAAGACTAATTACTTGTTATGTAAGATTAAAAACATATTTAATTTAGGTATTATAATATTATACTTGCACTATTAGTTTAAAACGCAATAAATTAAACCCTGATATAAAAACACCTTGTTTTTTGTTTACTGTCCCGATCTGCAACTCTAAATCTCGATTTTTTTGACCTCATGTACCGATTTAAAACAATTCGGACCTGGCAACACTAGCTGGAATGTATAAAAATGCAACAATGTCATCCATACAAGCTGCTCCGAGGCAATAATGTCGGAATAACGCATCAATTGAGACGTAACTGAGTTGGCAAATGAGTAATGATCGAGGCTGGAAGGGTGACGTAATAAGCTAGTGATTTATGCCAGAAACGCTCACGCGAATAATTTATAATTTATAAGTGTTTAATAGCACTATATATTGAGAGCCATGACAACATTGAAATGTGCGAATTAACTTGTCTGATTTTTTTTTAATGGATTTGCTCTTGATCCCAATCAAGCCCGTGGGCCAACAGGATCCACGATGGAAGGTGCTAACCCAAAAGTTCCTATTCAACCTAACTTTAAAAACGGACGGGTTATAAGTACTCGGAAATACAGACGCAGGGAGGGAGTTCCACTCCTTTGTTGTGCGCATTATAAAAATGATGAGAAGCGCTTGGTGCGACAGGTAGGAGTGGCAACCAAGAAAGGGTGTTAGTTTATTTAAGTACTATCAGTACCCTATCCCAAGGTCATCCCCAAATATTTAGTTTATCGTGAGATCGACGTTGGATATAACAGAAGAAATAAAAATAAATTTGCCGTTTCAGACTTCAGATATCATAAAAAAGAGGCTCATTGTAAGGCAGATGTATTGCGTTTTATAATAAGGTGCTACACAACGTAACTCAACTGGATTTATAGAAATTGAAAAAAATACGGATTACAGAATTGATCGTTACTTGAAGGACATAACGGCGAGTAGTTGATGGCCTTTTCTTTAAGCTTTGTATTTTATTTTAGCAATTGTAATGAATATTTTGTAAAGTTAACTTTTCTCATGCATTTTACAAGCGCTAGAAAAGTTTCATTAATTAAAAAGATATGTTACTTAATTGTGGAAAAACTAGAAAGGAAAGGAGAAAATAAAAAAGAAAGGAGAAAATAAAAGAGAAAGGAGAAAAAAAAGAAAGGAGAGAAAAAAAAGAAAGGAGGAAAAAATAGCACTTGCCGAGTTTCTTCCGGCTTCTCGGTACAAGGTCTTCCGTCGTAGGACTTACGAAGCCATGGCATAGTTTCTATATTCATTGTAAATGCTCGTATTGAATAAAAAACATGTTATCTTAATTTTTTATTGTATGTAAAAGTTTTAAATGCGTAGCTTTAATTTAGTTAGGTGATAATTATTTCAGGTAACTATCAATTTTTTTTTGTTTTTAAATTATTTTTTAGTTATTATAGTTTGGGACAAGTTGACTTTTTCTATTCAAAATTCTTTAGATTTAAATATCTTATTGTTAAATGATGAAACAACTAAAAAATATAATAATTACTTAGTTTCTTCTTCTTCGATTTTTGTATATTTGTAAAAGTGTCAAATTTTGGTGTTGGAGATGGCGTTGCCGTCACTTGAGCACTTGAAAAGTTCTCGATAGCTCAAATGGTAGTGTACTCATTGGGATAGCTGTGGGTTCAAGATACCTGAGACTAGTTGATTTTTTCTTGAAATAATATGCTATAGGTAACATCTAAAGTAAAAGTTATTGTCAACAATACAACTCGGTTACAATATCTGTGGACCTCGCTGGAATGTCAAGCCCCGTTCTCTTGAAAAAGAATAAAAGAGTAAAAGTATAATATATTTTATTTATAGTTCATAATTATTATTGTTAACAATACTATCCCCATGATGCTTGTTTTGTGCACCGTACCTAAGCGCTGACGTGACGTCATCAGGTCCACAGATATTGTAACTGGGTTGTACAAATAGTTTGTGTGATAAGCTTTTTTTCTGAGTCCCGAATCTTTGTTTTCTTACCCATTTGTTTATTTAATACGTAATTCAGTATTCATAATATAAGATTGGATTTGTTTGGAACGAAATAATCGAGACAGAATATTCTTTTTTGTACATTCCTACTGACAAAAATCTAGGACGGACATACAGGCAAAATACAAGCTGGTGTTAACGCTAAAAAGCAATATCCAGGTCACCTTTAGATGGACAGGAAAGTAAGTCATACAATAGCCCAGGTCCATCAGTGACGCTCAATAGAAAAAACTAGTATGCTATAAATACTGTGTTTATAAAATATATACAAAATATACAAAGATATATTATATCATACACACATATACACACATACACACACATACACACACATACACACATATGTACCAATGTTGTTACATATACCTATATGTGTGCTCAGGAGCTGCATGTGCTCATACTGACATCTCCTTTCTTCCATCGGACATCCAGACGCACTGCGGGCTACCACCCTTACTTGGTTGCTATTCCTACCTGTCGCACCAAGCGCTTTTCAACATCTTTAATAATGGAATGGAACTCCCTCCCTGCGTCTGTATTTCCGAGTACCTACTTAAAACCTGTCCGTTTTCAAGGCGAATAGGTGAAAAGGCACGTTCTGGGTTAGCTTGTTCCATCATGGATTCTGTCTTGGCTCCCGGGCTTGATAGGGATCAAGAGCGAACTCATTCTAAAAAAAAATACGTAACATTATTTCTATAGTTTTGCTTCAGCGGAAATCCATTTTCTGGATTTTAGAAGTAGCCACCCCTGATACAGCGAATGCAAGTATACAACGCCATTTTCCCTCAAGACAAATCGCTCGCGGCTCTAAATATTCGGATGATGTTATGTTTATGGACCGAACCAGTAAATTATGCCGGTATTGATATAACATTAATGTTCTTTTGATTGGAATCAAGATATGCTTTGAAATATTTGGTAAAATATTAACACTGGAAAAACTGAATGAAAAAAAAGGGTAAATGGTATTTAGGTTTTGTAGCGCGTCGAAGATGTTCACTTATACCTAAGAAGATTATTTTTATACCACTAAGTTTTTAAATCCCTAATGTAAAAGATTCGGACTAGCTCTCACGGCATTCTGAGCTTATTCGGAAGGAGTCATCCATAAATAACGTCACACGTTAAAGGGGGTAGGGTATCACCAGAACAACGGGCAAGAGGGCCAAAGGATTTGTGACAACACATGTTAAAATTTTAAATACTAAGACGCGATATTTATATGTAAATAAAAATACTTAATAAAAAAAAAACTTTTAAAAAACCACGTTTTACTACGGGTTATGGATGTACTAAAAAGGAGAAAATAAATTTTTACAAATGGACTAAAAAGATAAAAATAAATTTTTGGTAATAATGAAAATTTACGATACAAATATTCTAAAATTTATTGAATATTATGTATTGTTCTGAACATTCATACGCAGAATTTGAAAAATTTCCAAAAAATTAAAACGTGGTGCGTAATTTAGATCAACAGCGTTATTGATATTATATTAATATTTTCATTATCTTTCCTAAATCCCTTCCTTACTAAACCAATGCAATAGTAATGCTGTGGATGGCATTGAATAGTTTTTCAAGTATAATGCGCACCACGTTTTAATTTTTTGGAAATTTTTCAAATTCTGCGTATGAATGTTCAGAACAATACAAAATATTCAATAAATTTTAGAATATTTGTATCGTAAATTTTCATTATGACCAAAAATTTATTTTTATCTTTTTAGTCCATTTGTAAAAAAATATTTTCTCCTTTTTAGTACATCTATAACCCGTAGTAAAACGTGGTTTTTTAAAAGTTTTTTTTTTATTAAGTATATATTTAACTCTTTTTAGTTCTAAATTATCTGAATTGTGCCTACTTAGTTCTTCAATATATACATGTAATATATATCAAATATCCAGACACACCACGTGGAGGTTAATTTAATTAAAGCCTAATTAAGTGGTTTTAGGATGTAAAACTGATTAAATATGAAATTGTTAGGTGAAACAAGCCTGTATACAAAATTTCAGCCAAATCGGATAAGAGGAAGAGGTCGAAATAAGGATCTCAAATTTTGACGACAAACCAACAGACCAACAGACAGACAAGTGAAGTTAAGTAAAACGTGGTAAAAAAAGAAAGCATGTGTGCAATTCACATGTGGTAGAAAAAAAACTTTCAAAAATAATACGTACATATATACAAAATACCACGGCTGTTGTGATGCCTTCTCTCAAGCTTTGTACTACGCATGCGCACACAAACACGAATAACACACGTACATAATGCTTCCTATCTCATTTTCTCCTACGTCAAATCTTATTAATTTATGTGTCAGTCTCTTTTTACTGTCGCTTTTTCGTTTCACCGACTTTCAAACCACAACGATGCTAAAGAAGTTTTGAGTTCAAAAACTCAAAAAAAATATATGGTCGTTTAGTGTCTCCTAACTAGTCGTTTGTTATATCTGTTATCTAAAATATTTGATTTTATGTTTAATTTATAAACTATTATTTAATAAAAATAACGAAAATAACTGTTTTCTTTTGATTATTTTTAAATACATGCATAAGATTGAAAAAGTGTGACGTTACATCAGGGGAGAGAGGGTTCTAAAAAAGTGACAAACTGTGACAAGGACGAAGGGAGGGCTTAAAAAGTCCTAAAAGTTTGATCTTCCGCATGAGAACCCATGCTCAATGGGTCACTTGCCAAATTTATGCCAAGGCAGCACCTTGGAAAACGGGTAAGCTTTTAATTATCAGTATTATCGACAATTACTATTACCTATTATGTTAAATTTTTATGATGCTTTTGCAACTTGTATTTTTTTTTTATTTACACAAGTTAACAATAGTTCTTAAATAAATTAAAAAGCTTTTAGATATCACAGCAATGATTAAGAACCCTTTTTAAAACAAGATACTTATTGAATTTGTTGTAATCAACGATATAATGAATTCATAGCAGTGCTATTGTTGTGATAATAGAATAACTTTTTTATGAATTTTTATGGTGACAATGTTTAATATTGTAAATGTCGTTACTTCTGTTAAAGTTTCTCGCGCCCTTTCTTCTAAAACTTCTCAGTTGTAATACTTCCTGCATGGCAAGAATGTTGAGAACTTATTTTAGGTGGATTTAAATAATTCATAATTATTCTTTATGGATACTAGGGTAACGGATAGACATATATATATGATACATAAATATGTAATATTTAAAGAAATATATTTAATACCCATGACTCGGGTACAAATGCTCGTATTCATCACACAAACATCTGCCCCTTCCGGGACTTGAACTCAAGACCACTTGTGAGAATGGCAGGATCACTACCATTGCACCAAACGATCGTTATATTTCCTTACAAATATTATCTTATTTGCATTTTATTATGACAATAAATGCCTAGTTTATTTCGTTCGCTCTGTAGTTTACAGGGATTTTTATCAGATCAAATAAGACATTGACAGTTTGGACTTGCAATCATATAAAGCTAAATTTATCCGGGACAATATGGAGCAAATACGAGATCAAACACCCGTTGAGCAGACTTTGGCAGAACCTTAGAATAAAATTATTATTTTAATAGATTTAGTCTTAAACATGTATTATAATTTTATATATTTTTTCACTTTTTCAATGCTTTCTTATAAGATAAATTATTTTCAATAGACCGGAATTCCAAAGATTGCGGGTTCGATTCCCGCCTCACAAGTGAGTCCCGCCTGATTCACTTGTGGGACGAGTCAATTTATTCTAGTATTTTTCTATTAAACAAAATCATCTTACAAGATAGCATTGAAAAAATTAAAAAAATATGTAAAATTATAAAACTAAACGGCTGTTTCATCTTAATCGATTGCCCAAACATTTGTTAAAAATGTTTGTTTCGAATAGGAGACTATATTCATCTCATGAATGAGACAACGCTGACCTACAGCGTAAAATTACAAAGGTACTAGAAAATTTCGATGAGTGTTCTCAAGGCTCGGCTAAATTAAGAAAGCATTGGACCGGACTTCCAACTTCCGACTTCCGGCGGGTTAAATTCCTGCCTGAGAATTCACTTGTGAGCCGAGTTGACCTCTTCTAGTATTTTTCAATTAAAAAAAATATCATATATAATCACATGTAAATGTTAAGAAAATTATCATTATTCCCATTCAAAAAAACGTACTGGACGGAAGACTCTCCCATAATAGGGAGTATTTGCAACAATCTCCACGTTTTCCCAAACAAAAAAATACACTACAAAAATGTTATTTCAATTAGCAATTGATAGTAATAAACTCAATAGTTATCTGTTTCACAATTCTTGAATTATTTTGTTTTTCGAGTTACGGAAGTTTTCGACAAGAGTTTTTGGGCAATTCTCAATAAATCGACAATTTTTTACAATTTTCAACGGTTCAGTCACCATTGAAAAATTTTAAAATATCTTCACATTAAATTGTCAATATTTAACTGTGTGATTTTTTCGCTTAGTGTCCTTTTTATTCATTTCATGAACTATAATTAATATTATGGTTAACATTAGCCCAGTAACTTTATACATCAGAGCTTGCGTCAAATCCGGTAGTTCTCAATTTTTTCAGACTTGTTTGTGATGTTTGCCCAATGAATAATCCAAGTTTGTGACTTCAAGCGCCCAACGACGTTGGCTCAAAAATTCTAGCCTGGCTTAATTTGTTGTTTGACGATTGACGTTTAAAGTATTGCAAAAGATTGCGAAGTTCGAAAAAATTATGAAATTTGAAGAGATTCATCTGGGAAAACTATTGAGTCTCTTGAGGCAATATAAGTCTCATATTGTAGTAAATTTAGTCTACTTTGAAAAAAATCCTATGAAATTACTGTAAAAAACTAGTCCTTCTGGGTTATAATTGCCAAATTCTGAAGAAAAGACAAATTTTTCGCGGTTTTTTCGAGTTTTGACATAAAATCAGAACTACCTGATTTGACTTAAAGCACCCCGTGATTTCAGGTGAAAAAGTTACTGGACTATAAATAATAAATAATTCTTACATTCACACCAATTAGCCTAGCCCAAAGTAAGCACTGTAAGGCTTGTGTTATGGATACTAGAGTAACGGATAAACATACATATATGATAATATTCATAGAAATATATATGAACACCCATGACTCAGGTACAAATACTTGTATTCATTATGATGAAACATCTGCCCCTTCCGGGATTTGAACCCAGGACCGTCGGTGCGAAAGGCAGGATCACTACCGTTGCACCAAACGGTCGTCAAAAAACGTCGGTCGTCAAACTTTATTCCTAGCGTAAAAACTTGTTTCATTTTATAATTACCAAATATCATGTAGGACAAAAAAATAGTTACAAAAACTATCAATAGATGGCACTATTCCTTGTTTAATGGCGGTATGATTTCACTGTATTAACTTAATATCGTGTACTAACACGAATTTGAATAAATTATATTTGTTTTACAAACATTGCATGGTATTAAAAGAAAACAAAGAAACGGCTAGAGGCGTTTGAGGTAATTGGTCGCGTATCATGGTTCGCATTAATTGGATACCCCGGATTACAAACGAGAATGTATTTTAGCACGTAGGCAAACATCGAGAATTATTTCAAACCATTAAACCGAGATGGGAATCAGGGCGCATATTAGGGAATGTTGAATATCTTCTAGAGCAGGGCCAAGAGGCTTATCGGCAATGACAGTTTTTTTTTTATAAAAAGCTTAATGGCCTTGACCAGAGATGAAAGGTAGCTAGCCTTTCCGTTTCTTAGGATACATTTCGGAGAGTATGCAACACAGACTTGCACAATCTTGTTCTGCTATCCCCATTTTTTCATCGAGCTTACAAATAAGCGCCACCATTATATGGTTGATATACCAAAGAGTCGCACTAAGCTTTTTGGTTCCTATTATGTGTTGCGTACCGCTAAATAGTGTAACTCCTTGCCTAAGCCTCTGTTTTCTAATAAACACAATTAAGGGGTATTCAAGTCACGAGTGAATAGGTATCTTTTAGGCAGGCGCGGCACATCCTAGATAGCATCGAGCCAGATTTTCTTTTTCATGGTCAAAGCAGGCACTGAACCACTAAAAAAATCAAATAATTAGACTTATTATATTAAATCTAATGCAATTGGAAAAGGGCAGAAAAACATTTCAAGAAGAAAAATCTTATATTGCACTTGACGCATATTTTCAAATAGAGTATATCGTTAAACTGCACAAGAAGCTCTATGCTATTCTAGCTTAGTTTGCTTTCTAAATGCAACTCTAACTGTAATCGATTCGCGTCGGACACACTTCAAGATAAAATGATACGCCCATCGCCATTTTCCCTACTAAATTATGAAATTGTAATGGGCTTTTAATTAGAAAGGCTAAAATAGAAAGTAAATTAGTTTTTTATATACCTATTAACATATTTATATTGTTCTCATTGTCGTCATATAAAATCAATTGGCAATCGCTTGATGTAACGACAGCTATCTTACATTATGCACCATTTCAGGTTCGAAACTCATGCGAATCAAGTCAAATATTAAATGGTGTCAGCATACGTGACGTGTTTTTTCTCGTGCCGCACGGAACGGGACGATTTCTTGACAAGTTTAATGTAAAAAATAGTAACAAGATATACGTAGCGAAAAATACGACGACCATAACCTTGGTCATCCTGTGGGCATAGCTCCTGCAAAAAATTAAAATATTAGTATCAAATAAAAATCTCGACTTATATGCCATTTGAGTATGAAAAGAACACAATTTAATTTGTAAAATATATATATTTATATTACAGTTAATATATATTGGATTTAGTACATATTTACTAATCTAATCTATTCATTTATCTATTAAGTACTACCACATGACTTACATTATCACAATTGTATAGATTAAACAAAGGTGAAAAATAATATTCATTAAAAAGAAATTAGAAAAACATAAGAAAATTTTCATTTAAGATACAAACATACAAATATAAATCACATTAATACATATTACATACATAATACATATGTAAGGTACATACGTAAAGGGCTAAAACGAGAGACTGCGTCGCGATTCTGAGTTCCTATCCAGTTTGAGTCACTGATGGTTTACACATGTAGAGAGGATGTACGAAAGAACTTTAACAAGAGAAATGTGAATAAGCAAGTCGGTAGCGGCAGACCAAAGCGAACTTTCAGGGACCAAATAGAGGATGTCCTGAAAAAAGGCCAGGTCAAAAGAACCCTCAACCGACGAGCTTGTATGAAAAGGCTGATGAGAGTTGAAGAATCGTGGTAAGTGGAAATCCGTGATCTCTGCCTTGGAAAAGGCATGATTATATGTATGTTGACTCACGCTGACCATAGATAAAATACAAACAATTCATTTGCTTTTTGAATAAGGTATACCTTTTCTTTTTTCTTTTTTTTTCGACGAGAAATGCGCCTTATACATACTCCGCTGCTTTAGTAGACAGTGGAGTTATGTGGGGCTCTCTTTCGGTCACCCACCCGACATCGACAACGACGAAGCCCAGGGTCCCTTTGTTGGAAGCACCACTTTGAATAAGGTATACCCTAGTTAGTTTTCTATTTGCTTGCTATTGATAATAGGCTTCTTGTCCTGAGTTACTATGTTAATATTAATTACAAGCTTTTATTAACTTTCACCTGTCCCGGTGTCTGTAATGAAATCTTGCAAGTTAAATTTGACCCACTTCCCGGTCTCCTATTGAGTTTTTTGCATTCATATGTATATCGTGTGACAATAACATATTATAATAACATGAAGCTAATCTGATGCTGGAGCTGGAAGGTGAGGTTCCACAATAAAACGACACAACCCCATCGAGTTTGGGTTCCTTTGAATCGTATTGACGAGTACATTGATCCTATATGGTAACCAGGGTCTGATGCTGGAACTTTAAAGTGGTTATAACTCCGTAATAAAATGACAGAACCTCATCGAGTTTAGGCTCGTTTAATTCGTTTTTTAACTTTTTAGTTCGTTTTATTAATAAGTAAGAATAAAAGTTAGATTTTAACAAGTTTTTTTAATAGCATCTTATTGAGCCTTGTGGGGACTGGAAGAATAGAATAACATCAAACCTTTACACCGATGTATGTCATAAAGGGCGACTTATTATATTCCAATCACCATACACCTCCCAAAGACCACAAAGAGGGCAGCAGTGTTTTTCAAAAGGACTTTAACTGACCTGCCGTCCAAGCGTCGAGATTATGGCACAACTCTTTATTTCTAGAGAAGGCTTTCGTCCAGCAGTTGATGTCTTTCAGCTGATCTGATGAACATTTTTGAATACTAAATCAACCTTCCGTTAACCACATGTATAAAGGTAACTTAGCAAGCCATGTGGGGTTTCTCACACCTCAAAAATTATCAGGGCAAGAAATATGTAATTTATAAATATTTTGCTTTAAACTTTCATGGTCACTAGCATTATAGTAATATAAGTTATATACGGGATTTTTACCATGTACCTCTTTTTGTTGCTCCCTGATCATGGCGCTTGCAACAGTGCCGAAATATCGAAAACTCAATAAAAACAAAGAAAGGTACATGGTAAAAATCCCGTATATAACTTATACCTATTATTATAAATATTTGTTTCTGTCTTATTCAGGGTAATGATAAAACAAAACCAAGTTCAATAATCGATATTATTATCTTCAAGTACGACCAAAGCATAGTTATATTATATAAACTATAACATAGACTCTTTTTAGCCTAACTTTTACAATTAAAAAGTAATCAAACTCTTGCCATATTACTTAAATTTAAAAAATAGACATTACAAAGCATTTGAATAAGTCAAAATAAATACAAATATTCTGAAAAAACTGCGTTTTATAATAAAATATCTAGTAGCTTTTGAGACGATGTTCCAAACTACGTAGGGTCTGTGGGACCCGAACGCACTTTGCGCATGTCTGTTTGCTGCGTCCTCAATGTGATTACTAAAATGGTTATTTTTTACCAAGCAGTTTAGCAACGTCACAATTCCAGCTTCTCAAAGTGTCGTAGAAGCCGCCCCAATTTTTAAACAGTTACAGTTATGTCACCAAACGACCGTTTTGTCGCTACTATTGCAGTAGCGATTCTGCTTTTTGCTCCGTTTGCCCTGGGTTCGAGTCTCTGAAGGATCAAATTTTGTGTGATGAATATGAGTATTTGTACTTGTGTCATGGCTATTAATAAGAACATTTCTATAAATATAACTGATCTATGTATCCCATATGTGTGTCTATCCGTTATCCTAGTATCCATAACACAAGCCTTACAGTGTTTACTTTCGACTAGGATAATTGGTGTGCACAAGATTTACGAAAATTAATTTTGTATTTAAAATTTATATTTTTTTTTGTATTACTGGAATGTTGTATTTGATATTCGTAAAAATGTTTCATTGTTTTGAAGCCAATGTTCTGTTTAACTCATATTTACTGTGTGTCATTGTATGGTATTGCGGTTCGAAATTTTATACCAAGATATTTGATATCAGCACAGCCGGTAGGTACTTTGAAACGTATCGCGTTCCGTCGCGTCCCTGTCGCGTCCAACACATCAACCAAAATATCGGTTTTATTTTAAATTGTACTGGCGGTATTTTCGACAGTGGGAAACGAGTTTTACTGAGAGGAATGTTTATTTTAATACTACTTATAAAATATTATGCGATTATAATAATGTTTCTTTTTATTTTTGTTAATGTTTTTTTTTTTCTGTGGAGAAACATAATACGGTAAAAATATGACATATTTCTAAAGTAATTATTACTAGCAAAAAGCTAGTTTCAGATGTCAGACGGCACTTGGTGTCACTTAGTGGGTTCGAGTTGAAGCAAATTGAATTTTTTTTTGGAATAATTTCTTTGGATATAAATATCTAGTAAAAAAATATAAATGATATCAGGTGTTTTAAAACTATACATTCCTTTCATTGTCATTGGCTGTACATACTTAGATAATGAACAATAAAATGACATAAAAACACCACGATCTATCATAAAGAATACTCTAAGAAATAAAAAGAAAATAGTATAATAAATAAATAAATACTTTTTTACACTCACACCAATTATCCTAGCACAAAGTATGTAGTGTAAGGTTTACATTATGGATACTAGGACAGACATGCATAATATATATGATACATTTATTTAATACTAGCCTTTACCCGCGGCTTAGCCCGCATTTAAGCTATTACATTTTTTTTCAATAAAAAGTATCCTATGTTACTTCTAATACCTCCAAGAATATATGTATGAAGTTTCATGATTATTACAAACAAACTTACATTCACATTTATAATATTAGTATTAGGATTTATAAAACAATGACTTATGTAGGTATGCTCGTATTTTCCAAACAAACGTCTGCTATTTCATAGTTGTGAAATACTCTTCCTAAATAGTCTATTCCTTACATCAATCAAGGTTTTACAACTCAGCACATATTAAAAAAAAACTACTTTTACTGGATCAGGCATTTAAACTTGTTTTTGATATTTGATCCTATTTATTTGTAACTAGCGGCCCGTCCCGGCTTCGCACGGGTGAACAAAATTCTTTAAATTTTTCTAGCATTAAATATAGCCTATGTTACTCAGCGTGAATGTAGCTTTCCAATGGTGAAAGAATTTTTTAAATCGGCTTAGTAGTTTTGAGTTTATTTCAAACATACAAAAATACAAATCTTTCCTCCTTATAATATTAGTGTAGATAAAAATGAAATCCCGACACTTTTGCATGCGTCTTGTCTTGCTTGCATCACGCGCGTGGATTTCCTTAGCAGAGTTATTTTAGAAATGTATTTATTATACTCTTCAAAGATCTTATACTTACAATCATCAACAAATATATTTCGAAAAAGAGTATTACAGGATTTTATGTTGATAAAAAACTCTATGGCCCATAACTCATTAATAGGTACCAACTCTTAACATCTTACACACGTGATAACTTTTAAACGAAATATCCGATTGAGATGAAACAAAAAGTATTTCACTTCTACATAAATACTCTTGATAACATAATGCTTAATTTCGATAAAGAATAATATTACGATACATATTTTACGTAGTTTTTTTTTCTTCAGACGATTTAATCATTATTTTGAACACAAAATCGGTTATTGTGATTAAACCATGATAGCTAGATATATGTTCTCGCGGACTTTTTTGTAGGTCTTAATGGGATCTACAAACCCGTAGTACATCATTTTGTTCTATTGTCAATAGTTTTTGCAGCGCACGCAAAAATAGGTTTTCGATTTTACACCTTATGTTACAAAATAGCAATTTTATTACGGATCCCTAATTTTGAAAAAAAAAAATATAGCCTATAGCCTTCCTCAATAAATGGACTACCCAACACTGAAAGAATCATTCAAATCGGACCAGTAGTTCCAGAGATTAGAGCGTTCAAATAAACAAACAAACAAACAAACAAACAAACTCTGCAGCTTTATAATATTAGAATAGATAGTAATTAGCAAAGCGCTCGATCGCTATCTCGCCTGATGCGAACTAGGATGTGACGCGCTAGCCTAGAAGGTGTCCTATTCATTCGTGATCACTAAATTGTATGTGTCAGGAAACAGACTCAAGCAAGGAATTCCACTCTTTAGCGGTACATATCACAAAATTGGAACCAAAACGCTTAGTGCGACTCTTTGGTATATCAACTATCAAGATCCTTTACAGGAGCCGTGATACATTATCCTGTTAAGAAGTCAAAATGTCAACAAAAAAAATTAAATGCACAATAAAAAATACACAAATTAAGAAATTTTATTGTAACAGTAAACTAAGGTATATTTTTATTCTTTACTCCTCTTATGAAGGTAGCATTAGGTTTAAGTTTGTATAATCCCACAGTTTTATGTGTTCCTAAGTAAAGAGGAAATTCACGAACCCTACTAAATAATGCTTTATGGAGCGGGTCTCTTCTCGCGTCCTTTTTGCTCGGTTTAAGTTAAGCTATACGTAAGGTTGTCGACAAACTTTGTTTCTATTTACTGAAGCGGACTTTTCTCATTTCTCCTGAACAGTTTTAGTACAATCTAGTTATGCATCCCCTGCCCCTGAGGAGTGTGGTGGTGAATAACTAGAAAGCTGCAAGTTCAGCACATCCTTCTAGACTAAACAATTTTGTTAATAGCGGATAAGTAACTCATAACCGCATTCGGTACGCGCATCCAACTCTGGGCGTACGTCTCTGTATTTAGAATAAGTTATTATAATAAAAATTAGTTTAAATAAGTAAATTAAATTCTTTTTAAAAAGATATTAACCGCTCCTCGAAACTTGACTGGCGCAGCCGGTAGGATTCGCTTATAGTGGCTGTCGTCCTTGGCGCGAGCTTTTGGGCTAAAAATCGTTCAAAGTGCGGAAAGACGGCGCGTTCCCGTGCGAATCCTTCGAACCAAATAAATAAGTCTAATAAATCGAGAAAGTGATCCAGATGGGTGTCCTGGCTGGCTGGTGAGTAGAACTTTTCACCTTCCGTTCCTTGTAATCCATCCTTTTTGTTGCATCTAGGATAAGACTTTTCCTATTTCAAAACGTAATCTGATTTTGCTAATTAGTATAATAAATAAGTAATTAAATAAATATTATAACAAGAAAGTTATACTGTTAAAATAGCAGTTTTTACATTCAGTCATATTTGAATAAGACTATATACCTTAATATAACACAATTGATTTTTCTTATTAAAATTCAATTATTAAAATAAATATACCTACCTATATAATATACTTTATAGGAGGTCATTAAGTAAAGAAAACGTAAATATTTAATTACGTGTGAATTACTATATAGAAATTATACTTGTTTAAATATATAGAGATTTTTATAGAGTCCAATAAATAAGTTTGAAATAAAAATAGGTAACATTATATGAATATATAAATAGCTATAACATTTTTAGCAAATTGTGTCGCATATATTACTGTGTTCTAATATTATATTTTAGGTTTATTTGATTTCTTTTTATTTGTGTGTGTTAATTTTAAGCGTTTTATTGTAAAATGGCGGAGATCAATTTAATTCCGGGTGAATTACTTAAAATTATTCCATTATACAATGGTGACAAGTGTCAATTAAATTTGTTTTTACGAAAGTGCGAATATATAATTGATAAATTTAGAGGTAATGAAGTGCAGAATAGTTATATAATGCAAATAATAACGAGCCGTCTCGTAGACAAAGCAGCGGCCCTTATCAGCGAGCGCGCAGACATCGAGACATGGGGCGAGTTCAAGGACTTGTTAATTCAGCATTTTGGTGACCCACGCAGTGAGGAATGTATCGCCATAGAGTTAGAAAGTTTAAAAATAAAATCGAGCGAAACTTTTTTAGATTTTTGTAACCGCGTACAATCGGTGCGTTCTAGTTTAATATCGAAAGTAAACTTAGTACAGGATGAAAATATGCGTACAAATAAAATTACCATATATAATAAAATGTCACTTAACGTATTTCTATATAATTTGCCGGAAAATATGGTAAGAATTGTAAGACTTAAAGCTCCAGAGTCGCTTGAGTCAGCCCTCAGCATAGTATTGGAGGAAGTAAATTTCTTAGAACAATATAATTTGAAAAATAAGAATAATAATCAGTTTGTGAATAAACCTCAGAATGCATTTAAATTTCCAACGGCTAACTTTACAAATGGTCAATTTAGATTTCCCGCGAATTCTCATCCACAAAACAATTTTAAATTTGGTATTCCACAGAGTAGGCAAATGAAGGTAACAGCTCCTTATGCTAGTCATCCCCAACAGCAATATTATCGACCTCAACATTACCCCTCGCAATTTGGCTATAGGCCCCAACAGCAGGTGGGCCAGCGACCACCACAATTCGGTTATAGACCTTTAGGTTTACAAGCTCAACCACCAATGCGTCCTCATCAATTTGGACAGCAACAGCAGCAGCAGAAGGTACCTAACAGGCCTTATAACACAGACGTCTCAATGCGCACAGCACCTCCAATTAGGCAAGGTTTTCGTGTAAACGTGATATATAATAGTGAGGAATACGAAACACAAAATATAGAGCCAGAGAACTATTTCTATCCCGACAATTATGAGGCAGAATATTATAACGACTCTAACAATTATTTTGAATACCCTTCTCCTATGCAAGTTAACTATGATTATAACTATAATTATCCATTGCAATCAACTTCTTCCGTTCAAACAGAGGATTGTGCACACTCTCTTAAAGTTAAAAGTGCTCAGCCTCCATCACAAAACGAAAATTTTTACCTAAAAAGCCTCCACAAAGATAAGGAAATAATAGAATTAAATTGCGATATTAAGTTAAAGCTACCTTACATATATATACCTGAAATAGACTCTAAACTTATGATAGACACTGGTAGCACCCGTTCCTTTATCAGCTCACGTAAAGCACAAGAGTACTTTGTACCATATATGTTTCACGAACCTTTCGAAGTAATAAGCACACATGCTAGTTCCTCGCACGATAAAGTAGTTCAGATTCCTCTAATGCCGACATTTAATAATAACGATTACCATAAATTTTATGTTTATGACGTAGATTCACGGTATGATGGTTTAGTAGGAAATGATTTATTAAAACAGTTAGACGCCATTATTGATTTAAAGAATAAAATGCTAATAACTAAATATACAAACATACCTATCATTCACAATTCACCTAATTACGTAATAAAATTACCTGCTAGATCGGAAACAAGAGTTAAATTACCTACCAATTTATATAAAGGGGAAGCTATATTAAATTTTAAAGAGCTTTGTCCAGGCATTCGTATGCCAGATGCACTTGTTAGTTGCAATAGTGGTTATGCCACTACTGTTATACAGAATACCCTAGACCAAGACATGGACTTGACTGTGACTGGTCCCTTTGACACTACAGAATATAATGCAGATGACTTAGAAATTAACCTTATCCATGACCGGACAGATAGAGATATTGACTTATTACTGACAGAAAACTTGTCTAAAATACGCCTTGACCACATGAATATAGAAGAGAAACAAGCAATTTTAAAACTGTGCACAGAATACAAAGATATATTTTACTGTGACCAACTGCCTCTAACGTTTACAAACCAAGTTAAACATTTCATTAGAACTAAAAACGAAGACCCTATATATACTAAACCCTACAGACAACCCCCAGCTCAAGCTGAAGAAATTAAGAAACAGGTTTCTAAACTTTTGCAAGACTATGTCATACAGGAATCCTTCTCTCCTTGGAGTTCCCCAGTACACCTTGTACCTAAGAAAGCAGATGCTTCAGGTGAAACCAAGTATAGAATGGTTATAGACTATAGACGACTAAATGAAATCACAGTTGACGATAAATACCCACTACCTAATATTACTGACTTATTCGACAAATTAGGTAAGAGCACATACTTCACTACAATAGACCTGGCAAGTGGCTATCATCAAATTGAACTTAACGAGACAGACAGACAGAAAACTGCCTTTAGTACGCAGTTCGGACATTATGAATTCTTTAGAATGCCGTTCGGACTTAAGACAGCTCCAGCGACATTTCAAAGAACTATGGACAATATACTAAGAGGCTTACAAGGCATTCACTGCCTTGTATACTTAGATGACATAATTATCTTCTCTAGTAGCCTTCAGGAACATTTACAGAAGTTGCGAAACGTATTTAACCGACTGAGAAAAACTAATTTGAAAGTTCAACTGGACAAGACTGAATTTCTTAGGAAAGAGATTCTTTACTTAGGGCACACGATAACAAAAGACGGACTCCGACCGAATGATGACAAAATAGCAGCTGTTCTTAATTATCCTCTCCCCAAGACTACGACAGAGATAAAAAGTTTCCTCGGACTCATTGGTTATTATCGTAGATTCATTAAAGACTTTGCACGAGTAACTAAACCACTTACAGCTTGTTTAAAGAAAAAGAGTAAAATAACATTAGACCAAAATTATATTGACTCATTCGAAAAATGTAAAGAACTCCTGACTAGTGCCCCACTCCTCCAGTATCCTGATCCTAGCAAACCATATATATTAACGACAGATGCATCAGCATCAGCTTTAGGTGCCGTCTTATCACAAGGTCCTATTGGACAAGACAAACCTATAGCCTATGCGAGCAGAACACTAAGTGACACTGAGTCCCGTTACAGCACCATAGAAAGAGAATTACTGGCTATCATCTGGGCTGTAAAACATTTTAGGCCATATCTCTATGGAAACAAATTTCATATATACACAGACCATAGACCCTTAGCTTGGTTGTATTCTTTGAAAGAGCCCAACAGTAAATTGACTCGTTGGAGACTACGACTACAGGAATACGACTTTGAAATTATATATAAAAACGGCAAACAAAACACAAACGCCGATGCACTTTCAAGAATAAAACTAAACGCATTAGACTCTGACGACGACGATGACGGTGACGAATCCATGAAAGTAAATATTGACAGTAAAGACCAAGAACTCAAAAATTTCATGAAAGAATTAGATAATAAAATAGAGGAATTAACTAAAAATACTGACATAATAACGATCTCTGACTCATCCACAACTATATCCTTAGACTCGGACAATAACGAACTAAAGTACCCTATTCCTTCTGTAAACTCTAGCTCTACTGAAACTGCTCATTCGGGTCAAGAGTTAGAATCATATGGCATCCCTATACTTCACGAAGCAATAGATACCAAACCCAACCAAATTATAGTCTACCAATGGTTTAAAAATGAAATGCAAGTGCAAGACTTATCCCGAGATAAGCAGAAAGTGCTAGAAGTGTTCTTGCCAATCGATAATGAAGAAATAATTAAAACCTTCCTTAAAGAGTACATTAAACCAAAAACCAAATATTTCATTTATTTTGAGAATGTTAGCCACAGAAGAGATTTTTCTAAGGTAGTGATAGAGTTATTTAAAAAGGGAACAGTAGAATTTTTAGAATGTACTGAAAGAGTAGTTTATATAGAAGATGAAGGGGAACAAAGAGCAATAACTTTAAAATATCATACAGGATCTACATGCCATCGCGGTATAAAAGAAACTATGCTTAGGATACGTAGAAATTACTTTTGGAATAATATGATAAATATGGTAGCTGCAGTTATAAATGGATGCGAAGCTTGTAGAAAGATGAAGTATGAAAGGAAACCTTTAAAACCGTTCTTACAGCTAACTCAAACACAATGTGCCCCCTTTCAAGAAATATTTATAGATCTATTTAGCATCGAAGGAAAATACCATCTTACAATAGTAGATGCATTCAGTAAACTTGGTCAAGCATTTGAAATATCCAATCGTTCAACCCCAGAAGTCGTAAGAGCTTTAATCAAATATTTTTCGCTTTACGGTATACCTAGAAAAGTTTCATGTGACCCCGGTACCGAATTTAACAACGAATTAATGAGAGAGCTTATGGATATGTATAAAATTAATTTTCATATTACCACGCCGAATAATCCCAACTCTACAGGTATAGTAGAAAGGTTTCATTCAACATTAATTGAAATTTACCGATTAGCTAAATATGAACAGAAATGTACAGACGCCGCTACAATCATGACATATTCGATACTAGCTTACAACCATACTATCCATTCCACTACCGGACTTACTCCTTTTGAAGTAGTATTTGGGCATACTGATGCCAGCAAAGGTTTTGATATTGACTTCGAAAAAGCATACGTCCAGCAACTTACAAAAGACCATGCAAAGCGCGTAAAATATCTTTATCAACATATTTCTAAGAACATGATAGAGAGCAAAGAGAAAGCAAAAGACAAGAGAGGTGGCGAAAGCGAACCACCATTAGAAATAGGTGACGTAGTTTATTCTGAGGATATTAATTTAAGAAAAAGTAAAGATAAGGCTAGGTATAAGAAGGCTATAGTTATAGGAAAACCAGAAAGAAATGTAGTTCCGGTTAGAATAGGCACAAGGGAAACCAAAGTACCAATTAAAAACATAAAGCGTCCTCCACAGGTGGTGCTTAACCCTGATCCTATACCAGGAGAGCCTGGGCCTTCAACTTCGAGACATTAATCAGAACCCTGGTCTCTTACCAGTTAAACTTGGACAAGCTTACATACAAGAGGATAAATGGACAGTTATTAAGGTGCTAGACTTAAGTGCAACGCAAGAGTACTTGTTTTATAACATTTTAAAATATAAAGAATTTGAAAAAATAGTTGATGTACATAAACCATATATCTATGAATTCCAGAATATTAGAGTACAGACACATAACATGCGTGATATGACTATAGAAAAATTTAGGCAATTAGTTCCTTCCCTTAGAGTAAGAAGAGGTCTTATAAATCCTCTCGGATCATTATTAAAAATAGTTACAGGTAACCTAGATCACGAAGACGCACTAAGATATGATAGATTGATCTCCCAAGTTAAAAATGGTCAAATTAACAACGATAAAAGGTTAACAATTGTCACTAAAATGTTAGATAATATGGTAAATAATACCGAGATCTTATATAATAACACTGTAATCCTAGATGAACGTATCAAACGCATAGAAAGAATAGTAACTAATATAGCCACGAAAGAAAACAACTCTATATACGCTACATATATACTAAGTATGTTCAATTTATTCATTAATAATTTCTATACTCTTTATATATCACTCAGTGAAGTTGAAACTGCATTAGCACTAAGTAAGGTCTCGATATTACATCAGTCAATCATTAACTCTACTGAACTCCTAGTTATATTGAAATCAATAGAAAAACATAATAAGTTAATATACCCTGTTAGTTTGAATAATTTAGTAAAAATAGAAAGGTCTATGTCAGTGAAAGCATATGTAAAGGAAAATCAGATTACATTTATTATGGAAATACCATTAACAGATAATAACGTTTATAATTACTATAAAATAATAGGGGTTAAAGTATGAAATTGCCGTTTTATTGCAATAGGTTCTTTGAATTGACATAGAATCTTCATGGTTTGAGGTTTTCGAATGAAACTTTTTTTAAATGGTTTCTATGATGTTCTTTTTTTAAAAAATGTAAAACATTTGAATATCGACTTTCAATTGTTTTTGTTATTCAATTTAGACAAGAAAGATGGATACTGCGAAAATTCGAGTTATTTTTGAATACGAGTTCCGACGCGGAACTAACGCGGCAGAAACAGCCCGCAATATCAATGCTGCGTTTGGAGAGGGGTCTACTAATGAACGCACCGTGCGATTTTGGTTTAAACGCTTTCGTGATGGAAATTTCGACTTAAAGAACGAGCCACGAGGAAGACCGCCCACACAGGTAAATAACGATGAATTAAGAGAGATAGTGGAAGCCGATCCTAATCAAAGTACCCAGGAATTAGCGGCATGGTTTAACGTTACCTTACCCACAATATTGACTCACTTGCGTCAAATCAATAAAATAAAAAAATACGAAAAATGGGTGCCTCATGATTTGACTGATCTGCAGAAAGAAACGCGTGTTGAAACTTGTGTTGCCTTGTTGAACCGGTACAGAAATGAAGGAATATTGGATCGAATTGTAACATGTGATGAAAAGTGGATTCTTTATGATAACCGGAAAAGAAAAATGCAATGGCTGACCCCAGGTCAAATGCCACAACAGTGTCCTAAAGCAAAACTTACCAATAAAAAGGTAATGGTAACTGTTTGGTGGTCTCAGCATGGTGTTATTCACTATAGTTTTCTCCGATCTGGTCAAGCAATAACGGCAGATGTCTATTGTGCCGAACTCCGAACCATGTTGACAAAACTAGCAGTAAAACAGCCCCGACTCATGAATCGATCTTCACCATTATTGCTCCACGACAACGCGAGACCTCACACAGCACGAGAAACCATTTTGACCCTTCAGGAACTGCAGTTAGAAACCATTCGTCATCCTCCGTATTCACCAGACCTTGCTCCAACGGACTACCATTTTTTTCGTGATTTGGACAATTATCTACGTGACAAGAAGTTTTCTTCCCAGGAGGCAGTACAAAATGCTTTCACACAGTTTGTGCAGTCTAGATCGTCGGAATTCTATCGCAAAGGCATTAATGACCTTCCCATTAGATGGCAGCAATGTATAGATAATAATGGCAACTATTTTGATTAAATAAATTTGTTAAAAATTTAAAAAATAAACAATATAGATTTTCAGTACAAATCGGCAATTTCATACTTTAACCCCTAATATATTCCGTTCCTATTTATAATCCATTGTCAAACCTTACCTCGGTAATCATCCCACGTTATCCTTACCTGCTGGTGAAAAATTCGAAGTTCTTACCTGCTGCCAGCCCTTGCGACGAAGTAGCAGCCGATCAGTTCCTGTGCAGTGAAACTCATATGATCACTTACCCTGAACCTACCTGTGTAGAGCAGCTGATGAAGTTCCAGTCCAATCTGACTCTTTGCATTCGATATCCCGTAGAGTCTGAAAACATAAGAGTCCAACATATTGGCCCTGTTAGTTGGATAATTTATACCCGAGTTAACAGCGTATTAACTGAAAAATGTCACGATGACGTCACCAAACATGAATTAAGAGGAACTTACCTTTTAACCGCTGGTGAAGCCTGTGAACTCTACCTAGAGAACATAAAAATTGATAGACACCGATCTTCTGCTGCAGACCTGCACTTCAAAATCAGTTCTGTTGCCAGTTTACCTGAACTGAAGAATGTGCCATCTATTGAACAAACTAAACTCAACATAAAAGGAGTGAATTTGGACGACTTGAAACACCTATCAAGTGTACTAAAAGGTGCAACCCTATTTAGTGAAAATAGTGAAAGTGAAAACGGAATTGTTCAAACGCGGAGTGTTAGTTTAGCCACCATTTTTCTCTACCTAATTGTAATTTTAATTTGTACTATTTTCTTTGTATGGAAATTTAAGATTATCTCTAAGATGCGAAATCATCTAGACTCCAAATCGTCAGATAATTTCGCTCTTGAGGAGGGAGAAGTTATGCATCCCCTGCCCCTGAGGAGTGTGGTGGTGAATAACTAGAAAGCTGCAAGTTCAGCACATCCTTCTAGACTAAACAATTTTGTTAATAGCGGATAAGTAACTCATAACCGCATTCGGTACGCGCATCCAACTCTGGGCGTACGTCTCTGTATTTAGAATAAGTTATTATAATAAAAATTAGTTTAAATAAGTAAATTAAATTCTTTTTAAAAAGATATTAACCGCTCCTCGAAACTTGACTATCTACATAGCATCAACGTACACAGAAATGTAGAGGAAATATTTATTCAAAATTTAAAATACGGTTATTAAACAATCATATCTCCGAGCTCTAAGGTAGGAAGTGGCTTGGAGAAGTGGTTGTTTTCACGGGCGTATTTTAAATTTTATATAAATACTTACTGACCCGCTCACGCGTTGCCGTGGGTCAGTAATTATTATTTGCATTTTTTTTATTTTAAATTAAAACTAAATCTATCATATGTCCTAAGTGGGAACAAATCCAGCTAAATGAAAAAAAATCATTAAAATCGGTTGGGTAATTTGGGAGTTCATCACGGTCAAACACACACACGGAATTTTTATATAAATATATAGATAGTTGGTGCTGTGAATGTCAGCATTCGTAGAAATAAAATAAATAAAATATTTATTTATTTTTATTCTCAGAAGATCAACAGTTAAATAAATTAAAAGTTCGATTGTCAAAGTGAGACAGCGCTACACGCGGTCAATACTGGCGTCTCTCTTCAACAGCTTAACTTGAATCACAATAAGAAGTGATGGTACGGCCTTTGTTATTTTGTCACATGATATTTCTCAGAGTTATAATTAAATAAATTGCTTGATCTCTTAAACATTTGAATAAATGAAAATATTATAGGTACATTCTTCTGTACCCAAGTTAAATAGCTAAAACACTTGTCAAATGAAGTTCAGAAACAACAACATTAAAAGCCGAAACAATAAAAAAATGTTTTCTACATATAACATATAAAAATTTAACTTTAGAATTATAATATTCTTGAATTGACCAGAAACATTTTATTTTAAGCTAATTTAATAATTTTCTTCTCAATATATCGGAGTTAAATTCGGTTAACGAATGCAGCAACCTATTATAAATTATATCTGTATAGAGATATGTTTTATTTTGCATATAATTTAGTTATTTTCTCTTTATCTTGATGAATAGTAATCACTGTCACTAGTTTGAAAATTGGCTGTAAAATTGAATAGGAAAAAATAAGTCTTAATTTTTTGGTACGTTGACATTATGTTGAATGTACGTACGTTTGATGCGCGCACATATTTGTGTGCTTAAACGCAAACTTTGGTGATGGAAGAATAATATTTTCTAACTGTCCTTTGCAAATATTGGCGGTTTGATATCAACGATATAGTATCTGCTATGTGGATTACACCACAGTCAATATTACGAGGCGGATATTATAGACTTTATGCGTGGGTTATGCTGGCTTAATGGACTATTTTGATAGTTTTTTGTATGTATTTACACTCTACGAGGTGGAGTTATAAATACCGAGTTTACTGATAAATTTGTTTTGTGTGACAAATAAATTAATAAACAATTCTAATGCTGGTGCAGATAAGCATGCAGCAATCAATACTGGCTCATTTTGATAATGCTAAATGGAGATATTTCATAGCATTCCACTAGCAATATATTGTGCGTGGTTACTGTGAATTTATACAAGCATTTGTACCTGAGTATTTGTATAGATATATTTCTATGATTATTACATATCTATCATTATATATAAAGATTCCTGGTCACAGTCTTTGATTTCAATGAACTACGAAACTGCTTTTTATTATTCTTTCCGACGTAGGACATAAAATAAGTTTCATTTTAATTGATAATAAAAATACTGCAGTTTATAATAACTGAGCTTCAGCAACGCGTTGTCGGGTCATCTAGTGTGTCATAAAAGTATATCTATCCGTTACCCGAGTATCCATAACACAAGACTTACAGTCCTAACTATGCTAATCGGTGTGAATATAAGAAATGTTATTATAAAAAAATAAGTGTTTCAAATGTGAGCAATTTCTTTTCATTTTGTAATACAACAAAAGACTTATTAACGTGTATTAAAATAAAGTTGATGTAAATTTACACTACCCTGGTAGAAATTTACATTTTGTTACAATGACGTACACTGGACATGTGCTAAAGTTTTAGGATATGAAACATTAATGTTGATGGACTAAGTCAGAAATAACAGTCCTGCCCAAACTGGCGATGTATAGGCAGTTTTCTCACTTAGATATTTAGTATATTTTTGGTGATGTAATTAACAGCATTCGTTTTATATTTGAACAAATAATAATATTCTAAGAGAAAGCTGAAAAAATGGACATCAGTGAACAATTATAATGAAACTTTCTATCGCTGTATCAGGAGTTAAAAACCGTATTTATATATTTACTAGATTTAAATGCTTTTTGACGGCTTAATTTCTAAGACTTCGGTGTACCTAGCTGGCTATTCATTAATTGTATACTACGGGCTACCACCCTTTCATGGTTGCTATTTCTACCTGTCGCACCAAACGCTTCTCAACATCTTTCATAATGGTCATAGCAAAGGAGTGGAACTCCCTCCCTGCGTCTGTATTTCCGAGTACTTATAACTGGTTTGACGTATAAGTACTTATGACTGGGCAAGAAGCCAAGTCCATGGACACCATAAAGTGCAATATTGCACCATCGGGTGCCCATGTTAGGCAACCTCAGGTGATACATATTTTTTGACTTCTCCAGACTATTTTCTATAAATCTGATGATGAATTAAGTGAATTGAATGAATTATAAGTTAAATTTTACCTATTTTCAAATTTTCGATTTAGCTAAAATTTTGCATATGTTTATCGCGTGACAATGCACTATTTTGATGACATGAAGCTGATCTGATGCTGGAGCAGGAAGTTGGCCATATGAAGAGTTCATATGGGCAACTTTAGCAACAAAAGGGGCACAACCCCATCGTGTATCGGATTTTTAACTTTTTAGTTGGTTTTATTAACAAGTAATAAAAAAAAACTAAAAAACCTAAAAAAGAAAATCTAAAGATATTTAAAAAAAACAAGAAAATTCGTAGCAGTCGGGGCCCATTCTAGAAAGTCAGCCGTCTGTCTAATCAGTAGATTTGAATAATTTGTACTGTAATATAGGTATGTGCTCTCAATTCACTACGCCTCCATTTCTAGAATGGGTCCTGACTGCCACAATTTTTCTTCTTGTTTTAGGGTTTTTTTTTATTGACAAATGACACAGAAACGCAGTCGGTTTTTTAAATTTTATTATTAAATGATATGTATAGAAACCTATATACACATGAAGCTAAAATCCATCAAGCCGTTCAGGCTGCAGAACATGCAAAACAATTGAATATAGCGCCAAAAATCCGCCATTTTGTTTTTTTTATATACTGTTACTCTCACAGTAAATACGAACCTAACGACACCTTTCAAGCCAAAATCCATCGAGCTATTCAGGCTGCACAGCGTGCCAAACAATTATACATACATACTCTCGAAAAACATAACCCTCCTTCTGGCGCAGTCGGGTAAAAAAACTTTTTTAAACATATCGTGTTTGTTAGTTTTTTTTTTTTAAGTTCCTTGGCAACAATAGCAAATGCCGTAGAGCTAAATATTAAAATGATAGATTTATCTTACTTACAACTATAACACATCTGACATATTCAAAATTTTTGTTCGTTCGTTCATTCCTTACCCAAGAAGATATAAAGATTGTCTATCTTTGAGAAATAACAAGTAAAAAAAAAAGAAAAGACATTAAGTTTTATAAGCTTAATCGATTACAACTCCCTTTATCTAACCTGTTTTAAGAGCATTTTTTTATCAGTCTCATTCGCCAGCTCTGTAAGATGCAGCGACGAAAACTGTCTGTCAAATACGCAAGCTAGAGTTGAAGTTCTCAATTATGAATTATCCTTTGAGAGACATCAGAAATGTGAGAAACAAACAGAATGGCGGAGCGTTGTTTGCATTTAATTTGCGATGGAAGGCTTCACTACACAAACGCGAATAGACACAGCAGAATTATAGCGAATAGACACGATGATATTGGTTGCCATGTTTTTAATAATTTATATATTTGATAGACTATAAGTAAAATAGCAATTAAAACTAAATTCTATAACCTACAGGCAATAAATAAGGAAATGTTAATAAAATAATAAAATAATATTCTAGGCACTAAACTAAATAAAAAATATCCCCTAAATCTTTGCTCGTAAGTAATATGCCCAGAAGACTGATAGAGCGTTACCTCGTTGTAACGTCAACATGTTGTTATATCAATATAAAAGTTTAAAAAGTTGATGAAAGACATTTGACGCTTTATTTTATTTATGGCATCTAAAGTTGTATAATATACGTTTAAAACTATAGAGGCGTGTACCGACTCTAATGTATGGAAGTGAACCTTGGGTTTAGCAAAAGAAGCACGAATGTATGATTAATGCAATGGAAATGAGAACTTTAAGATGTATAGCTGGAGTGGATTTGATGCATATAATAAGGAATGATGTGATAAGAGAGTCGTGTGGCGTGGAATAAGATATAGTGACAAAGATAGAAAAAGAGATGCTTGGATGGTCTGGATATTTAGAGAGGATGGACAGAGGAAGATTAAAAAGACAAATATATGAGGCAAATATGAGTAGACAAGTCGGTAAGGGCAAACCAAGGCGAACTTTCAGGGACCAAATAGAGGAGGAATGGATCTTGAAAAAAGGACAAAAAAGTACTCGGTTAAGAGTACTTTTTTGTCCTTTTTTCGAGCTTGTATGAAAAGGCTGATGAGAGTTGAACAAGCGAAAGATGTATGATGATCGTGAAAAAGGCGCCATTTTATGTATGTATATTATAACTAAAGAAATTATTACAAGACATTATTCAGTGTCAGGTGGGACCCGAATCCACATCTCTCGCTATCCGGACGAGAGCTCTTTCAGTTGAGCTACCAAGACCTTGACAGTATTTTTTACCCACTACATTTAGTGTTACCAGTATCGAAAAATCCATATAAAAGATACAGTTATGGTATTATTATATTTTTTGTTATTTATGCAACTGCAATATCTTTTTTTATTATCTTTATCTTTAAAAAAATATAACAAGAACAAAATCAACTTGTCTCATATTTTTGTGTTCTACCTAGGAGTTAAACGCTTCAGAAAAGAAAACGTAAGTTAAATTCTAAGGTAATTGAACAGTCTAAAACAAAAGAAAAATCGAGTAAAACGGTGGAATAATTAACTTCAGAGAATAGTGGAGAAAAGAAATCATGCTGTGTATAATGAAACTGCTTTGAGGAGCCAAATGACGTGGTTGTGGTTCGGTCTACATTTTCAAAGGTTAAGCAACGTTGACAAGGACGATTACGGCTATTATGAGCTCGATCGTGATTTGCAAGTTACAAAAAATATTGATCATCTGCAGTCATTAGCGCCTACCGATATGCACTAGACCCGTGTGGTGAGTTTTGGTCTTTCCTCCCGGTATATTCATCCATAGAAAGAGCTTGTGCTCCTGCAATAAGAATATTAATAAAATGACAGAGCAAGCCGCTTATGTTCCCAATTAACTAAAGTCTTAACTCATATAAATTGTAGAATTAATAAATATTGTTCCAGGGATACCTTTACGTCGAAACGAAGTTGCAACGATAGAAGTAAAAGACTCTTGTTTGTGATCAGCCACAGATGGACAAAAGTATAGTGGCCACATTTTGAAGCTGAACACCGTACGTTGTAGAGGTAGGAAGAGTAAACAAAATTGTGTATAAAAGAGATTCTTATTAAACAATTTTACACATAGATGTGGATGACCGCGCAAGCATATTTTTCCCTATTCCATAAAACAGACCAAGAGTGATCCGATGACGCAAAGAATGTTCAAAAGTCGTTGGTACCCCTACCTCAAAGTCAATTAAAAGTAATACCTTGTTGAATCTCGATTAAAGAATCAAGAATGCCTAATAAAACTTTTCTATCGTACAACAAACGTATCAACCATTATATTCCGACACATTTAGTTCGCGTTTCCTCGTTGTTAGAAGTAAAATTTGTCGTGTTGGCAGCATAATCAAAGTAATGGAGCTGGTGATCGATGGGGATATATTAAGCTGCCGTTATTGCTCCATCAGATATTTGTCTCGACAGGAAATATAGGAAGCAGTTTATTTTTTTCATTTATGTTGGGCACGAGTTTTGTGGAATATCTAATTTAAATAATGATTAAAACTAAACTAAAAAGCAGAGATTGTTTAATAAACTTAATGAGAGTTAATTAAGAGTTAATTAATGAGAGTTAACAATAACCGGCAATAATTAGAGCAAAAAGTGTTACGTAAGAAAATGTAAAGACAAAACAAATAAACGATATTATGTTGATAAAATATTATAAGATTTATTAGAGTCTTAACCACTAGGCTACTGAAACCTTTTATTACGACGAAAAATGCACCTTATGCATATTCTGCTGCGTGGGTTGACAGCGGAGTTATAAGGGGCTCTCCTTCGTGCACCCACTTGACAACAAGGAAGCCCAGTGGGTGATAGAAGGCATATCCACTAAAACTCGACGTTGTGCCTTCACTCTGTCCTGCAGCTTCGTGGATCTCTTTGTCAGGCTTGACAAAGAGACGGTTGGAATGTCTGATCCCTTTTGCCAGTATATTATATCTCATGCGAGAACCATTGCTTTACGTATTTTTTAAGTAAAGAAAAAACACAGAAAAGCTATCTCAATCATTCTAATCTCATATTAAATTAAAAGTTCTGATTAATTATACTCTACATTTTTAAGATAAGAATCATTCAAGCTAGCTTTTTATGAAAATATTGTTCTTACAACTAAACTTATCCGCTGAAATGGAAAATCTAAATCACCACGTTAGAACTCTCATCGAGCTGACAGTTAATTAATACACGATCAAAATAACTATGGCGTAGTACCTGACAGGGGATTAAATCGCGCACAAAAATGGCCGACAAAATTAATATGTATTCGAGTTTTTCCGGCATGCCGAGGATTACTTTGTTAAAACTGTCGCCGGCATTTGGGTCACAGACAATTCTGTTGTCGCGTTGTTCTTTATTTTAATATTATTTGTAAACGTGATATATTTGTATTTCTATCTCTTTTTATTGGACCCTTTTTAAAATGTACATTTGTAGCAACAAGGGACTGGGGAACTGTGATCATGCTTAACTTAAACACATAAAAAACAGCAGAAAGACTTTAAAAAAGATGAAGATCACTGCCGGAAAAGGTGTTCAAAATCTGACAGCTTTATCTGGTATGAGCTGAAACTACCGTCTCTTGTTTTTTAGCTACTTAAACGGTTGGATATCTCTTACAAAGAGAGCTGGTCTTCATGTGGTCTAGGTATTACACGTCACAAAACAAAATTCGTAAAACAGGTGTACACTTTTTAATGAATGGCAGGTAGATTCCACTTATTTGCCCTTTAATAATAAAGCCTACGATCATTACGATCCTGAACACATTGACTGCGAACTGCAAAATGTTCAAGAGGTACTGAGAAAAAAGTACAATCACGTGAAATAAAAAACAGCTGATAAGAAGGTGCAGGCATCTCAAAGGGAACAAGCAACCGACCTCCAAGCCTTATGACATTATGGAGTTATAGACAGGATAAGCTATGTAATGCGTGAGTATTTCCTGCCGAAAATGTATAAAAGTGAGTAATAAACTAGAGACTTTGAAAAATATTTTGTGCCTACAATAACCAGGAGAACAAAAAAGACAGTAACTGTGGTTGTTCCTTTATTGTTAAAACGAAAAGAGCAGTAGGTACATGAAACTGTAAAAACTTTATAAATCTGCTATTACGGAACATTTGCTTGAATGAGGCACTAATCACTTCGGGTCGAGTTTCACCACACGTTACTCTGATCGGCATTTTTATTGTAAATTATTTTGAAATAAGTGTGTGCGTTCGCTTGTGTGTATGTGTGAAGGTAACATATACTTATATATCATCGACGACCGTTTGGTGCAACGGTAGCGATCCTGCTTTTCGCACCGACCGACGGTCCTACTACAAATCCCGGAAGGGGCAGATGCTTGTGTATTGAATACGAGCATTTGAACCTGAGTCATGGGTATTACATCCATGCTATATATGTATATCTATCCGTTACTCTAGTACCCATAACACAAACCTTATAGTGCTTTATTTGTGCTCTGCTAATTGGTATGAATGGAGGAAATATTATTAGGTTTTAGTTTCAAATATATCACACAGTTCAAATAACACTGCTAAAATGCATATCATACGTAGAAAACAAAACAACTTAATCAACTTATGAATATGTCGGGGGTCATAGTGCTATGACGTCTTGTCTACTGCATCTAAAATTAGTTTCGCTTGTCATTTACTATTCTCAAAGGCTGTGAGAATAGAAATTTAATGGAGCTCAACGAAATGAACCTGCGTGGGATTAGATGAAGTTGACATTTCAGTTGACGAACAAAGATCGCATTCCAAAACACTTGATTGTAGGATAAAATACATCGCTGTACGAATATGACGATGTGCTTGCTAATCTCTTATCGATCGGGCAATGAAGAACTAATTTCTAAACACAGACTTAGAATTTACTTCAAATCACCTCAAAATGTTTGCGCAAACTTCTGTTCCTATAAGTGTTCGCGTTCATCATAATTTCGAGCAAAATCTTGGAAGTCACGATATAGTTGAATCTCGGGGGAGTACTCACCACTCGGTGTTCCCGTAGATTACTCGCAGATTTAGCCATATAACGCACATCCGACTCAGTTTTGGGGGCCATTGTTTTAGTTGTGAACACGCTGTATCAATTTGTTGTTCAGACATGAGTTATGGTGAATTTGGGAAGTATTAATAATACAATATTCTTAGCTTTACATCTGTTTTTTGCATTTACAATGCCATATTTCAATCCCTCCAGTGGGTTTGGAGCCGTGGTTGTTTTTTATAGGCGTATTTTATATCTTATAGCAAACAGTAATATATGACTCAGCAAATAATGCCCATCGAATGATTTCCATCATAAACGTGATTGATCATATTCGCTATGTGCGCGATGACAGCACCCGTAGTGGCCACAATTATTGTGGACTTGAAATATGCCAAATTATGGCAACTGGATGGTTTGATAAAGATTTCCGGATTATCTAAAAAGTTTGTGCATGTTATAATAAGTGATTTTCTTTCTATAATTAAAAATGTAGATTATAATACGTACGGGATTCGAACTGATAAAACATGATATACATTTCCAATCCCAAATTGCAAAAAGGGGAAAAAATTGCATTAAAACAGCATGTGAAAGACGTTGAAGAGTTTAGAACCAACGGACAAAGCTACTTGATAAGAGCTCTGGATCATGAGACAAACGTCTGTGTCACAAACTCCATATAAAACATTAAATGTGAGTACATACCTACCTATCCAATTATTGAAATTGTATTTTGATGTAGGACACGAATAAAACTTGCACGAACTGTTTTCCCATTGTTTCTTTATTTTATAACACAACACGTACTGTGACCCATATCGCGAATTTAAACGTGTTTACTTAAAATGCTTTATAACGTTAGTATGGAATTCCATAAAAATATTTTGCAATTTGACACATTTAGTTAGTTATTTCACATTTCTGCTACATCGTGCACAAAAGCTCGTTTTTTTTGGGTTCAAGCCCTAGTCCAGTTAATATTTTGTTCGTCTTTCCTAATGTATTTTAAATAAATATTTGTTATTGCGTTGCTCTATGTCGAAATATATTTGATTTTTTACCTATCAAAATCGAAATACTATTTTAAGTAACTACAAGTAGTTTTAACAATGTGTGAGTCACTTCTTTTAAGTTATAAAAACCTGTTATAGAAGAGATCTTTCTCATAATGGTGATATTATTGTGGTTTTTTTTAATGGGTTCGTTCTTCATACCGTCTTGTTACGATGGAACAAGCTAACCCAGGTCTATTTTTACATTGATATAGTAATATATATATTTTTTATAATCTCAATTACATGATCATGAAATCGTTATAATTAATGTTCAAAAGTGCATACAACTCACCTTTAACATACTTATTCGTATGTATTTGCTAGCTAACCGGGCCAAGCGTTGATGTAACTCAGTTATTTTTTTTTATAAATGAAAATGAAACCTTTCCTATGTCGTAAAAAAATCAGCAAAATGAACAAAGAAATTATCAAAATCGGTTGAGTAGCTTCGGAGATCATCGCGATCAAACACTGTGATAGGGTTTTTATATATAGATAGAAGATCCACACCTTTGATTAGGTTCTCAATTACATGTACGTACTTTATACCTAATGTTGAAAAGAATTAAAGACACGTTTGTACTTTATATCCAAAAACAGACTGACGATAAAATAAAAAGCCTTTAGAGCTTTTTCTGTCACAAAATCCCCGAGACAAATCGCTTGGCTTACTTTCCCTTCCATTGTCATTGAATTCTCTTCTCAATACGTCGTATATCAGTATGATACATGACTCCGCCGTCTTCTCGCTGACTAATGACATGGGTGCATTTCCCGTAACTCTTATTTCGATAAGAGCAATGTCGTTTTTGAATCTCATAAACTGTTTAAATGTGCAGCTTTGTTGGGATCTAAAGTTACGTTTTATTAATTTTGAGAGAACTTTAAGGTTGCTGCTAACGTTTTCATAATTATACTATCGTGGAAATGTTAAGAGTTCGTTTTTTTCTCCGGTTTGACTTTAACAAACGCGCCATCTGTCGAAAATGTACACAAGAGATGATTTAATATTTACATTTCGCGTTGATAAAAAGAAATCTTTATTTCTGTATACTTTATAACTGTGTTCAGTTGTTATAGCAGAATATAAGTTCTACATGTTGTCGGTAGATGGCGAAGTACCGAATGTTTTTATGCTGAATCGCGATTTTTCGATTTTTTTGTTATTTATATAGTCTTGTCGATGCACCTAATAAATTATCCTCCGGACATTGTTTTTATTTACAATTATATATAAAAACAGTATTTTGGGTCTTATTGAGATTGTGCAAACTGAATTAGTGAGGTATGAACAATATTTCTCTTAAATCTTCGCTGATCATTCTTTAAATAATCCCTTGATTCATTTAATATTTACATTACACATACTTTTCTCCTCATTTTTCGGTTTGCGAATACTTCTATTTTAATGTTATCATTTCTGTTTTATATTTGAATATACTTCATTTAAACTTTAGCAGTAGTAATTAGACCTAAGTAAATAAATTTATATTTATTGGTTTTTGCTGTCCTAAACAAACGAAAATTACATTGTTTCAACTTTAACGATGCCCAAAATTAATAAACAAAAATAAATGATGTATTTGGATGGATTAGATTTAGAGCGTGTCGATTTATTTAAAGTACAAACTCAACTACAATAGTTGGAATTTTTTGCATTTGTCATTTATTTATTTATTAAATTACGTATTACAAGTTTATTATATTGTAAGGCCAATAACAGGTTTCTATTATAGATAAAAAGCAATCCGAACAAATCTGTCGAAATCTTTATATAGGACCTAATACTAAGCAAAAATTTTGATTGTAATAATAAATACTTCATACAAGCACATTTACTTTTACGATATCTAATTGGATCAGCATAAAGACTATAACCATATATATATATATATATATATATATATACATGCATATACACTATACATACACAAACAGAAACATCCACTGAGACCGGGACAAACAGATATGCACATACACACAAATACCCGATCGGAAATCGAACCGGGGTCATCAGTTATTATAACACGAAGAATCACATAATATCAAACTTATTAAACTTAATTTTAAACTTTATCGATAAGTGAGTCACGTATAGATTTTTTAAAAGCGTTCTTGGACAACATAGAGATGTCAAGATTACTAAAATGTTTGTTATACAATGTGGCAAGTCGTGTAAGCGGACTGTTCATAGCATAATTCGTGGAACGAGATGGTATATGAAATAATGGTGTATGTCGTGTTCGACGTTTAGGCGTAACATATTTAAGACCTTCTACCAAGCTTGTGCAATCGAAACGAGCATTTACGATGTCATGCAGGAGACACATATCGAGTAACTTGCGCCTATTGAGAATATTGAGAACTTTACAAGCTTCGGGGTAGGAACTCGACGATTTACGAAAGCGATAATTTATATGTCTCACAAAGATTTTCTGTATTCTCTCTATTCGACTTATATAAATTTCATAGTGAGGTGACCAGATTGGGCTTGCATATTCCAAAATACTGCGATCATAGGCAAAATAAATAGACTTTAAAGAATCCAAATTTTTGAAAGATTTCCATTGCTACGTTGCATAGCAATATATCATAGTGACTTAAGGTAGCCAGTGATGGACATTTAAATATTTCAATGAAATCACTAGTAGTAGATTCATGAGGAGTTCATTCTTATTTAATCTTTATTTCGTGACGTTTCGACTTCTTAACAGGAGCCGTGTTTACAGAATGACTAAGGTAATGGTTGTAATACATGTGCTACTATTTTCACAATATTTTAACTGGGCACGTTCCAAACTGTTAAATTAAAAGAAATAAAATTTTGTTTTTTAATTTTATTTTATTATGTCTACGGTTACTGTAAACTATCGACTCCTCCCCTAGTTCTAAAATTTCGAGGCATATCGAGAAGAAATGACTAAAGAAATTCGGACAAAGGACCGACCACCATCTAACATTTATTATTTACAAAAAGAACTTACTACATCATTCGGTCTCGCAAGATGTGTCTTTGTTTGAGATATTTTTTTATTAATTATGGGATCCCAAGCAGGTGGAACGCTCCAACCTTCATCTCTATTGTAATAAGGATGTTTCCTGACCTCACTAGCCAGACGTAAATTTTTTGCAACAAATCTCTGTTCTATAGCAAGTCTTCTTACTGACATTGTAAGATTCAGAATCGAGGGGTAGGAATATAAACTTTTATCAATAAAAAAATATAATCTTGATTATTAATTAGATATTACCATGATTTTATTTTTGAGAATGTGCTATTTAGGTACAGCTATATGCTTCTGCAAAAATATGTTTAATATATAGTAAAACGTTTTTAAAGTTGCTCCGCAGATAAATTGCATTCATGTTTTCATCGTTACAGCATTTTAGAAGCGAAAACAAGAGTTTCAATTTAGTGAAAATTGCCGTCAGTAGGCGGCGCGGTCGGCTCCTAACACAATTAGTGGATCGTTGTTTATCGTGGCAACCCTGTTTTGTTGCTTTCGCATTTTTTGTCGTAAATAATCGAGGGCGGCTTGACAGGACTGCGCACAGGGCTGTAAACGTACTGACGAAATTATTTCATTTAGACAAGAAAATATTATTTTTATTTATTAAGCAATTTACACTCTGGCTTTCAGCTTACCCAAAACGACAGAAAGTTATTATTAATTATATTAATATTATTAAAACTATTACATAAGTGTCCATAGTAATATACTAGGCGATGCAGTCGCTAAGCATAAAGCTACGCTAGCACCATATATTGGAGAGGAGCGTAATACCTAAAAAATGTTTTTTTTTTTGTTACGATTGGAATTTTTGCGAATTTCAAAATTCGGGCTCCGTCACAATCTGGTCCTAAACATGTTGATTAGATTCCACACAAAAAATATGAAAATCGGTTAAGAACTCTGGAAGTTATGGCGTAACAGACATTGCGCCATTGAAGCTGATCCATGGGAGCTTCGCTTCGCTCCAAAAAATGTCAAACACTACTGCATAATTCACACATCTTGTAAAATGAGCCAAAAAATATATATTATAAAGATTATTAGCTATAATTTAATACAAATGACAATGATAAATGTCAAAATCGTATCTATCATAGATGTAACAGTATCTTTTAATGATAAATTTTGTGAATTCTAAGAAACTCTTAATCTACAACATTAATCGTACACTGTCAATTGTAATGGAAGCATGAATCACTGCAACACATGTATTATACATACACATATATTGCGACTCAAGTATTTTTTTATGTTTCCTAAAGTTAATTTCTGTCCACAGTAAATAACAAAACACTTTTGTCACCCTTGGGAATATATTAAGTGTCTCAAGGCTCTAAAACATATGATTCTTAAGCACTTTTGTATATATTTTTGTATTGAGGAACAAAAAATTATTTACATTGATAATATCGTTCCATAAATAAAGTTATAGTATGTAGGATACTATAAGTTTAATAAATATGTTATTATAAATAACATTTTTAAATTGAAATAAATAATTGTAAAATATAAAACTAAATACACAATAACAGTAAATTAAACACACATACACATACCAACCCAAAGCGAGATAGACTTCACATTGACCACATAGCAAAAATATATACACAACCAAACGGTCATTGAATTTAAAAATGCATTTTTCATTTCCATGTATTGATTAAAATTTATCTATTAAATTTGTCAAATGCATATTAGTTTTTTGGCATTGCAGGTGTGTAAATATTTTTACCTGACCTGTACCTAACCTGAAGGCGACACATCGCACATCCAGCGACTAGTCAGTTTTAAAAATACATATAAAGATATTGGCACCTGATCAAGATGATTCATTGATTATGTATTTTTACGTATCTTTATTAATTGTTACTAAATATGGACTATGTAAATAAATTATATTTATTTTATTTACTTATTTATTCAGGGACAGCCCTAAACAAAAACGCTGAACAATTTGTTTTGTCCAAATGTTTCGTTAGGCACTCGATTGGCCGAGCCCTGGATTGGATGTCGAATTTCCGAAACACATCAAAGCAAAAGCGACGCCTCTGAGACAATACACCAAATCAACAATCATAAGTTATTCAAATCGGTATACTTACCAATTTATTGTATTATTTTAACTTAACTTCATTTTCGTATTTATAATTTGAATATGAACGTTCTGTTATATTAAGTAAATCTGTCAATCTTTGTTGCTTGAGAAAAACATCTCATGTAGAAATGTTTATTTCATCGTGATCCCCTACCAAGAAACAGCCCTCAAAATTATTAGGCATTCTTGATTGACCTACATACATGTCATTGTATGAGTAAACAGTACAAGTTATGGGTCAAAATTATGTGACATTAAAAACGCCTTAATCGCAAATGCAAAGTTGGTTTTATTCAAATGGTTGCTCTCTATCGAATTTCCCTCTACAGAAAATCTCGTGGGTTGATGATTCGATGTTTTTATTTATGTAGTTTTTTTATTTTATAGGCATTTGACCGATTTTTGGCAGGAGCGGGAAAGGTTACCTTCGTAATTTGGTTTTTGTTAAATTTTGTGTTGTGGAGGATATCAGTACGTAATAATGGTGGATTATTAACCACTAAGTGTTTGTGAACATGTGAAGCTTCTCTCTTGATATCATAGACTAATTTGGAAACATCTGCTTAATTATTGATTTAATGTAAAAATAAAGTGCAAATTTTCATGTTATGTAGTAAAGAACTTAATATTACTCTATTTTTGACGGTCCGACTTAACTCGCAAGTTATTCTCAAGCGAGACTCAAACCCTTAACCTTTGGATTTCCAACCAAGCCTTATTAGCACCCGTCAATTGGGAGAACAGTGGACCGGATATACAAAGATTTCAGTTTCGAAACCCACTTGAGAATAATTTGTGAGCTGAGTCGATTTTCTCTAGTATTTTTCTTTTAAAATGTATCATTAGGTATAAGTAAAGAGAAATAAAGATTTCAAAAATGTTTGACAAGCATCAAAGAAAACTAAATAGAGTTCAAACTAATTTGGATATAATAAACAACTTTTTAATTAGCTCAGACCGACAACGCTCTTATTAAACCAAAGTTGTTCGATCTAAGAAATAATTATTCCCTGAGTTCATTGCTCGTATACAATGGACCACTTTCAGTGGAAAATACCTTTAATGCGTTGTTTATATATTTTAAGTACAAAGTATCTTCTCAAATGATTATAGTCAAGAAAAATAAAAAAATTAAAAACCCCCGACTCAAAAAAAATCAAAAAAGGCTGAATAGGTAAAGAGTAAAAATCATCATCAAAATGTAATAAATAAAAATCTCGTGGGTTGATGCTTAGATGTTTTTATTTTTTTTAATTTTATAGGCTCCGAATATAATTTTGTCCCATTCGGTGTCGAGACCCTTGGTCCGTGGGGTCCTAGCGCAATTTCGCTTTTTAAGGAAATATCAAAAAGGTTAGTCGTCATCACAGGAGACCGAAGAGCTGGCAGCTACCTCGGACAAAGAATTAGTTTAGCTATTCAAAGGGGGAACGCTGCCAGTATTTTTGGAACCTTGCCTAAAAGGACTCCTTTTAGTTATATATTTTAGATATAATATTATATTTTTTAAGGTTTTTAGTTTTTAGATTTAGACTAAGTAATTTTAACTTAATTATTTCTGTATTATAGTTGTTACGTAGTTATTATTAAAATGTTAGAATACACTATAAATTCAAATCACAAAAAAAAATGTGATAATTATAAATGTATTAATAATCAATAATTGAAAGTAAAGTTTATATTATGTTTAATTTAATGGGACCACTGAGAGTATGGCGAATAGGTTACAAGTGACCAAGATAATAAAGTATTGGTCACCGTTCCAATGACTGACCCTTACGAAAGTTGCTTAATCGCTGACTCTAGCTGAAACATATTTTTGTTTTAAATTAGCCTCTTAAGTCAATAATAGACTTACTTTTAGAGTAACTTTTTAAAGAGAATTATTACTACAGGTATTTCATATAAATGGAAGAATTACCAATGATAGGAGGCAATCGTAGTTTTCGTGGAGCCAATCCGAGTGATACGATCTATAGACTGATTGAGGGATGGCGTGATGAAAACACAGGAATAATAGCCCAGATAACGTAATAGCTACTCGTATCCGGGTCAAGGGACCAAAACAATTATGTCGCCCCTGTGTAAATTAACAGCGATTTCAATCACAGAAAGTCGTATGAGGTCATTAATTGTTGATATGCCGTTATGGGATTACTGTGTCTAAACTTTAATAATAATGTTTGATAAAGTAAAATTTCTCGTGGAATAGCCAAGTATGTTACAGACTGCTGTGGGTTGAGCATAGTGTGTATAGTTCGCCCACTAAATTATGTTCGCCTTACGTTATGCGCTTAAACAAAGTTAATAATATTCTTCTGTTTTTTTTTTTTAATTAAAACAACTTTTTTACGGTTTTTTGCGCATAATTTATATGTATATATTAAGACAATCGCCTTAGTCATCCTGTGATCACAGCTCCTGTAAAGGAGTTGAAACTTCAGGATTATATGTAATGTGCGCGGAGGTGTAAGAACTGCAGCTTAAAAGCAGGGTGTCCTTAATAAGGTCAAGCGATATTTCACGCCGGGACAGCTTTCAAGCTTTCAAGCTCATCACCTTTGTTGTCGTACCCCCGCGCCCTTCTACTGCAAGGGCGAAAACTTATTTAAGTGGTTGACCTGTATAAAGGTTACGTGTGTTGACGAATTTATTGGTGTAATATAAGTCTCATCATATTTTTTTTTAATAAAACTCACTAAAACTTACTGTAAAATATACAAGTATTTCTTTTTTAGTGTTTGAATACTTTAAAAATAGCATTGAGAATCAAGACTATAAAATATTCTAAAATGTTTATAAAACGAAAGGCATATTTAGTTCCGCTAGTTACACTTCCGCGCACATTACACATTCAAATAAAACAACTTTTTACTGTTTTTTGAGCATGATCTATATTTTATCTTGAAGTTTCGACTCCTTTACGGGCGCCGTGATCACTAATTTTAATATTTTTAAATTTAAATTATGCGCATAAAACCGTAAAAAGGATCGATTGATTTAAATACCAGAAGATTATTATTGTTTTTAAACGCACAACCTTAAGTAGTTTAGATAACTAGTGGTTAATATATACTCTAAGAATACAAATTTGTTGTTTGTATGTTTGTCTGTCCGCTCCTTTTTCCATTGTATCAATTAACGTTACCATAGCAACGCGTTACCGGGTCAGGTAGTATATACTCTAAAAACACAAATTTGTTGTTTGTGTGTTTGTCTGTCCGCTATTTTTCCATTGTATCAATTAATGTTACCATAGCAACGCGATGCCGGGTCAGCTAGTCTATACTAACTGTACAACTATTTTTATCCGAACCAAAAACAAAAAAAACGATAAATCAATCGGCTTTATTGATTTTATAAAAGGTAATGTACCTCTTTCAATTTCAGAAATCTAAGATGCCTATACACAACTACACGTTCTCTTGTAAGTTTTCTTAGAAAACTCCTTCGTTAATCCCGGGATAAAGCATATATTTTTTTAATCTTACATAAACACAGTTTTATTACCACAACCGAAAATATATCATGATCAGTCTACAATAATAACGTCGCCACATTATTGGATTTCTCTCTGCCAATATACAAAAAAAACAACCGTTGCTTAGAAGTAATAGAAAAACACAAAATACTAAGAAGTTATCAAAGCGAATTATCCGATCAATGTCAATTGATATTATCTATGAACGTAATGAAATCAACTTCTTTCACCAAGCGAAATTGGTTTTGTACGAGCGTATTCATGATATTATATAAACAAAGGTAAACTCCCTGACATTGCCCAAACTTAAAGTCACACTGTTTATTTACAATAACAAAATAGTAGCACAAAATAAATTAAATAACTATGTTTTATTGTTAAACATTTATTTTCAACATTAAATTATAACTACGCTTAATCTTAAACATGTGTAGAAGTGGTAGAAGTGAAACCTTCAAAATTAATACGTACACGTATACAAAATACTACGGTTGTTGTGATGCCTTCTCTCAAGCTTTGTACTACGCATGCGCTCACAAACACGTATTAATACACGTACATAATAATTTCTTGCTCATGTGTCTCTTTTTACTATCGCTTTTTCGTTTCAAAGAGGCACTGTATATTGCTTCCTATCTCATTTTCTCCTAAGTTAAATCTTATGAATTCATATGTCTGTCTCTTTTTACTTTCGCTTTTTCGTTTCATCGACTTTCAAGTCACCACGATGCTTAGGAAGTTTTCACATCAAAAATATTTCAGATCATGCTACATATTCAGAAAAAATACATAAATCCATTAATTATTTTATAAAATCATAAAATTTAAACAACGATACAAAAATAAATAAAATATGTTAGTAAAATTAAATAATAATAATATTTCTTACATCCACACCAATCAGCCTAGCCATATAAGGCTTGTGTTATGAACACTAGGATAACGGATAGACATACACATATGAAACAAAGATACGAGTATGTAATATTAATAGAAATATGTCAATAAATATTTTTTTCTCATTATTATAATAATAATATAAGATAAAAACATACAATTATATACAGACACACATTTATTTTAATATGCTGATTTGATAGCAACAAGTAGTGAAAACATCTACAAAGTTTGAAATACATTTATTATAAAGTACTAAGAGCTTTTTTAAGTCTGAAGTAAATGTGATAATAGTCACATTAGCGCGAAATTTTCGCTTTTTTCCCCCAAAACTCCCGAAGTTAGCCATCTTAACAACGCTTCATTTTTGCTAAAATAATAAGTTTGTGACTCAATCTATTTCAATTTATCTTGGTTTGCCGTCCTGAGCGCTCGGGGATAAAAGTTTCAACTTATTTTATATACTACTTTGTTAGAGGAAAATAAAGCTTCAGAATTATATTTTGCCATTTACAGTTAACCTTTACGAGAAGTTTGCTTTTGCTTTTTGCGATTTCAAACTTTTTAAAGCAATCACTTTTCTAAATATTATTAACATCAAAACTGCTTTTACATTTTTGTTTAAAAATATCAAAAAGAATAAGTGTTTGAAGTGAGTCTTTGATTTTTATTTTGCTTTTAGCATTATTAATGCAAAGAAGCCCTGAAATAGAAAAACTGTGCATATTTTTTTACTAAAGAATGTGGTTTGTATTCTCGTATAATTTTATAATGAATAGATGAAATTAAAGGCAAAAAAAAATTTTTATTTCAAAATACAAAAACTCATATTGGAGTAGTATTTCACAAAGCTTAACTGCTAGTATTATTAAAAGATAATATAATAAATATTATTAACAAAATATATTTAATCACGCTGCGCACCATACATGTAAACAAGGGTGAAGTGAACCCATCAGCTACTGTCTGCAGAATGCTGTTGTGACTACAACGCAGTCTGCATATCAAAGATGCTGTCATTTACGAATTATAGTATGGAAGCTCGGCAGTTCCAACAATATCCTGAAGATAACTTAACTAAAATCAAATCTAAATAAATCATATATATTGTTCTGACCCCAAGTACTCAAGAACTCAGAACCTAGACCCGAGCCGGGACCTACCGGGACCGTGGTTACTATGAAAACAGACACATTTCAATGTAAAAAACATATCGTAATATTAAAATTTTTAGAATAGGTATCAGTTATCCCTTGTCACTTGTAGCTGACACTAATCTCAGTCATACGAAAGAAGCAAGACGAAAGTAATCAAGAATTTTGACATGCTACGTTCTTAGCAAATAAATGTTAAAAATTTATTTCATCTTTATGAAGCCAATGATCATTTTAGCGAAATATTTATCAAAAAAGATTTTAAAAAGTCAAAGAACACGGTTTCATTGAATGACAATGATTATACATTTATTTTTTGCAAAATATGGTACGCAAAAAATAATTGTTAAAAATATTTTTCCTCGTATTCTGTCGATTGTTTCGATGTGCAAATAGTTCGCTAAAGATAACCACACATTAAACTTAATTACTTAAATCTCAATACAGTAAAATTTGATCATTCAGGAAATCATTAACACTATGATATGTTTTTCCCAATAATAAAAGGGATAATTTGTCCTTAAATTTATTTTAAAGTAGTTCCTTAACATTATTTTGTTACTTATTAAAAAACGTATTGCCACACAATAAGAATGCATACAATAGGAATATGTGTGACCATATCTTTTATTTTGTATCAATAATCTTTTTTACTTGTTTCCGAGATGTTAAAAAAGCAAAGTAACAAATATAAACTAGATTCAAGCAAGCGAACGAGACACACTAATCTCTTCGCTGCTACTATGCCCAAAATGCGGTAACACAGTACCTTTAACAAAATATGTTCTAAAAGTGATATTTTCCTATATATTTAATTAATCTTTGGGAAGGAGGTTCTACGAATTCTTAATAAACGCAATACGGTTAACAGAAGCTGGGTGAAATACACAAGTTGTGCCAAAAGTAGTTTAGAGAGGAAGCCTAGAGATAGAACAGCCCTTAGGGTACCTAAATCACCCTTATGTATGTTTCGCAAGTCTTCATAGTTTGAGTTTTGCATATTTTTCCGAATTGTTGAGGATTTTTGACCCTACTAAATTGAATTTTCATAAGTTGTGCTTTAAGGTTTAGAAAAATCAGACTCGTATATTTTAGAAAAAACTATTAATATGTTGGTGTAATGCGAAAAAAATACGTTTACGTATAATAAATTAACTCCAACACCAAAATTGCTTAAATAATTTCCGTTCATTGCAAAATTAATGGGTATTGTCAACGAAATCTTAGAATTTGCATGATTTATCAAGAAACCCAAAGCTACTAGCCCCAGAATACAAACAACTGATGAGTGTCTATTAAGTTTAATGGCTGACAATTTCATATCACCCAAGGCTTGCGTCATTTGTCCCTCAGTGATAGAGGCAGATAACGAAAATCTCCACCCGCCTAATACACCGATTTATTAAGATTGAGTCCGCTTATCCAAATTTGGATATAATTAACATTCTTAGCCCTATTATCATCAATTAGGCCCGTTAATTGCATTTTAAAGTGAAATAGACAAACAAGAAATTCTTGTTTATTTATAATCTTTGCTTTTGGAGATATAAATTAACGAATACTGTTTAATCAAAAAATCGGGTATATGTTATGTATAATTACCTCAATATTCATTTCTTCTCATCAGTTTTTATACGCCCTGAATTGTGCCAATAAATAACTTAACGACATACGAGCGAAAAATATTTCAAATTGATGTTTTTGCTAGAACTAAAAAAACTACAAGTAATAAAATATGATGGCGAAATAGAACGAAAGAAAATTCGTTATCTTGAATTTTAAACACAAAATTCACTCCCTGAGGCTTAGGAACCTTTTAGATAACTGACGGCAGATGGGTGTTAGGTAAAAAATATTGGACAATAGAACTTATTTTAACTTGCATAATGTTAAGTTTCATTTTGTATTTTAATGATAGCAATTCTTTCTATTCTGGACAGATGTTTTTAATCACCATTATCTTTTTTATATTAATAGGCAGGCAATTAACCACTATCTCGCCTGATGATAAGCGACAATGCGATCTAGGACGTGACGAGCTTACCTAGAAAATACTTTACACAATGTACTTAGCGGTACATATCACAAAGATGGAACCAAAACGCGCTTAGTGCTTATATCAGCTAAAAGAAGTCTCTTGCTGGACGAAAGTATTTCCTAAAAAGAGAGGAGTTTGCAATTTACAATCTCCCTGCAAAGCTGGCGGGTTGGAAATCACAGTGAAAGGCGATACTGAGTAACCATTGTTGCCCATTTCGTGGTCTCCGGGAAATTTATGGTGGGTTATCGTCCTTCAGTATCATTAGTCGGCTATTAAAACGTTTGTGTATTTTTATAAGCATTTGTTTCCGATTTTTTATCAATCAATAGATTCTTATCTAGTAATGTGATTTATAATTTCTTTATGTTTCTTTTTCGACCATTTTTCTCATTTTTATTTATATAAGTGTCGTTATTTCCGTTCTTCTGATCAGCTAAAACAAAACGTCTGCGTAGACGTCCTAAATGAGGTGACAGGTGAAAATATTTTGATTATTCAAGATATCTTTTTTAAATTCATTTAAATTTGAATTCATATCATATTCTCTTTACTCAACCAATCCAAAGCCTTTAAATAATAATTGTTTAAGTAGAGTTAAATTTACCGATGGTTTCTGTAACAGATCTCTCAATTAACTTTTATGTTTGTAATTTTTATATTTTTCTTAATTGAACTCAAACTATGGACACTTAGTTAATTGTAAGCAATATTCTAAGATATTCGTTGAAAGATACATCGCATTTTTATCCAATAACTTCTCACGAGACAAAGAAACTTGTTGCTTCTCAGTTCGGTTCGTTAGAAGCAACAAAAGCGACGTTATCATCAAAACTATCGACAACTCATGTTTCGTGACGTTACAAGTCTTGTTGAGGAGTTTCTTGACTGCTCGTACAGTTAGAGCTAACAATATAGATACATTGTAGAACCATATCACATGGATGGACAGCAAACTAGCAAAGAACAGTAAGAAAGTAATCAAATATCGTAATATGGTTGATATACTTAAGAGTGGAACTTAGTTTTTTGGTTCCAATTTTGTAATCCGCACCGCTAAAGAGTGGAACTCTTTGCCTGAGTCTGTGTTGCCTGACAAATACAATTTAGGCATCTTCAAGTCTCGAGTAAATAGGTGCCTTCTAGGCAAGCACGTCACATCCTAGATCACATCGTCGCTTACCATCAGGCGTGATAGCGGTAAAACACTTTCCTATGCACAATTAAAGACAGATATGATAAAGTCCTATGGTGAGCACATAATATTAGTCCTGCTTGTACACACTTTGACACGTTACGGTAATTTGACACAATAATGGAGCTTGTATCACATATGAATATTAGATAACCACTTATCAGTTCACGGTAGCAATTGCTACCGATAGCCAATACCCTTCGTCCGTCCCTGGTAGCAATTGCTATCATATTGAAATTTCCACGTTTTTTAATCACGATTAATTTTTGAGTTGCAGAGATTCAAATATTCTGTGGTTTCTCTATTTAATCAGCTTCCTAGCTTCATTATTTAGCGAGAAAATGGTATTTTTATTTAAGAGTCCGAATTTTTTTACAAATCGCACAGCATTTGGACTGTTGAGAGGGGTAGCGAACTGACAAGTGGATAAAATAAAAAAATGTAATAACCAATGCAGCGCAAAAAAGAAAGGAGAATATTAATATTGTGCTTTTTAATATTCATTGTTCATTTATTACTTTCGCTTTAATTTTTTGCGGAAGTAATCTACATATTATTTTTGTTTTATTAAAGGCAATATAGCCTTCCGCTAAGTGATTCGCTCCTGATGCTATCAAATTATGTTCATTATTTTACATAATAACCGTACATAGTTTGTAGTCGTGTATAAGTTAGAAAGATCATGTTATTCATACCCATTGTGTGTCTAAACTAACAACAACTAAAAAGCTGATAACTTTGTAGTGGCTTATCCGATTTTAATAAAATAAATGTAAGAACCACCGCTGAAAAACCTGCTTTCAAATAGAAAACCACATCCAAATTGATTTACCCGTTCAGAGCTGTGGTGTCACAGACAGACATACACATAGCGGTTCAACTTATAATACTCCTCTTTTCAGGTAAGGGGTTAACAAATTTGTCAAGTTTCTCAAGTTGAAATAAACAAAATCAAGACTTTAAGAGACGTTCAGCCTGAGATTACTGAGGTTAAGCAATTTTAGCAAAGCCTTACAGGATAAGTGACCAAAGAACTTTTGGTAATTAGGTAATAGGTAATTAGACAACCAACAAGGACATACACCTTAAAAGCACACATACATACATACAAGTACATACACCAAGTCGGTAGTTAGGAAGGTAAGGCTTTCCGGAAGTTATAAACAAAAATCTTAAGCAATCTTCATAAAATCCGCTGGTACAATATTCTGGGGAATAAATATATGATAGATAGATAGATAGATAATACGTTTATTCCAGTTGTACACACAAAATACATTACCATTATATAGTCTAGGAAAATAACAAAATAAAATAAATAACAACCAACATTGGCAGGTACCTGTGTGCAGCAGCAGGAATAGGGTCAAGGCTCGATGCAAAAAACAAATTCACCTGGAATTAGGTGAAGCACCGATTTTCAGCCATCACCCTAGCTGATGGGGCGCAAGTGTGATGAAACAATGAAAGTCAGTGTCATATGTGTACAATTAAATTGTCAAAGAGAGTGGAGTTAGAAAAAAAAAAAGAAGGAAATAAAATAGTAATAATAAATATAATATAATTTGGTCGAGATAATTAGATAACAATTATAATTCAATTAATGGGTAAAAAATGTAAAACAGTAAAAAATAGTAAAACCAGTAAGAAATAATATAAATGTAAATAAGACAATATAATAAGACTTAAATTAGAGTGGGTAGTTTAAGTTATGTTATGGTAGTTATATTATGAAGAGAAAACACCGTGGCTCCATTAGGCGACACCAAGTTGCTGTAGTTGTAATAGGTGGCACTTGAGATTTTTTCTGAGGATGAATACGCTAGACAATTCTCTCAGCGGAGGCGGCAAATCATTCCAGCACTTGGTGGCCTGGAAGCGAAAACTACCCCTGAATGCTACGGTCCGGTGACGGTAATATGAGAGTAGAACCCGAACAGAACGCGCCTCGTACCTACCTAACCTCTCGGAGAATTTTAATTTCTTAAATAAATATTCCGGCTTGCGATGCCTCAACACGTTAAATACAAGGCATGTCAGGTGCAGACGCCTTCGCAACTCCATCCTGAGCATACCTGCCGAATTCAGAAAAGGTGTAATGTGACTTCGAGGAGGCACGCAAAAACAGAACCTGCAACATGCATTCTGCACGCGTTGAATCAAATGCCGCGTTCTAGCCAATAAGCGAGGACCGATCACAACATCGCCGTAATTGAGTTTTGAGAGTATTAGAGACTCACATAGCATGACACGAACACTCTCAGTTAGAAAATTCCGAATCCGATAAAGAATTTTCAAGCGATACATGCAGTTCCTGACCACATTCAAAACATGGGTCTCAAATCGCAGAAAGCCGTCGAAGACAACTCCGAGATTACGCGCCTCCTGTACTCTCTCTACGGCTTGGTCACCAATAGTCACAGTGGGCCCACAACTTATCATTTTGCTAATTTGCGCTTTGGTACCCAACAGCATGAATTTGGATTTAGAAGGATTAAGCAAAAGCCCATTCTCCCGCGACCAGTCTGCAACGCGTTTCAAATCGTCATTCAATTTCTCCGAAGCATCATGAATAAATGACGGCTTTTCAGAGACATAAAGTTGCAGGTCATCCGCATAGCAGTGATATCTGCAATTTTTTATCACTTTGGTGAGATCGGCAGTAAAAACAACGAACAGTAATGGTCCGAGAATAGAACCCTGAGGTACACCGCGCCCAACCCTCCTGGGAGCAGATAAATTATTGACAGAACCACTCCCATTGTCCACCAATTTTACCGACTGGTACCGATTTGATAGGTAACTGGCAAACCATTTCATGGCCAAGTCATCCAGTCCATAAAACTGAAGCTTAGCCAAAAGAAGAGAAATGTTTATGCTATCAAAGGCACGGGAATAATCCAGCAAAGCGAGGATAGTACCGTGACCAATGTCCTGTTCTGACAAAATATTGTCAACAATATCGAGTAGAGCCGTAGATGTTCCATGTTTTTTTCGAAAGCCCGACTGCAGGACAGGAAACACGTTGTTACATTCGAAGTATTCAATTAACTGCATGTAAACAGCCCTTTCCAAAAGTTTGGAAAGGAACGGTAATATGCTAATAGGTCTGAGGTCCTTTAGTTCAGATGGATGAGTAACTTTGGGAAGCGGCGTTACGAGAGCATGCTTCCAATTGGCAGGAAAAATGCCAGATGTTAGGGACAGGTTGATAATAGCGGTAATGGTACTCAACGTACATGGAAGGGTTAAGAGTATCATATCTCTGTTCAGTCCATCGCACCCTAAAGCATTTGATTTAATAGAAATGATAAACCTAGCAACTTCAGTTTCCGTGACAGGCCTCAGGCTAAATACTGATCTACCATGGCGATGTGACTCAAATGATACGACTAACCGAGATGACACATCAACACCACCATGGAAATCCAGAAAATGAGAGTTAATGGCATTGGGATCGTTGAAAGCGTTAGGCAGACCATCGTCCCGACATGGATCAGTAACAACCGTATTTCTAATGCTCTTCCAAAACGACTTTCCGTTTCTCGCATGTGAGTTTACAAAATGATTAAAGTAGGCACGCTTCTCCGATTTCAAGCCGACCTCTACCATCCTTTTTAGATCTTTCCATGATGCTTTGTCCCCATCCAATCTACTAGCACGATATTTTTTAAGAGCGTGGTTGCGCATTTCCATCATACACCTTAATGTATCAGTGATCCAAGGAAAGGATTGATTGGATCCTATCCTTATTGTCTTAAGAGGGGCATGCACATCAAACAAGTAAATCAACATACGCTGGAACCGGTCCACCATCTCGTTTACTGTCTTCAAAAGTGCTATAGACTCCCAATCCATTGCATTTAAATGAGTATTAAAATGGTCGACGTTAATTTGCTTAATTGGTCTGAAGGACATGAATCGACTTGGAACTTTAGGTTTTCTCACTGCAAGGGTAACATTAATCATGCAGTGACCGAGAGCACCAGCGATATGCGAAACTCCTACATCCAGTATGCGACAGTTTGTACAGATCAAGTCAATGAGTGTCTCCGTTTCAGTCGTAAAATGAGTCGGTTCGGTCACCACCTGCTCGAGATCTATATAATTTAGAAACTGTATAAGTTTTCGTGTCTCACTAGAATTTTGATTAAGTAGATTTATATTAAAATCCCCTAATAAGACGATAAAATCATTTCGACCAAAAAAGGTAACAGATTCAGTCAACGCCTCCAGAAACACATCAACGCTGACCCAGTGAGGTCTGTATGCAGTCCCTATTGCAAAAGTGGACCCATTTATTTTGGTAGTAAGCCACATCTGCTCAACGTCGGCCTCCGGATGCTTAATATAACGAACACGAACATGACGCTTGATGTAAAAACCGACACCCCCTCCCCTGCCGCCGCGCATATGCAGCGGTCGCGGAGTATGACGCAGTCGGTAACCAGGCAAAGAAGGCGCGCGCGCTTGCTGTCCCGCCGGTAGCCACGTTTCATTTATAGCGACAATGTCTGCATCGGTCTGAATCATTGATGCTACGAAATCGTCATGACCAGTATTTAATGAACCTGCATTAAACAGACCCAATTTAAAATTATTTATTGGAGGCATTTGCATTTGGAATCAAAAACAAAGCAGTAGCAATAAGAAAGAGTGAAAAGCAGGTAAACACAGTAAAATATGTTTAGGACAGTACGATTCATAAATACTACCAGTATCATTATTCGCTTCTGAAGCGTGAGGCCCTGCATAATATTAATGAGCACGCATATAATAGGCATGGAACTTAATATAACAAGAACTATACTATGTATAATCGATATGGAAATATAATCAAATATTATGTTATAAATTAAATTGAATAATAATGTCAACATGAGTAATAGTAATAATATAAATAAGTTAGTGGAAAATAGTATAAAAAAGATACATTACACATTTAATTGAGTATGTCAGAATGATAATTAATGAAAAAAAATTAATGCAAAAATATAGTAATAATAAATATTTTAGTGAAATATTACGCAAATAATAACAATTATAGTCTAACTTATTAAAATATTTATGAACTGATTTGATTGAATTAGGTAGGTTAATTATATTAATGTATTTTCTTCTCTGATGACCCCAAACCAAAATTAATATTTGCACTTCTGCTGCACACAGGATCAAGCCAAAGACACATTTAAAGTACACAAATTTTATGAAGTCAAACATACTATAACAATAAATGGGACAAACAAACAGCGATAAGTATATTACTAAAGCAAAGGGAAATCGAAACGATATGTGCAAGTAACCCATTTTAAGGCATAAAAAGTAATAACTAACTATTTTTAATTTGGTTATAATTTTTAAAAAGTCAGGAAAATGAATGTTTTTAATATACGATATTATTACAAACGCAAACAGACTCGACATCACATTTAAATTATACAATTTTAAATAATGTTTATATTTAAAACAGACAATGAATTTTAAAACAATAATCAACAAAATCCTTAACATATTAGACCTCATTAGTGCTAACGGCACCCAAACCAAAAACCCTGACAAGATCAGCTTGAGTACGAAGACGATGCCGGGGAGCATCCTGACCTGCATGTTTTCGGGCGAATATCTTCCCGTCCTTTGTCCAAATAAAGCGCCAGCCCTGCCGCATTCCAGCATCACGAGCGCGACGAAACAAAAGACGATTAGCACGCGTCAAGCGCTCGTTGATATAAAAGCGCCGCGGATCTCCAGGAAGATCGAGGCCCTCAGTGGTGGCTCCACGGCGTACCCGGGCAGCACGCAGCAGTTCATCACGCGCTGCACGTCGCACCAGCCGGACCACAATGGGCCGCGATCGTACTGCACTACCGCCAATAGCATCGGGTAACCGGCCGACACGAGAGGCACATACCACATCCTGCTGCTCCAAACGAACGCCTAGCTTGTTGGCCAGGGTCATCACAAAATGGATAAGACCCTCACCTTTCTGCTCTGGGATGCATGTGACTTCCACATCATTCATGACTAACTCCTGATCACGCTCATCTAATTCAGTTTTCAAGGCGTCGATCTTGCTAATTAGAGCTGAGTCACCACTGGCGGCGTCGAGGTTCGTACCACGTCCCTCCAGCTCCTCCAAGCGCGTAGACAGCGAGTCCAATTTGTTTTCGCAAGCAGCGACACGAGATAGAAGAGCATTCAGCGTGTCATTAAAACTTTTCACCTGCAGACGCGTATCACACATTTCTCCACGAAACAAGCGCATTTCTTCGATGAGAGTTTGCAAATCGATTCTATTTCCTTGTACTTCATCCAAAGCTGATACCGGTCTTCGCTCCTCAGGCGGGCTCTTCACCGAAGCTCCACGGTGACGCATAACTTTATCGTCATAACTACGTACTGGTGTGTTACTATTGTCTCCTTTTGGCTCCTTATTCTTGCAAGCCTCACACTTCCAGTTGAGTCGAGGTTCACCGGTCAAAGTATTCCTGAATCGTGGTTCCGATACATTTGCACAGATCAGATCAAAATAATCTGAGCAAATACAGCATCGTAAGTATTGCCTGTCCTTGATAATTTGTAGACATCCAGCACACTTAATTTTTCCAGGGGCCATATTTTATATATTTTCGGTGGAAAAAATCAAATAAATAACAAAAAATTAAAAATGAACAAAACTAATAAATAAAAAAGTAAGTAGAAGAAAAAAAAGGATGTCGCCCCTCAGGATCGATCTTGCGGACTTCGACAAATAGATTCTACCAAGGCGGCGCGGCTGTGTGACACCGCTTGCGTCTTCATTAAGCTGACAAATTAAAGATACACTAGTGAACAGTAATATGTGCAAACAGTAAAATGAAAGGTCACCGGCCGCTCAAGGTCAAAACACAGCTGATTAATTCACTGCTAACCGTCAATGGGCAAAATAAATTCACTGTTTACACCACGGTCACTATACACACAATAAGGTACCATACATCAAATTAAAGATTGTTTCGAGCTGAATAAATTGATATAACTTTCAATGATAAACACTGACTTTTATCAATTATTTTTTGTATTTATATATGGAGCGTTAATGAAACACGTCAGGACGGTTTAGAATCGCCCCGCGCCTAATCAATTATATTAGGCGCGGGGCGATTCTAAAATCGCCCCGCGCCTAATATAATTGATAAGTCAATAATCGCATAAGTCAATATATATAATAAATATATATTGACTTATTATTAAAAGAAATACAAAAAAAATCGTAACCAATAATCATACAGTTGCTAAGATAATGAAAGAAACCGGCCAAGTGTTCCGAACAAACTTTCAATTAAGTAAAGTTCATCACGGGAATAAAAAATTACGTATGTTGTATGGGAGCCCCACTTCAATATAAGTTTTATTTAAATTTCATCATTTATTTTTAAAGTGAATAATATAACTAAATATTCTGTGAATATTTCTAGCGTCTACCTGTTGCCGTTATTGATATTCAGCAAAAACGAGCAAAAAATCACGTTTATTGTATAGGAGCCCCTCATTTTTTTTTTATTCTGTTTTTAGTATTTGTTGTTATAGCGGTGACAGAAATACATCATCCGTGACTGTTCATAAGATACAGCCTGGTGACAGACGGACAGACAGACGGACGGACGGATTTATAGCGGAGTCTTAGTATTGGGTCCTCTTTTATCTTTTGGGTACGGAACCCTAAAAATAACAAGAAAAACAAAACTTCACAGAATATTGTATAAAATCGACGCTATAACGGATCGACGATTGAAACAATGTATTATTTATTCGTTTCAGTTAAAGTCCATTCGGAATTGCAAATCGATAACTGCAACTGCACTTTTCTCGGTATACGTGACAATAAATGGACGTCCGTCGGCGATCGTCCGTTTGGCGTCACGTTTCTGCCCGGACGTGACTACAGCGTCACTACACTATTTATTTGATTGAACGATACTCTCAGCTGCTACGCGACACTATAAAAAGCAAACGTATAGACTAACAGAGAAAATAAAGAACATGTAGCCGATATAAAACATGGCCGCCATAACAAGTCTGCAGTGTGTCACTATATTCAATGTGATAAACCACAAAGGCTCTCTAGAAAAAAATAATTTATTCATTATGAGAATTTACAATGCGTGTATTGAACGTTAAAGCTACGCCATGACTTCGTAACTCCTACGTCGGGAGACCTTTCACCGAGTAGAAGCCGCAAGAACATCTGCAAGGGCGTTTTTATCTGTTACATCAGATATATAGGAATACATTTAAGGATTTTTTTCCTTAACTACCAAGATGTCTAAGAAAAATTTACTATTACACAGAACGGATTTTAAACATTTACCACCTGTCATTACAAAAATATATTAATAAATAAAAACATGGCTTTCAACTCCTGTATTCTTGTAATTTAAATAATAACCGTTATGGTAATAGCCTTTGATTATAAGTGTATTTTTTACAGCTTTTTTAAACTTTTGAAAGGGCAGTTCAGTCAGCTACTGTGGAAATTTCTTATAAAAAGTCAAACCTCCACCCAAAATGAGCCTCTTCTTTTTTGAAGCCTGAAACTTCGAGCAGCAAGTTTACTTTTGTTTCGAGTATTAATTTAATGAATATCTCTCTTTTGTATAAAAGTATCGTAGTGTTTTCATAGATATATTGAGAGGCGACTGTTAATATTGTAATTTCTTTAAAAAGTCGTCGAAGATTATCTCTGGTTCAGGTTGTATATGGCGCATAGATATAGAATAGAGAACAGTGATTTATTCCAAAAACGCTACGTGAGACTTTTAAACTCAGGAAACATTCTTATTTCAATAGAGATGAAGGTTGGAACGTTCTACCTGCTTGGGATCCCAAAATTAAGAAATAAATAACTCCAAAGACACACACTGCGAGACAAGGTGATGTAGTTAGCTCTTTTTGAAAATAATAACGACGAACGAACGATGGAGGTTGGTCGACCTGTCCGACCTTCATTTGTCAGTTTTTCTTAAAAAGGGCTCCCAATTTCCAAAGTGGTGCTAGACTCAGTAGTTTACAGTAAACATAGATACAAAATTAACTGTTTATTAAATCACAAATTAAATTTTATAACTACATCTTTGATAGTATATCCCTGGCTATGAATACAAGAATAACAGATACATAGATTTTTAATATTTCCAGAAACATATATAACTTCAGTATATAAATTCAAAATATACCCATTACTCAGGTACTAATGCTTGTATTCATCACACAAAAATATGCCGTTTCAGAGAATGTTGAAATGAAATGAGAACCAAACAGTCGTCAAAAGCTATTGTTTTTTTATTATTAAAACAACTTTTTTACGGAATATGCGCCTAATTCATTTTAAAATTAATCCTGATGTTTCGTCAGTCATCCTATGACCACCTTAATCCTGACCAAACGTCAGGATTAAATATAAAATAAATTATGCCCAAAATTCATTAAAAAGTAGTTTTATTTAAATATGTAATGTGCGCAGAAGTGGAAGAACTAAAAAACAAATGAAGGTAGCCATTGACGAGAAATTCCTAAGCTCAAGATAATAAAGGAGGAGTCAGTGGAAGTATTTAAGGTGGAAAACGGTGGGCGGACGGGATTTCAGTTAAGACCGGTCCAAAGATGACTAATGGTGGTAAATTTTGAGACAAGCCAGATAATGAGCCGAAGCCGGGCGTTCCGCTTTCGCATTTATTATCCTTACACTTTTCAGGAATAGGCTTAAAGACGACGGGGCCCTAAAAAATATTGCATTTTTTCTTTTATCAAGTTTAAGATGAAACGTGAAATTAAACGCGTTTTCAATTTCGGATACGCTTTATTTCAATTTTATTAGGACAAGGGGGGTAACTTAGGTTTAATTTATGAGTTATAAATACCTATATAATTGTCATTTTGTTTATACTTCAAAGTATATAATGTCTTTAAACTTTGTATGAGAAGAAAAAATAAATTAATAATAGTTTTTTTTTATTATATTTTAGAGAGTGTGCAGCAGAATTGCACAGCCTTGTTCCGCTGTCCCCATTTTTTCATAGGACAACCAGATTTTCAAAAAGGCGCTACCGTTTTGCTTCCAATTTTGTGATTTGTTTTGCTAAGAAAGAGAACTCTTTTCCTGAGTCTATTTTTAGTGATAAATAAAATTTATGAGTCTTCAAGTTACAAATGAATGGGTATCATCTAGTCAAGCGTTCATCCTAGATCGCATCGTCGCTTACCATCAGGTGATATATCGGTCAAGCGCTTACCAATGCACTTATTGTTTATGGAGTCTTGGGTTGACACAATGAAACTTTTTTTTTACGTGTGATGCCAAAATAGTCGGTTGGTCCAGTTTTGATTTTTTCTTGATCTTTTTACCCCCTGAAACACCATAAGAGGGGCGTCACGTATCTGTGAGTCTGTTCGTGGCACCATATCTCTTAAATGGGTCAACCAATTGGAATGATTTTTTTTCTTTATTTGAGAGCTGGATTTCTAGCTGTGGTTCTTATACTTATTATATCAAAATCGGTATAACCGTTTTTGCGTTGGGGTTTTTTAAATTTAAATTGAAATTTTATAGAAAATAGGTTAGTTCGTTTAAATTCATTCCTTTAGTTGAAAAATACTAGAAAAAATCGACTAGGCTCGTAAGTGACTTCTCAGTCGGGAATTGCAGCCGCAACCTTTGGAATGCCAGGTCCCATGCTTTCCCAATTGAGTTAATGAGCCTTGTGAACACACGTCGAAATTTTTAGTACCTTTCTTAATTTACGCTGTAGGCTAGCGTTGTTTCATCAATGAGAGGAACATCATCTCGTATTCGAAATAAACATTGATTCTAGTATTTTTCTATAAAAAATAATTTGTTTTATAAGATAGCATTGAAAAAATGCAAAAAATATATAACATTCATTACTGTTACACGTAATAAAAACCCAAGCAATGATGAGTCGACAAGACCCACAGCTGGCATTTGAACGACTGCTAATGCGAGTAGCCGCCCCGGGCGAGCGAATGAAACTGTCGTAACTCTCTTTAATGCCGACTTAAATACTTTTTGCTATGCAATGAGGTGTTGCTACACTTAAATTTTTTTATGGAAATACCTTTCCACGTTTATAAACTAACTTGCTTTATATATCTTAGCCAAAAGAAAAGGTGGAAGCTGGTAGTTGTAAATAAGAACGTTTCATTATAGATCATAATTCCGCAATAAAACGACACAACCCCGTCGAGTTTGTGCTCGTTTCTTACTTAAAAAAATAATAAAACCTTGTTTTAAAAACAAATATTACACATAATATCGTGTTTTTAGTAAGTAAGTTAAAATATTAAATATCACATTGTAAGCGAGCTGTATCAGTTTTTTTTAAATAATTTAAACCGAAACCGAATGTTATATATAATTATGTATTTTGTAAAAAAAAAATAATGACATGATGGATTAAATAAATTATATTTGAATTATAAAATTTACTTCCACCAAAAAATAAAACTGAAACACATCTAAGCGTTCCAAAACTTTTTGATTTTTATCACAAATAAACAGCTTATCTCCTTTCCCTGATCATGATTGACGCTATCACGTGATACGTAAAGATATTTACATGTTGTCGACTAGTCAACATGGGCACAAACGAGCAGTGACAAGACAATCGCATCGGGACGAACTTCAAACAACAATAGCTCGGTATGATCTAGATATTCAAAGTCTGAATAACTCAAGGACTATATACAAAAAGCTAAAAGTACTATTTGGTTAAAAAAACATTCTAATTAAAAACTCTTTACTGAATATTGAAAGTTGGAGTACCATCTTCTCTGAGGACGAAATGATGAAAAGGAGTTAATAAATCTATCAACAAGTGTAAATGTAAACTGTAAGTAACTATATATATAACGGCGCGCGAGTGAATTTAATCGATTTGTGGTGATATTTCCGAACGATTGTTGTGATTTTTTAATTTACAGCTGGTAACACCGGATGGGGTTGTAAGTGTCATGGCGGCGTTGCTGTCACTTGTCTTGTGGCATCTACGCTGTGCATACGCTCGAATCCATCGGTTCTTAATCCAAGTGTATTATTGTAATCATTAACTGTTTTGTTAAAGTTTTGTAGCGATAATTGATTTTAGGCTTAAGGTAACATACTGGTGTTCTTATTTATAATTAACTAGCTGACCCGGCCACGCGTTGCTATGGTAACGTTAATTGATTATAAAAACTGTTATTCTAAGGCTCATGGTAACTATGATAAATATATGGTAACAAACACACAAAGTATTATCATAATATAATGTACTGATGCACATTTAAAGATTATAAATAACGAAGAATTCTTTAATCAAATATATATTTATTTATTGAAATTTTTTAAACCAAGAGTTTGTTAAGTTTGATTTAAACTGTCAACTAAATATAACTTAGCATCAAATAAATAAATATTTCTTACACCAATCAGCCTAGCCCAAAGTAAGCACTGTAAGGCTTGTGTTATGGGATAGATAGGACCGACGATGCGAAAGACAGGATCGCTACCGTTGCATCAAAATGGTGGTAGATGGCTCAATGCCATCCTTAAGTCCCAACCTTTTCTTGATACCATCATTTATTTCATGTCACACATACGTGTTTTTAACATTTTCAAACAACATAGCCGTCCAGGTTAATTTATATACACAAATAAATTAACCTGGACGGCTATTTTGTTTGAAAATGTTAAATTATTTTTATTCTAAATATATTATACATAAATGATATTTATTTTTCTCAGAAACATGGTAAAATATTAACAGATATATACTAATTGTGGTACATACTAATTGTGGTTTAATTTTGTGATTATTTCTTACTGAAAATAATCATATATTTTTTAATAAACTAAAAAGTTTTGTATACTACTATCATTCCAATTTCAATTTCCCAATTATGTACTGATTTAGTATATAATAATTGAACTTCATTAATGCGTGGCCGGGTCAGCTAGTATTTTATAAGTGTTAGTGTGAGTACTAAACGACCTTTATACATAAAAACGTGCTGTCTAGGGACGCCCGAAAGAAGGAGAGCTTTATAGTATAAAGCGAAAAAGAGATAGAAGACCACGCACACTGACAAGAGTGAAAGCGAAACAGAAGGCCACACAGAGGTGGGGAGGCAGCTGGCTCCTATATATATCGTGTAACTATACTAAATCTGACGCTATCGTCTAACGGTATAATCTGACGCTTAGCACGGGCAGAGTGGCCGCGCGACGAGCGTCTATACGCGAGCGATCCGAATGTGCGTATAAAAAAATCAAAAGCGTCAGATTTAATATCTCAGTAATCAAAATAATAATAACAGTTTATTTCAGACAGCTCAATGGTACAAAGAAAGGTTAGTAAGTACCTCAATCTATCTTATTATGGCTTTCGGATTAATTGTCTCATCCAGTATTCAGGGAAAAGGCACAAAATCCTAGCCTAAAATAAATGTAATAATACGACCTTAAAAAGAGTCTTAAAAACTGATCGTTATTAAAAGGCAATAAACTCATAAAAAAGTAAATTATACTTCGTTGCTGCATCCTATGAGATTTAATAAACCATGTAGTCCGTTTTCTCTTGTACTGCATCGTCACACGAATTTTAGATCTTAATAAAGAAAAAAAAAAAAGACATTTTTTGACTTAACTGGCAAGCCTCTATAGATAAGCCGACAGAGACAGTCGACAGAGGGCGTCATTCGTTTTCCGTGTGTTGCATCGTTCACGCGCTGTCCGTTGAAATATATATTTTTTTCAGTGAAACTTTATTATTTTAGTGAAAAGTGATAGTGAAATGGGGAAAAGGACAAGAGAAAAAACAGATGATGAAATTAAAAACAAAATTAAACGGTTGGAGAAGGAATTACAATTACGGCAACAATTATCTCCGAAAGTGGCGGGTACTCGTGACAACGAAGGTGAGTTCAAATAAACCAACATTGGTTGTTAATGCATAGCTATGTGATAAAAATGTAAGCAACTGCAATATCAGGATTTCCTTTTACAATATTTTGTAAATTAAAAATTGTATTGAATAGGTATAACCTATTAAATGTCATAGTGCATATCTCACAGAACATTGATTGTGGTAAAATTACCGGACTATTATTTTCTTAGTGGTGGCACGAGATGTCACCCGAAAATAATTACTTATATAATTTCGATGTGGTGACACGCGATGTCATCCTGAAAGTAAAAAATTGTTACATATTTTATTATTTACCTACCTATTAAACAAAAACAAAAATTAAGTTGCCTTAAAATTATTTCCTTGGTGATGGCACGTGATGTCATCCGGAAATAAAAATTTACTTTTTCAAGTGATGACACGTGATGCCATCCAAAAAAGTAAAACTTATCTGACATAGATACTTCATTTATTAGGTTTGGAGTACGACTCGTACTACGAGTGTGATGGTGCCGACTTCGAAATACATACCGCCAAATCAGATAGCGAGAGGTCCCTGAACGCTAGTAACAGCGTTGCTTCGGTGGTTGGCGACGTTGTACCTGTCACAACTCCAAATCAAAACGAGGAGGATTTGGTCCCCGCAGAAGTGTTGGCAGTGCTTGGTGAAGCAAAAACTTCTAACGAAAGATTTGGGAAAAAGATACCATCGGAGATCTCTGAACGTTGGGGTAAGATCTTGGTGGAGGGCCTAGGGAAGGAGCAAAAGGAGAACCTGCTTTCGAACACGTTTGTTCCAGAAAATTTTCAATTAGCTAAAGCCCCAAAATTGAATGAAGAAGTTGAATCAATACTTAATATTTCTGTGAGAAATCGAGATAAACGCTTAGAAAAAATGCAAGATCAACTCGGGCTTAGTATCGCGAGATTGGCTAATTTGACGTCAGAGTTGATAAATAATGACGCATGTAAAATGGATATAATTAAAAACATATCTGAAACGAACCAAATATTACTGGACCTCCACTATGAGCAGACAATGAATCGAAGGCGACTATTAATACCGGTTTTGGATAAAAGTTTCATTAATGTCATTCGTGGCGTTAAGCGGGAACAATTTTTATTTGGAGACAACTTAGGTGAAAAGATAAAAACAACTAAATCAATTGAAAGATCTAGTCAACAAATAAAGAAGCAAGCTTTTCCACAATCATCTACGCCCAGGAAGCCCGTCACAACACCGTTACAGGGAAACTTGCGAGCGCCTCCCCGCCAGGCGAGCGGGCCGGGAGCAGCGCGCGCGCCACCTTCGCACGCCCGATACTACCCGCCGCCGCCAGCCGGGCGCCGACCGCCGCCGCAGGGCTCGCGCCGCACCGCGCCGCCGCAGCGGCCGCAGGACCGACGGAATCGCCGCCACTAGAGGTACCACACGCTGGACGTGTTCGTTACTTTTTACATAACTGGGAAAACATTACAAGAGACCCTCAAATACTAGAAATAATCAAAGGGTATAAATTAAAATTCACTCAAACTCCTATACAGATTATAGAACCACATAATCCACCATATTCTAAAAACGAAATGGATATGGCTATTAATCAACTCAAGTATCTGGGATCCATCGTGCCATGTACAGATTGTAAAGACCAATTTATATCACCTATTTTTCTAATTCCTAAAAGTAATGGAACGAATAGATTCATTCTGAATTTGAAATCATTAAATAAATTTATAGTTATGCATCATTTCAAAATGGAGGACGTACGTACAGCAACAAAACTATTATCTAGAGACTCATACATGGCGACGATCGATCTCAGAGAAGCTTATTTTTTGGTACCTATTCATAAATCTTATAGGAAATATTTAAGATTTCGCTTTAACAACGATCTATATGAATTTACATGCCTCCCCTTTGGTCTTTGTTCAGCCCCGTTCGTTTTTACGAAGTTAATGAAACCTGTACTATCTTTATTGCGCAACAAGGGCCATCGATTAGTAGCGTACCTAGATGATATATGGTGCCTCGGGAATAATTATAATTCGTGTTATAACACTATGTCAGAAATTATTAATACTGTCGAACAATTAGGCTTTGTAGTAAATAGTGAAAAAAGTGCCATGATACCCAACAAAATTTGTAAATTCCTAGGATTTCAACTGAACTCGCAAAATATGACCATAGAGCTACCGATGGAAAAGCGTTATAAGATTTATTATATGGTTCGAAATATATCAGCCAAAAATTGCATAAAAATTAGAGAATTTGCTCAGTTTGTAGGCACTTTAACAGCGGCGTGTCCAGCTGTGTCTTATGGCTGGTTATACACGAAACTGTTTGAGAGAGAAAAATACTTAGCCCTGACTGACAATCAAAGCTATGACACAAAAATGAAAATCGCCCCCTCCCTTTATAAAGATTTTATATGGTGGGAAAAAATAATTATGTGTGTAGACAACCCTATTCGCACAAATCATTTTAGTTTAGAATTTTTTTCAGATTCTTCACTTTCTGGTTGGGGAATATTTTGTAACGGTGAAACTGTAAATGGGTATTGGTCCCCTGAAGAAAGGGAATACCATATCAATTATTTAGAGTTGCTAGCTGCCTATATGGGCCTAAAATGCTTTTGTAATAATATTACTAATACAGAGATTTTATTAAGAATCGATAATACCACGGCCATATCTTATATTAACAGAATGGGTGGAATTCAGTTTCCACATTTAAATGATATAACACGAGAGATATGGCAGTGGTGTGAACGCCGGGGGATCTTCATTTTTGCATCGTACATAAGGTCACGAGACAATACCGAGGCCGACAAGGCATCCCGATTCTCGAACGTTGATACAGAGTGGGAATTGCACCGAAATTGTTTTCAAGAGATAATAACTGAATTCGGTGAACCAAATTTAGATCTATTTGCATCTCGAATTAATAAAAAATGTTCGAAGTTTGTCTCATGGAAACGAGACCCGGAGGCATTTAATATAGATGCGTTTACTCTAAGATGGAATCAGTTTTTCTTTTATGCCTTTCCTCCATTTTCAATTATATTGAAATGTATTAGAAAAATAATAAACGATAAAGCAACGGGTATATTAGTTGTGCCTTACTGGCCGAGTCAGCCCTGGTATCCACTATTTATGTCGTTATCAGTCTCTAAAGTTTTGTACTTTGGGCCACATAAAAATATGTTAATCTCTCCTTACAGAACTCCGCATCCTTTATGGCCCAACCTTACCCTGGTGTGCACAACATTATCCGGGAGTCGTTTGCAAGACAATCATTAGATGACGATACTGTTGAAATAATGTTACAATCTTTATCGAAGTGTACAATACAACAATATAATACAGCGTATAAGTCTTGGTTTGCCTTTTGTCATGAAAATAATTTGGATTTTTTCAATGTATCTATACAGGAATTGCTTAAATTTTTAACAAATCATTTTAAAAGCGGGGCTAAGTACGGTACGTTAAATTCATTTAGATCAGCATTATCTTTAATTTTAGGCAAAGAAATATGTGTTAATGCCTGTGTTAGTAGATTTTTAAAAGGAGTTTACAGAATAAGACCTAATTTACCGAAATATCAAAACTCGTGGGATCCAGGAATGGTTTTATCCTATCTATCCGATCAAGTCCCAAACGAGTCACTAAGTATAGATATGATTACGAAAAAACTTGTTACTCTGCTCGCGTTGTCCTCTGGACAACGTGTTCAGACGTTAACGCTAATTAAAATTGATAATATTTAATTTAGTGAAAGTGGCGCTAGTATTACTATAGATGAACTTATTAAAACATCAGCCCCTAATAGAGTAAACCCTAAGTTGATTATTCCATATTTTAACACAAATCCGGCTATATGTCCGGCAAAGGTTCTCTCTATATATATAAATAAAACAAAAGAACTACGTAATCGTTTACTTACAGATAAGTTAATCCTAACTATCAAAAAGCCCATACGCAACGCTAGTACCCAGTCGGTAAGTCGTTGGATTAAACAGACACTTAAGGCTAGTGGCGTCGATATAGCGATGTACTCATCCCATAGCACGCGGCACGCGGCAACATCAGCAGCGCGCCGCGCTGGCCTCTCCTTAGACATTGTTAAGCGTGCTGCCGGCTGGAGCGGCCAATCTCTCTGCTTTGCCAAGTACTATAACCTACCTTTACCAGATCCTGAAGTAGACAGATCCTTTGCTGTCGCAGTTCTTACAACTGACAAGTAATGTTAATCCAATTATAAAAGTAAACAATACCATTGCCAGTAAGTGAATTAAATTTTTGTAATATATATAATGTATAATGAGAATAAAGCTGATTATCCTATAATTACTTTAACTTGTTATTTATTATTCTACAATTAAGTGCTAAACATCTACATGGTTTATTAAATCTCATAGGATGTAGCAACGAAGTATAATTTGTGGTTAATTGAACTTACCTCAAGTGAACTTCAACCAAAATTATACGAGTTGCTGCATCCGTAGAGATTTAAGATCCCATCCCTCCCAGTAACCCAAAACTAAATCGCAGAATAAATAAATAAATGAATACTCTGAAAAGAATGACGCCCTCTGTCGACTGTCTCTGTCGGCTTATCTATAGAGGCTTGCCAGTTAAGTCAAAAAATGTCTTTTTTGTTTTCTTTATTAAGATCTAAAATTCGTGTGACGATGCAGTACAAGAGAAAACGGACTACATGGTTTATTAAATCTCATAGGATGCAGCAACTCGTATAATTTTGGTTGAAGTCACTTAAGGTAAGTTCAATTAACCACAAATTATGACTATTAATAATATACTTTTTCTAAGGTCAGATCCCTTTTATAGCAAACTTTAGCTTTTCCTTCACAAAGACCAGTAAATTTTACTTAAACAAATTCTATTCCATCAACTTACGGGCGTAGTCTCCCGGTTCGTTGGCTGAAGTGATACATCTTTAACTTAATTTCAAATGTTAAGCGGTAACTTATACCAGCATTATTAATTCCATAAATATTTCCAATTTAATTAACGTAAGAAACTCAAACAATAAAATTTCAAAGATTCTTGCTTATGACCTTAGTGTTTTAACTTCTTTTTATGATGCTACTAGCTGACTCGGCCACGCGTTGATGTGTAATTAATTAAAATGAAACCAATCCTGTGTCCTAAGTCACAACAAATCCAGCAAAATGAAAAAAAAATCATCAAATTCCATTGAGTAGTTTCAGTGTTAATCGCGGTCAAACACTCTTTATATATTTAGATGATTAGGATATATACAAGGGGTTACAAAAATATCCGTAAACCGATAGCGGTGTAACGAGGCGCCATAGCTATATTGGCGACTCGTTGCTGTCATTGCGCTCTTCTCTGGTCATTTTCCTCTTGGTTTCCGTTTTTAAATTTACTGTCTGTCTCTTGTTATTTGTTTTGTTCTCGAAGTTCATTCTTACCAGTTGCCACTTACTCTTACCAGCTAACAATTATTTAAATAATATTAGTATAGTGTTGATCAGTTATAATAAGCACACACTAACTTTCTGTATAATTCACAAGATTCTGTACCACCAGTTCCTGTTATAAAAAAGTCTATAAGTTTCTTTGAGGGACTATTTTGTGCCTTAATTCTATAATTATAAAAAATATAAGTGACGACCCAGTGCCTTTCATTTCTCCTGGCCTCACCCCGTCACAGCGGGGTTAAATGGTCCCTTATAAAAAGTCAATTTACAAAAATTGAAAATCGTAGTATCGCAGTATGACTAATCGCCAAAATTAATATATTTTTTTCAATTATGTGCCAACCCTATTTCCATATAATAAAAGAGTACCTAATTTCCACGGAACAACATAGAGTCAATAACAAAATGTACAGAAGCCGCTTAAATTGATATTACAAATCAAAGAAAATAAATCGTTGCCGATACAGTTCGCAAGCACCATTTAATCTTCATGCCATCTTCATGGGCTACGCGTAACATCATATCGTAATATTAAGAGTTAGAAAACGTAGCCATTTTTTCACTTTACAAGTAATGTTGGTTAAAATACGAAATAATTGTAAGATATAGATATTAGAAGATTTGAGATTGACAACATAACATTTTTGACTTGACGTTTTTCGAAGCCATTAATTCCTCCTATTGAGTTAGCAAACCTTTTCGAATGAAAACTTAAAATTCGTTAAAGAATACACTCTGTTAATCAATCTAAGATAACTTCAGTTCCTTGCAGTGACAGTTTACAAGGGTTGACAATATTTTTCGCTTTGATAATTTTATTACATTTTATACGGGTTTTTTTGTAACACGTTGTATAAAAATTGTAAATATTTTTATGCATGCTTATTGAAACATAGTCATGTTGATGTATTTTTTATTTTTTAGAATTCACAATTCCATATATCATAAGATGAAATACTGCTATAAATAATAACCACATCTTCGATCTCATATACTTTTTAATGTTGTAATGAAATCATAATACTACTAATATAGTAAAAAGAATATGGTTGTCTTATATTGTTTATGTAAGGTCAATGTTGAATGATTGAAATTTCCGTACTTCTATTAAAGTTGACGAGTTTCTGGCCTTATACTCTTTGGTCTCTGGCACCCATTGTTCTTGACAGTGAAATGACGTCCTGAATTGTATTTTAAGCGGATTTAAATAAAGTTTTTTTCTTTCAAATCGCAAAAAGTAAACATAGTAGCAAAGGGCGCGCTGGCGGAATGCCAGCCACAGATTACACCAGACAGATGACCTGTCCGATGACAGAGACACGTTGGTGATGGCATCTTTAATGTGACACATCAGCATTATTCAGAAGAGGACAGTAACCGTCTCGCAAGTTAATAGTGTTTATTTGTTGGTCCTAGTTAGTACAGGATTTTCAACCTTAAGGACGATTTGTCTGAGAGCACAAACTTTTAAAACAAAAATACCACCGGGACTCTATCTCTTGATGAAGACAAATATTATTCAATTTACTAGTACTCACACATCTATCTATATAGGTATATAAAAATTCCCTGCCACAGTGTTTGACCGCGATGAACTTCGAAACTATTCAACCGATTTTGATGTTTTTTTTTCCATTTTGCTGGTTTAATTCAGACTTACATACATGGATACTTACATACACATATACCTTGGTTCTATTTTAATTTATAACACAGCTAGAAATTATCGGCTGGTTCTTGCGGTATATACATTTATTTGTAGGGCTTTATTACAAAGTCAAAACGTCATCAAACGTTCAGGCTCAGTGTGGATTGGTTAAAACTACTAATTGTAGATTAGATCAAGGGCTTGAAATACTTTCCGAGCCTTGAAGGAGTACGTGAATTATTTTATTATTTAAACCTTACTATTACATTTTTATATCTAAAGAAATTATCACTAGAAAAAATCAAGTTGTCTTAGGTATCAGGCGGGACACTAACTCATCCGGGTGACTGCTATTTAAATGGAGCTACCTCGACTGTAAGAACACCTTGAATTTTTTCAAGTGTTTATTGAAAACGAACTTTTGTAAGCTGGTCATCAGATGGGTCAGCATAAAAAAAAATTGTTACCTTTAAAAAATTCGACTTTTCTTTAATAATATGCGGACCTCAAAACCTACTAGAGCTCCTCTCACTATTCGGGAGAGTACTTTTACCAAGACTGTATGAGTCCTTGCTAAACTCACACAACTGTACTTCTATTGATAAGGGCCGCTATATCTTCAATGAATGGAGATAAATATAATTGTTATATGCTTAATGCGTGTTTCCACAATTATAAAAAAAGCTATTAATTAAAATGCTGATGGTCGGTGACGGAAAGCAAACTAAGTTATAATAAAATTATTAATTTACAAAAGTGATCTAGAAATTTTATTTTCTAGTATTTCTTATTACTTCTTAATGACAAATATAATATTTTTTAAGGGTTCTATGATGATAACAATTGATTTAATAACATTGCCGATTTTCAAATCGATTATTTTTAATTTAATAGCAACACTCGTTTCAAGTAGTAAGGTTACTATACTTTGTCCAATGTAGGATGATACTTTTGACAGTTGACACCTATAGAGACAGTATAAAGTTGCTATTGCAATGTCAAGCCAAACATAAGGAAACAAACGCAACCTTAGTACGTAGCAATAAGGAAGTGACACCTGTCAAAAGTATCATCCTACATTGGACAAAGTATAATCTGTGGGAAGTGACGGACCGGCCGGTCACGTCACTCTTTCGGGACCAAGCGTGAAGAACGGCCGTCTCTTTCTAAGGTAGGCAATATTTATTCATGGACTGTAGCTGATAAATATAGTGCTTTATATATTTTGGAAAACAATTTGTAGTTTTATTATAATTTACAAAGAATGTGTTCTTTTATTGCAAATTACACAGCTGTTTCTTCTTCATCGATTGTTTGTAGCACATAGAAAATAAAGAGATAGTGCTGGCGTTAGCTTATGAAATACTTGGAAAATTCAACGGTTCTATTAAGGTCAATTGTTTTAGCAAGCCAGAGGTGTAGCAGATAAACTCCAATTGTAGCTTATGATGAATCGTTTATTGCAGATATATTTAAATAAATGACAATTCTGAATACGTCCGTTTGCTTCTATAGCTGATCTTGAAGTGCCACGCGAATTGACTCCACAATTTTTCAGTACGAATGAACGAGGTAATTCAAATTAAAGAGTCAGTTAATAAATAAGTGATTCGAATGAACGAGTGAATTAAAAGATTGAATCGAATGAACTAATGATTAAGTTAAAACACGTAGTCAAATCAGCGTTAATTGTGGAGTCAATAGACAGACTTTTATTTTAACAATAACTTTTAACAAATCATAATAGAATAATATCGAATGCTAACAATTGGAAAAGTACTGGCCCACATAGGGTGAGGTTGTAGCTTCAAGTCCCGCCTGACAAAAAATATAATAATTACATAACTTTTTCATTTTGTTGTCGTTTGTTGGATAATTATTAAAGTATTACATTTGATGTTGTAGTTAGAACATGATGAGATGGCGTTGGCGTCAACTTAAGAAACAACCTTCAAAAAAATATCATAACCGATGATATAATTACCAATCATTATGTATCTGTATGTTCAGTAGATAAATTTTTATTGATGTTGATAATAGTTATACGGTTTTCTCCGATAAAAGCCAGTTCATTCAAAACACCTATATGGAATCCGATAAAATATCTGGCGAAAATCGACTCCGAGATCTAAATTGCATTACGCCTGCCGTTACCCGAGTCATCCTGTAGACACGGTTCCTGATAAGGAGTAGAAACGTCAGGGTTGAATGAATATGAAAAATTAAACTCGTTCTTACGAATCTCACAAAGATTTATATAAAACTAGTGGACCCGACAGACGTTGTCCTGCCTGTTATTTTTGCAGTATAGATAAATAACCTAGATACCGTCTGCAGCGCCATCTGCCGGGCTGATTTGTGAATCTAAACCATTCTCAGATCCCCGTGAAAAAAATTCATTCAAATCGGTCCAGCCGTTTAGGAGGAGTTCAGTGACATACACACTCACAGAAGAATTATATATATAAAGATATTGAAATGTGAAATGGACCAGTCATTATGTACTGTGATTATAGAATATAGGTTTTTCTAGTTTATGTATATTGTAAATGTCGTTACTTCAGACGCGTAAGAATTACAAAAAAAACATTGGTATTTTATTCTATAAATATATATTTTTTCTTTTTTTTTAATTAATTATCATTTTTATAAATTTTTTTTTCAGAAAATCGGTAATTGTATAATTCTAACCACACAAAACTTGTCATTCTGAAAAAACTTTCCTGCGCGTTTTAAATATCTTTGAACACTTTTGGCCATTCAAATTAAAATTCGTATCTGTTTGCGTATTTTACTGAATACGTTCAAATTTAAAAAAAATACAACACAACACTACTTACACACTAAATATAAAAGAGTTAGAGAGAGAGAACACTTTAAAAGAATAATGAAAAATGATGATAGGCTATACAAAACAATATTAAGGTTACAAATTAAAATGCACACCTATGCAATTATACATAACAAAAGCTACCGGCTAACCTGATATAATACTTTTTCATAACATAATAATGAAAGTGCATGTCATTTATTTATGCTCATCGGTACAGAGACAAAATTAGTAATGCTCATACTGGTAACAAAGTTTATAATCCTTTGCCTGCCCTGATTGATTCAATTAAACCTCAGAGAGATAAGTTTAAAATTGGCTATTCTGGAGATAGATCTATTTTTTTAATGGGTACGCTCTTGATCCCAATCAAATCCGGAGGTCAAGATAGGATCTACGGTGGAACGAGCTACGGTCGGCTTACAAGTATCCGGAAATACAGACGCAAGGAGGGAATTCCACTCCTTTGCTGTGCGCATTATACAAGAAGTTGCTATTTCAAACGTTAGTTCATATAACAACTGAAGAAACAATGTGAATGTGACCTCTAAAATCATTTACAAGAAGACCTGGGTAGTGATCCAAAGGTGATTCAACAGGGTAGTAAATCCAAAAAAGTCTATTAATTTGTTTATTAAAATAAATAAATAAATAAATATTTCCTACATTCACACCAATTAACCTAGCCCAAAGTAAGCACTTTTAAGGCTTGTGTTATGGATACTAGGGTAACGGATAGACATATATATATCATACATAAATAAGTAATATTCATAGAAATATATACAAACATCCATGACTCAGGTACAAATGCTCGTATTCATCATACAAACATCTGCCCCTTCCGGGATTCGAACCCAGGACCGTTGGTACGAAAGGCAGGATCGCTACCGTTGCACCAAATAGTCGTCAAAAATAGCTTGCCTAAAAAGGGAGCAAGCAGTATTATTCATACTAAGTATTAATAAAAACCTAGCTGACCCGGCCACGCGTTGCTGTGTTATATTAAAATGAAACATCAAAATCGGTTCGTTAGTTTTGGAGTTCATCGCAGCCAATCATTGTGACAGGTAATTTTTAAATGTATAGATGTAGAAAACAGATTAAAAATGTCAAGCTACATTACAAAAACAAAATTGACTCTTTCCATCATCTTGCCATCACGATGCAAACTATATCAAAGAGTATTATATTGTGACAATACTTTGTGTGTGTGTGTGTGTGCGTTTGTTACCATACCAGCAACGCGTGACCGCGTTAGCTAGTCAAGCAATAAAAAATACAAAGGTCAAAATCATCTTAGAACTTAAATACAATTGCATCATGTCAAAAACAATAGGAATAACATAACGGAAAATAGAATACATAGAATCGGTCATTACAATGTCAAGAATTATAAAAATACAATCTACTTAAATATGTCAGAAAAGGCGATTAATGGTACTACATAGATATAATCGCCGTATCTCTAGTACCTATAATCTACTAGTACCATCTTCCGCAGACAATAATAATAATAATATTTTTACAATCACACCGATTGGCCTAGCCCAAAGTAAGCACTGTCTATCACTATAAGAAACCAGTTCATATTTTTACGCTGATGGATCGTTCACTAATCTTACGTTTTTAGATTGGAACACTTAAACTATAGTTCCTGTATAAACTGTGCTCGTATTTCACCTTAGATCGCGTACTCTCGAAGCGTTCACTCGATCAGAGTGACGTTGGCACTTTGCCACCGACGTTGTCCACCGAACTTTCTACCCCGTTAGCCTTAATATGTAAAAGCTAAAGTTTACCTGCATCGTAAACAAATGTAATGTGTTTTCTACTTCCTGCATTAAGGTAAGGTAATAACACTCCCTAAACCTTAATTTATGGTTGTAAAGTTTTATTGGATTCGGAGAGTCATTTATATCTTTAACCACACGCTGTTGTTCGTCTTCGATAGCCTCGGGTTCGTTAATTTAACTTTGTATTGACCAGACATATTGATGATAGTTTATTTAATTTAAATACACTTCTATTATATTATTTTATATTCGTTCAACAAGAAGATTTAATCATTGCGATGAACATTATCCTTATGTCTTTTTACATAGTAATAACCTTTATACTCATTCAGTCGATATAAGATAAAATCTGTGGATTTATCAATTTATCTCAATCTCAATTGTTCATTGTACTATAAAACAATGATCGTTATAATCTTTTGTTTTATATCTATCCTATAAAACAAAAAGCATTAACAATTTGACATAAAAAGTTGCTTTCAGTCCAGTAACAAAGCGAACTATTTCATTTATAGAAAAAAACTATATCTCCACACTGATTAATTAATAAAGTTTCCAGGGATTTTCGACGTAACAAACTATGCTGGCAACAAATAAGCAGTATTTCTTTTTCTAAAAAAAAGAAACAGTCTTGATGGCTGTTTCGTATAAGTTTAAACGTACAAGTTCTAGTAAACAAGTTTTGAGACATTGTTGCTTCGATTCAATAGAAAAAAAACATGAAGACTAACTAATCAATTCAAGTACTATTCCATCCAATTTATAATGCATTATTCAAAATCCAAAGGAATAAATAATTAATAATTTCCAAAAGAGCTTATGTCTATACGAAGCCGTCCTGTGGAGACGATAACGCCAGTTGGCCGTGCGCCAACTCTGCATCCGGTTAAGCAAAGTGAGCGCATTAGTGTCCACTATCCTCTGGGTATAAGCAAGGTGATTTTAGATGTCAAATGGGAACCTATATATAACACGAGTAGCACTTAGAAAGCAGATACACAGCTTAATTAGATAGATATATAAAAGCTTTATTTATTTGCCTGTCTGTCGGTCTACTACATAATGTACTTTGGAGAGTGTGCTCAGGAGTTTCAAGTGCTCATACCGCCATCTCCATTTTAATCGAACATTCAGACTGCGTGCTACCACCCTTTCTTCGTTACTAATCCTACCTGTCGCACCAAGCGCTTCTCAACATTTTTTATAATGCGCACAGCAAAGGAATCCAACTCCCTTCCTGCGTCTGTAATTCCGAGTACTTATAACCCGTCCGTTTTTGAGGCCACGGTTAATATGCACCTTCTGAGTTAGGTCGTTCTATCGCGGATTTTATCTTGGCCCCCGGGTTTGATTGGGATCAAGAACGAATCCATTCTAAATTTAAAAAAATCCGGTCCCGACACACACATACATTATTAACTTAAGAAAAAGTTCTTGGCAGCTCAATTATAAAAATATTCGCCCTAACAGCGGGAGAATGTGGGTTTGATCAAGTCCCGTTTGACACCTGGGACATGTTGAATTTTTTTGGGAAAATAAATTATTTAGACGAAATGAAGCATTAAGAAATATTTAAGTAGATAGATAAAAGCTTACACACCATACACTATATATTACTTTTACAAAAATACCATAATCATATCTTACAGTAGAAAACAAAGTCGTTCTTAACAAAAATATGTGTGTGCCGCAGCAGTACGCAAGGGTCGCAGCTCAGCATTGTATTTACTCGCATCACGAGTAAATTGCTGAGGTTCAGCTACAACCATTTAACTACCATTGTTACTACCACAATTACTAGGCGATGCAGTCGCTAAGTATAAAGCTACGCTGGCACCTTATATTGGTGCGGAGCGTAATATCTAAAAAGAGAAAAAAAAACCTTTAATTGTTTCCATGGGAATTTTCGCGAATTTCAAAATTCGTGCTTCGTCACAATCTGGTCCTAAACCTATTTCAAATCAAAATTCCACACAAAAAATATTAAAATCGGTTAAGAACTCGGGAAGTTATGGCGTAACAGACATTGCGCCATTTAAGCTGATCCATGGGAGCTAATACTACTATGACTAGGCGATGCAGACGCTAAGCATAAATCTACGCTAGCACCATATATTGGAGCGGAGCGTAATACCAAAAAAAAATATTTTTTTGTTTCGATGGGAATTTTTGCAAATTTTAAAATTCGGACTCCGTCATAATCTGGTCTAAACCTCATGATTAGATTCCACACAAAAAATATTAAAATCGGTTAAGAACTCGGGCAGTTATGGCGTAACAGACATTGCTCCATTGAAGCTGATCCATGGGAGCTTCGCTCGCTTCGCTCTCTCCGCTCCAATAAAGTCATCTATTTAAATCCTTGCATTAATTTAAAATTTTATATTTTTGAAGACTATTCCAAAAATTTATTCATCTATTTATTTATTTGTTGAGAAACCAACATCTTGGTAGAATAAATTATTATTTAGAAATAAAATATGTCAAAAAAAATTTACGATTGTACTTCAATCCGCATCTTTATTGTTAATTTTCCTATATTTTTTAGTGTACCTTTAAAAAATCTAAAAACAAAAAGAGTTAAATTTTGTATTTTAGATTTTTTTAAACCTCATAAAGTTTTTTAATATGCTGTTATGATAACGCAGTTCGTTTGCAGTATATAAAGCACTTGGAGTTATAAAGGAAGGAGATAGCGTTCGTGAAAATTGCCAAGATGCGTAACAGCCTCAATAACCTAACGTTCGAGGCGTCTGACCTTAGGGGAATGTTTCTACCATTAGAAGCATCGTACTTACAATTCTTATTTCTTCTTTATAACGTATATTATTATTTATTTATTACAGATAACAATGACTCATTTTTGTAAGTTTGTATTCACAAATTACGTTAGTATTGAACCGGATTATAATAATACATAAGATATAAAATACGCATCTAAAAAACAACCACGCATCCAAGCCCTAAGGTGGGTTCCAAACCCACGACCCTTCGTTATCTGGGCGAGTGCTCTGACCGCTGAGTTACCGAGACGCTAGCATTTGCGTCGAAATTTACAAACATATTTAAACTTCTGCTATGAGTCATATCGTTCCACCAACGTTAAACACCTTCAACATCGAAAGTAATATTTTTTACGATTAAGATTGAACTAGCTATTAAAAAACTGCCACGCCTCCAAGCCCTCAGGCGTGGTCGTTTTTTACATGCGTATTTTATATCTTATAGAAATATGGCATTGTGAATCCAAAAAAAAATACATTAAAATTATACATTCATTTCCAGATTAATAATATTTGTTTTGAACATGGCAATTTTAATTCATAGCCCCAACCATATATTTGACTTATTGATAAAATATTAAAATTGTGATCACTTTTTACTTACTTTCCCTCATTATAAACAGCAGTTCAATCATTACACTACCTATTCAATTCTAAATAGGCTGTCGAAAAAGACAATCGAATAACTCTTGGTCACGGAAGTTGAACTTCCTAAATTTCGAAAGTCACAAGCAAATGCAAGACTAAAAGAATATTGATTATTAAGTTCTGACGTAGTAGGTATTAATAATTATGTTTGATATTTTGGTTCATCCTATACGCTAGATAGGTAATCTGATCCTGTTTCATTTCTTTTTGTAATCGACTTCCATATAACAAAAGTTGTATTTTCAAAGAACTTATTTTACTCGTTCGTGACATTTTCGACCTTTTCCCATGAGAAACATGATTTTCATTCACGCATTTTCTCCGGTTCTTAGTTAACATAGGTCCAGCAGCCACTAGCAAAGCAATCAAAAGCTTGAACATATACGTAGCTCGAAAGGAAACCAGTACATTCAATAAACTTTATTGAGAGTACTTAACGTCCCCATTCAAGCAGCCTTGAGTTTCTTCGACCGCCCGTTGGAAGGCCTATAGCTACATTCAATTTATTGTCTAGGCATTCGGTACAGCACCCAAATCAAATCGATACATTTCCTTTGGAACTGCGGCGATATTTCACTCCGAGACTGTACAAATGACCGGAATCGTAGAAGCGACACCGGCTCAAGGCTCAAATCCGCCGGTTATTGAGGTCATCCTCCAGTCATCAGGCAGGCATGTAAACACCCGAGCACTGTTGAAAATAGGAGTAGTGTAAGCGAAAACAAACCTTGAATGAGAAGAATAAGGCTGAAAATTTTGTGCACATGTTTGAAATGAGGACTTTGATATATGTAAGGAGCTGAGATGCCGCCTTTGTAAAGTTTGCTCGAGGCGTCTTGGACCACGGTTATTACTTACTAGGGTTTTCTTTTGATGAAAAAGTATTTTTTTAGAATCATAATAGGTACATGGGAATTATATTCAAAAATATTTTGAACCGTTTTATGCAACGCTAGTGATCCTCCTACATATGCGTCGCAGGATCTTGGATTTTCATTAGGGGAATATGTTTGTGTGATGGGCATAAATATTTATTTCAGTGTCATGGTAGTTTACAGATTTTTTTATTCGTTTTTTGGTATCTTCAGTATAAGCTTTTCTTAATGTAAACCTATAAAATTGGTAATGGTGTTAAAAACCGGCCCAGATGTGCCAAACAAGTTTCACACTTAAGGGTGGCGAAAAAGTGACCTATGATACTAAAAAATCAAAACAAACACAAAAAGGGTAGCTGGGTTTTCCGAATTATGTTCTTTGCAAATGTGGAGATTGTGGCAAAACCTCACATTCTTGGGGAAATCAACTGTCCCGCAGTGAATTCTTTTGGCTGGAATGGTAATTAGCCTTAGGAGATGGGTCTGCTTTTACTTTCAGTCTTTGTTGCTTTGTGAAATTTGTCGTTTATTCTCTATATATTATTACAGTGTTTCAGGTTACTAATTAAAGCAGATACTTGTTGACTTTGTTGTAATCAATAATATGTCACGAAACCATAACTCTAATATTATTGTTATATTAGAATATTATTGTTTTTTGTGGATTGTTTTTTTTTTTTAAACTGGCGAGTTTGTTACGGCCCTTCTTCTTTTCAGTTAAAAGAAGTTGTAACTTTTGTTGTAGTTTTTGTGGATTATGTATGGTGATGAAGTATACGATTGTAAATATCGTTACTTCTGTTAAAGATAACGAGTTTCTTGCGCCCATTCTTCTTGGCAGTTAAAAGATGTTCTGAATGGGTGGCACGTATAAATGTTAAGCGATTCAAAAGTTTTTTTCATTTTCAGTTTCATTAATTTCTGTGCTGCATCTGATATATTTTCTTACCTACATTCGTCATATACAACCAGATAGGATGAGATATATATTTGCCCGAAATTCGGTTTTAAGCATATGCTAAGTAGACAATATTAAATGGATCATACAAATTTAGTTACATCTAGCATGCAAAGTTTTATTTTTTTGTCACAGAAAAATAGTCAAAGTACTTTAGGTATTTTGAAGTGAAAACTTCTTTAGCGTCGTTGTGATTTATAAGTCGATGAAACGAAAAAACGAAAATGCGTAAAAACAGTAAAAACAAAAAAAATCAAAATGTAAAAAGAAACCTCAAATCTGCTGTGGCCTAATGTAAAAGTAATGAAATGAAAATAACTTTATGTAATGCACTTAAAATAAGTTGCTTTGAATCTTCCAAGATTTTTACCTACCTATTCAGGACATCTTTTAACTGGTAAGAAAAACGGAGGCAAGAAACTCGTCAGCTTATTTACAATTTCATACAAAAATAATAGCAGTGTTATGTTTTAATCACATCGTTGATTACAACAAAGTCAACTAGTATCTATTGTTAAATAAGTATTCTTAAACATTGCAATAATAGGTATATTGAGTATAAATGTTTAAGATATTGTTTACATTATTAATTCCACATTCTGACACTAGATGGCGCTACGCTCAATTTACATCGCGCTAATATTTTTATATGCATGTGTTAGGCTATATAAGAAATTGCCGAATAATATTAAATTAATAAACTTAAAATTATACAATTGATTCTCTAATCACAATTTTTATAGTATAAAACAATTTATGGCACTTTAATATCAAACTGACATCAAAAATGTAATTAATTAAATGTGTAATTAGCTAACAGAATAAGTGGTAAAAATTATAGATAAATGTACATTGAAATATTTGCTTGCCTTATTCGTAATGGCGGAACATGTTATACCTGAAAATTGTTATGAACCTTCATACCATGTTTGACGCAAATAAATAAATAATGTTTCGGTGTATCTTTTATACAAAACCCCTACGTATTTAAATAATATCTGTATACTTTTCATTGTGTAGATCGCATTCTTTTCCTAGATCTTCCTAGGTCATATTGAACAATAAACGACAAATTTAAGAAAGCAAAGTGTCTATGGTTGTCTTTCTCTTTTAAACATTCAAATTCGTTCGCAATTTTATTACAATTTATTTCCATTGTGTAACACAAAGAATCTGAAATTATATTCTTCGCCGAAAAAAGTTCCAGACAATGTCGATTAATAATCTCAAATATAAAAGTATATCTATTGTTTTGCAATTCAAAATGTCTGGCTCGTTTTCAATCAAACTTGGGCGGAGGTATCGAAGCATAGGTAATTATTTTTCCCCAGCCTTCGCATAAATCTATTCGAATGATGGAATGGTACGATGTTTTTTCTGTTCCCAGAGGTTTGCCTGGCGTAGTTTATTTATAAAGTAGGACCTATTCAACATATCTATTTATTGTCACAACTAATAAAACATTCCCATGCCAAGCCTTACCTCATGGAAGATTCATATATTCATCACATACATACGTAATTTTGAACCCAAACTAAATTACTCAAGTGCTTCTGATATGGAAATCTGTACCTAGGAAATTGCTCAAGAGGAATCGAACCGAGACCTTTATGTAGTAACAAATCATAACACTATCATATTGAAGGGTATTATATTTTGAAACATTTTTTACGATAATATGTAATTTTATGTTTTGCTTATAGCATTTAAATATGCAAACCAGCAAGCTTCGAACTGATTTATTTAAGCAAAATAAATAACATATGATAGATATTGAACTGAGGTTTAAACCTGTAAATGCAACAATTATTAGTGTTGACAATATTCGATTTATCATTCTTACTTTAGTCGAATACATTAGTATTATTTACACATCACATAAAACAGATAATAACATATTGAGAATAAAATTTAGCTAATAATATAAATAATGCGGAAAAAACTTGAATGAAAATATTTTTTTTACCAAAAAACCAATAAAAATAGTTCTTTTAACTCAAATAAATATTATATTAATTTTTATCTACCGATAGTGGTAGTTACATACATTACATACATTGTTAAATACAAGTTTAATAAAACTTGTATTTGTGTGGGTTGATTCCCGCTCGCTGAACTACGAAAAAATTCCAACACCAATTTAAAAATTGATGAATATCTGAGAGACAAGTAATGGCTGCCATATTCATCTTATTCATGAAAAACCTTCCTTATTGTGAAAATAATAAATATTCTGAAATAATAAAACCCCTCTCCAAAGCAAATAACTGCTCTTGTCGTATTTCTTGCGGCTTACAATGCCATGGCGTTGACTTCCAATAAAGGCGTTGTTGAATGCTTTTAATAAACACAAAAAGTATTGAATAAGCTTTTTTTATTAAACAAGATTATATAATGTCACTGTTACAGCTGTGACTTTTATCACCTTTTTCATAATTGAAGAAGCTTTTGATAGAATCAAGCGTTACTTGGTCGAAGTCTACATCGGTTTTTAAAATATATAATTATTCCGTGTCACAGTGTTTGACCGCGATGAACTCTGAAACTACTCAAACAATTTTGATGAGAAGAAATCTTGAAGTACTATTATGTTAATTTTTATCCAAGTACCTAGGAAGGGTTGATTAAATGGGTTCGCTCTTGATCCCAATCAAGCCCGGGGGCTACGACAGGATTCACGATGGTACAAGCTAGCCCAGAAGATGCCTATTCATCCTGACTTTAAAAACGGACGGTTTCTAAGTACCCGGAATATAGACGTAGGAAGAGAGTTCCACTTCTTTGCTGTGCGCATATAAAGGATGTTGAGAAGCGCTTGGTGCGACAGGTAAGAAAACAACCAAGAAAGGGTGGTGGCTTCCAGTGCGTCTTCATGTCCGATAGAAAAAGGGAAATGACGGCATGAGAATATGCAGCACCTGAGCACTTCTATCTTACTTCCACAAAAAATCGAGATGCATCGCCATTCCGCGCCCAAATAAATGCGGATTCCGCATATACACTAAGACATATGCACCTTGCACTTTCACCAACCACTCCACAGGTATTTTGCCTCAACCCGGAGCATCATTAGGAGCTGTTAGACCCTTCAATATCGAGTTAAACCTGGACTGCTTACCATCGCAAAGTTTGCTGTCTGTCGGTCTTATACAGAATTTATTTATAATTGTGCATATGCTCATACCGACATCACCCTTTTTCCAACGGGCATCTAGATGCACTGCGGGCTACATACCTTTCTTGGTTGCTATTCCTACCTGTGACACAAGCGCTTCTCAACATATTTTATAATGCGCACAGCAAGGAGTGGAACTCCTTCCCTGCGTCTATATTTTTGAATACTTAAAAGGCATCCATTTTTAAAGCCAGAGTGCATAGGCACCGTCTGTGTTAGCTCGCTCCATCATGAATCCTGTGTTGACCTCCGGGTATGATTGGGATCAAGAGCCCATTAAAAAAAACCATTATATTTGGATAAAAATTAACATAATAGTACTTCAAGATATAAAAACTCGATCGCATCTCATAGCTTATCGTGGTGACGTTTTATCCGAAGACCTGCTCATGACACACAATTATGTGCGCGTCTCTCGGATCTCACGAGGCTGTGACGGGGCCGAGACGACGCGACGCCGACTGCGCGGCGTCACTGCCACACAATGTCGTAGATAAAAAATATTATTTGTGGCATAGAAATTATATTTTATCGGACAGGAATGGATATTGCTTCTGTCCCATAGCTATTTGCGTTTGGCATATTGTTTCGGTAAATGTTTTTTTTTTAATTTTATTAATCCTATTTAATATTATCCTTTCTTTATTCCAGTATAATTGAAAAGTTGATAATTTAAAATAGGGTAATAGTGTTGTTTTTGTAAATAACATCGAATTAACGCAAGTATGATTTTTTAAGTCCAAATAAAGAGACTGGGGTTTTAGTCTTTCAGACATGCTAACCCCTTCTTAACCTTATTCTATTACATTAACATGTGAGGAAACTATTGCAAAGCCAAGCGACAGTCTTTTTGCAACCTCTGACGTTGGTTCCCACAAAATATATTTAGTAAGCCCAACATCGAAGGTATTTAAAAATCAAAAAATTATGATGGCGTTGGTTGTTTTACAAATATTTTTTTTTCCGACATGGGTTTGAGAACATTCGTGGTCAGCTGTTTTTATAATGATATAGTTTGTGAACTATATGGTCCGGTAAAACCCCTTAACCGGCGAGCTTGTATGTAAAGGCGAGAGTTAAAGAAGCGAGAGATGTATGTCAGGATCGTGATAAGTGGAAATCTGTGATCTCTGCCTATCCCTGCGGGAAAGAGACGTGATTGTATGTAGGTATGTATGTATAAAAGAGATAATAGCATCTCATAAGGCCATGTAGTTTCACATTCATTATCGTTTCATGTTTAATTCAACACATGCCAGTACCATAAAGGCTTAGAACTGTTATAACCGAGAGTCACAAATCACAGGTATCTGCATATCGCGTGAAAGCCCACAATTGACTAGGAGAATTCCGAATTAGAGGGCAGGCCAATTTATGTATATATGTGTAATAGTGTAGCTAAATATAACGCTCTATGTTGCCTTGACCCTAGTGACTATTTCCTACACGAACGCAATGTGGTGATGTAATTTACGAGCTGATTGATATATAAATACTAGTCAAATATCATCAATGAAACGAAACACGGATGCTGAAAACCTTGACGCGTATTTTGCAAGCTGTTATGTAATATGTGACGTTTGTTTGTTTAGGTCCAATCTGGTCAGTTAAATTAGAACTCCTTCCTTTGGAATTGAAATTTTATATATTGGTTTAGTTGCAATAACAAAGAATGTTATAGTAAGCATGTTCTATATCCAGAATTTGCTCCCGACATGGGAACTCCTCATCGGTCAATAGCACGGATATGAAATTTTGAATGCACGTCTGATTTTGGTAGCAATTTCTATGTACAATCTAATAACATGCCTTTTACACTCAAGATTGACTCCCGATAAGAGAACTCGTCATCTGTTAGCAGCTCATTTTTATTATTTTTTTTGATAATTTGTATACAAGCTTGTTTTGAAAAATGTTTTTAAACCTGGCGTTTCAAGTTTTTTTCAAAAGCCATGTCCATTTGATGCCCAAGGTAATAGATGGTATATATTTCTGCTTATTCATTCCAACATGTCCCTAAGTATTAAAATTATAATAACTATATTTTTACCAATTAGCCTAGCACAAAGTATGCTTTGTAAAGTTTGTGTTATGGATAAGAAGGTAATGCATCGACAAACATATATTTATATACTAGTACCACTGGTGCGAAAGGCACGATCGCTACCTGACTGCTATCCAAAATTAAATTTTTACTGTGTTTTTGAGTTGACGAAATCATAAATGAAAGAAAATAACTTAATATTTATCGGTCCGCTTTCAAAACACGGTATGGATTTTTTTCCCATTTTTAATGCTAAAATGAAGTGGTAAAACCGTTTTCATTAAAACCTGGCTATATCTTACCGCTAGTGCGAGTATTGACCTGGATCGTGGCACGTGGTTAGCATGACCCATTGTTCGGAAACATGTCGCAGCAAAATGGGCCGCACAGTATCAAACGCTCATCGAACTTTGTTGCATATGAAATGACCTGATTTTCCATGAATAAATCAATCTATCTGTTCAATTCTCTCAACATCTTGTTTTTGTGTCAGAAACCTGTAATTGTAAGCAAAATGAAAAAGATCTGAGTGAAAACTAAATTTAAGTTTAGTTCTTACACATCCATGCCTATTGCACATTTTGACGACTCTTCGATGGAACGATAGCGATCTTGCCTTTCTCGCCGACGATCCTTGGTTCAAGTCTCAGAATGGGCAGATGTTTGTGTGACAATCACGAGCATTTGTACCTGAGTCATGGGTATTTATATATATTTCTATGAATATTACTTATTTATGTATCATACTAGCCGCCCGTCCCGGCTTCGTAAGGGTGGATAAAATTCTTTAATTTTTTTCTAGCATTAAATATAGCCTATGTTACTCATCGTGAATGTAGCTTTCCAATAGTGAAAGAATTGTTGAAATCGGCCTAGGAGTTTTTGAGTTGAGTTTATTCATTGCAAACATACAAAAATACAAATCTTTCCTCTTTCTCATATTAGTGTAGATGTATCTGTTACCCTAGTATCCATATCACAAGCCTTGCAGTGCGTAAGCGTTTGGGCTAGGAATCAATATATTTATCGGACTGCGTTTATTTTTGTTTTTTTTATATTTAAACCTGCTTTAAGACTCCGTTACAAGAGCCGCGATCACATGATAACTAAGGTATTTCACTTGTGTCCATCTTCCAATATTTTCATTGTACTCCCAACTACTCAATTTATACAAATAAAATTGTATTATTTTGCCTTTTATTTAGTTATATCATTATCTTGACATTACTGTCGACTACTGAATCCTTCAGTTCCAAAATAGGACGACCCTTCTGAGAAAAACTGATGAAAGAACATCAGATAAGGTGACCGACCTCCATATTACATTCATTATTTACAATAAGAGGTCAATACATCACTAGGTCTCACAGTATGTGTATTTATTTAGGGGTCTTCAAGTCACGAGTAAATCCTAGATCACATCGTCGCTTACCATCAGGCAAGATATTGGTCAAGCGACAGCCTATTTAAAAATCAAGAAAAGATATTAGTTTATTGATTATTAAGTAAAAATTGTCCTACTGGCTCTTCTATTGAAATAAGGATGTCACCTAATTTCAACGGTCTCGCGTAGCATCTTAGGAAAAAATATCTGTTTTATAGCAAGGATTTGTGGTTTAACAAATCTGATTTTGCAGTTGGGCCCTTTAAAAGCATGCTCATACACTGCAGACTTATTATCGTACCTATTTATTATGACGCATCGTAAACCCTGTAAGTTTTCTTGTCATTTTGAATCGTTATTTGTAAGAAACCATACGAATATTTAACATAATATAGTCTCTATAAAATCACACAATACCATTTAATAACAAAACCGTGTCCAAAGAGAATGCTAAATTTTAATAGGCTTCAATAGGTCTTGTATTGTGCGGACATACAATATAAAGATTCGCGCGATCTAAGAGAGTATACAACGCCATCTAGTAGTAAATATAAGAACCAACGAAGTAAACATTGTTTCCGTGGCAAATAAAACAGTCTCGAAACCTACTTAAATTACCTTTTTGTACACATGTACTGTAGCTTCAAAGAACTGACTGTTCTGCTTTGCAACATATATTAACGTATACTCAGTAAGCATAATACTCGTAGCTTTGTTAACGTGTTTGAGGTTTCTTTGTGTTGCTTTCAAGTCACGTAACTAAACAAAAAAATTAAGAAGTTTATAACAATTTTATTTAACGATGCGAAGCGAGCGAAGCTCCCATGGATCAGCTTCAATAGCGCAATGTCTGTTACGCCATACCTTCCCGAGTTCTTAACTGTTTTTGATATTTTGTGTGGAATCGAACCAACAGGTTTAGGACCAGATTGTGGCCCGAATTTCAAAATTCGCAAAACTTCCCATCGAAACAAAAAAAAAACTTTTTTTAGGTAGTACGCTCCGCACCATATATTAGTGGTGCTAGCGTAGCTTTATGCTTAGTGACTGCATCGCCTAGTTATATTATATAAAATTGTTATTATAATATTATATAAATTATTGTTAACTACAATATATAATTTAAAATCACACACACGCACACCCATTTATAAATATTTCGGCTTACCTTGAATATAATTTTTAGTTATCCAAAGAGTATGACTTAATCAATTACTACGCTTTATTTCATGTCGCATAGGTGTCGGTGTGCGCGCGCATCGTAAAAATTCACTCTCATTATTTTTCCACAGGCACCAAAAGAGGTATAACTTCAAAAGTCATTGACATTTGTTTTGCAAGTTTCTTCCACATCTACAAAGGCTTTGTTAGAAACGATCAACGTCGTGGCGAACTACTTGTGTGAAAAAGAAAGGGCGGGAAACAATAACAAGGCAGAACCTTTCTACACACTTTTTATGATAGCTCAAGGTCGACTATATTAATCTTGGCCAACTCTTCGACAAGCACTAACAAGTCCCGTTATCTCCTCAAACTGTTCGATTACAAACCTTATTCCTCATTAATAAGTTTCGATTCCATATTGCGTTGGTTCCGAAGATATTTTTCCTGCGATTTCTCCCGTTTGACGTGCGACAAATATACATTTATCGTGACGTTTATTACGCAACGGTGATATATGAAGTGGAGGTTTCGAACTCACCTCCTTCGATGGTAGACATACGGCGATATATATAACGAAGTCTTAATAAAGTGGTTCAGCGAAGTCAGCCGTTAGGGTAGGAAAAAAATACTACGGTCGTTTTACAAGAACGGAGCTTCTTAGACATAAAGATCGACTGGCTACATTCCTGATTGAAGGAGATGGCTATTGAAATATACCTCCTATTAGATTCTCAAGGAACTGGTAAGTTTTTGTAAAGAAAATTAATTTATATGTTTTGCCGAATACTTTGATAAATTCGGTAGATCTATCAAGGTATCGGTGGCTCAATTGAAAGCGCACTCGCCTGGATAACGAGGAGAGGTAGATTCTAGTCCCGCCTGATACTTGAGAGGAATTAAATTATTTCTAGTAATAAGTTCTTTAGGTCATTGGATTCTTTTTACTTAAATGGCTTTGAGTTACTATTCCAGTGGATTGATTGATTTACTAAAGATCTGTTGATAATTTTGAATAATGATCATTCTTCGATACTTCTTTTTGAATCAGAAATGATCTCTCTCATACACAAGGAAGTTGATATTGCAGTGCTTAGCGTATTTAGCATATAAAGGCTAAGGTTAAACAATTTTGGCAAAGTGAGGCAAAAAGTAAGTGTTACGAGCTCTCCCTGCTTCAGAAAGCACGTCAAGGCATTGGTCCTTTACATCTGCAGTTCAGTACCCACCAATCCGCACTAAGTTCAAGAGGAGGTTTATGGGATATTCTTCTTATGTAGTCGCCCATCACCATATGCATATTTTTTATTATTATTAATATGTAAGCGCTTGGTCGCTATCTCGCCCGATGGTTAGCGATGATACGATCTATATACCTATACCTATTCACTCGTGACTTGAAGACCCCTAAAATGGTATTTATCAGGAAACAGACTCAAGAGTTCCACACTTGAGCGGTATGTATCACAAAATTGTAACCAAAACGCTTAGTGCGACTCTGTGGTATATCAACCACATAACGGTGGCGACTATTTATAAGTCTGCTTGTCCGACGAAAAAATGGGGGTGGCGATACAAGGCTGAGCAATGCTACTCTACACTCTCCGAAATGTATCCTATAAAAAACGGATAGGCTAGCTAGAAGTTAGCTTCTCGTTCCGCTATTGAAAATTACATTTTCCACTTTATTTCTCCAAGTTTATTTTTTAAGGCAACCCCCAGTTATATATTTATGTCTATTATATATTTATTTTGTATCTATTATTAGCAGTATTCTGTTTATAAAGAATCGAATGCTTATGATAGGATAGAAAGCGTCAGTTTGATATTGCTCGATTGTTACTTAAGTACTTCAAATCCAACGATATTCTTAACTGAACATCCAGAACATGCCCTGCTAATCTTTCTTATCGAATTTAAAGTAAAATATTGGCTAAAATACAGCTTTGTAACCAAGGAGATTCTGATATACAATGATCGTTACAAGTGGGGTTTACACTCACATAGAAAGTCGGCAGGTCAAGTGCGGCTCGTGTGAGCTAATAGTTCTGGGAAAAGATGTACATATTATAATGGCAAAGGGAAGGATATTGAATATTTAATGCGAGAATCGTGTAGTAAGATCAGCTTTAGGAGAAGATGAACGACTTTTACACAAATAAGGAAATAAAATTTCATATAATCTATATATTTTTTTTTATTCTTTTAATAGCATCCACAGTAGTTAAATTTAAATCAGGATTTTGATTTATTTAGACAAAGTTTACCAATAATGAAAAAATATCACTAAACTAAGATCTTTGACGATTGTCTGGAGCAACGGTAGCAACCTTTCGCACCAAGGGTCCTGGGTTCGAATCCCGGAAAGGGCAGATGTTTGTGTGATGGATACGAGCATTTGTACCTGATTCATGGATCTTTATATATATTTCTATAAATATTACATATCTACCCTAGTAACACACGTATAATAATGTGTGTTACTAGGGTAACACAAGCCTCATAGTGCTTACTTTGGGCTGGGCTAAGTGATGTAATTGTAAAAAAAATGTTTTTCAGTCGCATCTAAAGTATTCTAATCTAGAACATTTTTTAGTATTTATTAAGTTTGTCACCGTATTGAATTGTGATTACAATCATGTTTGCTGGTCATGACGATTGTTTGGTAGACAAAGTTTACCAATAATATATCACTAAACTAAGATCTTTAACGACTGTCTGGTACAACGGTAGCAGCCTTTCGCACCCAATGGTCCTGGGTTGGAGCCCCAGAAGGGGCAAATATTTGTTTGATATATAGATATATTACGAGCATTGGAAGGTACAAATGACTCGTCTGAGTAATGGGTATTTATATGTATTTCTATAAATATAACATATCTTTGTATCATATATGTATGTGTATCCGTTACCCTAGTATCCATAACACAAGCCTTACAGTACTAACTTTGGGCTTGGCTAATTAATGTGACCGTAAGAAATATTATTATTATTATGTCTTTAATAACACCCGAAAGATAAAGACAAATAGAACACATAGGTAGAAACATACATACATATACTGAGAAACACATTACCCTCCTTTGCGTTGCGCAGTCCGGGTAAAAAAACGTTAAAATTTACATGTAATTTATCTAATAAGTTTTTTTGTAAGAAACGATGTTGGTTTTCTAAAAAATAAATCAGTTTTGACACTCTGAATGTTAGAATTAAGAAGGGATAGACGATAAAGCGAGCTTGTCCAAAAGCAGCCTAGTCACTCAGGATTTAAAAGTCTTACGGTTATAAGCTCTCGGAAGATTCAGACGGAGGTAGCGAATCCCATTCCTCGGGTGTATAAAAAGGTGATAAGAAAGCGCTGGATACGCCCGTGTATATCAACCAAATAAAGGTGAAAACCCGCAGTAATTTTTATACCAGCTTGTTGGAATTACTAAATTCCAAAAAACAAAAATAAAAGCCGAGTGATTCTCAAAAAACTCCAAAGGATTAAACGACCTCAAATAACTATTATTGTTTTCTTCATAATGGACACAAACTGCAAGACCTAGTGAGCTCTTTTTATAAGTAATAGAAGTAAGATGGAGATTGGTCCCGTGTCCGAGTTTCTTTCGCCAGTTCTTCTCAGAAGGGCATCCCAATTTCCGAACTGGTGATAGACTTAGTAGTTCACAGTAATCGGAGATACCTATATTAAAATGTAAAATTTTTGCGCATAACTTATATATATCCTGATCTTCCTGATGTGATCCTGACAAACCAGATAATTTAGTTTTTTTCCAGCAATGATTTATTTCTTGATTGATATACTACTAAATTTATAAATAATTTTTATATTCTGTTCGCATAATTGATTTATTAATTTAGGTATATTTATACAGTCACCGGTGTCCGACCGATTCATACAAAGCAATATGATCAATTTCATCGAAAAATCCACTATAGTTTTGTTAATGCTGTTTTGAAATGGCGACATTTTGTTTCGAACTCAGAAGAAGGGTGGGTTATTTAGATCATGCAGGTGTTAGATTTATTAACTATAAAGTATGATAATTAAGTATTTTACACATGTTTTCTTGTTTACCTTAAAGAAAAGCATCTTTTGCTTGATAGTTTGAGTGATTTTCTTGTATGTAAATGACAAATTGTTTTCAATAGGAATCATATAATTTACCAAAGCAAAAACCAACCTTTAAGTAATCTAAACTCTGTTTTCATATATCCATTAATATCTCCAATTTAATCAATGTGTGTTGTATACATAACCTTACAATTTGTTCCTATTAAGTTATTTTTGCAATTAAAAGCTTAATATCCTAGTTAACCTCCTTTAAATCTCTTTTGATATAATTAATTCATAGTCAATTTGAAAGATATTGTTAAATAGAGACAAATGAATGACGTCAGAGAATATCGTCCGATGTGACTCACTTGTTTGTCACCGCCTATAAAAGACTGTGCTCCGGTCGTACTCGGCTGTTTGCGCCACCCCTCTCTAGAGGGGTGGTCGCCTCAGATGACGGCTTATGACCTTCTCCGGGTGCAAGCCAATCCCAGGTGGTGTTTAGTCAGTACATGTCTGACATAACTATCGGGCCGGCCCGAAGTATCCATAGAGGATTCACCACCTCCCTCCCCCGTGTCCGGAGGGTGCATTTTGCATAAAAAAAAAAAAAAAAAAAAAAAAACGTACTCGGCCCATTTGATTCGCGGCAGCCACACCGCACGGACCTAAGCTAAGTATACAATTATTCAGTACATGTTAGGAAGACATACTATGTACCGCTTGTGTGTTGGTATATGGGTACAATATGTTTTTATTATCGAACCCAGAATTAAATTAGTAAAGTGTATACCTTGCTTTGTTACTTGATATTTCAAAAATGTTTTAATAAGGTTATTTTGGATAGCTCCACACTATTTTACTAAATGAAGTTAATTTGGATAGTTTTATGTTCAACTAAATTATGTTGATAAATGTTTAAATAAATGTTATTCCATGACATTCTTCTTATTTGCTTAAATCATTCTATGATTGTCTGTTAAATGAGATTAAAATTACTTTTTTAGTATTCTGCCTTTTTCTCTTCTCTATTTTTTTTAAGTTAATCTCACACAGGCATATAATTTCTTTTCGTTTCAGGTTTTAGTTCGGCAGCTACAAAAGTAACAATAAATTTACACTATAAAGGTTTATTAAGAAAGAAGAAGAAGAAAGAAGATTGTGGTTATTGCTTTTACTTTTTAAATTAAAAAAAAATAGACCGTAAATGTACATACGTTTTTTTTTGAGATGCAATAAGACATTTTTTGTATTCTATATAAATTTTATTATTCTTATTTGCTATAATTGCACTGTTTTTTTTTAATATTGAATGTATTAACAGAACTAATTCTCAGGAAGTTTTTTTTAAATTTTCGTTAGGTATAGCAAATTAATACCCATATATATTTCAATATTGATTATGTGCCATTCATAATATGTTTGAGAAATGTGTCATATTTTTAGTTTTCACAAGCTTTTATTAACTCTCAGTCTTGGTATTGAAATCTCGCAACTTAAATTAGACCCACTTCCCGGTTTCCGATTGAGCTGAAATTTTCACGCATATGTACATCGCGTGACAATGCAATATTATGATGATATGGAGCTGATTTGATGCTGGAGCTGGAAGGTTGCCATAGGAACTGCTCAATAAAACGACTTTTTAATGGAATCTTGTTTTTTGTATATCAGAGAAATATGGCGCAACGTATGTAGCGCCATTTTTCTCTCTTAGTTAATATTCAACATTTTCAATTTTAAACTAATACTGTTTTATTTTTCATATTTTCCTGACGACCGTTTGGTGCAACGGTAGCCATCCTGCCTTTCGCACCCATGGTCCTGGGTTCGAATCCCGGAAGGGACAGATGTTTTTATGATGAATACGAGCATTTGTACCTGAATGTTAGTATATATTTTTCTGAATATCACTTTTTTACTGTAACAGCAATAAAAAGCAATACATGTTTTTTGATAGAATCAGGCATTACTTGGCGGAAGTCCATATCCATTATTGAAACATAAATATGTTAGCTTGCTTCCGCAAAACTCAAGCAGTGTGCACCGCCCACCCGCAAAAGATATTAAAGATTGAATTACATAAGTTTCGTTGCAAATGTATTAAATTTTTCGTAAAATTCTCGCTGTCTTTTCAAAGTTCATCTAATTCGTGGTAAAAATATTTAAAACTCAATCTAAACTTCATCCATGATTTCCTCAAATCTATTATAAGCTGAGGAACCAGGTTTGTATACACATACCACAATGAGTTGCTCAAGTTCTATACATGATAGTTCTATTATGCATTCTACAGAGAGAGACACAATATCTTTCCTTTATTTAAATTTTAAACTTTTATTTAAAAGAATCAGTGACCCCCCATGTACTGTGTTGACTCTGCAGAATGAACTACCAACCTGGTGATTATTGAAACTAAACATGAGTTCACATCCCTCAAGCCAATGTTCTATAATAGACAAAATGTCAATTTGTTTTGAATTCATGAATAACTCCATCTCTTATTGTTTGCCCTTTGATAGTCCATTACTATTTTGATGCACCAGGTTAATATTTTTTATTTTATTTAAATTTAATTTATTATGAGGGCATTTTTAATCACATTTTCTTTTATTTGACTCTAATGGTAATGTTATAAGAGGCATGTTAAAATCATTATTTATGTATTTATATTTGCAAGAGGATACCTCTTTTGTCCCTATATTTAATTTAAATAGCTTGGAACGGATTACAATGTCATAATATTATTTAAATTATACTGCTCAAAAGAGTCAGTTTGTTTAGCCAAGTTCTTGGCTGAAGTAAATAAAAAATATGATAGTCAATTCACTATCTGTCTCTTATAATACTGTCAAAGTATATACATTTTTACTAACAATACTGTTAGAGTCAATTACAATACGTTTATTATTATTATACTGACTGAATAAATTCAGAGTCATATTTAAATTAAATCTATGATTATATTATGCATCTGACTAATTTTGTATGTAGGGGAATATAAACATTACATTTATTTAAGCTCTAATTGTTTTATTTTTCAAACTAGGAGGTTAACTTTTTTTGTTGACATTACCCCTATTTCCAATAAATATAATTAATTTATCATCTTTACTAAATGTGTAGTTTTAATTTTGTGTATAATTTCATGTAAATTAGCACAAGGAAAACAATTATTTAAAATCGACTGCCCTGGTGAATTTATCTCCAAGCGCAAATTTGAGCCCATATCCTTACCAATATTATCGCTGAACATAATTTTATTTTGAGACGAACTGACGTCATGTGTACTGTCACACAATGATAATGGAAGTAAAGGAGAGACCTGGGACTCTGAGGTTACCGGAGGGCTTTGCCTATCTGGTGACTGTGGAAGACTGCCGTTGTTACAAATACAACACTGATTATTAACCAGTGAGTCAAAGCGCAGAATTATCTTTGGATAACTTTAAAGTGTCATCCACTGCCATAGAATACTCAAATTCTTCTTTATTTATTTCTTAATTTATTTCTTACACTTCCGCGCACATTAGACATTTAAATATAACATTTTAGAAAAAGTCAGGATTAAATATAAATTATGCCCAGTAACCGTTAAAACGTTTTTATTTAATCTTTGCAAATTTTACAAGTTGTTTAAACTTTATCTGCTCACCGACAAAATTTCTGAACATCTAAACAACAACTTGGTAGACGTTACTGCCCCGAATACGCCCTAACAACCTTCCTGCTCATTGTTTCCCAAAATAAACATCCCGGTTGGTTGCCCAAAATAAACTTAAACTAGCGCTGTTCGTCCACCTGCTTGCTGGACAAGAAAATTTGCGGCTTCCACTGGAAAATGCTTTTTCACTAACTTTTCAGGGGTGTAAATTTTAACTTGACGTTTGTAAATTTTAATTGCATAGTATTTTACATAAGGTGTTTTAATATGAAATAAATAAAGCGCATATTTAGATGGCATTTGAGGTTACTATTCAGATTAAAGTATTAAACTTCCTTTTTTCGTTTGGGTGTGTCTGGTGTTTGTGCCATTTGATTTTCATAACGACTGCTTTTGTTTTTAATTTCTTCACCTTACCACAATGTTGGTGCTAGAAGCACTCAGGTTTAAGAAACATTTCCTCATTGTGGTTCACTGTTTTCAACACAAACATTATAATACAATTAAGAGTCCCAACTTTACATTATTGACACATATTATGTCTGGTATGTGTGTGTATGTGTGTGTGGGTGTGTGTGTGTGTTAGTGTTAGTTGTGTGTGTGTGCGTGAGTAACTGCAACAATCCAGCATTACTGGAGCAATTAAAAAAACTTTTTATGGGCTACACGTTTGCTACAGGTTGCGGTGGAGGGTAATAGAGACGGCGCGCCTGTTTTTTTAATTTATCTTTATTTGGAAAACAAACAATCACTTTAACATTTTTCTTTAACAGACTTATTTATTTATTTATCAGGGAAACATACAGCATTAAATGGAACATTGATTAATAACACAGAATTTAATTTTATGGTTCTCCTAATTGCATTAATTTTAAAGTTAAAGGTAATAGCGAGCAGGTACATAAATTTTCCCTTCATAAATACAGTTTCAATAATGTATTCAATCATGTTTACAAATATTAATGTAAACATATCAATATCAATATACAGTTATACGTCTTGAGTGGCTGGTAGGTAAAAATATTGGGCGATGCGAAACAACTTTTTTTAACTAGAAAATTTTTGATTCAATGAATTACAAATGAAAACAACTGTGTGCCTAATTTGACTAAACGGTAAACAATTTACTTTCTGACTTAGCAACTGTCAAATATTTTAGAAACTCGAAGTCTACATCCAGGAGAGGCAGGGGAAATACTTCATTTAATATAGTCTATAGAATAGTGCAGAATAAAATAGAATAGAATGGAATATTTATTTATTTACTCAAAAATGGTAACTATATAAGATATTACAATGTTTTTGAAGAAGAACACTTCACCAGATACTAGCGTTAAATTAAGTAATTACTACTAATTACATTACAATCATTACAAAAATTACATAAACTGCGTCTTGTATGAAGTATATTAAATGTAACTTACTTATTTTATCACAATACAATACATTTTTTTTGTAAAAAGGGTTTTGGATCTTGTTTAAACAATTTTAGTTTATAATTTACCCACACTTATACATTTTTAGGGTTCCTACCCAAAGGGTAAAAACGGAACCCTATTACTAAGACTTTGCTATCTGTCCGTCCGTCTGTCTGTCTCCAGGCTGTATCTCAAGAACCGCGACAGCTAGACAGTTGAAATTTTCACAAATTATGTATTTCTGTTGCCGCTATAACAACAAATATTAAAAACAAAATAAAAGAAATATTAAGGGCACCCATACAACAAACTTTTTTTGCGCGATATCAATAATGGCAACAGGTAGGCACTTGAAATATTCATAAAATACTTAGTTGCATTTTTACTTTAATAATAAATAGTAAAATTAAAATAAAATAAATATTTAAGGGGGGCTCCCATACAACAAACGTGATTTTTTACTTCACTAAAATTTTGTACGGAACCCTTCGTACGCGAGTCCGCCTCGCACTTGGCCAGTTTTTAAATTATTTAAATATGTTTTTTGAACGTAATACCCACTTATAGGACAACTGTTTATATGTAGAATATTATATTCCGTTGGTACTGTTGGTCCTCAGAAAATTGAAAAAGTAATAAAAGAATAAATATTTAAACTGTTCCTAATCCATTTTTAGTATAGGTAGGTGAGGAATGTAAAAAACCAGTCAGCCATACATTACCTGGATGCATAACCAACTACTCAAATGAGGTACTTTCGAATTTAGTGCCGATGACATATATACTTATCCTCTATACCTTCAAATGGATCTGGGTCAGTCCACACGTGCTTACTAACGACAAGTTTAGATCAACAAAAGCCGACGGTAATCCTACCCAGTGTTGACTCCACAATATATCCTGTGAGTGACTTCTTAATCCTTGACTGAGGGCCTTTGTACATTACGTTTTTGACGCGCTGTCCACACGCGTTTCTATTTATTCTACAGAGCAATTTCTTGCATTTCTTATCCGTTTATATCGATACAATATTTATGTACGGTGACGACGTATAATATTGTTAATGTCGTTACTTCTTTTAAAGCTGACGAGCTTCTTGCGCTTGTTCTTCTTGTTAGTTACAAGACGTCCTGGATAGGTAGTAGGCTAAAATGTTGGACGACTTGTTTTAAGTGCATAATTATGACTATCTAGACAAGCGCGAGACTAAATTTATGCAGGTATTCAAATATTCTTCATATTTGAACACCTATCATTTAAGATCAAAATGCATCTCCGAGCTATTTAGAAGGTTTATTGAAAAGGCTGTATAGCTTCTATCTGTCGTATGCCCCAAAGGACATAATTTTTGCTAGTAAGGATAAAAATTTGTTCCTGAGTCATGGTTCTTTCTATACTTCCTTATGTATTACTAGGGGCACACCACGACTTCGTCCGAGTTAACAGCATTAATATTTATTAATAATATTTTTTTTACATGTTTAATATAGAATTAAAATATATCAGTCAGTATAAAAGTATAATCAAAAATGTTTTCTACTAACTTTTTATACTGATGTATCTTCTTTAAGTGTTATAATATTCCATTGCTTAATAGAATTTGGACCTTAAAATTTTGTATGAAACGTGATGTCTTTAAAAAAATATAAATATCCTATAAATGATGATAACATTTATTTTCTTTTACAAAACACAAGAATTGTGACTACATTACACTCGAGCTCAATTAGCCCAAACAACGTTTAAACATGAAATAAATACTACTAGCATTCCAAACCTGATCGTTATAGCAAGCTTCTGTATAAATATCCCCGGAATTGCTCTTGTGCTTTAGCTTTTACTATTTCTTTGCCTTCGACGTCAGAAGAGACCGATGTCAATCATCAGTATTCATTTGACCTTTCTTATTAATCAAGATAGATCGAGCTGCAACCAACCACACGGTTTTGTTGAGAACTTCAGAAAACCTTCTATTAATTAAAAGCAAAACATTTTTATTTGTGAAATCTTCTACTTTTGCGTTATGGCCAGCGCAGCCGTTTTCGTTCAATTATTTACTGCATTACCTACGTGCAGTATACATGACAGCTCGCTTCGAGTACACGCTCTACTTTCCAGGAATACGATAACACCAATTGGTAGCATTTCATTCATTCATTTTTTTTGTAAATAGGTAATCATTTTCCCGCTACCTCACCTGATGGTAAACGACGATGCGATCTAGGATGTGACGCGCTTGCCTAGAATATACCTATTCACTCGCGAGTTGAAGACCCCTAAATCGCATTTATCAGGAAACACAGACTCAGGAAAAGAGTTCCACTCTTTAGCGGTACGTATTACAAAATTGGAACCAAAAACGCTTTGCGACTCTTTGGTATATCAACCATATAACGGTGGCGCCTATTTGTAAGTCTGGTTGTCCGATGAAAAAATGGGGACGGCGGAATAATCGTGCTGCACACTCCCCGAAATGTATACAATAAAAAACGGATCCTTCCGTCTATATTGGAGGCTTTTCAGCTTGCTATTAAAAAGGATCGTCATTACCGATGAGCTTCTTGACCCTCCTCTCAATAAACTCAAGTATCTGGAGTTGGTATTGGGTGTAACCGTCCCAAAGATGAGAACAGTACACGATCGAACTTCCGCTTTGTAAAGATTGAGCAGCCGTTCCGGCGTGAAGTACCTTCTCACCGTAGATTGCAAGTTATGCACCTCAATGGCATAACAATATCCCATGCAAATTAAATTTCTGCTCTGTCATTACACAAAATTCGTTTTAAAATTACAAACGGAAATTAATGATATGGCTTATAGATTAATGCTATTATCCTCTAAATGACTATCTCATGGACAAAAACATTAATTCGGTACTTCGTTCTTAATAAATTAATTTATTATTTAATTCCAAAAATATTAATATATAATTTCATATATAAATTCATATTAATATATTAATAAATAATATAATTTCTTTAAAATTTAAAAATATTTGTTTCTATTTTATTAATAATAACAATATATGGTGTTTCGTGTCATATTTAATATGCGAAATTTTGCATGCTGAACAGACAAGATATGATAAGTAATATAATTCAAATTAACCATCATGTAAAACCATTTCTTTTGCAAATAAATAAATTTAATTTCAATTTCACTCCATTTTAATACGAATTGAAACAGTATTTAGTACAAGCGTAGAACAGACTCTGCAATTTATCCTCTGCTTAACAAAAAACGACAACAAGTTTGAATATCGTATTAAAGGATGAATGAGGAAGAATAAGCAATTTTTAATCTGTAAAAACTACAATAGTAAAACTAAACTGACTTAATCATTGTTATTGGTGTTTATATATATATGTGACGCGCCTGCCTAGTAAATAATAATATTTCTTAGTTTCACACCAATAGCCTAGCCCAAAACAAGCAAAGTAGGGATTGTGTTATAGTTACTAGTGTGATGGATAGACATACATTTATGATACATAGACATGTAATAAGTATTTATAGAAGTACTAGCTGACCCGGCCACGCTTTGCTGTGACTCAGTTATTATAATTTGCAAATTATTTTTTATTGTAAATTAAAATGATATCTATCCTATCTTTCAAGTTGAATCAAACTGCACACGGTGTACAAATTTAATTAAAATCGGTTAAGTAGTTTTGATGTCCATCGTGGACAAACAACGTGACACGTAATTTATATATATTAAGATGTATAAATAAATACCCACAAAGTTCAACCCCATCCGGGCTCGAACTCAAGACAATCAGTGCAAAGAGCAAGATCGCTATTATTGCACAAAACGTCGAATGAATATTGTCGTTAACCCTTACGTAGTAAAAAATATTAAATAATGGTATAAAGATATCGTTTTAGGAGTTCATAGGAACTCTTACAGATTTGCTTTTTCCGTCTGTTAGTTTGACTGTTCACGGCTTAGCTGAGAGAGACTTAGCACTAGAAAGCTTTAAATAAAACATTTGTATTGAGTTACCTTCCTTACAATAACATGTGAATAATTATTTTTATCGTTTATCCTATTAAAATATGGTTCATTTGATATACCTATCAAAAATCTCGTGTGTTAAAACCATTTGTCAATTTAATATACATACATAAGATCAATTCGTTGCATAAATATCATTTTTGATTGAATTATTATAACATTTCCTTTCATTATTATTATAATCTCATGTCTATCATTTAAAGTCTTTGTCAATTTTAGTTCAGATATTCCTTTACGGAGTAATAGCACTTTTTTACTTAATAATTAAACAGTCTTCTTTTGAACAATGGTACAGTTAGGGTAACAATTTCTTTAGAAAAATAGCGGAAATGCACACCATTTTGGGTAACAAATCCTTACCTTGTAAAATCTGCTACGGAACCCTATAATTCGCGTATCCTGACTCACTGTTAGCTACCTTAAAACTTTTGAATTAAAAGTTATTTCAGAATTGTTAACATTTTTCAATATTAATCCTGACATATTTTATTTCTAGGACGTTTAATTCTAATTGAATGGTGCGATTATATCCCGATATGAAATTCAAGGCATATAGTTCGGGTTATTGGAATGGTGGCAACTTTCACAATGCACCGTTTATTTTGTAGGCAAACTTCTCTTTGCCAAGTTATAGCGTCGTTTCGATGCGATTTTGTTGCGAAAATTTGTCTGAACAACTAAAAAGGAACCTTCGTACAATGTGGTTGAGAAGCAATTTGTTTTGCAATAAAACAAGTTTATTGATAGCTTGCAATTGTTTTGTTCAGCGTTCCAGTTTGAGGTTTTAGTTCTGAACGCTTTTAGTAATTCTTGATTAATAAGTACTAGTGTTTTACAATGGAAAAGTGTTGTATGCTATTTTTAATACTTTTTGGAGTTTACTCGTTAAGAGTTGATTTTCATATCAAGCGCCCGGTATGAAAAATAATATGAAGAGTAAAATTTAGTGATCGAATGACAGCGTCACGTTTATTGTGCGCAACCTATCGTGAGCACCTTTCACTTCATGTAGTTTTGTTTTATTATTTTTTGTGCCTTGTACAATTAAATATGGCACATAAATTTATTAATTGTGTCGTTATTTATATTTGGCGATGGTACCCCTAATTTAAGTAAAACTCATTAAGAGTACTGGCAATATCAATCTCACTTCCCTTTTACTCACACATCACATCACTTTTATGTCTCAAAGGTAATTAGTTGTGGAAATACAGTTTAGACAAAAATCCAGTTTGTTTTATTAAACATGTCTGATCACAGACAATCGTTTGTAAGGAGTAAACTTCAGTCGCGCGTCGGAGCTGACACTTGGATTAATTTTAAATAAATATTTCCGAGTACGTATAACCCGTCCATTTTTAAAGCCAGCGTGAATAGGTGTCTTCTGGGTTAATTCACTGTATCATGGATCCTGTCTTGGCCCCTGGACGTGATGTTTGTCCAGTTTGTCCAAACTTTGTCTTAATTCACGACACTTCATCCTGCCCTTTGTACAAGCGGTTCTGGGTTTATCTCCCGAAAGGGGCAGATATTTGTGTGATGAACGTCACCTTAGTATCCACAAAGTCTTACAATGCTTTGGGCTAGGCTAATTGGCGTGAATGTAAGAATTATTATTATTCAATTAGCCCAATGCACAAACCGTGAACACGGACTGAATAGTGTCATAATTCGCACCATGACAAATGTATCCCCCATAGATAATATTAATCTTGGCGAACTACAGTACTCGAGATTACCCCGGGGCTTAGAGGGACGTTGACAAACGACTGCTAAATAAATACATAGGTACCTGTTTCGGGTCGCTCTCCTATTAATTTTCGCCAATGAAACCTCCCAATTTCTTGCTATATGCAATTGATTCACATTAATACAATGTTTGGATTGGAGAATTGTATTACGTTACATAATTCGTTCTGTATCAATAATTACTCAGTCTCTTCATTTTACAATTAGAAATAAGATCGCAACATTTAAAACATCAAAAATCATAATTTCACACATAAACACACTCAAACAGGCACACACACTCATGATGATAGTTTGGTGCAACGGTAGCGATCCTGACTTACGCACCGAAGGTCCTGAGCTCGAATCCCAGTAAGGGCAGATTTTTGTATGATGAATACGATCATTTGTACCTGAGTCATGGGTATATGTATGTCTATCCGTTACCCTACTATCCATCACACAAGCCTTACAGTGTTTACTTTGGGCTAGGCTAACTGAAGTGAATGTTAAAAAATAGTACATTATTAATTTTATTATATAAAAAGTAGTCACAGAGGTTCCATAACTCAAGATTCCACTAATTTAATCAGTAGTCCAAAAAGTTCACTGTAGTCGTTAAAAAATCATTTCTCGTACTATTGCAAAATGCTCAAACCGCGTGCGCAACTGTGGTAAATGTAATAATTACCATACTCTCAAATTAAAATAATTTTATTCAAATGCTCTTAAAATAAGTTGTTTTGAATCGTCCAACATTTTTACCTACCACTCATTCAGGACATCTTTTAACTAACGAGAAGAATGGGCGCAAGAAACTCATGAGCGCTCGGCCGAGAGTTACAATAAATTTATTTAGAATTGAGCGGTGTTAATAAATTTCAACTGTTTTGTTAAATAATCAGACAATCTTTTAATAATGTTTTAAATTTATTATTAGCAATTTTACATCTAATATTTTCGAGCAACGAATTAAGAAGATATGGCTTCTCTAAAGTTCTGTCACCAAAGTAATTTTGAGCCCTTGGAATTACAAATTTCTTTTTGACGTGATAACGTCTTATGAATCGATGAACACCAGCTGCATGCACGAAAAAGTCTAACTTTCCGCCTGAGCCGAGCGTGCAAGCGAGAGCGCGGAACAAGCGGTAGAGAGGCACGATCCGCCTAAGCGTCCGACTTGTGGCGCATCTATCTTTCTTCCACTTCATGAGGTGAAAAGTTAATGTGGTTTTCATTATTTATTACAACAACTTCATGTTTATTCATCGAAAAAAAAAATTAAAAAAAAAATATTTTTCAATTAACTCCTTTGTATTATACAAACTAATGATAATTAAGTGAAAATAATTCAATTCAATTCATAAAAGTATACAATTTATATCAATGTTTTCTTAAGACGCTATCACGTAAAATTATAGTCCGTAAACTGGCTTTACAGACAACCAATTTTTTTTTTAAGTGACTATTGCTTATGATTTACGTAAAAAGTGGAGACACACTCTCGGCTGCCGAGATTATTTACCAACAATAAGCCGTATACTTCTTTTGCCGCAATGAAGGTGAAATTTTTCATCAAAAAAGGGATACCATGAAGTTAGCTGTTAAAGTGTATAGAACAACCTCTAGATTCAAGACTCATTTAAATAGAAAAGTATGACTTTTGCCGTGTGTACATAAGTACACGTACCCTTTATTTTATTTCACGGAGCAATTATTTTGTATACTTTATGCGTTTGTATCACATTATCGTCGTGTCTGTACCGATTCAAGCGTGAGACTGTAAAATACACTTATTTCAGTTAGATCTTTAAACACCTACATTGATTCATAGTCAAGCTGCGTTTGACTCGCGTTTAGGGTTGCCAGGCATCCGGATAAAGCCTGACACAGTCAGGCGTTTTTGTTTGCGTGTGCGGCCAAATTAGACAGAATCGGCCTGTCTGTTTTGTCAGCTTTTCAATTCGACCTCTTTTTACATTTGTCATGTGTTGATTAGCAATTATCGAAATTAACACTGTAATGAATAAATTGTTTTTCTATTAAAATAATTTATGTTATAAGATAGCATTGAAATAATGCAAAAAAACATATAAAAGTTAAAAAAATGTAACGAAATTAAATTCATTTAATAACAACAATTGTTGTTTCGTTGGTATTCAAGAAAATATTTATGGTATACGATAAATATCCTCGTTTGACCTTATTGTGCTGTAGTTAGACTAAAGAATTAAGGGTGTCCGGCCTTTTTACCTAAACGTCCGACTAAATGGGCCGATTTATCCGACTTTTTGGTTATATTACCTGGCAACTCTACTCGCGTTTGTATCGATACTAGCGCGCGTCAACGGCGCGTTTAAAAAACGTGGTGTGAAAAGGCACTCAAATAACATTTAAATAACAAAAACGAAATAAACAATAATTAATATTATATTAGTAATATTTAAACCATTAACTGGGATATTTTTGTATTTCAAAAAATTTTGGCACACTTATTAACTTCACCTGTATGTTTGTAAGTTTGTTTTAACGGAATCGTCTAACGCGATTTTTACCTACTTGAAAACGTCAGATTAATTTGAAATTTTGTCCACTTATCAGAATCAGATGACAATTTAATAATTAAATAAAAATTATAATAATTTAAATATTTAATTATAATAATAAATAAAAAAAATAAAGTTTTGAAAAGTATTTCAAAATATGAATAATTGAAAAATTATATTAAATTATAAAAAAATCAGATAACTAAATCGAACTAAAAAAATAAAATATATTATATTAAAAAAATAAAAATACTTTTATGGTAAACCAAACAAAAGTAAAAAATAATTTTCAATATGACAACTAAGTAACTAATGAAAATTTAATGTCAATGTAAGAAAAGCTGGAAATAAATAAAATACTTCAATCGATTTCGAGCACCCATGTTTTTTTAACAATGACATTATTCTCTTTAATTACTTAATTGAAATTAATTTTTACTTTTTAACTTGGTTAACCCTCAAAGCGTGATTTTAGTTTTTTAGGAGTCCGTGTAAGTAAGACTTCGCTATCTGCCCGGCCGTCTATCCTGCCATCTGTCTGTCACCAGGCTGTATCTTAAAAATCGTAGCTAGATAGTTGAAATTTTCACAAATTATGTATTTCTGTTGCCGCTATAATAATAATAAATATTGAAGGGGGGCTTCCATACAACCAACGAGATATTTTTGCCCTTTTTTGCTCGATATTAATAAATGGCAACAGGAAGGCACATGAAATATTCACAAAATACTCCGATATGTTTTTACTTTAATAATAAATAATAAAATTGAAATAAAATGAAATATTTAAGGGGGACTCCCATACAACAAACGTGATTTTTTTACTCATCTAAAAGTTTGCACGGAACCCTTCGTGCGCGAGTCCGACTCGCACTTGGCTGGTTTTTAACTATTATTTTCTTAGCTAAATTTACTTTAATTATAATAATTTTTTGACTTTGCTCGTACACATATTTTCTAAATGAAGATTGCTTCTCGGCCATGAGCCATAACGGGCTGTTATTGGCGGCAGAGATAATATTACAAGATGGCGGCGCCCGCCGAGTGCACATTGGCCATCAACTCGGGCTTTTGATGAGTAATGTTCTAGATAAACAACATATTCCCTGAGGATTTCGTTTCACGATAGTGATTGGAAATTTTAATAATAATTTATTGAACATTTATAGCTTGTAGTAATTTCTTTGGATAAAAAATATAGCAGTAAAAAGTTTAAATAAAAAATTAACAGTTAGAGACGTGCCTGATTAAAATATTGTGAAGATAGTTAAAAATATATGACGTCCATTGCCTTAGTCATCCTGTGATCACGGCTCCTGTAAAAATATCGAAACATCAGAATTAAATATAAAATAAATAATGTCTCAAATCCGTAAAAAAGATGTTTTATTCAAATGTGTAATGTGCGCGGAAGTGTAAGAACTAAATATGATTTAATAACAAAAATATAATGATAACGTTGATGTTTCTTCTTTATTAATTGTTCGATTATTGTTAATTAGGTACATTTGATTTTGTAGGTAGTAATCGCCAAAAACATCAAGAAATGACGCTGTTTTTTTCCTACGCACTGTCGCTGCCTCACTAGCCTACAGTAAATAGGAGAAGATTTAACTAATACCTAGACAAAGCACGCAGTTCTCCGTTTGCACCGGCTCCAAAAATAATTGGTAATAATAATAATAATATAGCCTTTTATTCAGATCATTTAGTACAATGGATTCTTAAACTTATGTAAAGAACTAACATTAAAATTTTTTAATGTTATATTAGGCGATATACATCCCTAGGCGTATACCACAGATGATATACGCCTAGGGATGGATCACGGACACCTTACCATATTAACATTGTTGGATTTCAGCAATGCATTTAACACCGTCAACTTTGATATCCTCTTGGCTTTGCTGCGCTCTCTTAACATATCTCCATCGGCAATTGAGTGGTTTCACAGTTATCTACACGGACGCAAGCAGCGGGTTCGCCTTGAGGATACTTTTTCTTCATGGAGCAATACGACTGCTGGTGTTCCGCAGGGTGGCGTCCTTTCTCCTCTTCTTTTCGCTATATTTATTAACTCCATCTCTCATAATCTTTCTTCTTCCTACCACCTATATGCAGACGACCTTCAAATCTATTCGCAAGCTCCTCTCGCTCAACTAGTTGATGTGGTGTTAACGACTAATAATGACTTACGTCGAGTTGTAGAGTGGAGCAAGTCATTTGGTCTCGAGGTGAACCCCTCGAAGACAAGTTCTATTATAATAGGTTCCTCCAGAATGATTGCAAAAGTGAACTGGCAGTCCCTTCCCTGTGTTAATGTTGCTGGCACTGATATCCCCTACAGCGTATCGGTCAAAAATTTAGGGTTAATCTTTGACAACTGCTTGAGTTGGGGTCCGCAGTTGCAAGCTATCAGTCGCAAATTATATGCTTCGGCTGGATCGATGAAAAGGCTCCGTAATTTCTTACCTACTACCACCAAAATTGCTCTAGCGCAATCTCTCTTGCTTCCTATTCTCGATTATGCCGACGCCTGTGTTAGAGGATTAAAAATAATAACTATCATTTATCTTATCGATAACTTTGCATTGTATGTAATTAAATAAATTAATAAGTAAAACCTTAAAACAACTACCCTACTAAATGTTAAAACGACGTGTTCACGTCAGGTGATATTAGTCACGTCATCACGTGTTGTTTGTCAGTTCGAACTATGTGGGTGGGGATGCTTTATAAAAGCAGAGCGGTCGGTCGCACGGGCAGTGTGCACCCAGACGTCAACGACGAATGATTTCTGCGAAACTAAGTAAGGATTCGTTATATACACACCGCACGGACCTACGCTAAGTATACAATTATTTAGTATATGTCAGGAAGACATACTATGTACCGCTTGTGTGTTGGTATATAGGTACAATATGTTCTTATTATCGAACCCTGAATTAAATTAGTAAAGTGTATACCTTGCTTTGTTACTTGATATTGAAAAATGTTTTAATAAGGTTATTTTGGATAGCTCCACACTATTTTACTAAATATTTAACTTAATGAAGTTATTTTGGATAGTTTTATGTTCAACTAAATTATGTTGATAAATGTTTAAATAAATGTTATTCCATGACATTCTTCTTATTTGTTTAAATCATTCTATGATTATTTGTTAAATGAGATTAAAATACTTTTTTTTAGTATTCTGCCCTATTTCTTTTTCTTTTCTCTATTTTTTTTAACTTAATCTCACATCAGAAGTGGGATTCGAACCCCTTTTAAGCAACACTAACTTGATTATCTTTACAGATGGGTCCCGCTGTGTTTGAGGCTTTGTTAAAAGCTATTCGTGATGCAGTGGCTGGTAATCACCATGAAGATGACGTTGGATTGTCACCGTTTGATCCAGAAAATAATGACAACGGCGCAGAAAGTTGGTGCAAGCACATCGACTCCGTAGCCAAGGATCGTGGTTGGAGCAGCATCACAACCGTTGGTAAAGCAGGTTGGCCGAACGGTTTGTGGAAAGTGCAACAATCAATACACACTATTGTGCAAAAGTCAACAGGGTTTTCACTTACTAGGTTATTATTGGTTGTAATGGAAATATAACTCAAGTACAGGTTCGGCTTGTTAAAATACAGGATAATGATTCTGTTCAGCATCATTAGCCGTGTTAGATTGTTTAAATAAAAAACATAATACACTAATTACAGTATAATATAATTCATTTGATACTTTTAAGGGGATTTCAGTTGATTATTAATTTTATTGAAACTGTTCTCAATGCTTATTCATAATAAAAATTATCACTGTAAAAGGATAATAAAAAAATTGAATAATTTGGATATATATGTAAATTTAATGTAGAAGAAGACCTTATTTACGTATACCTCTGAATATATGCTAATTCAACATGAAGAATAGACATTGTTTGAAAGAAATGATTCTTATGGTCATTTGTTTGATTTGCTATTATGAAAAAAATTTACATTGTTTGAAAGAAATGATTCTTATGGTCATTTGTTTGGTTTGCTATTATGAAAAAAAAAAACTGCTGGTCGGTCACTGCCCTGATACCTTTCTGAAATTCACTCGCAGCAGGTGATAGGACTGGTATGACAAGGCCAGAAGACCAATAGCAATCAAACAAATGTGTATGATAAACTGCTGGTCGGTCACTGCCCTGATACCTTTCTGAAATTTACTCGCAGCAGGATCATAGGCGCCATAATTAACTAGGTATCCGATTCAAAGGTCCATACGAGATAACTGAAATACTCCCATATGATAGGTATGCTCTTAGAGGAGTGGGAAATCTTAGAAATATAACAGCATCTAAAGATAAATTGAGATTATGGCCAGGATAATGGACAGATAAAGATTCAATTGCTGAGGTAATAAGTTAAACAATTAATGTTTTATTTTTTTCCATGAATCCTTATTATTAATTTTCTGTAGACATTTTTTTTATATTAATCAACTTTGTTAACTTATATATTTAACATAGGTATGTTAAATGTGAAATGTTGTATACTTAATGTGAGAAGTTATACACGATTAAATTAAGATTATGATATAAGACATTTTTAAACTGTATTATTTAATTAATTACTCTACTAATACCTACGTCTACTTAATGTAAAAAGTAAGACATCAGTGCCTTTTAGTTGTACTTGTACGGCTCACAATGTCTACTTAATGTGAGAAGTGACACTGTGATGCTGAATATATAAAAATAGTCAATCTAGTTATTTAATTATTATTATGACATAAGAGTTTATTAAACTGTAATAAAATGTCTACTTAATGTAAAAAGTAAGACATTAATGCCATTTAGTTGTGCTTGTACGGCTCACAATGTCTACTTGATGTGAGAAGTGAGACTGTGATGCTAGATATATATAAAGTTCACCTAGTAAATTAAAATACTTTTTTTTAGTATTCTGCCCTATTTCTTTTTCTTTTCTCTATTTTTTTTAACTTAATCTCACACCTGCTATCTCAATCTCACAGAGGAACAGCTGAATAAACTTGAGCGACTTCAAAACTTTTGTATTCGTTTCATATTTGGCCTACGCAAATATGATCATGTTTCTCAATTTCGCTCTCAGCTCAATTGGCTTCCTATTCGCCTTCGCCGGAATACTCACATTCTAAGTCTTCTTTACAATGTTTTGTTCAATCCTTTGTCCCCACGCTATCTTAAAGAATGTTTTAATTACCTTCATAGTTCAAACACACTATCCCTGAGGTCATCAGAAAATCTGGCGCTCAAAATTCCCGCTCACAGTACGACCTTTTATAGCCGTTCCTTTGCGGTCCAGGCTGTTTATCTTTGGAATTCTCTTTCAGTTTCCATAAGACGAGCACAATCTATTTCTCACTTTACTAATTTAGTTAAGACTCACTATCTCTCACAATAGCTGGGTAACTGCTCCCTATCAACTAGACAATTATGTTTATTGATATGTTTACTGTTTATGTATGTATATTATACAATGAATATATATCATCATTTATATTTATAGTATGTATATATTTTTATGCACGTTTATTTATATTTAAGTTTTGTTCGTTCGTTATTGTTTTCAATATTATGTAGTATATCACCTTAATTATTTCCTTTTTAAGTTACACCGCCATAGCTCTAACTTCCTTATTATCCTCTCCATCCTAAGGTTGTCTGGAAGAGATCGCTTTTAGCGATAAGGCCGCCGATTGTTACACGTTAGATTTAAGCAATTATCTGTGTTTGTGTATTTTTCTGTTTTGTGGTGTAATCAATAAAGTATATATATTTAACAATGTACATGTAATGATATCATAACACTATTAGTATTGTCATAACAAAATAATTTTGTTTTTTTTTTTTTGTGGATTGTATATGGTGACGACGTATTATATTGTAAATGTCGTTACTTCTGTTAAAGCTGACGAGTTTCTTGCGCCCATTCTTCTTGTCAGTTAAAAGACGTCCTGAATGGGTGGTAGGAAAAAATGTTGGACGATTCAAAACTACTTATTTTTAAGTGCATTTGAATAAAGTTATTTTCATTTTCATTTTCATTTTTTCATTTTCATAAAGTGTTTTTGTATTGTATTGTATTGTAAAAATCTTAAAGTTGATAAACAATTTAAACTAATATTTGTTGCTTGGTTATCTTTCCTAGATCTGTTTGCCAGTCGGCAAAGGCCTCCTCCAACCTTTTCCATTCCTTTCTTTCTTGAGCCACTCGGTTCCACGTGATTCCTGCTACTTGTCTAATGTCATCCTCCCACCTTTTCTGTGATCGGCCTCTCTTTCTTTTGCCTTCTCTTGGGTACCACCGTGTCACCCTTTTTCTCCATTTGTCGTGTCCTCTTACCAGGTGACCAGCCCATCGCCATTTGAGTCTTTTGATTTTATTTGTTACATCGGTAGTTTTTGTTTTATTTCTAATGATGATTTTTTTAACTCTGTCGTACTTTTTAATATTTAGCATGCTCCTTTCCATTGCATGCTGGCAAGTTGCTAGTTTGTTTGAGGTCTCCTGATTTAAGGACCACGATTGACACCCGTACGTAAGGACAGGTAGTATGCAGGTGTTAAACAGTTTACTTTTTAAGTTTAAATGGAGCTCTTTATCTTTCAAAGCCTCTCTTAGACTCCAATATGTCTTCCAGCCATTTGTAATTCTTCTGTCTACTTCCTTCTGCATAGGATCTTTTTGAGTTATGAGCTGACCTAGATATATATACTCGTCTGTATAGTTGATTTCAGTGTTTCCAATATCTGTAGTATGTTTGTACCCGTTTGTCATCACTCTAGTTTTTTCCGGATTCATTGTCAACCAATTGGTAATAATAAATATTTCAAAAAAAAAAGCATGTGTGCAATTCACACGTGGTAGAAGTGAAACCTTCAAATATAATACGTATATGTATACAAAATACCACGGTTGTTGTGATGCCTTCTCTCAAGCTATGTACTATGCATGCGCACACTAACACGTATTAACACACATACATAACGCTTCCTATCTCAGTTTCTCCTACTTTTAATCTTATAAATGTATATGTCTGTCTCTTTTTACTGTCGCTTTTTCGTTTCATCGACCACCTCATCACCTTAATAAATTACAAAATATTAAGGGAATTAACTTTATATATATGTCACCTAAAATATTAACTTTTGTTTATAGGATATTATTATTCTTCTGCATAAGTAACTGTAAATAGTTAAAGTATTTTTAATTTTTAATGTCTCTTTTTAAGTTGATTCTTTTTTTTATTTCCTTTGATGGTACCATTTTTAAGTAAGGAGTGAATAAGGAGTTGTTTGTTGTAAATCAATATACATTATAATATAATTGTAAAAATTTAAAATTGTAAAAATGTCATCCGATCCACGGACTGCATTAGAAGGTTATGTGCTGTGGCTGACGTTATAGCACTACAAGAGACCTGGCTTCTGCCTCACGATGTGTCGTACCTCGGAAGCATTGATGAGGACTTTGCATACGTGGGTAAATCGGCGGTGGATACGTCTACTGGTATTCTTAAAGGGAGACCTTATGGAGGGGTGGCGCTACTGTGGAATAAATTAGTGTTTTCGTCGGTTAGTCTCATACCTTGCCAAAGTGATCGTTTAGTGTGTATTAAGATTGAACAAAGAAATAGGCCATTATTAATTTTTTCCATATATATGCCTACTGACAATGCTGAGAATCTCATAGAATACACGGAGTGTCAAGGTGAAATTATTTCAATAATTGAAAGCAGTGGTGTGGAAAATGTTATCATGCTGGGAGACTACAATGCCCATCCAGGTACCAGATTTTCAAGTGAGTTATTCACTATTTGTGCCGAACAATTATGGTCTTGCGTTGACATCGAGCTGCTACCGGCTGATACATATACATTCATGAGCACAGCTAACGGCTCCCTTCGATGGCTGGACCACTGTGTAGTGACTAGTGCGGCTAGGCCCTTAGTAGTCAATGCGTCTGTACTGTATGGCGTTTATATGTCAGATCATATTCCCTTGTTAATTGAGTGTAACGTTAACTTAATTAGTCCCAAAACTCTGCCGCCTTAGTCTGTAAGGTATAATAAAGTGACGTGGGGCGAAAGAGACAAAGAACAGGTAAATCAGTTCTCTGATTATTGTAACTGCAAATTACGTCAAATCGATTTCCCTATGGCATGTTGTAATTGTGCTAACGGTATGTGTGATAATTCAGAACATTGTATACTGCTGGATAATATGTATAGCAAATTAGTATGTACTCTTAAGGAGGGTGCAAAACTCTCATATGTGTCTAAGTCGAACTGTCATAAGTATAGAAAGGGGTTAGTAGGCTGGAATAGGCACGTTCGCCATGCTCATTGCGTGGCTCGGTTACACTACCAATATTGGTTATTATATGGTAAACCTAAAAAAGGTGACCTATACAAATTAATGTGCAGTTCAAGAAATATATTTTAAAACAAATTAAAATTTGTACAGTATAATCAGCAACAAATTAAAATGGACATGTTAGCTCAGTGTCATACTAATAAACAATCTGGTAGATTTTGGAAATATACGAACAAGTTAAACTATAGAGCGGGACTTCCAATGAGTGTGGCGGGGGTGCAGGGGACGTCTGAAATTGCCAATGTATTCTGTAAGCATTTTCAGGTTGAACCACCTGCAGTGGGGGTGACTCGAATGAGTAATGCTGAAGCCACCGGTAACCGCCCTGTAGCCTTTTCTGCCAAAGCTATTGCAGCTGTTATACAACGGATGACAAGGGGGAAATCCCCTGGGTACGATGGCTTGAGCATTGAACATCTAAAATACGCGGGTCCTCACTTACCGAGAGTACTTGCGATGTTCTTCAGTTTATGTGTTAGTCACAGATATTTACCATCGGAACTCACTAGGACTATTGTTATACCTGTGTTAAAAAATAGCACGGGAGACTCGTCTGACATCTGCAATTATAGGCCGATTTCTCTGGCGACGGTTATGGCAAAAGTATTGGACAGTCTGTTGGACAAAGTTTTAGCTGATAATATACAACTTCATGATAACCAGTTTGGTTTCAGACAGGGCTTATCGACTGAAAGTGCTATATTCGCTCTAAAACAGACTGTCCATTACTACACTGCCAGAAAAACACCTGTTTGGGCTTGCTTTTTGGACCTGTCGAGGGCGTTTGACCTTATCAATTAGAATTTGTTATGGAGTAAACTTGAAACTGAGTCAAATGTACCTAAAGAAATTATTTCCATATTAAAGTTCTGGTATGAAAATCAGCAGAATTCTGTGAAGTGGGCGGGATGTCACTCTGAAATTTACCATCAAAAATGTGGTGTAACGCAGGGAGGGTTGAGCTCTCCTCTCTTATTCAATTTATATATGAACCAACTGATTGGAGAGCTCAATGATACCAACGTTGGCTGTTATATAGATGGTGTTTCTATGAACAACTTCAGTTATGCGGACGATATGGTCCTATTGGCCCCCTCTGTAAGTGGGTTGAGGATTCTCCTATCTGTTTGTGAAAAATATGCGTTAGCCCATGGACTTAAGTACAACACCAGTAAAAGTGAATGGATTCTCTTTAAGTCATCGGGGTGGGAAATATACAACAGCTTACCGACAATATCCTTAAGTGGACAGCCTCTAAAGAGAGTACAGAGCTTTAAATACTTGGGTCACTGGGTTACAGAAGACATGAAAGATAATATGGACATAGAGAGGGAACGTAGGTCGTTGGCTGTTCGCTGTAATATGCTGGCTCGTAGGTTCGCACTGTGTACGCCATCAGTTAAGCTGACACTTTTCAAAGCGTATTGCCAATCCTTCCACATGTGCAGCTTATGGGTTAGCTATATGCAGCGGGCCTACAGTGACCTCCGTATCCAATATAATAACGCCTTGAGGATGCTACTGGGGCTGCCTAGGCGTTGCAGTGCATCTAATATGTTCGCGGAAGCAGGAATAGATGGTTTTGCTGCTATAATGCGGAAACGTTGTGCCTCTGCACTGTCTCGCTTACGCAACAGCGCGAGTGGTATCCTTAGGGTGTTCATAGACAGATGGGAGTTACCACTACCACGGGTTTGGGTTCAGCTGCACACAGATTAACTTATTTTACGTTTGTTTTCATGTCTCTTCTTTTCTGTTTTATTGTATTATACTAACCCTAGTCTAAGATTATTGTTACTAACACATTTTATGGGCATTGCCTGAAATAAATGAAATAATAATAATAATAATGTTTGGCGTTGAATAGTGTCGTAAGTTTTATGTTTGATGTTGGCGGCCACTCAACTATTGATAGATACCTAGACAGCTATTGTATGTGATCTTAACAAAAAAACCTAATCGGTATACGTGTTTTGTGTTTCTCAATAATAATAATAAAAAAATCTTCATTACTTTTAAATAAATACATTGAAAAAGTGGCTTGAGTCCCCTTTTAAGTTACTTACCTGTGTCAGAGGGCTCTCTATTAAAAATAAGTTACATTATTAACAGAATTTGTTTGTTTGGTCCGGTGTGTGTGTGTGTGTGTGTGAGTGTGTGTGTTGAGTGTGTGTGTGTGTGCGTGTGTGTGTGTGTGTGTGTGTGTGTAATAACTGTATAGTAACTTTTATAATAACAGTGACGCAATCATGATGCACATACTATCATGCGTTACAGAGTGCCCACTTATAAACTTGTTCACGAAATCATAACTAAATTTATAGGGTTAATCCCATAATTTTGAAAATCGGTAAAATATTGACAGAGATGTCACGTAACATACTTACAAAAAATACAATAAAATTGAGAACCTCCTCCCTTAATATATTTGTTATAACAACATTTTATAACAAAGATGCTTTTGTTTAAAAAAAACACTAAACAGATAATAACACACATTTCTTATATTAACACACATTGTAAACTAAGCAATCGTAAGTGCTACGGCTGCTACGAAGCTACGAGACTACGGTGAGGTTTGAGTTTGCTCTGTCTGATTTTCTACGGATTTCTTATGTAAGGAGGTTTGGTTCACAAAGAGAAAATTTTATGGTTACCATTTTCCGTCATTCCCGATAATTGCTGACACACTGCATTTGTAGATTGAACGCGTTAATATTTTGTACCATTGTCTCTTTAATTAAATAAATAAAATGCTACTTGTTTTATAATATGTAACTGCGTTTAAAATAAGCGTGTAATTAAGTGAAAGCAAATTGCGTCAGTAAACAGGTTGCTCAACACGTGAGCAAATACGGGCATCCGACAACTCACCCGGTAATCCACTCCTGCGGGAGAGAACACACAGCTATTGATCTAACCGCGTTTGATTCCATTACATAAAACATTGCTGATAATATTTTTAATTTAATTTCATACGTAAGTGATTTCATATTTTACCAGGATTTTGAAGTTAAATCAAACTAAATTAAATGTAAAAAAATCTTCAACGCAATTAAGAATAGCTTTCATTAAAAGAGTAAAAAAATAATAAACTTCGGTTAGAATTCGTATATCTAATTGTTCCTCAATGCGATTTATTACGTTCCTTGTTGTACATAACATTCGTATATAAATTGTAGTCATGTATAAGTGAGAAAAATCAGTTAATATACTCATTATGAGTCCAAGATCCCTTCCGCAGCGATGCTTAAATAGCTGATGATCTTAAACGGCAAAATCGATATTGTTAAAACCAGTTTAAAAACCACCGCTAGAAAATCTGCTTTCAAATGAAAAAAACGCATCTAAATCGGTTCACCCTAAACTATGGTACCACACACATAGCAGTAAAAATTATTAAACCTCGCATTTTGTGACGGGAAGAACACAAATTGAGTATCAAATTATTACATACATTGCCCCACTTTTGAAGCACAATAGATAACAAGATACCTTTGAATAAACTTTTTTAAAAACATGACCTTATTATTACTTATTAATTAACCGAACTATAATGTAAAAAAATGAATCAAACGAGTCCAAATTCGATGGGGTTGTATGGTTTTGTTGTGGAGTTGCAATGGCCACCTTCCAGGTCCAGCATAAAATCAGCTTCATATCATCATAATATTGCATTGTCACTCAACATAGATATGCGAGCAAAATTTCAGCTTAATCAGAAACCTAGAAGTGGATCGAATTTAACTTGCAATATTTAATTACAGACACCGGGACAGGTGAAAGTAAATAAAAGCTTGATAAAAAGGGGGCCAAGTGCGGATTAGTAATCTCATTTACCACAACCTATAATAATAGTATTATCTGTGCCACAAGCTCATACCTATATAATATTCCAGCTTAATCGGCATTCCGTAATGCAACTTACTCAGCAATTTTTTTTTTTTTTTTGCATTTGTGTATATTTGTAAATTGTAGTGTTTTCTGCATTTAGTCAGAGTCAAAAAGGTATAATTACCTGTTCTTGAATAATTTCTTAATTTGATAATGATGAATGAACAGTGGAATATCCCTTTCCCTAGGTTTCTGTAAATGTGTTTTACTGAAACCTCCTCGTGGACTTTTTGAGAGAGCAGAAAAAGATAATATCCGCTGCTTTGTTACACTTGCCGACACTCTTGTATGTTCACAAACACTAAAGGTTAATATTCCACCATTATTACGCACTAATATCCACAACAACACAAATTTTAACAACAGAAACAAAACCACCAACGTGACGCCTCCCGCTCCCGCCAAAAAGTCAAGCCATAGATACCAGTACTCGTACTTCTAAGTAATCTATGACTGAGTTAACTATGGTTGAGCTGGCTGGAGAGCCTGTAATGCTGAGTTTCATTGTAACCTCAAATGTAACGAACATCGCTTCAAGTTCAAAAAAATACAATCCCAGTTATTTCGCGTCAGAGAGATTCTAAAAATTCAAACGTTTGAATTAACGTTGATTTTTAGCTTTCAGAAAACGAATATTGCAGAGTCGATTAACATAACCGACGATGCTTTTACTGTTGAAAAAATAAATTTAAAAAAGCGTGCGTGTGCGTTTTATATTAATTTTTTAAATTAGCTGTCTTAAAGTTAGCCTATTCACTTTAAAAGCTAACTTCATGGTGTTGCTTTTTCGTTGCATGCTGTGTGCGCAACGACTGTTACATGAATAATTTCACCCTTGATGCGCTAAAAGAAATATAATTTCAAAAAGAAATATTATAAATATCATGAAATGAACGAAATGCCAATTGATTATGTTAGTAAATAACTTGTTTGCGTTCAACATACACAAAACCCCGTTTATTGTTGCTGAGAGTTGGACAAATACGGGCGTCTATTATACCCCGTTATAAATAATATTAATAAATATTAGACAACAACCCAAGTTAAGTAACTAAAGCATTGTGTTATGGAATCAGGAACAACGACGGTACCACAACACCCAGACCCGAGCCAATAGAGAAAAAATCGTTTTATACTTTGACCCGGCCGGGGATCGAACCCGAGACCTCGAATTGGCGTTACTATGAAAACACTTATGCTCATTGTGAACTCTAAAGATCATTAAAGTTTAGCAATATTGCCATAGGTCAAACATGTCATGATGTGTCGAATGGGTGATTTACGTGTTCCAATAATGACTTGCCTTATAGGCAAGAAGTGTCTTTTGTTTACATTTCCAAGAATATCAAGCTTAGACAAAAAATACAAACTTAAAAATAAAACCTTATTTAAACACAAATTAACATCGAAATCTTTAGAGCCGTTGTAAATACGCGATATAAATTTTTATTCGAGAATTTCTCGTTTTAAAATAATTAGATAAAATGTAAGGTAATATCTTGTTTGCTTATTTAAGTGCTCTTTTTCTGTATAAAATATTTACGTTACTTCAATACCGTTGGGACTGTGCCGGCACACTCGTTATCCACGAATGAACACTTTTACATATTAATTTTTTATCAGCCGTACCGTCTTTGCAGCTTTACAGAACCTAAGGGTCGGGGGTCTCGAAAAAAATATCCTCGAATTTCAAATTTACGAATTAGTAGAATTTATTTAGCTACGTCTTTTCAGATAAGATTCTTGGGACATGAAAGGGTCCTATTATGAAAGCTGGATTGTAGGATCAAGTGGAAATCTTCTCATAAAACGATAACGACTTCGATGGAAGTGGGCTCCGTCCCAAACGTGATCGATATTACGAGACGTTTCGTCGTACGTAAGCCTTCGTGGCCTTTGATTCCGTTCTCTGTGTGTAAAATATTGACCCTCAATCACGCTTTTCTTTGGTGGAAATAGAAAGCAATATATGAGATGATATAAATGTTGGAATCAAATTATTGATTCGCGACAGTTTATGGTTCTGCTTTGATGGTTTGATGTGAATAGAAGGAGTGAAGGGTTAATGATGTAATTTAAATTATATTGCAAGTTTTAAACAGATTTCCTTCGTCCAATACGGTTGACAGTTAACACACCAGCGCAGACACTGCTATTCCAGCAGGACGAGAACAAGATTTGATTAAAAATCCCTTTTAAAAAAACTTGTTAATTTGTTAATAAAACGAACTATAAACGAATCAAACGAGACCCAACTCGATGGGTTTGTTTCATTTTATTGCAGAGTTCCTATTGCCACCTTCCAGCTCCAGCATCAGATCCATATCATCAAAATATTGCATTGTCACGCGGTTTACATAATACCTAGTCCGGCCATAAATCTGTTACAAATGCAAATGTGATTTTTTTATGAAGTAATGTAATATAACTAAAACTTATATGTACATATTTATTAAAATCTCAGCAACAAAATATTCTATTCGAAATAGACACCTTTGGCTTTGATACAGGCCTTTAAGCTGTCTGGCTTTTCTTAATTCTGTTTGGTCTTTAATTTATGGATTTAAGCACTGGTTCTAAGGGAAATTTCGGCACTGTTTGCCCTTAAAAAAATTATAAGAGACTCGATGTCGCAGTGTCATTTAGAACAGGCCATGTCCTCTGCAATGACCTTAATTTATAGTCTAAGTGGTTGAGGTCTGGGCTAGATGAGAGCTAGTCTTCAGCTCTTATAAAATCCGGAACGTTGGTTTCAAGTCAGGCTTGGGTAGTTCGTGCCTTGTGACCAGGTACAGAGTTCTGCTGGAAAGATCACGGTACATTTTTAAAAATTGTATTGCTGAGAGTTTTACAACACGATCCAAGACTGTCTCTTGATACACTTTGGCTGAAGTTTTCACCCCTTTTTCACAAAAATGTAGCATTGTGACGCCGTAATAAGAAAGCCCCACCAAACCATCACTCACGCAGGATGATGACCACGTTGTGCCTTTCCGACCACTTGAGCAGCTTCCTTATATCTGTTAGCGTACACTTTATCATATTGCTTATTATTCGGAACGTGCGTGACAGTAGCGCCATCTGCAAACGCAACTTTAAGGGGCATATGTCAAAACAGAAATAACAATAGCTTGTTTATTTTTATAGATTAGAGTGAATAAAATATACTTGAAAAGACAATAAATAATAATAAATAAATATTTTCTACATTCACACCAATTAGCCTAGCCCAAAGTAAGCACTGTAAGGCTTGTGTTATGGATACTAGGGTAACGGATAGACATACATATATTATACATAGATATGTAATATTCATAGAAATATATATAAACACCCATAACTCAGGCACAGATGCTCGTATTCATCATACAAACATCTGCCCCTACCGGGATTCGAACCCAGGACCGTCGGTGCGAAAGGCAGGATCGCTACCGTCGCACCAAACTGTCGTCATTAATCGGTCTCAATAAATGGTATGTCGAAAGGAATTTGATAAAAACTGTTTATGGAGAACTGGACGTTATAATAAAAACTGGTTTTGAGAGTGTAAAACACACAATAAGTTTCCAGCCCCAAACTATGGTAAAAGGAAATAAATTGGTGTTAGCAGAACATGTGAGGAATGTAGAAGAACTGAGAACTAATCGCAATAGTTATTTAATACGAGCCACCATCATTAGTCAAACATCGGTGACCTCAACACCAATATAAAACAAGTTTAAACTTAAGTACTCTCCTGACCTAAAGACATGACTAAACATTTAGATAAAGTTATGTCAAAAATTTATATACATTGCATTTATTACAATTCGATCATGCTCGGGTTGTCACTGGAGTAAAATGCAGCTGCGTTTATAACCAGAGCGGCAAATGCAAACATGTTGCTGCTTTAATATGTTACATTAACAATAAAGTTAGTAATTCAAAAACGAGTAACTAACAATAATGGGGAAAATCCAGAATTCGTCAATTTGTTGTTTGTAAATATTCCAAAGGGAGATATTTTCAAGATATGTTTGCATCAGTATCTAAGACTGAATGTTGTGAACCATAATCTATATTACGTCATGATGAATTACTGCAAGAGTCATCTTTAAAACAAATACTACAGGCAACTGAGCAGACTCTAGATACAAGCCTAATAACTGAAGGCAACAACAATAATGACCCATTTTCAAAAATTTCAAAACAGCATTGACAATTTTGTTTGTTTCCCTTGCCCGATTTGTTGCACATTTCTGCCGCGACAAGCGCAGCGATCGTTTTCTTTACCCCCTCCACCCACTTCGCACAGACTCAATAGTGCTCTTCAGTCGTGAAAATTTTTTAATCGGTAAAGAGGATATTTCTGTGCCTTCGTATCGATCCACTCTCTTTAATTGTAAAGATTGATTTAGGGCATGTCCTGTATATCGACGTTAAGCACCGAGCTTCAGGTCTTGTATAATAACATGCGACAGAGTCCTAGCGGGAATCTTAATTTCTCGCGATAAGATTTTATGCTTCCTAATGGATTTTCGCCGAATTCTGGCTTTAACAGCATCTTTGTAGTTCTAACAGTACGCGGTGTTTTATATTCTTCGATAAAGGAAGTGTTGTTGTATCTGTTGATAGTACGATATACGAACATACGGCTGATACCAAGCGTTTGAAGTGTCTGAAATATGACCGACAGCTGCATACCCACTTTGTGCAAGGCGAAACCATCCCATTCCATGTTGTAATTTGATAATGAACACGAAAAAATATGTAAAATGGCGCTATTGGTGTGAAATGAGTTTTTTAAAATAATAAACGCGTCCTCAATTCAAATTAATTAAAAAGGTGAAAATAGAAAAGGTTTTATATAACAGTATTTATGGCCAGACTATTTACATGCAAAATTTCAGCACAATCGGAAACCGGGAAGTAGGTCAAATTTAACTTGCAAGATTTCATTACAGACACCGGGACAGGTAAAAGTAAATGAAAGCTGGTAATAACACACTTCTTTCTGCGTTGGGAGTTTAACAATCATAAAATGTGACACAAAAAGACGCATATGTAATGACAAGGATACATAGTAAACAATGTTAAAATAATAAAAAAAAAATGTTACTTGGAGGATTTAAGCAGCACTGTAGTCTCTTCTCTTTAGCAGTTTTTAAAAGAGTATTTAATATTTGACTGTCATAGTTGTACAGAGTCTAAGCTTTATTATAAACTTTTTGGGTTAGACAATGTATGCTGAAAAAAACTGCCAAATAGTTTGTTAATGTGATCAATATCTTTTAAATAATTCTTTTAACCTGCATTATACATGTTTGGTTATATATTTTCAAAAATAATTAGTAGCCACCGCGATTCAGCGGAGTACAGCTCCATCTCTTAATACAAAATGTAAGTAATATCCATATATATACTCTGTTGCCTTAAATATGAGCAAAAATTTAGTTAACATTTATTTATACATTCAAATAAAACAACTTTTTTACGTAGTCAGACTGACGTTTTGACTCCTTTACAGGAGCCTTGATCACAGGGTCACTAAGGTAATGGTCGTTATATATTCTCTACTACCTTCACAATATTTTAATCGGGAACGTTTCTAATTTATATAAAAAAATTAACACTTAGAAAAGTGCTCAATTGTGTAAATTGTGAAGGTAGTAGAAAATATATGACGACGATTGATGATATGAAGGCCTGAGTCATCCTGTGATCACGGCTCCTGTAAAGCAGTTGAAACGCAAGGAATAAATATAAAAGAAATTATGCGCAAAATTCGTAAAAAGTTGGTTTATTCATGTGTAATGTGCGCGAAAGTGTAAGAACTAAATATTTATTTATACATTCATATTTAAATATGATTATATATTATGGCCTGTACAATAGTTATATGGTATATTTATAGTTTTACAAAGATATGTGTACATGTAACACTCTAAGGTTGTTTACAATTTGAATAACCTTTATTTTGTGGAACGTTAGGTGTAGGTCAAGGAAGTTTGTGTTTAAGTTACTTTGTGTGCAAACTCTAGCCAAGGGATAATAAAGACCGATATTAGTTCAGTATGAGAACAAACTGAAAGTTTTATAAAGGATTTCGAGGAAATTCGAGGGATGAACAATTTTATTGAAGCAAACAGAATAGAAATAACAAATCTTATTGTTACGTGAAGATTCATTAGTGATATCATTCCGTTTCTATTAATTATTAATAATAATCTCTATTTACAGAGTAAAGTGTTACAAGCATAATGAAGCCTCTGGATATCAGGAATATGACTATTGATAAAGTTATCTAAATACTCAATATTTTAATGTTTAAACCATAGCGAAATTATATAAAATAAAAAAAGATCATTAGGGACCCTGTCGGGTACAGAAACTATCTTCAACAGTAGATAGATATTAAGTAAGTCTGTAAAAAAAGAAGCAAATCTTTATAGTACTCAGCCAAAAAGAGATAGAAAGCCACGCCAGCCACGCCAGCCACACACACTGACATGAATAAAAGCGAGACAGAAGGCCACGCGCATTGAGGTGTGGAGGCATATATATATATATATGTATATGTATAACGTGCGTGTAACGGTACAATCTGACGCTTAGCATGGATAGAGTGGCCGCGCGGCAAGCGTCTTTATGCGAACGACCAGAACCTCCGTATAGAAGCTTCGCTATCCAGGCGTATAAAATACGCAAATAAAAATGCTATTATTAATGCAGGAAATAAAATAAACATAAATACAATATTTTGAAATATCAAAGTACTTCAACCGGATTAAGGTCGCGATAATAACACGTTTAGTGTTTCCTTTGGGCTAGGCTAATTTGTGTGAATGTGTGAAAGATATTATTACTAGCTCACCAGGCCACGCGTTGCTGTGTTATAAATTTAAATTAAATCTGTTCTATATCCTTATCCTAAGTTGTAACAAATCCATCAAAATGAATAAATCATTATCAAAATCGTTAAATCAAAATAATGATAGTTTTCAGATAATAAGCAGAAACCGCTAACGGCAGACGCTATGGTTTTGCGGCATCTTCGGAGCCAACTGCTGCGGCAAATGAACACAGTTATTGAGCCTACGAGATATTAATTAGAGCTCACTCTCACCATTTCAAAGCGAATATTTTAAAGGTCAAAAATATTAAATTTCTGTTAGAAGTCGTACATTTAATTGTTCCTTTATAATAGAGTGTGTTCATTATTGTACATAACAACCGTATAAAGTTTGTAGTCGCGTAATAGTTACAATGATCAGTAAATAAATACCCATTATTCGTCTAAGATCTTTACCACAGCTAATAAAAGGGGTGAACTTGAAACATCTGAACCAATTTTGATAAAAACAAAGTCTAAGAATCACCGCTAGAAAAACTGCTTTCAAATAAAGAAAACCCATTTCTAAATCGGTTCACAGGTTTAAGAGCTACGGTGCCATATGTACTCAATATTCAAGCCCCTTCATTTTACATCGGAGATCCCTACTATATATATAATATATAATATAATATAATATAATAATATTATAAATGCGAAAGTAACTCTGTCTGTCTGTCTGTCTGCTACGCTTTCTCGCTTAAACCTCTCAACCGATTTTGATGAAATTTGGCACAGACAATCTTTAGTCCCTGAGAAAGAACATAGGCTACATTTAATTTCGAAAAAAAAGGGATGAAGACGTTGAAATAGGGGTTGAAAGTTTGTATGGGATTTCTTAATTTTAAAAGATAAAACCATGAAACTTTATATTTAAGCACTTGATAAGATATAATTAAACATTTGTTCTAGCGTTTTTGAAATTTCGACCAGTAAGGGGGTGAAATAAGGGTTGAAAGTTTGTATGGGATTTCTTAATTTTAAAAGATAAAACCATGAAACTTTATATTTAAGCACTTGATAAGATATAATTAAACATTTGTTCTAGCGTTTTTGAAATTTCGACCAGTGCGGGGGTGAAATAAGGGTTGAACGTTTGTATGGGATTTTGTCATTTTTGGGGATAAAACTATGAAACTTTATATTTAGGAACTTGATAAGAAATAAAAAAACAATTTGTTGTAGCGTTTTTGAAATTTCAACCTGTGAGGGGATGCAATAGGGGTTGAAAGTTTGTATGAAGTTCGTCATTTTGAAGATAAAAACATTACATTTTGTATTTAGGCACTAAATAAGAAACAAAAATCGTTTGTTCTAGCATTTTGAAATTTTTACCACTGTAGGGGTGAAATTCTACAAACGGAATTCCCGAAATTCGAACGGAACGGAACGGATCAAACATTTAAAGTAGCAGGTGTCCATTTAGAGAAAAACTGTTTTTCGCATGGCCAACTGTACGTGGCCTGCTCGCGAGTGTCGAGTCCAAACAATCTCCACATTTTAACAAATAATAACAAACCAGCAAACGTTGTGTACAAAAATGTTTTAAATTAGGTCATTTTAAAATATTTTTGTACACAACGTGACGCTGGCCCCTGTAAAGTGTCTCTTGGATATAAGGGACCAATAAATTTTCCTAGGTACTTTCTGCCACTTAATGGAATACATAGGTACCTTATACCTACTGTAAACAGATATTTTTTAATTTTTTTAGATACCTACTCTCTTTTAATCAAATGCTATACCCAAATCTATACCGTTTTTTTAATATAATCATTAATATTCAAATTAATTTACTGTAACTGTGTAAATATTTGTTCACGGCTAATTTGCTGAGCCGTTTGTTACAAAATTGGATACGGATAGTCTGAAATCTGAAAAAGAACATAAGTTACTTTTTATCAGAACCACGCGGGCGAAGCCGCGGGCGGAAGCTAGTTAAAAATAAATACAACCAAAATTACATTACATTAACAATTTTTGGAACTATAAGCAATGCTGGCAATTGTAACTATTATTATTATTATAACAAAATTATAAATGTAGCAGGCAGACTTAAATTTAAAGTACGCATACAATTATTAAATGAGTATCATGGTGTTTGAAAGCCTTTAAATAATTACGTGTAATTGGTCGCCTGCTGTTATTGGTTGTTAGTCAAGTTTACCTCCCACCATTTTATACTATAAAACGGTTATAAAGCTTCGGTTGTGTTGCTGTCAATTGGCACCACCCGAAGCCCTTGTTGTTAAGGCATGCAACTATCAACCCCTATATCAGACCTTCACAGCCCCCCGACGGCTTAGCTTTTGACGCCCAAGGTATGTCCTAGACGAGTGGACGAGAAGGCACTCTTGCTGTTATTCTGTTAGTTTAATTTTGTATGTGCATACAGAACGAAGTTCCTTATGGGATGTTGTGGAAAGAGGGGCTAGCCAACTTTACGTTAAAAAAAACGTTACACTTGACTGCGTTAACATAGCGATCGCTATCTCTCTTTCTCTACACTTACTGTCCACAGAAAGAGGCAGGGAGAAAGTAACCGCATAGCTCAGTTTTTATTATTTGTTACCATAGTATCAATAATAACAGACATATCAGTGGTGTAAAAAAATAGTATTTTTCTCCAAAAATACCGCAATGTCTCAAGACTAAAGTCTTTGACCAGTATGTGTTGCCAGTGATGACATACGGAACGGAGACGTGGACCCTTTCTATAGGCCTAATTAGACGGCTCAAGGTCACCCAAAGGGCGATGGAGCGAGGTATGCTTGGAGTTTCCCTACGGGATCGAATAATCAGAAATGAGGAGGTCCGTAGGAGAACCAAAATAACCGACATGGTTCGCACCTGGATGCGGGCAGTGCAGGACCGGTCATTGTGGAGATTCTTGTAGGAGGCCTTTGTCCAGCAGTGGACGGCATTTAGCTGAGACGAACCTTGATTAAAATTTATAAATATAATATTAAACTTTCTTCTTATCCTATCTTTCCACTTCAGGACATGGCTTTTTTGAAGACAAGAACACTAAAGTTAAAAATATTGAGATCATAACAAATATTATTGATAAAGCAGCATATGCTGTGCATCGCACTATATTGAGACATTGAGTTTCTGGACGGAGGTACTTATGAATAGTATATCTATTATTATACAGTGTTGCTTTTAAAATATCATCAAAATCATGACCTTTACTTTGTCATTTTATCTTGAGTGCATAAGAGTAACAAAATACGAATAAGCTGTCGTAAAAATTACGGAATCTTCATGTTGTTTTAATTTATTTAAATTTCAGATACGAAAATAAACAATGAAATTTCTTAATTATTTTAATAGAAGGAATCGACTTGGTTCACAAGTTAATTCTCAGACGGGAATCGAACCCGCACCGTTTGTATGTCCAGTCTATTGCACTCCCAATTGAGCTACCGAGCCTTGTGAATAGCCGTCGAAGTTTCCTACCTTTCTTGTCTCATCAATGAGAGTAACATCCTTATCCGAAAGAAATACTTTTACAAGTGTTTGGGCAATCGATTAGGAGGAAACAGGGATTTAGTTTTCTGAATTTATATATTTTTTGCATTTTTCAATGCTATCTTATATTTATGTATAGAAAATTTTCAACCAGAGTTTGAAAAAGATGGCAGAGAATTGAGCCAAAAAGATATAGAAAACTAATAAACATTTATATAATTCTGTTTATTGGTAACTGCATCAATTGAAAATGATTGAATCGACTTGGATATACTTCTTAACGTTCTTAATAGACTGAATAAAGTTTTATGTGAAAGAAAAATTGGAAAAGTTTCTACAAATTGATTAATTGGAATTCCAGATAGAATGTAAATGTTTTCATTGCTTAATTTGGACATGCCAACGTACTAAATAAAATATATTAATTTTAGATACTTACTACCTATGGAATCGTTAATTTATTGGATACTGTATCGAAGCTCATAATTTTCTTACATTTTTAGGGTTCCGTATCTACTAGTAGTGTTGCCAGACCGATAGTATTTGTATCGATTTTTTCATCTGCAAAACAACGTCCTATCTGTAGGTCTATCAATACTATCGATAGAGTCGATATTTATCTGTATATTGTTTATGAGCAACAATACTATCGATAGAATCGCTAGTATTGCACTCCTTCAATGGTATTGATACGTTCTAAGCTATATATAGTTTCAATAGAATCGATAGTATCGATACTACGATCGATTGTATCGATACTACGATGGATAGTTTCGATAATACGATCGATAGTCATGCTATCTATCCCCGATCGATAGGCTATCGATAAATTATCGATAGTCCACTATCGATCCGAAACACTAGTACCTACCCAAGGTATCCAAACTCCGTTGACACTCACGTGTTCTTCTGGCACACAAGTTTTACAGTCAAACGGTAGGAGCTTCAGGCTTATTTTATTTTTTACAATATTTTTACAGAGAGCCGTCTCATAAAGCCATAGCTAAAATTTTTTCCAACCCCTCTTAGAATTTGAATAGATAAATGCTGTTTCTGTGTTTTGAAAAATATTGGATAATATATCAATTGGGAAGCAAATAAAGTCAGCTACATAATAAAAAAATTTGAAAGAGTTTATTAACTTCCTATTGTTCTATGACCTTGAAATTTGATGATAATGTATATTATTAAGTATATTTTGCTAACCATTTTTTTAAATCCTTCGGTTTTATCTACATTTGGTACGGACCTATACGTGCAAAGTCCTACTCGCGCTTGCCCGGTTTTAAGTACATCATTCATTATTAAATTATGTGCGTTTTATCGGTCGTTACGAAGGCAAGTATAATAAAACGATATTAAAAAGTGTTACAAAGTAATAAAGCATATTTCTGCGAAACTGAAGAGAAGCAATATAAATATATCTTTCAATATTAATAAATTTCAACACAAACTGAACTTGCCTGCGCCTTACTGGAGTTATGCGTCTAATAGTACATGGAAAAAAGAGATAGAAAGCCACGCCAGCCACGCACACTGGCATGAGTGAAAGTGAGACAGAAGCTCACGCATACTGAGTTGGGGAGGCAGATACAAAATCTGACGCTCTCATGTAACGGTCAAATCTGACGCTTAGCACGGACAGAGCGGGCGCGCGGCCTATATGAGAGCGGCCCAATCGTGATATTAGAAGTTTGATTATATTTGGAGAGTAATCTCCGAAAATGTTAAAATTTTTTTTTAAAACTTTTTTTTTTCTTTAGGAATATAGGTTAAGAATCCTTCATAAAAAGTCAAGGCCAGGTTAAAATACTTCTCCACTGATACTCCTACTTTAGATGTACAAATTGAGGCAATTATTAGTCCGGTCAATGTAGACATATCAATGTGCAAAAAATCGCAGAGAGTTGAAAATAAGTACGACTCTTTGGAGCACCATTACAAATGAAATCTGAAAAGTCCCCATCGAACCAAGATCTTGCAAAAAATTCAAGGTTAAGTTTACAAATATCGGTTTTTGCGTTTTTTTGACAAACGATAAGTCTCCTTATAAAAATAGTTCAAACAAAAATTGTAGATCATGCAATCATCATAAAAATTGTCTCTATACTTTTTCTCTTAAAAGTCACCATTTCTGAGATATATGTTGAAAAATGTGTATTCTTCATAGTATGCATAAGTACGTCGGGTACATACATCACGGATATACCAGTATAAATCTTTTTTTGTCGGTCTTTCTTGGGCTGACTTGACTTATTGGCCAACTTGACCGGGTTATATATGAATGGCACTGTTGCTTCAAAAAGATTGACTATTTAATTTATTGTTTTCCTCTTGTAGCATCATATTTTAGAATCTTCGTGTCAACCAAACGACGTCCACTGTTGGATAAAGGCCTTCCCCAAGGATTTCCACAACGACCGGTCCTGCGCTGCCCGCATCCAGGTGCTTCCCGCTACCTTTACCTGTTTCAATACTTTATATTTATGAAAAAGCTCAAAAGCCTTGAGAATAGACGGAAGGTAGCTGACCCATCCGTTTTAAAATTATACTTCTTAAGGCACGTTATGAAAAAATGATGAGAGTGAAATTTTAAGATGCGCGTGCATCACTGTGACATAAAATTATAATATCACTGTGACACAAAATTATCATGTTGAAGTTGGCCGCAAAAGCGACATGCACACACCAGCAGGATGAAGTTGGACGCTAATTATGAATGTGTGTGTGTGTGTGTGTAATTTTAAATTATATATGGTAGTGAACAATCATTTATATAATAACAATATAACAATTTTATTTAAAAGTGGTTTTTATTTTATAAACTTTTCAAGTGCGTTTATTGATTTGAGGTTAACTGTCGGTAGGTATTCCTTTTATTTGTTTATAATATAAATTATTATTATTTTTACATGACTATTGATCAAACAGTTTATTTTAATGGCTTTTGATATATTACTTCATTCTATATGCAGATATATAGAAAATCTGTTAAACTTTTGATGCTTCTTACTTATCACTATGTAATTTATAAATTTATCTTTCTTTTCACATACAAAGAATACGAGCAAACGGGTGGAAATTTTTAGTTATCATTGTTTAGTAACGATAAAGAAGTATAACTTCTTACGTGCGTATATAATTTTAGAACCTTGTTCCGCCGTGTTCTTTTTTCCCTCGGACAACCATACTTACAAATAGGCGCCACCGTTATATGGTAGACATATCAAAGAGTTGCACTGAGAGTGTTGGTTCCAATTTTGTGATCCGTACCCTTAAAAAGTGGAACTCTTTGCCTGAGTCTGTGTTTCCTGACAAATACAATTTAAGAGTATTCAAGTTACGAGTTAATAGGTGTCTTCTAAGCAAGTGCGTCACATTCGAGATTGCATCGTCCCTTACCATCAAAGGAGATAGCGGTCAATCGCTGACTTATTTACTATAAAAAAACCTAATAAATTATTAGTTTTGAAAATAATTTATTGGGACGATATCAGTCAGCTAAATGATGCTAATTTATTCAATGAATACATGGTCAATGTTGCCTGTTTTATAATTATGTTTCTTATAAAATTTGACACACACATACTTACTCACACACACACACACACACACACATACATGAATACATACATAAAACCAATCAAACTTAACAATACGTACTAACCTGGCTCATTAACTACTCTTTTGAGAATATTATTATGTATTGGAGGAATCCTTACATATAAGATATAGGAGTCCTTACGTCCTAATTTGGGAGTTGGAGACCTGATTTGAAGACATTGTAAACCTTCTCATAATCTGTATTGTTGATGTTTTGTAATGTTATTGTTTTGTTTCAATAAATTATTATTATTATTAATTATTATATGTTTTCTACTACTACACATTGTAAGACTATTTGTTGACCTCAATAAATAAAAGAAGTTGTATAATAAAAAAAATTGACATTATTGTTTTCGTCAGCGGGAAAGTGTATCGTTGTACTGGCAGCTTTGTAGTTCACTCCTTAGTTAAGTCAATAGTCCTTCAATATTCCATCTTCATGCCAATTATTCGGAGCATGTTAATCAAAACACACCTTAGTTAGTCCTTTAAATACAGTTCATTTTGATTTGTCTCTGTATTTGTCACTATAGGTTTCCATTCGATTCACCTGCCTGTTTATTAGAATTATGGTCACGATCACTTTCAAAACTATGCCTTTGATCAATAATTGTGTTTAGAGTCAGCAGAGTCTTAACAACCAAATACAAAACATTGATAGCATAGAACTCATTGCCTGTTTTATGTCTCTGTTGCTGGAATTCAGACGTTTTACATAACCGGGATGTGGATCAAATTTAACTTGCAAGATTTCATTATAGACACCGAGACAGGTGAAAGTATATAAAAGCCTCTAAAATATAAAAGTCATGAAATATCTCTTTTATAATACTGAAGCTAATAAAGAAAAAAATGGTGTCGTGGGACACCGGATAGGAACAAAGTTCCTTGTCATAAAAATATTAATTTAAAAGTTCTATTAGAACCTATAAAAAAATAATTATTCGGGTATACATTTTTATTATGATTTTTTTTATCGATAAAAAGTTTATAAGATAATTTTTTCCCACGTTTTTCTTAGGTCGCTTTCTTGTCTGTTTGCTTGTCTGTCGTCTTGTCTGTCCGGTTGGAATCTTGTATCTCTTTGAATTTTGAGGCACTTCCCGACCACCTAGCGAGTTGAAACTTTCAGGGTAGGTCAGAACCCGACGACAATGCACGCTCAAACAACTTTCGACTTTCTAGGTGCAATTTCAGGTCAACTTTCGGCAACTTTCACTTTGTATGGGGCTTATCCGATTGTTGCGTAACACATGGTTACTTCGTTGAGTTAATAATTAAAAAGAATAAAATAATAATACTATATTGTATCTTTACAAATACTCTCAACATGCATATCATACATCTCATTACATCTCCATAAGTAACATGCGCCCCCATGTTTTGAGTGGCCCCTCGCTTGGCCCCGCCGGGTTATTTTATTCTTTTTTGGTCACTGAAAAACGTGGGATGTTTTGATTTTTAAATCTATTATTATTATATTTTATTTACAATGATTTATCACAGTCATCACGTAGACTATACATTAGACACTGTTTAGCCTCCCACATAGACTATACATAAAAATCTTACGCTTTTTATTTAACGCTACGGACGTTTTTTCCCGGCTAGGGCAACCCTCCGCAACGTCACATAAGGAACTCTGTTCCAAAAATAGGGTATGATTTAATAAGCTTTAACTAATTCTATAAACAGTCACAAGTACCATAATATTATAGTTCACCAGTGAAAACGTCGCACAAAATATCGAAACGTCTAGAGCTCGGACTCAATTACTTCCGGTTTTCCCGTTCACCAATGCCCAGCGAGTATAGAAACAATAAAAAATTCCGTCACGCATGAAAGTGGAAGGAGATGCGAGATGAGGGTCATTGCTTTACAAAACTAAGTCGCCATCGGGGAAGTGATGGCTTAGGAGATATAAAACGAACATAGCCAAAGTAAACAGACCCTATAACGCATTGGGATAAAAGAGTAGTCGACCGTTTGGTGCAAAACGGTAGTGATCCTGGCTTTCGCACCCACTGTTCTGAGTTCGAATCCCGGAAGGGGAAAATGTTTGTGTGATGAATGATGATTAAGAGCATGTGTAACTGACTCATGGGTATATTATATTTATATATATATATATATGTCACAGAAAAATAACAAGATCCGCAAGTTTATAAATTTCCTAGAAGAATTATAAACTTTCGTAGGATACTAAACGAGAGATAAATTGTATTATTTTACGCCCATATTTCTCAAATTTATCAATTTGCGACGTCACGTGGTAATTTATAAATAAACAGATATCCACTTGTAAGATTCTAAACGGTTCGACCAATCACAGAAGAGCTTTTAATTTTACGCTTTTTTAAAATACGGCAAATAACACACTGCTCTCTGATTGGTCGATGTTGACAGTGGCAATGCTTGTGTCCATAGACTTAGGTACAATCAGACTTGCCAAACTATAAATTTATCAGTTTCAATTACCTACCTAACTGTATTTTTACTTTAAAACTAGTTAGGTACCTATAATACAGGATTACTTTTTTACATAATATGCTAATGACCTCTACTTCACTCTACCAAAATAAAACAACAAAAATCATTATCTACGATATTAAAGATGTTTATTAAAAAAGAAAAACATACATAAAACATAAAACCGGCCTTCTACCAAAAAAAGGTTAGGTTAGGTTAGGTTTGGTTATAGGTATATAATATATTAATTCCAATGTAAATGAAGTTGAGCACCCTTCAATTAATTTGATTTGTCGCCCAACGTTTTTAATGGTTCGCATAAAACGGTAAAATAGTGTAATTCGGATCGGACGGTACAATAGGAACTGTCAATTGAAATGATAGCATCTTTTTAGGCTTTGTAATTGTTAAAGAGACCTGTATAGGTTTTTGCGGAATCATTAGCTTTAAATGTTATTTCTCTTTTCAGAACAACACAGTTGTTTTTATTTCGCATCACTGTAGTGAATAAAATCACAGTATATTAAGATTAAAATTGAATTATAACACTACTGACTCGGTCCGTGTTCACGGTTTGTGCATTGGGCTAATTGAATATTAATAATAATATTTCTTACATTCACACCAATTAGCCTTGCCCAAAATAAGCACTTAAAGACTTGTGTTAAGGATACTAGGGTAAAGGATAAACATACATATATGATACATAGATGTTATATATAAATATTAAACAATACAAGCTGACCCAGCCACGCGTCGCTGTGGCTTAGTTATTATAATTTGCATAAGAAAATGATACCTATCCTATGTCCTAAGTCGAGACAAATCCAGCAAAATTAAAAAAAATATATTAGAACTGGTTGTGTAGTTTTGGAGTTCATCGCGGTCAAACAAGACTTACCACATGGTTATTACATCTAAATTATGATGAAACTGAAAGTTTATTTTTAACTACGGGTAAGAAGACACTGGCTAAGAATGTATTTTACATACAGGATGCATTTATGGGCGAACGTTTACACACACACACACGCACACACACAGACACGCACACGCACACACGCACACACTCTCTCTCTCACACACACACTCTCTCTCTCTCACACACACACACACACACACACATACTCACATACACACACACACGCGCGCGCGCACACACATATACACACACGCTAATTCATCATACACGACCCGACATGTTAATAGTTTAGTCTGTATTTCTTTTTTCAGTATTGTACTTTTCTTTTATTGATGTAATCAGAATCAGCCTGATGACATGTAACACAGGCTTTTCCCTAGCACAGGCATCAGTCTCGTACAAACATAAAATACATCAAGAAATGTATAATATCCTATGGGAATTTTAGAAATCCGCAAAAATTCCCATCGAAACAAAAAAACTTTTTTAGGTTTTACGCTCCGCTCCAATATATGGTGCTAGCGTAACTTTATGCTTAGCGACTCCATCGCCTAGTTATTATAACTTATCTTTGTAGATCGAAGGTTGGGAGTACAACTCTGCTATGTAGAAAAAATGAAAATGAAAATAACTTTATTCAAATTCACTTCAAATAAGTTATTTTGAATCGTCCAACATTTATACCTACTACCACTTCAAGACGTCTTTTAACTGACAAGAAGAATCGTCAGCTTTAACAGAAGTAACGACATTTACAATATAATACGTCGTCACCATGTATAATCCACAAAATAAAAAAAAAATTAAAGTTGTTTTGTTATTATGATAATAGTAGTGTTATGACATCATTTTCCGAAGTAACTACATAACTTGTGTAAAATGTCTGAATCGATACTTTAAATAATAGATTATTTTTACATAAAGCAATAATAATAAAATATTAACAGTTTTAATATATTATAACCTTAGTTATATATGTACTCTTCAACAAGAAAAACCAAAGTAATTTTAGCGAACTCTTTGTGTAGCAACCTTGGCTCAGTTATTATCTCCATTTCGCCACAAAGACTGACAAAACACAACACAGAGAGGGCACTATCGGCCTTTATTTGTTCTACTGGAATATTTTTAGCATTTTAATTGGAACAACATGTGGGTTAAATCTTGGCTACCATTATTACAAGAATTTCGTTAATGATATTTCAAATAATACTGCCGCTTTTGTGATAAGTATATGATAATAAGCTTTAGGATTAAACATATATTATAAGATTAAAGGTATAATCTGTATTGTGTTTTTTTTGCATTCACAATGCCATATTTCTATGAGATTTAAAACAACCACATCTCCTACCTGAGGGCTCGGAGATAAGGTTGTTTTTTATAAGCGTTATTTCAAATCTTATATAATTTGTTAAATTTATTCAAGAATTAAACATAATAAACATAGATGACATTTAGGATTAAAACCACCATATTTTGCCATAATTTTGCAAAATGACGTCATTTAGTACATCTAATTATTTTTGTAAGTTCTATACACGATTAAAATATAATTACCATAAAAAATTAAACTGCGTTATCAGTATCGACTACTGATACTATAGACCTAGGTTTAAGCGCAAAAAAAAACATGAACTAATTTATCCTTAAAAAACTTAAAAAATGGTCTATCTCAAATATTTACTACGACTTTACTATCTTATTGAATACGTAACTTACACATAGGTATGTATCGGTGCGCAATGACCCAATCCTGGCGCGTGCAAACATAAAACCCCCGCCGCCGCGCCCTTCCCCGCTGCGCCCCTCCCCCGCTGCTCCCTTCCCCCGCACTAGGGGTGTCCGTTTTGGAAAAACATCGATGTTTTTCTCGATTCGATAAATCAGAACTGTACATCGAAGTCTTTCGATGTATCAGGTGTAAACAGCGATATTTTGTACGCATCGAGTACTTTTTTAGGGTTCCATACCCAAAGGGTATAACTACTTGTCAAGCCACGGTAGTAATTGCCAGTCAACATCCCTCATCAGTCCTGGTAGCAATTGCTACCATATTCAAATTACCGTGTGGCTTTAAATTACGATTTATTTTTGAGTTTTTATTTATCGTGAATAGGAAAGCGCTTGACCGCCATCACGCCTGATGGTAAGTGACGATGCGATCTAGGATGTAACGCGCTTGCCTAGAAGAAACCTATTCACTAGTGACTTGAAGATCCTAAATTGTATTTATCAGGCAAAGAGTTCCGCTCTTTAGCGGTACGTATTACAAAATTGGAACCAAAAATCTTAGTGCGACTCTGGTATATCAAACAAATAAAGCCAATTCGTAAGTCTGGTTGTCCGATGAAAAAATGGGGACGGCGGAACAAGGCTGTGCAATTCCGCTGCACACCCTCGGAAATGTATCCTATAAAAAACGGATAGGCTAGCTAACTTCCGTCAATGTTCAAGGCCCTTCAGCTTATTATTAAAAAGTTCGTTATTGCCGATGAGTTTCTTCGCCTTCGACTCCAGCGTCTGGAGTTGATATTGGACGGAACCGTCCTAAAGATACACAGATCTTAATATTCTGTGGTGGATTCTGTATTAATCAGCTTTATGGTAGTATTTTTTGATTGGTCCTGGCTTAATTATTAAGCGAGAAATAGGCATTTTTATCTAAGAATCCGACATCGTTTTCATAATTCGCACTGTACTGGGACTGTTGAGAGGGGTAAGGCGCGGTAACGGACTGACAAGTGGAAAAATGGAACCCTATTACTAAGATTGCGCTGTCCGATTGTCACCAGCCTGTATCTCATGCCAGTCCACTATTGAATCATCAACTTTTCTTTTTTAATTAAACAAATAGGGAAAAAAATATTAGGCAGAATTTTAGTGGTTAAACTTGAGTTTTTATGAAATTCATTGGTAAGATAAAAAATACGTGTGTAAACAACAACTACGCCTCCAAGCCCTCAGATGGGATTTGAATTTATATCTTATAGAAATATTGCATTGTGAATGCAAAAAATTAAATTAAAAACATAATTATAGCTGGTTCCATCTTAATCGATTCCTTTCCTGTCGTAAAATTCGACACGTCTCGGTAGCTCAGCGGTCAGAGCAGTCACCCGGATAGCGAAAGGTCGTGGGTTCGTATCCCATCTGAGGGCTCAGAGGCGTAGTTGTTTTTTACACACGTATTTTATATCTTATAGAAATATTGCATTGTGAATGCAAAAAACATCGATACATCGAGTATATCGAAAGCATTTCAAAACATTGGATCGATTCGATGCATCGCATTGTAAACATCGATGTTTTCAATGCATCGATGTATATCGAATATCCCTAACCCGCACCACTCTGCACGTGTATAATCCCGGCATTTTGAAATCACGTGACATGCGCAGTAGTAAATAATGTACCTAAACTTGCTACTGCGCATGTCACGTGATTTGATGACGTAAATGCCGGGAACATAACCATTTCTTTGACCTTGACCTAATTACTTAGTTACCACTCGTCAGTCGGCCTGTGCGCATACGCTTTTGTGATCGATCAGTTACACTCGTTAAGTACATAATAAAATCATGGCTTATCAGTTTACATCTCGTGAATATGTCATGATGGTTCGTGCTTATTTTTTGAGCGGTGAAAACGTGTCGGCGGCTTTACGGATGTACCGAGAGCTGTACCCGAATGCTCGACAGCCAAACTACAGTACAGTGTTAAGTGCTTATCAACGGCTCCTAGACCATGGCTTATTTTACGTGCCATCGCACGCGCAAGGAAGAGGGAGACCACCGATCTCTCAGAACTTGTATGACGACGTGGTGACGTACTTTGAGGAAGATCCACGAAGAAGCACCCATGATGCTGCTCGACGATTTGGTATTAATCAATATTCGGCTTGGAAGATAATAAACTCGGCTGGTATGCATCCGTACCATTATCGTAAAGTTCAAGAACTTACGACCGTTGACCGAGAGCCGAGGATTACTTTTTGTCGTTGGGTAATAAGTAATCCAAACGCCAACGTGCTTTTCTCCGACGAGTGCCTTTTCACCAGAATAGGATTGTTTAACCATCATAATGAACATTGGTGGTCATACAGGAATCCTATGCTCACGCGAGAGCATTCGTTTCAACATAGGTTTAGTGTAAACGTTTGGGCCGGCATATTGAACGATGAAATCATCGGTCCATATTTTATTGAGAGCCGACTCACGGGCGAAACCTATTTAAATCTACTCCGCACGATGGTTTCGACTATGTTGGATGACATTCCACTGGCGAACTTGAGAGGGTTGTGGTTTCAACAAGACGGTGCACCTCCACATTACCATCGTGCTGTGAGAGAGTACCTCACCGAAGAGTTCGGTGACCGATGGATCGGCCGCGGCGGCCCGGTGCCGTGGCCCGCGCGCTCATCAGACCTTACACCTTTAGACTTTTTCCTATGGAGTGAAATAAAGCGTAGAGTGTATGTAAGTGAACCTGACACTATTGAAGTGCTAAAACAGCGAATAATAGACGCTTTTAATGAAGTGAAAATGCAAAGAAACGTATTAATTTCTTTAAAAGGAAATTTGTTAAAACGGGCTAGTGTGTGTGTTGAAAATGGAGGAGGACACTTTGAACAATTAATGAAATATTTGTAAGACAGTGACTTTAATGTGAACAGGTAATGTACATAACAATAATCTTTTTACATATGCTAATTCTAACTATGTGAATACGCCAAAATTACTCGTGAATAATTTAATGACCTATTTGCATTTTGGTTAAAAAAAATTTGTATGTTATTTTGTTAACTTAATACCTATCTAAACGTAATTTTGTCGGTTCTACGCCCAATAAAGTATGAAAGATAAGTTTGATTTATTAATTGAGTATTTACCTATCGGTGCTTTTTGGTTCTTGAGCGGGAGTGGGGCGGCTTGCTAGCATATATTCTACCTTATTGCCATGTACAGTAAGTTCATTTTCACTTGAGATGGTGTGATACGTTTTCATTGACGGAAGTTCATTGAATACAATGTATTGTGTCTGTAAATTTGGCGATATTTTCCGCAATTTTAAAAACTGAATAACTTTACTATTATTACTAAAAAAAAAAAATTCTTCGCATATTTATAATATTGATGCTTTCTTAAATTTGGCATTCCATTTTTTATGGTAATTAAAATTTATAGGTGTATAATAAAAAAATTAGTAAACTATTAAATATTACATGTACTATTTAAAAATAACAATTTTAATCTATAATAGTATAAATGTCGTCATCTGAAAATTATTTTAGGATCTTATTATAGGCCATTTTTGCAACTATGATACAAATTCACTCGTAGGTAATTCTCTGATTGCAATGGGTATTTTCATTTTAATACTTATTGAAATTCAATAAAATTCTTTTAAACAAATACACTGTGAGAAGGAGGCATTTTTATCACAGTAAAATATTTCAAACGTATGAGGGGATTTCTTTTGTCTTTTAAGTGAAAGAATATTTCATGACGTCAATAAACTTAATGTTCCAAATTATATTATTATTAGGATATGCTAATCATCATTACATGTATGATATGATAAAATCAACGTTACTCGGCGGAAGTCCATATCCATTAAACAAAAATATTTAGCTTAATTCCGCAAAAAAACAATCAAAATGCACTGCCCGCCTGCCCCCAAATAAATGCAGAAACCGCAGACACCGACACACCTTCCACATTGTGAAATATCGAGCATTTAGTTCGACTGGACTTAGACTAAGTGTTTCTGATGAGGTGTGGGAGCGAAACACGTGTAGAGTAGTTGGTGAAAGTGCAAGGTGAGTCTGCGGTTTCTGTATTTATTTTCATTTTACTTAAGTACTAACTTACTTACTTCGCGGAAGTAAGCTACATATTTCTTTAAACATGGTTCATCCTCGTTACATGGTTACTCCTCGCCTCTCGGGTACAGGCTTTTCCACCACTAGCGATATTTCACCACGCTGACTGATGCCAATCTCATACGTAATTTCCGCTCGCTTCCATAATAATTATTGGTAACTTTTCTGATGACCAGTTTTTGCGTCAAATTGGTTAACCATGGTAACCACTTCCTGATGATACAACATGTAAGATACTGACGCCTCAATGCCATAAACTGCATACGAACAAAATTACTTGCAGTTTGCTTCATATCCGCAAGACTGTAATTCTTCGGGCAGTGTTTCCGTTACAAGATACCGTTGGCTTTGACCTTATCTGATGGTGGATGTCAGCCAACAACTAACGCAGTAGTTTCAGTAGCGCCTTGAAAAGAAAGAATGCAAGGAATTATATACTCGTATTATAAGAAATTCCGTGTCTATATTAAAGATACGCTAAATGAATTATGAACCCGCGTTGTGTTTTTACATTTTCAAATGAGCTCCTTTATTATTTCAATATTGTATATCTATTTGTATCATTATGTGTTTGTCTATCCGTTACCCTAATATCCATAAAAACAAGCCTTATATGGCTTACTTTGGGCGAAGTTAATTGGTGTGAATCTATAATCTAATATCACAGTTATTTGTATGTTTGTCAGTCCGCTCTTGTTCCCGCTCTTTTTTTCATTGTATCAATAACGTTACCATAGCAACGCGTTAACCGCAAGTAGTTCGTCTACCGGACGCTAGATGGCGCTAACGGAAAAATATTTAAAAATAGAAAAAAATTAAAGAATTTTGTCCACCCATTGCGAAGCCGAGACGGGCCGCTAGTCTATAATCTAAGATCACAGTTGTTTGTATGTTTGTCTGTCCGCTCCTTTTCCCGCTCTTTTTCCATTGTTTCAATAACGTTACCATAGCAACGCGTTAACCGCAAGTAGTTCGTCTACCGGACGCTAGATGGTGCTAACGGAAAAATATTTATAATAGAAAAATTTAAAGAATTTTGTCCACCCGTGCGAAGCCGGGACGGGCCGCTAGTGTATTATTATTATTAAGTTGATGAAAATGTTTTGTGTAACTACATACGTATGCAACTATAAATTTAAAGACTATAAAAACAGAGACAAACAAAGTTGATAAGTGCAATGACATAAGAGATAGTAAGAAGGAGGAATGTACGTGGATGCAAGCAACAAGAAGAGTCAAGGCTCGAGGTGTAATTTTTGCCTCTTGGCAAAATACTTATTTTCAGACGTCACCCAAAGATTAATGTTTTTTTCATCATCATCTAGCTCTTGTCAGATACTATGAAGTTCCACCATGTATAAGGGGGTCCTACACCATAGTAGCCGATACACTGTCTGAACTCAAGAACCCACTGACTCATAACCACCTACTTCCTAAAACATAGGCGTACAGAGTCTCTAAGAGATGTCTATATGAGAAGCCATGAAGCGTTGCTGATTAAGCTGACTTATTGAGGTAAAACAAGAGAAGAAGTCATCGAAAGACTGATAAGACAATTGGAAAGAAGAAAAAAACGATATGCAAGTATAATTGTATCTGTGTAAGACTTAAATAAAAAAAGAGGTATATTCATAAAATTACTAATCGGAACAGAGATAAACTTACTGTTTGAAATTTCAGGCTTTAAGAAACAAGAGGCTCAGTTTTGGGTAGAGCTTTGACTTTGTATAACATAGTTCCACACAAGCTGATTGAACTACCATTTGAAGAGTTAAAAAGGTTGTTACAAATGCACTCGAGAATAAAGGCTATTTCTATATAGGTGATTATGTAAAAGACATGAATGCACGGAGTTTATAGACTTATTTCTTTTTATTATAATCTTTATTTAGGAAATCGATGTATTGGAGTTTAGCTTAGCTCAGCATGCTATGCCATTAGGACCTTAAGGGATGAATTAACTTTAGATCAGTTAAAATTGGTTTGACTTGGAATTGGAATCAAGGTAAAAACTTCGTTACAGCATTATGTTCTGGGGTAATAGTTATAAATATAATATTTCGGCAGCATTTGTGTTACAGAAGCGAGCTATCCGCACTATGAAACACCTACCTCAGATAGAGTCGTGTAAACCTCATTTCGAAAAACTAGGTATATTAACAGTCCCGTCTTTATACATTTGTACTTTATAACTTATCAAGTAAAAAAATTTAACAATTTTGAGTCAAATAATAATAGAACACGAAGAGAACTTACACGTCAAAAAAATTTGCAAATAGTAGTACCAAGACTGAAAATTGTTAGCCACTGCGTAAGATTCCAAGCAATCAAATTATTTAATGCCCTGCCAGTAGAGTTAAAAACTCTTTACGTTGTGAATAAATTTAGAGATAAACTTGAGTCTTTCTTATTGAAAAAATGTTATTATTCAACAGATGTTTTTTAAATTATAGAAATCATCATCATCATCATCATATCAGCCGAACGACGCCCACTGCTGGACATAGGCCTCCCCCAAGATTCTCCACAACGATCGGTCCTGTGCTGCCCGCATCCAGCGTTTTCCCGCGACCTTAACCAGATCGTCGGTCCACCTCGTAGCGGGCCTACCCACTGAGCGTCGTCCGGCATGCGGTCGCCATTCGAGAACCTTTCCGCCCCAACGGCCATCGGTTCTCCTTGCTATGTGTCCAGCCCATTGCCATTTCAGCTTCGCAATTCTTTGAGCTATGTCGGCGGTTTTTGTTCTCCTATGGATCTCCTCATTTCTGATTCGATCGCGTAGGGAAACACCAAGCATAGCTCTCTCCATTGCCTTCTGGGCGACCTTGAGCCTTCTTATAAGACCCATAGTGAACGACCACGTTTCACTGCCATAAGTCATCACTGGCAACACACATTGGTTAAAGACTTTCGTCTTAACGCAATGAGGTATTTTGGACGCGAAAATGTATCGCAGCTTTCCGAACGCTGCCCACCCGAGTTGGATTCGACGAGAGATCTCTTTCTCGAAGTTGGACTTACCTAACTGTATTGTATGTCCTAGGTAAACATAATGGTCAACAACTTCGAGTGTAACTTTCCCAGCATTTACTGGAGCGGGTGTAACATGGGCGTTGGACATAATTTTCGTCTTGTCCATGTTCATCTTAAGACCCACTCGTTGGGATGCGTTACTGAGATCTTCGAGCATGGTGCTCAGGTCTTCCAAGGTCTCAGCCATTAGGACCACATCATCGGCAAACCGAAGATGCGTCAGGTACTCGCCGTTGATGTTGATGCCAAGTCCATTCCAGTCCAGAAGCTTAAAAATATCCTCCAACGCAGCAGTGAACAGTTTCGGAGAGATAACGTCTCCCTGTCTCACTCCTCGTTGTAGTTGGATAGGATTAGAGCTCTGGCTCTGTACTCGGACCGACATGGTGGCGTTCTGGTACAGGCACCTTAACACTTCGATATACCTGTAGTCCACTTGGCACCTCTGGAGAGACTGCAACACCGCCCAAGTCTCGAACGAATCAAAGGCCTTCTCATAGTCCACAAACGCCAAGCAAAGTGGCCGATTATACTCTTCGGTTTTCTGTATAACCTGCCGCAGCGTATGAATGTGGTCTATGGTGCTAAAGACTTTTCGGAAACCGGCTTGCTCGGGAGGTTGGAAGTCGTCAAACCTGCGAGCAAGACGATTCGTAATGACCCTTGAAAACAGCTTGTAGACATGACTCAGAAGCGAGATGAGTCTGTAGTTCTTCAGTAGGGTTTTATCGCCCTTTTTAAAGAACAAAATCACCTTGCTTCTGCTCCATGCCTTCGGCGTTTTGCCCTGGACGATGACAGAATTGAAGAGCTTCTGGAGGACTTTAAGTACCGGCGTGCCGCCCGCTCTCAGAAGCTCTGTTGTAATTCCGTCATCTCCCGCCGCCTTGTTGTTCTTTAGCTGTTTGAGGGCTATTCTAATCTCGTACAGGCTGACGTCCGGGATATCTTCGGTATAGTGTCGGGTAAGCTTGGCTCTAGGATCTCGAGCTCTGCTTTGGCCTGGTGTGATACTGGAATACAGCTGCCTATAGAAACTCTCAATCACTCACTATCACTCTCAAAATTATAGATATAAGTTATTTCAATTAATAGTTTGCAAAGTTTTGTTTCATCTTTCTCTTTTTTTATGTTTGGATTTTGTAATTTTCGTTTAGTTATTTTAATGAGAGTTATATTAAATTTGTAATTTGCAATACAATATTAATTGTTTAAGGAATAAATGTCTATATTATTTTGTAGTGAGAGATGGTAACTGTATAAAATCTGTTAATTGTAATTGTAATTTATTCTTATACGTCTTGGTAATATAAAAAAGTTTGCTTAAATGTTGTAATACTATGTAACACAGAAGAAAAACAGCCCTTAGCAATTTTTTTGCGGATTCTTCTTGGCTCATGGTCTCTCGTCGTAGGACTAACAAAGCCATGGTGTAGCTTTGACGTTCGATACATGCACATACATTGAATAAAACTTATTTTACCTATTCAACTTTATTTTTAACTTAAGATTAAATATACGTCTAAAAAACAACCACATCTCCGAGCCCTCAGGTGGAATCCGGACCGACGACCTTTCGCTATCCGGGCAAGTGCTCTGACAGTTGAACTACCGAGACGCTGGTAGACCCATCAAAATTCACATTTCAATTTGTACTACGAGTTTGTATAATTCCATCAATGTTAAAGGTTAACTACCTTCCCACCTGAGGGTTCGGAGATGTAATTGTTTTTATATTTTTTCAGTAAATGCATAAACAAATTAAAAAGATCGCTTTAAAGAAATATGATATTCAAAACAAACATCGAATACAAATATGAAATGAAACTATTCCAATTTTGAATTACATAGCTGTGTTTCTTGCATGAATTTTTTTGTTTAATAATATATTATGCGCAATGGTAGCATGTACGCCAAGATTACTTTTGTACTTTTGTTTCGTTTTCGTTTTGTGGGACGGGTTGCTTCTTTGCGCTGGGTGTTTTGTTTTAATTAAGGCGGGTTGTGACGCGAGATAACAACCCTATTTAGGGCTGTCAACTATTTCATTTCTAAGTTATTTAGCTAGGTTTGAAATAATATGTGGGCATCTAAATTCCATACTTTTACTCCTAGCTGTATAGCCAGATGATCCAGCCAAGAACAGAAGCCAAGCAGGAAAAGAAACGATACCTACCGAAAATTCAATCCAAGGACAATTTGAATGGGTTCGCTTGATTCACGATGGAACGAGCTAACCCAGAAGGTGTCTGTTCACCCTGACTTTAAAATTGACGGCTTCTAAGCACTCGGAAATACTGACGCTGGGAGTGAGTTCCACTCCTTTGATGTGATTTGATTTATTTAAACCTCATTTCGTACTTTTTTCTTTTGTAACATAACAGTAATAAATTTATTTCACTTAAAATATTAGGGTAAAAGGATTGAAAAGAAAATTTTACATTTCTTTCTTCTCATACAGTTATTTAAATCTAAATTCTCGATTTTTTTATAATTTGATGTCGTTTTTTGTGGTTTCTTTGATGATATATTTATTTAGGTAACAAATAGTCACAATTACTAGACGATGCAGTGACTTAGCATAAAGCTACGCTAGCACCATATATTGGAGCGGAGCGGAATACCTAAAAAATGAAGAAAAAAAATTTTTGTTCGATGGGAATATTTTCTAATTTCAAAATTCGGGCTCCATCACCTGTTGATTCGATTCCACTCAAAAAATATAAAAATCGGTTAAGAACTCTGGAAGTTATGGCGTAACAGACATGGCGCCATCGAAGCTGATTCATGGGAGCTTCGCTCACTTCGTTGGCTCCGCTCCAATTATATATTTGTGTCTTTACAATTAGACCTCTTGTACCCTAATTTGATAAAAACAACGCTACTTAGATCTGTGCATTTTGTGACAAAAACGTCAGTTAGTCATAAATTATTGAAGGAACAAACTTATCATCATTTAATATAACCAAATAGCTACTTAAAATAATGCATATAACGTAATTAATCTATATATGTGTTGTTAATAAAAAATGAAGGTTGTTTGTATATATATAAATATATATATATATATGTGTGTGTGTGTGTGTGTGTTTGTGTGTGTGTGTGCTTTATCGTCTCACTCCAACACCGTTAAACCGATCATCATGAATGAATGAGAATGTGTGCTGTAATAAAATAAAATGCAAATTAAAATAACTGAGCCACAGCAATGCGTGGCCAGGACAGCTAGTTTTTATTTATAATAAACTGATGTATTTTACATAAATTTATAAAATGTATTGTATTGTACATGTAATGTTTTAAAAAAGGAAAATTCCAAAATTTGTCATAGTTATATACGAATATTTGCCAACCCTAAATGAATGTCACAAGCTTCGCTTACAACCACAATGTCGTGTTTGCTTTGATGTGGAATGTATTTGTATTGGACCTCTAAATATAGCGTAGGTATATTTGGAAATTTCAGAGCTAATTAGTTTTTTAATAAAGGTAAATTAATTGATAATTTAATTTTATATATATTTGAATAGACAGTTGCTTAAGCTGGTCTATACTTAGTCCAATAATTTTAACAATTCGACTTTTACCTTTAAAGAAAACTTATAGAAAGAATGGCTGTCTGTAAAGTCAGTTTACGGACGATAATTTTATGTGATAGTGTTATAAGAAAATATTGATGAAAAATTGCATACTTTTATGAATTGAACTGAATTATTATCACTGAATTATCGTTATTTTGTATAATACAAAGAAGGAGTTAATTGAAAATTATTATTTTTTCGATATATTAACACTAAGTTGTTGTAATAAACAAGGGAAACCAAATTAACTTTTCACTTTATGGAGTGGAAGAGAGATAGATGCACCATAAGTCGAATGCTTAGGCCGATCGTGCCTCTCTATCGCTTGTTCAGCGCTCTCGCTTGCACGCTGAGGTGGAACGTTACACTTTTTCGTGCATGCAGCCGGTGTTCATCGATTTATAAGACGTTATCACGTCAAAATTATTAAAATCAAATTTCTTGATATGACTTAAGGACAATAATTAATATGAAGTTAGTAATATATTTATAAATAAATATTTCCTACATTCACACCAATTAACCTAGCCCCAAGTAAGCACTTTAAAGGCTTGTGATATGGATGCTAGGGTAACGGATAGACATACATATGTCATACATAAATGAGTAATATTTATAGAAATATATAGGTACAAATACTCGTATTCATCATACAAACATCTGCCCCTTCCGGGATTCGAACCCAGGACCGTCGGTGCGAAAGGCAGGATCGCTACCGTTACACCAAACAGTCGTCGATTTATGAAATAATTTAAGTAATATAGTTAATTTTAGGTTTGACTTTTTATGCAATTATTTAATTTAATTATTGATGATATATTAACGACTTTATACGAATTTATAGATAAAAAACTGCATGGTAAAGTATGCGGATAATAAATGTTTAATATCTTGCTGTACCATATTTTGGCAATAAATTATTATGATTGTGAAGAAACAAAATATAAATACGAATTGATAACCTCATTTTTTAAATTGGTAAAAAAGTATTTACATGCAAAGATATATATATATTTTAATGCTCTATTATATGATATTTTTTAATAGAAAAAATTGGGGGGCATTGTACTTAACATACAAAGGTTGCGGGTTCGAGTTCCGCATGAGAAAACTTGGGAGCCGAATAGTTTTTTCTAGTATTTTCATATATAAATAAATCATAATAAATACAGTCTTAGTATTCATTTGGAAGTAACTTTTCATAATGTATTTTTAATTTATTCTGTCTTCGATTGGATGGTCAAAAACAATGGTTTTCTTTCTTGCTACAGAAGACATGTTGGTCTTGGTTATATCTACAGACATTAACACTCATCACACTAGGGTCTTGAGTTAAATATTATTCGGCTGGCGATGAATTGTTAATATGAAATACACTTAATGTTTAAAAATAGAAATAATAAACGTAAGATGAAGGTCGGTCCCCAAGCTCAATTTTCTTTCTTTAGCTATTCTCGGAAGGGCCACTCAATTTCCGACCAGTTGGTAGGTACAACAGTTCAATAATGTAAAAATATAATATTAGAAACTAAATTAAGATGTAAATAAACCCAAAAGATTCAAATATCAAACCTTTTTAATAACAAGCTTTTATTTAAAAGCGATAAAAAATAACCTATTATTTTAAAACTTTATAAAATTATAACGCCATTACACAAAAGCTTGTCGCGAGACTTTCTTGTGTAGATAAATATCCATATTTTTTTTTTTTTTTCAACATCAAACTCTCCCTATCAACACAAGTCAAGTATCTGGGCGTTATCCTTGACAACAAGTTGAACTGGGCGAGCCATATCGAAAATAAAACCAAGAAGGCCTGCATAGCTTTTTATCAGTGTAAGAGACTAATAGGTAAAAAATGGGGTCTCAACCCAAAAATAACACTTTGGCTGTACACTTCAGTTATCAGACCATCCATAACCTACGGCTCAGTTGTATGGTGGCCCAGAACACAACTGGCCACGGTAAAAACAAAACTCCAAAGCCTACAACGCTTGGCAAGCATCGCGGCAACTGGATGCATGAGAACCACCCCATCAATCGCCCTTGAATACTTGCTCAATCTAAGACCCCTACACCTCGCTATTCAAGAAGAGGCACAGGCGGCCGCACTTAGATTAAGAGCAAACGGATTATGGAAACAAAACATAGAAACACCACACTCAACTGTTCTAAAGGATATCTTTAAAGAAAACCCACTCTTTGAGGCACCTACGGACAGTATACAGTGTCATCATGTTTTCGATCGAAGATACAATATCCAACTTACAGCAGAAAAAGATGATAACTCTGGCACAAGAGAAGTAAGGATATACACAGACGGTTCCAAAACCTCACAGGGCACTGGAGCCGGTGTCTTCTCGAACGACCTAAACATCAAAATCTCGACCACCTTAGATAAACTCAACACTATATTCCAAGCAGAATGTATAGGTATTACCAAAGCTGCACAGGCGGTTGCAGCCAGAGATGTCAGAGACCATAATATCAAAATCGTCTCTGACAGTGCATCCGTACTTCAAGCTCTGCAAAGCAACACCATAACATCTGTCCTAGTACTGGAGTGTCATAATACACTCCAGTACATTGCAAACACAAACAGCATAACTTTGCAATGGATCAAAGGACATAGCAACTCACTAGGCAACGACGCGGCAGATGAACTAGCCAAAAGGGGTTCAAATGGAACGGTGTATGGACCGGAACCATTACTGCCTATACCCATGGCACAAATTAGAACATGGCTGCGTAAAAAAACAGAGGAAAACCACCAAACAGAATGGAACAATAGTGTAGGCTGTAGGCAAACAAAGAATGCCATTCCGGTGGCTTCGAAGAAGCTTGCCCGCAACCTCACCAGACTAAACAGGGACGAAATCCGCAAAGTACTAGGTACTATAACCGGACACAGTCCTCTGAATAAACATCTATTTACCATAGGTGTGACAGATAGCCCTCTGTGCAGAGGCTGCATGGAGGCGGAGGAAACGCCACATCACGTGCTCTTGGAGTGCAGGAGCGTGGCCGATCAACGGGCACGTTTTCTCCAGTCTCCAAAATCACTACCGGAAGCTTGTAGCAACCTGAAAAGGCTACTCGCCTTCTGGAGTGGACTAGGATGGCTGGAGTAAAGGAAGAATACTCAATCACGTACAATGGCCCAATCAGGAGGCTAAGTGCGGAAAATGCCCCGTAAAACTAACTAACTAACTAACTAAATATCCATATTGTAGGGGTTCATAAAAAATAACTAGTCCGCCATCTTTGGTATGCTGCCATGTTGGATTTAGAATGACGTCACGCAGTTAACCATGCATTGTCATCCAAAGTCAACGTGTATACTAAATATTAGCTCAATGAGTTGAAGATATCTGCTTCATAACTGATTTGCAAGATTCCACCCGAACTAACAGGCATCCATACATAGCAAGTCCAAAGCTTGTAAAATATTTAGTTCTTACACTTGCGCATATTACACATTTGAATAACATTTTTTCCGGATTTTGCGCATAATTTTTTTTATATTTAATCCTACCGTTTTTTTATATGTAATCACAGAATGACTAAGGTAATGGTCGTCATATATTTTATTCTACCTTCACATAAGACCCAACGACCAATTCTTGAACACTTAACCGACACTTCATTATATTATAATTGTTCAAAACTCCAAGCCTTTTTTGTTTTTTTTTGTTTCAACAATTTAGATAATTATATACGTTTACCTTTTATTGGTGCAACGTGTCTTGGTGCCTTTCGACCCGACGGCCATGGGTTCGTGTCCGGGAAGGGTTTGATGTTTGTATGATGGAGCATTTGTACCTGAAATATATTTCTATGAATATTACATATCTATGTATCATATAGATATGTCTTTCCATAACACAAGCCTTATAGTGGTGTGAATGTAAGAAAAATATTTTTATAGTTACTTAATATACTTACTTCATTGCTATGAACTCCTCTCTAACTGGTTCCATGAAATACCAGCGCCATGGCATTATGTTAACTAAAGCAATAATATAAAAATAATTTATCTATATATTTTAAAATTCCAACCAATTTTGATGTTTTTTTTTGCTGGATTTACTTCGACTTAGGACCTATGTCCTATTCTATGATAGGTTTCATTTATAATACAGCATCGCTTGACCAGGTTAGCTAGTATATTATAACCATTAAAGTTCTAATATTGTTTTTCTTTTTTTCGTCTTAACAATTTTGATAAACTCCTACATTATATTAGATTTTTGCACAGCTTCAATATGATAATTTAGTAATATTCTAACAGCTGGCGTATTGTTTTATGATCCATCCATCCATTTAATACCAGCGCCGCGGCATTAACTTGTAGTGGCATTATATTATCGAAAGCAATGGCATAATAGTAATTCATATGTAATAAAATGTAATTTTATATAAACATATTATGCTCTTCTTCTAGCAAATATTTTCTCTTCTTTTTCTGTCAAAATTTCAATCCTCAATATCGAATAACACAAGGCTTTATATTCGGAGTTCTGATCGTTCGGACCCAATAAAACGTAGGGATACAAACGTTCCCGTAATAATTCCAGGATAATGCCACAAAAAATATCCATCTGTCAAGTGGCCACATGATATGTGAAAATACTTATGTCAGTAAAAACATGATGTAAATATGATATTTTTATAGAAATATCGCCGAACACAGCTGAGTGTTATTAATTCTTCTTTAAAGTTCTTTAAATTCTTTAAATTAAATTCTGGTCGTTGTAAAAATGGAGGAGATTTTTTTGGTAAATGTACTTTGTGTTGCCTTTGATAGATAAAAAACTTACTGTTAGGCTTACCGAACACAGCAGTTTCAGTTTTACTTAATGTGCGGCGACTGAATCGAGGTCACCCCAGGTTATGTAGTTAGAGCTAAACTTACAATTATCAGTGTTTTACATATCGGTTAATCGGACGGATGTCCTCCCTAACATTAAGTCCATTAACATTTCATACATTTTAAACATTTTATATAATACTTTGAGTGACATTTGAACATTGTTTTGAAGCTTATACAATATAAAAGTGATATTTTCAAATAATAACTTTAAGCACTCACCCACTCATCCCCGAACACGTATGTACTTTACAAATCAAAAATTCCTTAAAAAATGTTGGATAATGTTATTAGAGATTACTAAAATTTAACAGGTCATACAAATGCTACGGGAAAACAATTATAATGCCATTATTGTATTAAAGCCGAACGTCTGAAAAATTGTTTTTTTAAGCATACAGATAAAGATGAAAAGAAAATGCTTTTTATTAAAAATAAACTTGTTCATTGAAAATTTAACAACTATGTATTTACAACATTTTAATCCACAGTGCAGTCATCAAAGTAATGGCCATCAACTCCACGCAATACTGTAAAGGGTTTTGCTAGAATTTTTACAAAGTTTTTAAACTATCGATGCAATTCAGTGATATGATGTGGAACTTTAGTTACACAAAAATTCTTTACAGGAGACGTGACCAACGGATGACTAAAATTATAGTCATAATACATGTTCTAATACTAAGTATTTGATAGAATCAGGCATTATTTGGCGGAAGTCCATAACCATTAGTAAAATAAAAATATGTAGCTTACTTCCGCAAAATTTAAGCAGTGTGCACCGCCTTAGTGCTCGTTATTGCACGGTCTTAAAGCTCCTGATGATGCTTCGTGTGGGGGCGAAACACGTGTTGAGAAGTTGGTGAAGGTGCTGGTGTCTGCGATTCCTGCATTTATTTGCGGGCGGGCGAGCCGTGCACACTGCTTGAGTTATGCGGAAGTAAGCTACATATTCCCACGTTTTTCTTAGGTCGCTTTCTTGTCTGTTTGCTTGTCTGTCGTCTTGTCTGTCCGGTTGGAATCTTGTATCTCAATTTTGAGGCACTTCCCGACCGCCTAGCGAGTTGAAACTTTCAGGGTAGCTCAGTACCCGATGACAATGCACGCTTAAACAACTTTCAACTTTCTAGGTGCACTTTCAGGTCAACTTTCGGCAACTTTCACTTTTGTATGGGGCTTATCCGATTGTTGCGTAACACATGGTTACTTCGTTGAGTTAATAATTAAAAAGAATAAAATAATAATACTAGATTTAAAAATCTAAACATCCCACGTTTTTCAGTGACCAAAAAAGAATAAAATAACCCGGCGGGGCCAAGCGTGGGGCCAGTCAAAACGTGGGGGCGCATCTTTACAAATACTCTCAACATCTATGCATATCATACATCTCATTACATCTCCATAAGTAACATGCGCACCCACGTTTTGAGTGGCCCCTCGCTTGGCCCCGCCGGGTTATTTTATTCTTTTTTGGTCACTGAAAAACGTGCGATTTTTAGATGTTTAAATCTAGTATTATTATTTTTTATTTTACTTACGTTCTAATACTTTCCAATATTTTATCGGATATGATTCTTTTTAATTTAAACATAAAAAAATTATTTGGATTTGTATTTTATTTAGTAATTTTATTATATCTACAATTACTGTATACTACTGAGTCTAACAACAGTTAAAAAATTGCGAGGCCCCTTTTCTAAATTAATTTCTGATTTTAGCGAGACACTCAAATGTTTTGTGCATTCTAACATACCTACAAGCATTTGAAAAAACATATATACAAAGTACAAATGAATAAATAGAAGAAAAAATCAATTGAAAAACCACATATCTACAAATACTAATAATAAATAATAATATTTCTCAAATTTAGACCAAGTTCATATCCCAAATTTTATACTCTAAAGCTTGTATTACGAATACTAGGGTAACTGATAGACATGCATATATGATACATAGATACGTAATATACATAGAAATATATATGAACCCGTGTCTCAAGTACAAATGCCCGTATTGATCACAAAAACATCCACCCCTTCCGGGACTCGAACCCAGGATGGTCCGTGCGAAAGGCAAGATCGTTACCATTGCACTAAACGGTCGTCATATTGGTTCTTGCCATATCGAATTCGCAACCATAAATTTTGAGAACATAATACGCTTAACCATTTGACTGAAAATATCGAAACCGAAAATTGACCCAATGATTTGAGCTGTACATAAGTCGTTTTGAAAATTTGTCTTTGAACCTGAAATAATTTTTGACGGATGCCTCTCGGCTGCGTTTACCGATTTCATGATTATTTATGGAACAAATTAATTTGCGCCTGGAGCGTGAATTCATTAATTCATTTGATTAATACTGCAGATTGAATTGGTTCGTTTTAGAATTCATTTGTCAGTATAATTTGACAAAGCTTTTGAATTAAGAGTCATCTTAACATCAAATACGAATTGAAGACATCCAATTACTAATGAATTATAAGTATTGGCGTTCCATTACAACACATTTCAAACCGATACTTAGCCGTCTCAACATGACATACATTTGTTCTGAACTCAAATTAAGTAGCTATCAACTTGTGTTATGGAATTTAGAATCAACAAGACAGACTAGAGCCAATAAAGAAAAGTTCGTTTTCTACATCATTTTCGCCGGGAAACGAACTTGCGATCACGAAGTGGTGTTAAGATGGAAACCGATATGAGAGTCACTCAACCACTTAAGTCCACACTCTCCAAGGTCACACATTTTCTCCTTCCATAGTATGATCGCAGAAAATATATACCTATAGCAGTATAGTAACATACAATCAATCGAAACAAACGCACTCACACAGGCGCACGCCTCAACAGGAACCCCAAGCGATCGTCGCAGTCCTGTCATTCGAGGGTTACGCGGCAAAACGAATGGTCAAGTTTGTTTATCCTTGTTGCTTTTTGTTAAAATGAGGATTTTTTACGATATAAAATTCAATAATAAATCATTTCGAAGTGCCGACGAAAGTATTTTTCAGTAACCAATTCAACCAAGTCAGGGTTATTTAAACTGTAAAAATATTTTTTTTAAATTCAGTGACATTTTTTATATTACTCACACTAACTTAAAGTATAGAAATAATATATTTTTTTAGTATTTACCGCCAGCATGTATTATGAAGACATTTAATCCCTTTTCAGAGTTACACTGTTACTATTTGAATGAATACATAATTTCTATTTATAAGTACACACAAACACACGAATACATTTGAAAAGGAATGGAATGTAGTAGATAAATAAATGAAACCACCATTACCAACTAAGACAAATATATTTAAATTTTATTTTAGTAAAGCAAAACCCTACTGCGATGCACTCTCTAATACAGCGCCATCTATTGGCGAATTTAGAAAACATCTGTATGCAAAGGATGCAGGTAAATGTTTTCTCAATTTTTTAATTTGGCTTTACTAAAACAGATACTTTTCATATTAAAATTTTGATCAAATGTTCGAAGGACCACTGCAAGCTATCCAATAAAAAATTGTAATTCCGTTGATGGAGAAGCCGAAATACCTTTGCGCGTTCAGTCAAGAGGTTCCTTTTATTGACTTATACATCCTTCGTTACACTCGTTTCATTTTCACATCCGCTATAATATACTTAAGTAGGTGAGGACTTGAAAAATAAGCAAGTAAGCAATTTTAACTATAATTTCTTTTTATTATACCTTTAATAGTTCAATGCATTAAACTTAAAAAATAATTACAATTTAATATTTCTTTTTTAATATGCCTACATATTATTTATTAAAATATCCTTAATATTATTCGAAAAGGACAAAAACGCAATCGTTATATCGAAATACGAAAATTAATGCTACGAATATGCTACGAGCTACGATACTAAGGCGCTCTACAACCTTTCCTTCCGCGATACATCATATTTTGCATGAACGAATCTACTGTACTCTCGCCCAAAAAAAGGCTCTGCAATTTCATCATGCTTAAATAATTGTGAATCGCCCCATTTAAATTAAATATTATCTATTCTACTATTGTCTGTCAATAAAAAGTCTGAAGCCTTGTTTATCCACTTTCTTTATCTGTTCTAGTTATAAAAAAAGTGTTCTGTCAAAGTCATAGGGGTCCATTATTCTTATATGCCCAGGGCCTCCAATAGGTTAAAGACGGTACTGAGTGTATTACATAAAAATGGATCACTTACATTGTTTGTTTATATACTTTGTTTCCTGCATTGTATGCCGTGTCAACGTGTAATAAAAGAAATTGTATGATTTTTATCAGACAAAATTATACACCAACCTTTTTCCCGCTGCACATACGTGCATTCTATCTGTTTTGTCATTCTATTGATCAAATTTGTTTGTATCTATTGTTTTATTAACGTAAAATGCTTTAATTTGGACAGTATATTTATTGATTATTATTATATGATTACTCATCCCCCGATTTCATATAGTCGTTCGGATTTTAATATAAGAATATAATGAACATATCGCCAACATTGAATTTATTGATAAATTATTTTAATAGAAAAATACTAGAAAATATCGACTCCGCTCACAAGTAAATTCTCAGTAGAAAATTAACTCCGCAACCTGTCCAACAACAATAACAAAACAACTGATGTCGCCTCCTCTCTTATACGAAAGAAACATTTTTACAAATTTGAAAATCTATCAAGGTGAAACAGCCATTTAGTTTTATCATTTTTATATATATTTTTTGCATTTTTCAATGCTGTCTCATACGAGAATACTAAAGAGCTGAGAATTTACTTGTGAGTCGAGTTTATTTTTTTCAATAAATTGCAAAAAATATATAAAAATCGTATTATTGTTTTTTTGCCTATTTTCGAAATAGCTGGTATCCCAGTCAGGGCAGCGCCCATGTGATCTCGCCTTAAATAAATGAAAGCCCTTAATATTGGGAATTTTCTTTATATATTGGTACACAACGTAATATCCCTCAGGCTGGCTATATTTTTAGACGATACGTTTTTATTGCGCATACCAGAACTTTATAAGGAAGAAGGCAACGTATAACGACTTATTTTAGAAATGTTGTTTTAGTGGATTTTCATTAAAATTCAGTATTGAACTTAAATACATAGTGTTAAGAAGCTGTTGAAAAGCTAGAAAGGCTAAATGTTCTATTTTTATTACATCGTGATTTTTAAAGATAATTTTGGCTTATTTTATTTATTTATTATACCTTTAAAACATATAAGAATCAAAAATAGATTTTTCTATATAACTATATAAAAAATATAAATATATCTGTAGGTACTGTCTGTATTTTTATTTTGGACAAATTGTGTGATAAATATTTGTTTTCTAACTCACTGATACCAACTCTACTATTTAAACAAAATATCTTTTTCTCTGACCATCTCTCTGTCTTACTACTAATTGCTGTGAAATTTGGTAAATAGTAACAAAACATAATTTCGCCTATATACAATTTCGCAGAAAACCTTATAGTTATAAGTAATATTAAAAATATGCAAGTGTGTTTGTTTGTTATACATTCACGTCTTTACTACTCAAACGATCATCATCAAATTTTGCATACACTTACTGTTCCCGAGGGATCGAAATGTAACTTTAAATCGATAGTCTATACCAACGCGAGCGAAGTTGCGGGTAAAATGTACGAATAGTTCAATCTATAATCATCTGCTAGATTGTAACCCTTAGTTGATACATTGTTTACAAAGTATTGAGCAAGTAAGATCTTCTCCTCAAAAACAATGAGATTACCTTTAATTAAAATTTTAACTTTCACTAGCTGACCCGGCCACGCGTTTCTGTGGCAACGTTAATTGATGCCCCGGCCACGAGTTGCTATGGTAACGTTAATTGATTATAAAATGACAGACACACAAAGTGTTGTCTTTATATAGTAGAGATAATAAAAAGACTATATTGAATAAACTTAACTACATAGTCAAGAGCAATATGGACGTGTATTCAAATTCAAATTCAAATATTTTATTTCGGTAACTTAATCTATTACAAATATAAGATGTGGGAACTCCCCTTTAGGCAAAACATCGCCTGCGGTAGGAAGAACCGCTCTTTTAACAATCAGTTACATAGCCAACTAAATTTCAACTGCAAAACACTAAACAAGCATTTTTATTAAGACATTTAGTTGTTTAGCTAACTTTCTAAAAACTAGGTCTTGGATAAAAAATATCAATACGCGTATACCCGACAGAAGTTTTGTTGGATATTCGATGGTTGCGCTTTGTATTTACATTTAGCTTACTAAGGCGGTGAGGAGAATAGATATTTCTATGCGGAAAGTCGCGATTCTTGCGGCGTTATGATATGATATTATTTTTCTTTATAATAAATGTTCAATTTGTGATTGCGGGGTTTAGGTAAGTTTCGCTAGGGTCGATCATAAGATCGGTGACCAAAAGTTTATTGTCTTGAGTTTCTCCGTACTGCGGAGGCATGTAAGGCTGTTGATTTTGGTAGTATGTGCAGTCGTTTTGACCCATGAAATCTTACTGGGCACATATGCTTGACCACGGATCTCCCTTGAATTTTATTTCATTAAAAAAATGTTTTTATTTGTTCCTAAACATCAATAATGACAGACTGAGTATATTATATATATATTTAATGTTAAATAAAATGAATAGAAACAATGATTTTTAATTATTTAATGTATCTACTTTTGTTATGAAACATATAATATATATTATTTTAGTCAGTACTAAATTTAAATAACTCTATATTATAATATAATGTTTAAAAAGCGTTATGTCTTATAGATTCAATAGGTAGGTACCAACACTATATCGCCTTATAGAGAGCGACGACGCGATCTAGGATGCGACGCGCTATCTAGAAGATACCTATTCTCTCGCGACTTGAATGAATTAATTTAATTTATGATATTCTTAGCATTAAACTTCTGGTTTATTATATTAAAAAATTTTAACCCGATAAAACCCAACTTGCCTCAAGTGCCAGAAGGGACCCGACCTCCCAACCCATCCCTCATCCCATCATCATAAATATTGCTTACATTTTAAGCAATATCCGATAAAAATGACAAACATGTACCGTCTAAAGAAAAAAAAATACAACTTGTAATGAAATTCTGAAACTTAATATAAAAATCAGTAAATTGGAATTCGGTAGAATCTATTATATTTGATTTTACATAAGAAAATGACATTGATGATAATTTGTTACTCCGAAACATCGATATTCATGACAACGTATATGAACAATGAAGCTATTAACCGAGTTGGCGACAGGACGGCGCGTCCGCGTTCAGGCATCAGCTCGTAAAGGTGGATCCACACGAAATAAATAGTTATTTATTATACAAGAGTGGAAAGTTCCTTTTTAACCGCGTGCTCGATTTGGATGACCGAGCAAGCGAAGGATTCTAAAGTTGAATCACGAGCGCAGCGAGTGATTCTAAATTAGAATCCTGAGCGTCAGCGAGGGAAACAAACGAGCACAAGGTGAAAAATCTTTCCACTCGAGTGCAATACGTAACTTTTCATCCCACCTCAGCGAGGAAATGACAAAATGAAAAAGAAAACAATTTATAATGACAAAATATTTTTATTTCAATTAAAACACATTAAGATAATCTATAAATTGAAGAAAATAATAAGAAGTAGAAAATAATTAGGAAATATTAAATGTAACGTTGCTACAGTTACTTATGTTAAGTTTAATATTTTTGTTAGGTAATGTTATGTTGGTGTTTGTGAATTGTGCGCTGTTTTGTGGTAAACTATCAGTAATTTTAAATAGTTGTGCCGATTCATTGGATTCTATTGGCGTAAATGTTGGCGAGAGAGGGCTATTGTTTCCAATCTTATGGGGGCTCATTTTAGATGTAGAAGGGCGAGACCAAGAATCTGACAGAGGTTCTTTCAGCGTTATGGCCTCCACGATACTATTACAAATTTTTGATTTACTTTGGATTGAATCCTCTATGTATCCCTCTACAACCGAATTAGACTTCCAGCCTCCATGGCGCTTAAGCGATAGAAGATCAGCCCCTGATTCGGCCAAAAGTGTGGCTGAGGTTCTTCTAAAACAGTGACCGGTGTATAACGGGGGTTCTAAAAGTCCGAGAAAAGTTGCTATTTCTCGTGGAATACTGCCAATTTTATTCTGACCCATAGGTTGTCGGATACACTTTCCGTTGCGATATTGTAGAAAAAATCGTTCAATTGGGGTGTTAGAAGGACGTAAAGCTTGATATTTCTGAACAATGTTTACATATTCCTTGCGAATAACGAAGTTGCGGTCTTTTTTTGTCTTGGTATTTAGTACATTAATTAATAGCAATTCATCAGAATTATGAGAATATTTTGATACGTTATTGACATTAAGTAGTGTAAGTTCATTTGTTCGACATGCTCCGGTTATACCAATAATAAGAACAACCTGTAACAAAAGAAGTATTTATAATCGTAAATAAATTAATCAAATTAAAAATATTGTAAGTACTATGTACAATTTTATCAACAACAAAAAATTACACGTATTGACTTACTTTTGCCGCTAAATATACGGAATCAGGTGCTTTATTAATAAACTTTGCAATTTCAGATGCTGTGAAAACCTTCGATTTTTTTGGCTTATAACCAGATGAGGCTCTTTTTAAAAATGCCACTAATTTATGATAGGTGTCGATATGAACGTCTTTCTTCATCTTAATTGTTAATTTTAGCATTGAATACGTACTCCATAGCGTGCTTGCTTTCTTGGTCTCAGATAATTCTATAAAATATGCCAGCAAAACGTTTTCGGAGAAAGTTTTTGCTCCTTTAGCTAGTCGCCACATGTTAAATATATCGTACTGTTTCAAATACTTCTCTCGTGATTGCTGAGGGAGAAGGCTCATTTGCGCATTATTAACTGTTTCAGTTAACTCAGTTGGCGTTAGATAAACTTCATCGTCGCTAATGTCACTCATTTTAGTTGATTTTTTTGTACAGTTTTTAGGTTATGTTAATTATATTAAGCAATAAAACGTGAAAAACTAGAATGGCGCGAAGCACGCAAATAAAACAAAGAAACCAAGAAGGTTCCAAATTTAAATTTTTTCACAATTTAAAAAGTTCTTATCATAAATTTGGCACCATAGAGGTTACATTAAATAGGTTTAATGACGTTTTGAATTTACAATTATATTGAGTACTCATTATATGTGATGTTCTAAATTCAAATCTACTTTGCCGCTCAAGCGAATAAAATAGAATTTTCCAGCCAGATTTCGAAGCGCAAAATTACACTTTCCGAGGTGGTGGGATGAAAATGTTATTTATTCACTGAAAATAGAGTACATTGTATGTGTTACTTGATATAAAGTCCGTCTATTTTGCCAACAAGGGCATGTGAATTTTGACTTAAAAATATCACGTTGTAATAAGTAAACTTCATGAGTGTATATTGTGAATTGAGCCATTCATAACCCATTATTTCATTAACATAAAGTTACTTGATTTGGTCTGTGAAACTTAGCAGTATAGGCAAAGAGTCGGAGTATGAGGAAAGTCGAAAATCTACATGAAAGTTGAGATAATATATTTAGGTGTTAATATTAAAAAATATTTATTTCTATCTTTTTCAAAGCATTCTTATTTAATTACTGACAATAAGTTAAAAATTTAATTTCCCTTTTAACTATAAAATTTAGTTCGCTGAAATAATCACTTGTTACACTTTATAGATCTTTTTTAACTAAAACAAGTTATTTAGGGTTTTTTTGTATAACATATATTATAATCCTGATTTATATTTTAGCCATGATCACGGCTCTCGTCGAAAGGTTAGGATATAAAATAAATTTTGCGCAAAAGAAACCCTAAATATTATGACAGTAAAACTGAACATATCTCCCAAAAGGTTCAATGTTCGACATACAATGCCACGCGTGCAAACAAATTCAGCAACAATTCACTTCCAAGGCTAACAAACACCGCAATGTATTCCGTAATACTTTCTGTCACTTACACAAATCTATTACAGCACTAATTAATATACCCTCAGTACAACAGTGATTAAATCCGCAATCAATTTATACGGTAAGTATTCCTGACAACCGTTTTTTCTCCTGCCTGGGGGCCAAGACAGGGTCCACGATAGAACGACCTAACCCAGAAGATGCGTATTTACCCTGGCTTTGAAAACGCATGGGTTATAAGTACTCGAAAATACAGACGCAGGGAGGTAGGTAATTGGACAGTGCAAACAGAAGTTTAACTCTAATTACCACTTTTAAAGAGTTCACCTACAGGTCGACTGCTTAAAATTAATGTTCGCCCGCGCGGTACAGGGGTGCGGGGGTACGCAAAAAAGGGGGGAGGGGCACACTATGCGCGATTGCAACCCGCTCCTCACTCAATCCCCTGTCGCTGTACCGCCGCGCCTCTGTAGAGCGCGGGCGAACGCTTTAATTTAAGGAGTCGACCTATAGTTCTGTTAAATTAAACAATATCATATGTATATCGACGGCAGAAAGCGATCTTGGCGTATCTCGAAAAACCCGACTTTACACCAGAGCCAAAAAACGATTTAAAAAAATTATAACTCGTGTACTAATAAAGATAGAAAGTTGAAATTTGGAACAGATTTCTAATATTCTAAATGCTTTTTAATACAGTTGATAGAAATGTCTTAAAGTTACTGCTTCATGGATTTTTTACTAGTTACAGCAATTGATGTTTCAATATTAGGCAGCGGAAATGCTGTATCTGTAAGGTGTAATGTATGAGTCATTAAAATTAAAACAAGTTTGGATGCTACGGATATGCCGTATCCCAAATATGAACTGTACGAAACATGATTAATTTGCTGTATAAGTTTTTACTCTAATTAGTTACTGTAATGAATATGTTTTAACTAGAGTCAGAATTACAAATGTGATAAAAATAAAATGCTATATCTTTTATTTAATAATTTTATTAATATCTTAACATGCTTTTACAACATTTTTTTATTATCAAAATTATAAAGTAAGCTTTTACGCTCAAAACTAAACAAAAAAATAAAAAAAAAACAGCTTGCTGCTGAGAAAGTACTGCGTACATTATACGTTTTCATTAATCATTCAATCGATTTTATTTTATTTATTCTAACTAAGCCCAATTTCTAAAAAAGGGTGTAAGTCAATGTCTTATGAATAACATCTTAATTATATTTATTGAACAAATTTGCACAACTGAAAAAAGCAGTTAAACAGTTTTAAATGCTTTTATGCCAAAAGTGACCATTTTTGCTTTAAAAACGTTTTAAAATTTTTAAACGGATTTTGAAATTATGTAAAGTTATTCAATAACTATTAGACGTTATTCATAAGACCTTGGCTGAGCTCTTTTTTAGAAATTGGGCTTATTTTAAAGAAATAAAATAAAATCGATTGACGGCGTAAGTTGGCTATAATTCGCCACATAATCAAGGCGAAACTGACGAAAAAGAGGTATAGAACTCTATACCTCTTCCTCATCAGTTTCACCCAGAGCATCTTTAGTTTTTGTATCATGTTTTAATTGTGTATATTCAAGGGAGTAACATTTTGGGATAATTTGTTTGTCGACCAATTTTTTAAGGTCGTTGTATTTTTGTATAGAAATTGGGAGTTTAGTTTTGTACAAATTAACCTTTGGTTTCGTGTTGTTTAAATCACATAATGACACTGAAGTAGTTTCAGCATCCGGGAGCATAGAATTTTTTATAAACATAATATTGAGGTTGGTCTTTTTAAATGTTGCAACACATAACTTTGAAATTTGAATTTTCTGTTTTTTTTTTAAAGTTTTGCTTAAAACCTCGTCAAATCCCAAAAAGTCTTTACCCTCTAAAACAGACACTCGATATGGGGTTGGCTTTTTACGTGCCAATTCGACAACAGTAGGCCATTGAGATGGAGCCGAGACGACAGTTTTCTTTACAGCACGCTCTATGGTAGCATGCATGCTATCAACTGGCATGAATGTGTGGCCAGGAATGAGATAATTTATTTGGATTGTCTCCAAATTGGCAGCAATTGACAAAAAATATCTCAACATGCTCAACATAGTTTTGTTTTTATTTTGCCCAAAGCATGAATCTGAGTACAGCAGCACTGTCTTTACATTTCCACGTTTGTCCACCTCTAGAAGATAATTGTACAAGCATGTTGAAATCTCGTCAGCTCCACGACGAGCATCAACTTCTGACCATAAATTACAATAGCCAATTTGGGTATTACTTTCGTAAATTGTGAGATTATAGACAGCTATTTTTCTAGAGTAGTAAAGTGCCAAGTTTTCACCATGTGGTGTATTAAGGATTTTTTGCATATCAAAACTTGCACATACAACACTGGGATCCACAGCATTAAGTTGTTGGTGAAATTTAAACCTTTTATAGGACTCTTCTTTTTCTTGTATGTGACAATTATATTTAGACATCTCATCATAATTTTTTACATCATAAGTCTGTGCCATACACACCATACACTTATCCTTCTTAGGAACATGAAACCCAATATTGTAATTCCCTTTTAACCAATTGGAGAAAACCTTAAAAGACATACTCTTCATGTCTTCTTCTTTACAGTTTGTATTGTAAATGCGATATAAGTTTGATATATTTTTAAAACTATCTGGTAAATATAGCTTGTTGGAATCCTTCCTGCAGTAATGAGAAGGCACCAAAGGTAAAGATGTCATAAATTGTTTGGCATGGTTAGTATGTCTTCTGCGGTTCTATTTAGACCACCATTTATTCCTCTTTTATCTTTTTGTGCAAATCCTTCCATTGCGTTATCAAGGGTATATAATAAAAACCTCTGAGATATATCCAGCGTTTTAAGTAAAAATTTTTGGCATACTTGTCTCCTCGCATCTCCTTCGTTGATGTAATATTCATATGTTATTTTTCTTCTAGATGATTCCCCTTTGTCTGATGTATGTAGAGTGACATTCTTTTTTATAGCGCATTTAGATAACCAATCTTTTTGACGTTGAAAACTTCCGAGATTCCAATAAAAAGTAAATAATTGTTGACGTCTTGTGTCTGGAATATCGCCACAGTTTCGTTTACAAATATTTTCTTTGCAGGGGTTAATTTTCATAGATTTAGATGCAACTTCTTCTCCTTTTACAGTAGTGTAAATCTGACCGTAAGTTTTTTTAATGTTATTTCCTTTTTCGATAGCTTTCTTTGGTTTAGGCTTTGCTGTTAAGGTATTTTCTTCTAATTGTAATTCCCGCTCTGTATTTTGGTTTTTTAACTTCTTCGTTTGTTACGTGTTAGTTTTTTTGTTTCTTTTTTTTTAGTTTCTTGCCTCGTTTTTTCTTGTCACTTTTATTTTCTGTCCTGCTTGATGTTAAATCATCGGTTGACTCGTCACTAAATGAACAGCTTGAATCTTCCGACGGAAATAACTCATTGAGTAACAATGTATCAGCATCATCTTCTTCAATAAAATCAAGGTATGGTTTCAAGTTGAAAAAAAATTTAATTTCTTTTTGCATTGCCTTGATAGATTTCTTTTCGAGCTTCTGTTTTCACTAGAAAAACCTTCCTGAGGTTTATTTCTAGTATTCGCTTCAGTAAAAGTATCAATTGGGATTATATCAACTTCCGAATTAGTAGAAGTATATTTCTCGTTGATAACAAGAGGGCATTGGTTTACTACAGGTGCAACTTTATCAATGTTAGGCGAATTTTGACTTATAGCAGGTGAGCAAACTTTATTTTCAATCGGATCTTCAGCGGAAAAATGTTGAACTGTAAATAATTCGTTGCTCTCAGGAGGATTTTCTTCGGAGCTGTTACATGCATTATTTATAGCAATTACATTTTTGGAAGGATAATCATCGACGCTAGGAAGTTTTGGATCTGTGGCAGGAAAGCAATTTTCAATTTTGGTAGGACTTTTAGCAATGCTAAGGGATTTTATGTTGGTAGCAGTTAAGTACGCATTTATTTCAGGAAAGACTTCAGTGGTGCTCGGATGGATCGTGGTTTCGGAATATTTTTGATTAGTAACAGGTAAGCACTCTTTCATAAAAGGAGCTACTTCTGCGGCGCTAAGACAATTTTGATCGCAAACAGGTAAGCATTCTTTTATTTTAGGTAGGACTTCAGCAGAGCATGGAGATTTTCGATCGGCAGTCATCCAAAATTCTTCTACTTCAGCAATACTTGGTAACAAATTTTCGCACATCTCATCTAAAGTATCAGATGAAATTATATCTGATTCTTTTCTCATTTTTTCGGTACAAGTTTCTACATTATCTAAATTTTCTCCACAATCAACGGTCACAAGACAATTATAGGATGCATGACTTGTATTTTGCATAATGAGAGGTAGGTTATTATTTAAATTAGTTTCGAAATCTGATGTTATCAAAGACAATTTATCACTTTTTGTTTCTTTCTGTATTGTACTTTGAATCTGTAACAAGCCAGTTGAAGACGTGCATGACTTTTGTTGATCTGAACACATATTTTCAATTATTTGCTTTGTTTCCGACAAGTAAGATTTTGGCTTGCGAAAGGTGGGAGTAAGGTCTTTAACAGTTACTGTAGCTTTGGGATGGTGAGGAGTTGTTGGCAGCGACGAGTGTTCAGGCAAAATGTTTTTCTTAACTAATCGTGTTTTGACTCCGTCTTTGTACACCACTTCTTCTAGAATTTCAATTTTTCGCTTTTTTTGTTGTTCTTTATCAATTGTTAGTTTATGTTTTAAATGTTCTTTCCATCGTTGCCGTTCCATCTAAAACCAAAAAATACTAAATAAGTACAATTAGCAAGAAACCGCTATGGGCAAAATATAAAAATATTGCTAATTTTTTAGACGTCGTGAAAAGTTTGTATAAATTGAATAGTAGGTTAGCACGTAAGTACATCTACAAGCACTAGTGTTATGCGGATAAAAATTTAGTCCATAAAGTTAAATGCATGAGGTTTGTAGACTATGACAGAATTGGTGCACTTCGGGATACCTATTTACCTAACCTATTTGATTATTTAGTGACATCATATCAAATACTTATATTTTAGTTTTTATGCATTTACAATGCAATAATCTCTTACTCACAGTGACTCCGTAGCTCAGTGGTTAGAGCATTCACCAGGACAGTTAAAAGTCGTGGATTCCAGTCCCGCTAACGCTAGTTGTGAGATGGGTAGAGTTTTCTAATACTTCATTTTAAATATTTTCAACTTTAGACCAAGTCTAATCTTTAGGTAAGTTAAAAATAGAGAAATTGTAAAGAAGTATTAGGAAAAAAAATTCGACCCATTTCACAACTAGCTCCGATAGGACACGAACACAACGATCTTTTCCCAATCGAATTTATCCAATATTGTTTATGCGCTTATGTAGCCAGCGTGTATTTCATCAATGTGACGATAATCAAACTATTTTTATTATTAACTTTTAAGACCATTAGGTGATTAAATCAATTTCATCAAAAATTAATAAAGCAAACAACGAAGGTTATAATTAAATAAAATTTTGGTAAGGTAATTTACCTTTGGTTACTTATTTACAACCTACTATCCTAGCATTTATACCATTATAGAAAGTATGACTCATTTTACTAAAAATAGGTTAAATATTATTCTTCTATCACTTACCCCAACTCCTGAAGTTTTATTTAATATTTCCAAACTCGTAAACAACAGGTACACAAACTTTTTTATAAAGAATCTTCTTTTAAAAACAATCCTGCTTCCTCAGTTAGGCGCTCGCGCAGAACTGTCGGTTGCGTGAATCGCGATCGAAATGGTGTATCTAATGGAATATGTCGGGGTGGGAGATGTGGGCGTGTCTACCTAGAGTGGCGTATCGATCAATGTACGAAAAACAGTACTCTATTCTCATGGTGTAAGTAAGAATTTCGCTATTAGATTAAACATTTAAAGTGTAGTAACTGTTCGATGGGCACACATCGATTCGGAGCATAATGCTGTATCTTTGGTAACGTAAAATTTGGAGCGGCAGAAACGCTGTATCTCTTAAAAATCAATGTTCGTAGTAGAAAAATAATGCTGTAACTGTTTTTTGAGGTTCGATGTTTTGTCGTATCTATTTTAACTTCCAAAGTTGCGATTTTTTCTTTATTTACAGCAGTTTGTCATCTAAACAGTAAAAAAACTGCAAAAAATTCAGTGGAGTATCATTTTTTTTTAATCGTAGAAAAACGAGACTTACACCATTCGACGGGGCTTTTTTTTCTTAACAACAAAACATCAAAAAGTCATTTTGACCAATTTTCGAGATACGCCAAGATCGCTTTCTGCCGTCGATATGGTAAATTAAAAGCAATCTCACAGTAAAAAGAAATCGAAAATAGTGGACAAAAAACAAAGATCCCTAATCCTAATAGGCACAGGATTACCACAACGCAAACTACTAGGCAAAAAAAATACTTATCTTAAGCCTGTTGAGATTTTCTTACTATAAAATTATTATCCGGTACATATACGCAAGGTACAATCTATCATATCCGGGATTACATAGGTTGACCGATATCTGTATAGCTATATATATCAACTTGACCCCCATAAACTCTCAATAACCAATCAATCAATCGAGGCTTTATTGCTTCTCCACAATGGTTATTTAAATTTATCATATATCCGTACATTATAGACCCTGACAGGTGCTGCAAATAAGAAGGGATGTTCGTGAGGATTAAATTCAATTTTTAAAAATCTGTATACACTCAGCAAACATTACAAACATTACTTTGCAACGCTGGTCTTCCATGGCGCCAACAGTTAAATTATATAATAAAATATAGTTATTAATATGAAAAACACATATGTATATAGATATAGAATTCAAATTTGTATTAGTTCTGTTATTTTCATTAAGTACATAGACTTTAAATTAGATGGCATATTAGTTTTTACATTTCCTAAGATGATTTTTGTAATTGTGCTAACTGTTATTTTAATTGTTTGTTAATCAAATAATATGTATTCCATTTTAGTTGTTGTTTATTTTTTATTTATTTATTTAAACTTTGTTGCACACAAAATATGTACAAATGGCGGACTTAATGCCATTAGGCATTCTCTACCAGTCAACCGAAGAGTAAGAAACTGATAGCGTATTGGATGTGCATTGAAAAGGTAAATAGAAAATGCTATAGACTACATAAACATACATTTACATATATACTGACATCGTGTATAATAAACATATATAAACTAATAAACATATGTAAAATAATAAACATATATGTATTAATAATAAATATATATAAAATAATAAACTACTTAAATATCGATACACTAAACCAATATTAGTATTACTAGACATAAAAGTGAGATTAGGTGGAAAGGTTCGGAGTATTTAAAAGGAGATCGCGAACCAGTCGTTTGAAATTAAATTTATTGGGAGCTTAAACACTTTTTGTATTGCTTTTAAATGAATAAACTAACAAAGATCGGCTGATCTTTGTTGGTTCAGCATATGGATATATGCAATGGCAAATATTAGGCAGAATTTGTTCCACTTTTTAAGTCCCGACGCAAAAGAAAGGGTTCTATAAGTTATCGTATTAGTTTTTGTCTGTGGCATAGCAGCTTCTTAATATATGGATCGATTCCCATCTTGTTTCTTTATATAAAAGCTGACGAGGTCAAGGTGGTTGAATCTAAAATTTATGAAGATCTGTTTATCCCTTTGAAAATCGTCAATATTATTGAAAAGGAGATTATTACAGTGCTGTTTTTTGTGCCAATTTCACGGAAAGACTGAATTCAATTGCGGCAGTATTACTAATTCTAACTGATACTGATACCTCTGTCTGTAAATTCACTGCTCACTGTAATCATTGTTCTAAACGCACTTATCATTTTAACTCGACTTTTTTGTGTTTAGTTCTTTTTACACAAATGGACTACTAGTTTCTACACACTCGATAATTTAGACCCATCTTCAATAAAACATAAAATATTAAGTTAGTGTAAATGAAAGTTTTTAAACAATATATCGTCCTAATTTTCCAGTTGACTTAAGGATCTTATTAAATCCAGCAAATCCGGTGGTAATTCCAAGACATGGAATACTTAGGAGACGTCCTGAATGTGTGGCAGGTAAAAATGACTATTGGAAGATTCAAAAGAATTTATTTGAAGTGTAGGGTCTTCAGATTTTAGATACGAGATAAAAAAAGGCGGACTGTATATAATAGGGTTTACTGGTACTTATTAATTTAATGATAGTCCGTTCCGTTCTGACCAGATTCGGCTCCCGTCGGCGGTGACTGTCGGAGATAGCCGAGCGAGTCTATCACGCGCCAACAGAAGTGCTTAGGAATAAAGTAATTTTCATTTGCTCATAATGCATCTAAAGATATTCCGCGGAATACCCAATTCCTCAACAACTAACAACAGATAAATCGTATTTGAACTATCTCAATGAGGAAGCCATTTTTGGAATTTAGCAAGATTATAATTTTTAAATTTCATATTTATATTTAATTTGAGAAAAAAGCATTAATTACCGTACCTAATTGAGGTACAAATAATAATACCATCTTCTGTAAATTAGATACTATAAAAAAGATTTCTGAATTATCAGAAATTCAGCAATTGTACCTAATTGAAAACCAATTGAGATCTGTCTGGTCGTTTCACCGATTTGTCCCCTACGACTGTTGCGAACAAAGTAATTTGTTGATACGTTCCCAGGCGAATGGCGTTTGTCGTCAGATTTATGTATTCTACTACGCCAACACGCCCAGATCGTGTTTCGTAGAAGTTACTGCTCTCTAAATATACGAGAACCAGGTTTTATCTATGATGGAAAGCATCGTTACAAATAAAATCTCACACATCACTCCTATGATAAATATTTGGGTACAGCATGTTTTGGTCGGTTATTGTGTAGATGATCAAAACAATTACTATGTCGAGTCCTTCATTCTTTGGAAAGCACTTTGTTTCCAGATGCATAAGACTGCATCAGCATGAGTGAGTTATTGCTTAGTCTATTTTGAGTTTTTCTACTCAGAAGAATTATGCCTTTGCACTATAGACATAAAGGCTCATAGTGATGAATTGAAGTGGTCCTACTCCATTGGTTGATGTCAGCTTTAACCCAAACAGACCGAGTTCGATCCTCGCTGATATTCTACGGAACTGGACCCAGTCGTAACACAGGCATTTAACTTACCACAAGAGGTATGGGAATGTTAATAACGAATGTACGCATTATTCCCCGCTATCCCGGCTAATACTCTCCCAATTGAGGAACCAAAACCTTGACAGACCTATAAAAAATATTTTTTTAGGCTGATGACGCAGGGCCATTTATTCATGTTTCAGACACTAGTACCTACAACATTCAATGAAATAGTACAATCGATGAAGAAGAAATAGCAATATTTTTATTTAATTACATTCATTTATGTTAAGAAATCTAGTACCTCGACGGACAAAGTGTAAATTTTTAGGATACGTTTCGTACTTTTGTTGTAAAGTTCTTAAAATATGAGCTATTCATCATCTCTACTATATAAAAGAAGGACTTTGTGCGTTTGCTACTATATATATATATATATATATATATATATATATATATATACGGCAACGCGTGGCCGGGTTATACCAGCAACGCGTGGCCGGGTTACCTAGTATTTATAAAACATTGTTCATTATTAATATTTTTTATTATTTTATATAATTATTCATTTGCAAAGTACGAGCACAATGTGTGCTACATGGTGTTATATACCAATCTTTATATATTATTTAATATAATATATTTTTTTTCTTTTTCTTTATTAAATTTTAAGACGAAGGGAATAACCTATAACTTTGAATTAATATCGTTCTACGTGTCGTAATAAAAAAACAAATCATAGTTACGCTTGAAACGTTGGTAATTCGAAACAAAGAAAAAAGTTCGTCCATTATTGTAATTCCAAAATTATTATTGAGATTGGACAAGCTCATTTCCCTAATTTCTTTACGTCTAGGGATAGGTATTGACTGCCGGTATAATGAGGCTCACTCAGTGGCCTGAGGCTACGTTGATACCAGACGGAAATTGAAATCGAATTAGAGTTTACAATGCTTCCTTTTCTACTGCTCAGACAATGATGTTAATTTAGTTTTTTTGCCTTTATGAAGAGAGAGGTAAAAAATTCATCTGCTTGATAAGAAGCACTGAATCTTTAAAGGGCTTTACCCTTGCACCTTATGTTGACCTGATTTGGAAGCCTCCAAGACAGCTATGCCATCCATGCCCCTTTTGAGGAGGTCGCATTTTGGAAGATCATCAGCATCGTAGTGATTCTGCCCTTGCCGATTTCGCCTCATTAGCCGACAACTCTTACTGCTGTGTTTTGGCCATCTGTCAAGGAGAGACGATAATTAAGATTTTTCATATGAGATCATGCCTAATCGGAAGTGATGAAAGTGACATTTCGTGTGTGAATCACCTGCCTGTCCTGTCTGATGAATAATGGAAAGATACGTTAACGCGAAATGTATGAAAGAAAAAAAGAATTACGTGTTGCTTCTGCTGAAAGATGGAATCAATGTCGAGAAACAGATGGTATGATGCAAAGACAGATGACTTGTATAGAGTAGACCATTGTAAAGTTGGTTCAGGACTACAGAAATCCTTCACCCTTCACTTATAAGTGGCTCAAAAGGTGACTATCGATACCAAAGGTAATCACCATAGACCACAAAATGGGCAACAGCGGTTTTTTACTGCGATCACCGACTCACCTGCGAAGTGTGGAGATTGTGGCGAAACCCTTCAATCCAACTGTGAATGTCTTTGAGATGAGATGATGATAAAATTGTCGGTCTTCGCACATTTAGTGTTCCGTACCAAAACTTTTTTTACAAAAAAAATATTCATTTCCTGGCTTATCATTGCTTTGTTTTCTAATATCAAAATATACAGTATTTATGCACTCAACGAGCTCTAAACAATCTAACACCTCATTTGATGGGATAAGTTAATTGTTTTTATATCCCCCCTTAAATGTCCCGTTCATAAAAAAAATACATTTGTGTTAACAAGATTAAGCATCTTTAAGACTTATGGCTGTAAAACTCGTGTTAGAAACAAGTCGTCGTGTTAGACGGAAATGTCAATGACAGCAATAGAGTTCCGTTTGACGTTTTGGGTAGGTACACATTTATTTATTAAATACTACCGCATTACATACATGAACAAAATTGCATGCATTGCAAGGTTTAAAACATTCTGATGTATGTCACAATGACAGCTTACATAACCTTAGTATGAATTATATCACATTAGCAAAAAGGGGTATAGAACTCTAAAAATCAAGATTCAGCTCATACAATGGGTTCGGGAATAGAATCGATTTGCTTTGGAAAAAAGCTCACATACATACTGTATTATTAGGTACACCATCATATGGTGTCGTGTTAGGATCTAATAGAAAATATGCATGTGATTCAAACAAGAGTCAATATTATTTCTTTGAAACTTTATTAGTACAGAAATTTGCCTACATCAATATTTCGGATTAATATTTATTTTAAAAATAATTTAATTTCCAGAGTAATATTAAAATAGATGAAACGCGACGCCATTAATCAAAGCGATTATGAGGTAAAAGTCTATGACAACAAATGTTAACATCACTGAGTGCGTAATGTTCTTCAACCTAACCCCTCCACTAGTTTTTGTGTTGTCTATGACAACACTAAGCGCGCCTAAATGGCGGGCGCTTAAAGTGCCCGGTTCGGTTGTTTTTTTTAATATTTTTGACGTGACAACGTCTTATAAATTGGTTTGCCGGGTGACACTTCAAGAAACTGCGTTACGCTCCGCTCACGTTATGCGCTTACAATGAGAGCGAGTGAGAGGCACGCGTCCCTTCCACTCGGGCATGGTTAGCCCGCCTAAGAGCGAGAGAGACAGACATAAAAAGTGGAAGGGACGCGTGCCTATAAATTAATGTTTTAAATATAATTCTTTGTATAAATAAATGTTTTAAATTGTTACTATTATTTCATCCTTCTTCCTACTATACGAATGAATATTCACATTAAAATTATTTTACCACTCAAAGTCGTTGTCACGTAAAACTTTCGCCCGTATTTTTTGTTTTTAATGTTTACTTTACAGGCAACCAACCAGTTTTTATTTGTAATATTATAATGTGCGATAATTAATGAATAGATTGCCTTTTAAGAGTTTTTTACAATTATACAGTGATGTAAGTAATAAAATAAAAATATTTAAAAATCATGCATCCCTTTTCTGAGGAGTAATTACATTATTATGGTAAATGTAATCAGCGGTGCATGGTTGTGCAGTTGAAATTGAACTGGAATGTCTGCTACCAAAACTGTTTTGTTATGCATTGGCGAAGACAGTTTTGAACATGCACACATTACGGGATCAGCGAATTTTGTGAAACAAAATACATTCGTGCATACTCAGCGAAATTTCTTTAATGGCTATTTTTTTTTAGAATTATATTGTCTGTTTTTAAATACACAATCTCAGAATTACACAATTTCATACCTGAGCTTAGCTTTAGAACTTTTCACGATTTATCATTCAATAGAAATAATATATTTATAGACATTTAAAAAATATAATTAAATAAATAAACAACAAAAAATCCACTTGTCTCAAGTATCAAGCAGGACTCGAATTAAGCTACTGAAATCTTAAAGACTGAGAATTGCATTTTTTCCTGATATATTTTCTTTAGATATAAAAATCTAGCAGATAAACGCTTAAATAAAAAAATCAAATAAATGTCGTTGTGTTTACAACATTGTTAAGAAGTGAAAATTGTCGGCCGTATGGTGGCAAAACGAACGAACCTCACCGTTGTTGGTGTGGTAGAATAGTCGGACAACTTGGCTACCACGGTCTATCATGTGCTAGGAGTGCTGATCGCATCTCTCTTCATTATAGTCTGAACGACATCCTCCAGCGGGCTTTTTTATCACTTAATTTTTCAGCTGTCTTGACACCAAGTGATATCTTCCGGGATGATGGAAAAAGACCGGATACCATGATACTTATCCCTCAACGACGACGACGACAAGATAGACCATCTTTGATTTGGGATGCGATCTGTGTAGACACTCTGGCACGATAAATTAAGAATTTAACATATTCATAAAATATGCCTATGAACAATATTTCCAAATTGTGATGCGGATCGCTGGCTGTGGTAGGTGCAATACCTGTATCACAGGTCACCATCTTCAAGGATCACTGAACAGCACAAACAGAGATGGGATACTTAACCATTAGTTTATAACTAATGATACATTTTTTAAATTTGGTGGTGTAATTAAAGAAACATATGATTAAGGCATAAAAGTAATACTAAATAAAAACCCTACTTTTACATACGATCGTCAGTATATTTATCAATATATATTTTTTTGTTAAATATAAGCGCACAAGTTTATGATGGTGACACAGTATAGTTGTGTAAAGTATAAGAATTAATTTGTGCGAATGCCTATATCAAAATCTTGTGTAAACTTTTCGTATTTTCATAGGATTGCTTTTGAAGCCAGTCAAGTAGGACGGATTCAAGAACATATTGGTTAAAATGAAAAATAGATATAATATTGTGTATTTTAATAAAGGGACCAAGAAAAACAAAAACCCGACGATCGAAGGCAATTTTGTCCGGCGAACTACTTTTATTACACCTAGTTTTTATACCTACGCGCTCGGATCAATTATCGCGGCATCTTTAGCGGCGTAAGTTTTTATAAACAAAAGATTGTGCGCAATAATTTACAGCCCACCGTCATAATAATATTAAAACAACACACCTGTAGCCGGGCTTCATCGTATACCATTACAATTTTTTTTTTTCAAATTGTAATATTCTAGTTAGAAATAATCTATATGTAGGTACCGTACGATCTAAACCCCGTATTTCTAGTGCCGAAATCATTAGGTTTCTAATTGTAAGACTCTTACCCTCCTTTTCACCAGAAAGATGTGCTTACAAACCTTATTTGAAGAGAAAAACATTATCAAAACTTTTTATGTTTCAAAAACTAAAAACACATATAACACCATGTTTTTAAATTAGTAATGAAATAAACAACTTCCTGCAATATTAAACATAGTATCTATTTAATGCGGTGAATTGCAGTAATATATTATATCTTCACATCCAACTTAAAGGAAATGAAAATATTTCCGGGCCTTTTAAAAGTACTCGCTTATGATTTACTACAAAAAGCAAAGAGTTTTTAATTTCAAAAGTAGCAATATAATTCTGTGTTTTACTGTTGGAAAACATAATTCAAGTGTAGATTTAGTTGTGGTGTCTGCCAGAGTAAAATAGCACTAACCTTAACACATAAAGGCGACTAATGATTCTAGAGGCAATCACAACTCACCTCCCGAAGACAAGGTTGGCTAGTGCCAACCAGCCAGTTAGCACATGTAACTTTTTACTGAAACGACCCAGTGAGTTGACCCAGCGGATCACACTAAAGTGATCCGCTGATTCGAATCTAAACAACCGGACTTACACATAAGCGTCACCTTTATATGGTTGATATACCAAAGAGCCGCACTAAGCGTTTTGTTCTCAATTTTGTATCCGTACCGTTTAAAAAGTGGAACTCTTTGAATGAGTCTGTGTTTCTTGTAAAATACAATTTAGGAGTCTTCCAGTCACAAGCGAATAGGTATCTTCTAGGCAAACGGGTCACATCCTATATCGCATCGTCGGTCGCTTACCAACAGGCGAGATGGCGGTCAAGACAGTTTTATTTAATAATGTAATATATATTTAGTACTTCTTTGTGAAGTAAATTAAACGTTATATACCTATTTTATTTCAATGAGTATTTTAAATTGTGTAACAGAGTTTAAGATATGTTTTAACTAAACCTGTTAAAATTATATTTTAAAGTCTGTTATATTTTATATGAACAACTGTTTATATAAAATATATATTCTGTATGTTCTCTGTTGGTCTTCTGAAAATAAATGTAGTTTTAAAACCTTTTTGTGCTAACTCAAGATGTTTAAGATGCAATGTATATATTATTAGTAAATATGTAGAAAACTAGATGACGCCAGTAGTCGCCTGAATCGCGCTATCTTTATAGTCCAAGAAAATCATTAGGTCCTTTCTTTTACATTATCAAATTGTAAACACAGACGTAAACTATCAAGATGAAGCAGTTTACTGTTTCAGAGACAAAATATACGTTTTAGGTACGCCTAGTTGGTACATGATCGGAATAATTTCGAAATCGGGATAACAGGAATAGGGTTGAACTGAATTAGATAACATGGGAGGAATCTAGTCAGGACTGTGTCAGTCAGAAATTACAGAATTACATGGAGACTGAAATACGCTTATGGAATTTTGGCGTCGGATCGGATGCATTAACTCTAATTAAATACTTGAATAAATCCATTTTTTATGGATTTTACGCATAATTTATTTTATATTTAATCCTGGCGTTTCGACTCCTTTACAGGATTCACGATCTGTACTATAAAAAAGAAGGATTTTGTGGGTTTGTTACCATATATAGACACCATAATTACCATAAGCCTAAGAATAACAGTTTTTATGATCAATTAACGTTACCATAGCAACGCCTGGCCGGGTTATACCAGCAACGCGTGGCCGTGTTAGCTAGTATATATTACTACTCCTTCTTATGTATTCCTTTACTTTTATTGCTATTGGACTCGGGAACAGCCTTCCCGAAGCTATTGGATTTTTTTAATAAATTCGCCCTTAATAGAACATACTTCGAACTGTTATATATGAACCATGTATCGGGAATTGCAGACCTTTCTGCTGACCATGCATTTCGGTATGTGACGATGGTTCCACACACAAGGTATTGAGTCAGTCTAGCTCGAGCCGTCCTCTGTACTTGCCCTACAAATTCAAAATAATTAATTATAAAAGTGAAATTAGTGGAAAGTTTTATTTTAAAACCTTAACCTCGACACGTCGTATAACATTGGTGGCAGCGCTGAAGGGATCAAAAGTGATCCTCGGTACGTCTCGCGAGAAGTTTTAAGTTGTGTGTGTGTAGTTCAGTGAGGAAAATTATTATTCTTTCTATATCCTGTGTAACCACTGTGTCCCGTATCTGTGAAACTACCTCGCTACATCTATCCTGTCGAAGAGTTTGCCTCACTATCGTGAACTAAGTCGAAGACCTGCCCTGCATCCTGAAAAGGCCCTGAAAGTATACTCACCTGCTAGATCCAGTACCACTACCAGCCGTGCATCCTGACGAAGCTCTGAAAAGAAATCTACCAGCTAGACCCAGTACCTGTAAGAAAACTAACATCCACATTTACCTGAAGATGATTTATACCAAAACTGCCGTGCTCCTGTAAGTTTGAACATTTTCTTACCTCAGTGAATAAAAGTGAATCTTAAAGTGCTATAAATAGACTAACTTCGTAAATAATTTAAAACATAATTCATTGTTCATTTTAATCGGAGACCAGTGCAGCGTCTTATCGCTCCGCGTTCCGTATTAACGCCAAGCCATTTCTTATCTTTGTTTAGACTAAGTCTCGCCCGCATCCGTTGCAACAAATTAATGGGCAAAGACGAGCCCGGTACTAAACCAAGTTCAGTCAACATGTCTGATATAGATTTAAATATATTGATTAAATTTATTAATAAATTTGATGGCAACCGCGAAAAATTAAAATCATTTTTGAACAATTGCCGAAATGCAATTAATTTAGCATCACTAACCCAACAAGATACATTATTAAAATATATTTTGAGTCAACTAGAAGGGCGCGCTGAAGTTGCATGCGCTATTAAAGAATTTGAAAACTGGCAACAACTTGAAGAATTCTTAAAGTCGCAATTTGGTGATAAAAAACATTATGCTGCACTGCTTTCTGATTTGCAAGAATGTCGTCAATCGAACAGCGAAACAGTCAATCAGTTCGCACTTCGGATCGAATCCTGTTTATCAAAATTATTGTCTGAAATAAATATATCGATCCCAACCAGTAAGAAAGGTGAACTGGCAGGCCGTGTCGCGGCAATGCAAGATCTAGCATTACATACTTTTGTAATAGGTTTAAACCAAATATTGTCCACCGTGGTCAGATGTCGCGACCCTAAAACTTTGAACGACGCAATTAATTTCGCTGGATCAGAAGAAAAAATCTCCCAGATCTCATCGCGACGAAATACGAGTCTACCCAACAATTCTAATTCCCAAAATCAAGGACGGTTCCGTCAATTCCAATATCAAAATCGACCAGTCCCACAACATGGAATGAATAACACCAATAATCATAATGTACCTCCCGCGTTTAGATCAGATCCCTTAGTGTGCCGATATTGCAAAAACCCAGGGCACACCATCGAAACGTGCCGCAAACGCGAGTATAATAACAATAGGAGACTTGGAAATTCTCAGCACGGATATAATAATCGACCAACACCCTCTACTTCCTTCCAAAGTCGCAACCAACCAATTCATGCTGTAGCTTCGCAAGAACAATATGGAATTGATGAAACTGATCATAGTCCTTTAAACGAGTAAAGGGCTCCCGACGGTGTCTCCCGAGTCCAAGAGTTCGACCTCCACAAACCCTAATTCTAAACGGCACCTCTAATTCCAATTCAAAGGTCACACAACAGGGTAACCAGTCCCAAAACGGAGACCTCATTACCAATTCCAATTCAAAGGTCACACAACAGGGTAATCAGTCCCAAAACGGAGACCTCAGTACCAATTCCAATTCAAAGGTCACACAACATGGTAACCAGTCCCAAAACGGAGACCTCATTACCAATTCCAATTCCAAGGTCACACAACAGGGTAACCAGTCCCAAAACGGAGACCTCAATATCAATTCCAATTCAAAGGTCACACAACAGGGTAACCAGTCCCAAAACGGAGACCTCACTTCCAAATCTGATTTACAAAAGTCTCATGCATCTCGCCCCGAAGCTCCTGACACATCCACTACTATACCTGCTACTTCCAAGCCCATAGATCTTGCTGCTTTTAACCACTGTGCACCCCGTATTCTAGGCACAACACCCGTAAATAGTAAATATAAAATACATAACATAACATCGAATCCCTCTAGAAAATACTTACCTTTTGTCGAAGTCCAAACATCGGTGTCAACCAAACCATTAATGCTACTCGTCGATAGTGGTGCATCTATAAGTCTCATAAAAAAATCATCAGTGGAAAATATGCCTGAAATAAAAACCCACATTATAACTTTTACCGGAATAGATAGGACAACGAATCCCATGCGTTCATTAGGTCACATACTCATAGAGTTCAATTCGCTAAAGTGTGAATTTCACGTAGTAGATAACCTAGATTTCCCTTACGATGGTATTATTGGAAACGATATTTTATCAGAGAATCATTCGAAAATCGATTTCGATAAGGACACACTAACAGTAAACAATGTATTATTTCACTTAAAATTTAACGAACCGGTTTATGTGATTGCTCCTCGAACGGAGACAATTATAGAATGTTCTGTGCTTAACCCAGAGCTACGAGAAGGGCTTGTTATAGACTAGAATCCCGTTGACTCAATCCTTATCGCTAACTCCATTGTCAAAGTAAAGACCAACTGTAGAATAAATATTTCCGTCGTTAACGTTTCCGAATTTCCAATAACCCTGAACTCAGATCTCAAATTACCTCTATTACCTTTAGAAACTGAGAATAGTCACCAGATCTTCTACTCATCCCAAGCAGTCGATAATCAAACCAATACTGTAAACCGAACCGATCGAGTTCTAGACCTCTTAAGAGTGTCCCACTTAAATAGTGAAGAACGAAACTCCTTATATGACCTTTGTGCTAACTTCTCTGACATATTTCATATCCCTGGTGACAAACTGACTTGCACTAACGCTCTCAAACACGAAATACCTACTAATTCATCTATACCTATAAGTACGAAATCATACAGATTTCCCGATGTGCACAAACAGGAAGTACATTCCCAAATAAATAAAATGCTCGACGAAGGGATTATTAAACCTTCGACATCTCCATGGTCGTCCCCGATATGGGTGGTTCCCAAAAAGATTGATGCATCTGGCCAACGTAAATGGCGTGTAGTCATTGATTACCGCCGCTTAAATGACATCACCATTGGCGACTCTTACCCCATTCCGAATATTTCCGAGATCCTTGACCAACTAGGCAAATCCAAATATTTCAGCACACTTGACCTTGCATCTGGATTTCACCAAATTCAAATGTCCGAAGCCGACGCTCCTAAACTTTTTCCGTCCCACAAGGACACTTTGAATTCACACGAATGCCATTTGGGCTTAAGAATGCCCCTTCTACGTTTCAAAGATTGATGAATTCAGCTCTATCGGGCTTACAGGGCATCCAATGCTTCGTATATCTTGACGATATCGTTATATATTCCTACGACCTTGAAATCCACATGAAAAACCTGTCTAATATATTTGACAGACTCAGGCATTTTAACCTCAAACTTCAGCCCGATAAGTGTGAGTTTCTTCGTAAGGAAGTTTCCTACCTGGGTCACATTATAACTGACAAAGGTGTAAAACCGAATCCCGAAAAGATCAAGGCTGTTCATGATTTTCCCCAACCTAAATGTCCCAAAGATATAAAATCCTTTATGGGATTAGTATCCTATTATCGCCGCTTCATACCAAATATATCTCAAATTGCTAAACCTCTAACTAATCTCCTGAAGAAAGACATCCCATTCGAATGGAGAAATGAGCAACAGCTAGCCTTTGAAACTCTAAAGAACAGCTTAATAACTGCTCCTTTATTAGCTTATTCTGACTTTTCCCAGCCATTCAACCTCACGTGCGACGCGTCAAATTACGCAATTTCCGCAATACTATCACAAGGTCCCATAGGGAAAGATCGCCCCATTGCTTACGCTTCCAGAACCCTGAATAAAGCTGAAAGTAACTATAGCGTTACCGAAAAGGAATGCTTAGCAATCATATGGGGAACAAAAACATTTAGGCCATATCTATACGGAAATCAATTTACTATCCTAACTGATCACAAACCTTTAAAATGGTTGTTCAATTGCAAAGACCCAGGTTCTAAGCTCGTTAGGTGGCGTCAAAATTAGAAGAATTTGATTATAAAATCGAGTATAAAAAAGGCAAAATAAATAGTAACGCTGACGCTCTGTCCCGGTTCCCAGTTAACCCAGTTATTGAAAACCAACCTGACGAAGACCAAATCGCTCTTGACCAACGACCAAATCAAGAAACTCCACCGGTAGCATCAAACGATAGTAACCCGACATCTCCATTTAGCCCACTTACCTTGGGTGACCTAGACATACAGCTCCCTACTATTTCTGACGGTGATAATAGTACTAGCAACTTACCTTCCTTTGACCTATTAGAAAATGATGATCTGCCCTTTGCTGACTATAGCCCTGAAAATCAAAACAACTCACCTGTACAAGATTCTCTGCATCCTCCCTCTGTTCCTCAAATTCCTGAAAAGCAAGATCACTTACCTGAATGCTCTCCGCCCACGATTCAAACTTCTGACAGAACCTCTCCGAATCCCAATAATGACTATAATGACTTCCTAAAAACGTTTTCTAATAAAAATGAAACCTTCAACACATATATTAAAAAGCACAACGAAAGTCGTCTTAAAAGCAATTCCAAAGCCATCCTGATTCCAGTGTCTATTGACCTCGACGACTCAAATCCTTACCTTCAAGATGTCCTTTCTATCGCAACAGATTCTTCCGATATCACTAAGTCTGAAAGAGAATTACATTCATTTAAAAGAATCGAATTAAAGGGGAAAATCTATTACCTTCTCTTTACAAAGGTTTATTATTTTGATGCCTGCACGTACCCAGATATATTTAAAGCTCTAAAATCTGCTCGCGACGATATTCTGCTTTCTGCTGATATTGGCGAAATAGCAATATCAGATTTCAGAAACCTCTTCGAACAACATTCTTTCGTAAAAATATACGGTATGCTTATGTATCTATTTAATAACACTAATATAACGATTAATATACATCACAATACTATTATCTACCCTGTCCCGACCGAAGTTACAAAAATACTGAGAGAAAATCACGACATCCCTATTGCAGGACACTTAGGCTCTAACAGAATGTATAATAGAATAAAAGAACGCTACTATTGGAAGAATATGAGAACAGACATCGAAAACTATGTTCAAAATTGTAAATTATGTCAGTCAAATAAAGCTTTGCGAAAAATTAATCAGTCTCCAATGCAAATTACGACAACTTCTACACGCCCATTCGAGAGAATTAGTCTCGACATAGTAGGCCCTTTACCCGAAGCCGGACTCCAAAAGCTCAGATTCATACTTACCCTACAATATGATCTGACAAAATTCTCTATTGCATATCCTATCTCGAACGCCACAGCGGAAGAAACGTGTGAGTGCTTAGTCCACTTCATCTCCTTGTTTGGAATCCCTAAATCTATATTGACCGACCAAGGAACCAACTTCACAGCTGAGCTATTTAAGCGCACCTGTGAGTTTCTTAAAATCAAACAAATTTGGTCTTCACCGTATCACCCGCAAACTCAGGGTGCTCTCGAAAGGAGCCATTCCACCCTAAAAGAGTATCTAAAATCATACGTAAATGAAAACCAAACAGACTGGCATAAATTCGTTTACACTGCCATGCTAACTTACAACAGCAGCGTCCACACAACAACGAGATTCACTCCCTACGAACTCCTTTTCGGCCATAAGCCGTATATTCCAGATTCGGTATTCGACTCGCGTCCTTATGTGACTTATCCCGAATACATAAAAATGCTCCACCACCGTCTAAAGGTGTCTCGCGAAAAAGCCATAGAAAATATAACCGCTTCGAAGGAAAGGTCGAAGTCTTATTATGACAAACATTCCCGTCCCATACGGTACAAAGTAGGTGACTACGTTTACCTAAAAAATCATGTCAGATTGCGTAAAGCCCTTTCACCAATCTGGAAAGGCCCTTACAAAGTTGTGAAAATCCATGGAAATAATACCTTATCTCTTCTGATTAACCGACGTCACGTCAAACATCATTACGACGAAATCAAACTAGCTCACGATGATTAGGATTCAGTATTACATCAACTTATAATTAGAATTTAAGAACTTTTTACTTTACACATATGAATACATATATATATATATATATTTTATTATTATTATTTAACTATTTTTTCCAGAATTATCGCAGTTTATTGTAATGTCACCCTGGCAGAACATGAAAGTCGTTATATCGAAAATATCATCAAAAGCCCTGGTATACTCTTCGATCCGGTCGGCACACTAAGGATCCTTAATGATCAATTTCATATCGTTATTCCTTCTGAAGTAATCCCTATACAGAATCATCTTGAAAATGTCCATGAAGTTATGAACACTGTTCGCTTTCATTGTAGAGAAAGTGACGAAATAAATACGTCACAATGTCAAAATATGTTACAACCTATAGAAGCCATTTACAAAGATATTCAGCGCGATTTTCGATCCGTTTCTCATATTATTTCTAACAGCGTAACAAAAAGATCCGCGTGGTTTTCTGGTATAGGTGTTGTATTTAAACATGTATTTGGCACATTGGATGAGGATGATGCCAAAAACTATGACAACGCTGTCCAAGCCCTTTATAGTAATGAGAAAAGGTTAGCGAATTCACTAACAAAAAGCATTATGGTCTCCGAATCCGCTATTTCTAATATTAACAACTCTTTACATGAACTTAACATAAATCAAGCGAAATTAAATGACGTCGTCGATCAACTATCTTTATCTCTTAGTAATGTAACACATATTGTTAATAGTATTAATTTTAAGAATAGATTAGATGATATTTTGAATATTTTACAATCAAATTTATTAACTCTTTCCTTTAAAGTAGAAGATCTACTAAACTCAATTTTATTTGTTAAAAGTAACACTCTGCATCCGTCAATAATGACACCAAACCAAATGTATAATGATATTGTAAATAATCTTAAGATAATTCCTAAATATAAAGATTTTCCCGTAAGCTTAGATATAAGTAATATACATACTCTCATAAATATAGCCGATCTAACATGTTACTATATAAGCGACAAATTAATGTTTATTGTAAAACTGCCTTTAATAGATTTACAACAATTCAATGTCTATAAAAATATACCTTTGCCAACTCCACACGCTGAAGGGAATTTAAACTCCTTTGCTATGATCCCTCCTTCCGAACACTTTTTGGCCTTAAGCACTGACAAAATATCCTATACTTACCTCAAAGACCTAGATAAATGTAAAAAAATACCTACCGCAACTTACCTCTGTGAAATAACAGATGTCTATACAGTCCTTAGCAATCCTTCCTGTGAGATAGAAATAATTACCAAAGCCCTGACCTTCCTCCCTGAAAACTGTCCCTACAAAACAATCTTTGGCGATTTAGATATTTGGCATAGGCTCTACAATAACAAATGGGTATTTGTTCAGTCGAAACCCACTAAATTGTCTGTAGAATGTGAACAAAATGTAACAGAAATTATAATAGCCGGTACCGGTGTATTAAACATCCCGTCTGAATGTGTAGCTTTTCATAGAAATTTGAAACTAACCACTAAAGTGTACCCTCGTATAAGAGTGCCTGCTGTATCCTCTGAATTTAACATTATAAACGATAACTGTTGTAAATACATTCAAAGTAAGAAATTAATTGATAACATTCCTATCCCTAAGATAAAAAGTGTAAATTTAGATGATTTGAAAACGTTCAAGGTCGCTTCCGACCAAATAATAAAAAGTTTACAAGATATTGAAAATCCAACTAGCTTTAGTAATCATATTAGTTTTCCAATTTTAAGTATATTATCTTTAGTTGTAGGAATAAGTTTTATTGTAATTTACTTATACAAAAAGGGCAAGTGTTCCAGAAAATTTGACATTAAGAACTCTGATAGTATCCCAGTCCAAGATAGTAGTCTTGAGGACTCAAACAATATTTCATTAGCACCCAGACTACGCATTGATTAATTTTAACGAAAACTTACTTTTCCGTAAGTTTCCTCTTAAGGAGGGGGTTGTTATATATGAACCATGTATCGGGAATTGCAGACCTTTCTGCTGACCATGCATTTCGGTATGTGACGATGGTTCCACACACAAGGTATTGAGTCAGTCTAGCTCGAGCCGTCCTCTGTACCACTTGCCCTACAAATTCAAAATAATTAATTATAAAAGTGAAATTAGTGGAAAGTTTTTTTTTAAAACCTTAACCTCGACACGTCGTATAACAGAACGTATCTCCTAGAAAACTTATCAAGGTGTTCATCATTAGTCAATTTCTAAGTTAAATAGGTGTATGTCTTTTTAATATGCTAGTGTTCGCTCGCTGATGCTCTGCCCGGAACGTGCTTGCTGCTATGTAGAACGAAACATGATTTTAATTCAAAATATTTACGTGAGCGTTCGAAAGTTAATTTTTTTGCAAATTGATACGATCTTGTTATTTACTGACAATATGGTAACAAACACACACACAAAGTATTGTCATAATATAATTAGGATGTATATTTGTATTTATTTTTTCAATTCTGCATCCATTTAAATTAATCCATTTTTTACTGATTTTGAGCATAATTTATATTTAATCCTGACGTTTCGACTCCTTTACAGGAGCCGTGATCACAGGATGACTAAGGCAACGGTCGTAATATATTTTATACTAACTTCTCAATATTTTAATCGGGCACGTTCCTCACTGTTAAAACAAAATTTGTTTTTTTTTTTTTAAAACAAAATTTGTTTTATTTTGCGTCATCTTAATATATGTATATAAACTACGTGTCACGTTGTTTGTCCGCGATGGACTCCTAAACTACTTAACCGATTTTGATCAAACTTCGTAACTATCTGTTATTTGACCTAATTTAAAAGATAGGATAGGTTTTATTTTAATTTATAACACGGCAACGCGTGGCTGGATCAGCTAGTAATTAAATATAAATTATGGACAAAAATCTATAATTTGTTGATAATAATAGTTTTATTTATTTTGCCACATTTATGAATATTCTTTCCACTAAAAATTTACTTTTTATTGAATGGGTTCGCTCTTGATTGGTTAACGATGGAAGGAGCTAACCCAGAAGGTGCCTATTCACCCTGGCTTTGAAAACGGACGAGTTATAAGTACTCTGAAATACAGATACAGGTGTTCCACCGATACTTTGCTGTGTGCATTATAAAATACGTTGTGAAGCGCTTGGTGCGACAGGTAGGAATAGTAACCAATAAAGGCTGGTAGCCCGCAGTGAGTCTGGACGTCCGATGGAAAAAGTGAGATGGCGATATGAGCATATGCTATTCCTGAGCGCACTCTCCAATGTACATTCTCTTATACTCAGACCGGCATTTCGCTTTTTCTATCCGACATCCAGACACACTGCGAGCTTTCCTTTCTTGGTTGCTATTCCTATCTGTCGCACCAAGCGCTTCAAACGAAAAGTAGTATTGGAATTACAGCTTCAATGACGAAATGTATGTGACCCCATAACTCTATGAGCTTTTAGCCGATTTTCATATTTTTTAATGAATGAAACCAACAGACTAGATCCATACGGAGTTTGAAATTAGTAGAAATAAAAATGTTATGACCAAAAACATTAGTTCTATGGTATTTTCCATTGTACCAAAAAGAGCGCGCTTTTTGAAAGATTTCATTCTTATGGATTTAATCAATTATTGATTTTTTTTTTAGTATAACGCTTCTCTCCATTATCTGCTAGCGAAGCTTTATGCTTAGCGGCTGCATCGACTTAGTATATTACAACTCTTTAGTTGCAAAACTATCATTCAATAGCAAGAGAACGCAAAGATGAAGAGTTAATGAAACAAGACAGTCCCCGTCGGCTAAACTTCTCGCATCAATCTTCATAGCATTCGCGACTATATAAGACGTCCTGTGTCTCATAGACTAGCGTCAAGGGACCTATCATTCAACTATCTACTTTATTGTACTAAAAGTAAAAAAGTGATAAAAAACTTAGTTACAAGTAAAGAAATCATTAGATACTATAGTCAAGGTAATTCAAAGGAAATTTTGAAAATAATATTTTAAATCCCTTTATATTTTGTTTAGCCGGGGTTTTAGTTTAAACGCTTGGTGCAACGGTAGCGATCCTGTCTTTCGCACTGACGGTTTTGGGTTCGAGTCCCGGAACGGGTAGATGTTTGTGTGATGAATTCAATCATTTGTACGTGGGTATTTATATATTTCTATAAATATTTTCATATTTATGTAGCACATATATATATCTCATTCCATTACCTTAGTACCCATAACACAAGTCTTATTAGCCTTATTATAAATTTTACTACTATTATATCGGATCCGTTATATATTTATAATATATAATATTCTCTTGTTTATAAAAAAAAACGTCACAGCGTGGTAAATAAAACTTCAACATTTTTCCTGCTGTGAAAATTGGTTTTGGTCAGTCAGAAGCTATTGGCACTTCGCCAACTCTTTTGACCGTTGGTACACGCTCATTCGGATGTTATGTCGTTTACACATTATAAAGTTGAGTTTCAAAGCTACAACAATATTAAAAACCACAGCGAAATATCCTTTGCACTGGCAACGCACAGAAACGTTCTTTATTTCAAAGGCAATTTAAATGAAAATCGTGGGGATTTTCGACAGTTTGGCAAATTCAAAAAAATATGTCTGGCTTTTTTCCACTTCGCATAAAAGCCATATTTGATGTCGATGGAAAACCTTATTTTCTACTGCTGTAAGTTTGTCGTAATAAGTTTCCGCTTTCCCAGGACTGCGTAATTTGGCTAATAGGATTCCCTTTTTATTATTCAATAGATCGAAACAGGCCGTGATTGAGAGGGCGTACGATTTGTTAAATGGGGGAAGTAAAATGGCGACGCGACAGGCCGCTCGGCTAAATATTAACGCTCTGCTGAGGGGAAAACAACATTTGTTGGAGACGAAATTAAAACGAATCGCATTCACCCATTTTGGCGCCTTCCGGGAGATTTATTAAGCTCTTTAAGCTGGTGCTATTTGACTTAAGCTGTATAAATATCTTTTGCTCTTTTAATAGCTGGGTTATGTTTACTTATTTACTAGCCGGCCACGCGTTGCTGTATTATAAATTAAAATGAAACCTATTCTATGTTCCAAATCGGAATAAATCCAGCAAAATGAAAAAGAAATCATCAAAATAGGTTTGTTAGTTTCGGCGTTCATTGCGGTGTGACAGACAATTTTTCACATATAGATTTGAGTACAGGACTCAGGGTACATATTAAAACAGTGCTATGATACCTACTTGATCTAAATAAACATTTGGAATGTACCAAAATGATGAAGTGCTTCGCACTTGCGTTAATTTATATTACGTACCGAATATTAAAAACCATGAGCAGAAGAATAGTGTGACTAATATTTGAGGACAATCGATTAAGATGAAGCAACCAATACGAATGTTCACAAGACTAGCTCAATTGAGAGAGCATTGAACCGCACTTCCAAGGGCTGCGGGTTAGATTCCCGCCTAAGAATTCTCTTGTGAGCCGAGTCGATTTTTTCTAGTATTTTTCTATTAAAATAATTAATGTTATATGTTTGTTTCTCTAAACCAATATAATCACATCACTGATGTGGAATTAAAGATGGCGTACCTAGTAATAGGCGAATTGGTATGATATCAAAGCTAACTGGAGCTATAGCCATTTTAAAATAGCTTGAATATCAGTGAAAACGAAAACCATTAATCTCGACACGAACTACACCAGCTCAGAGCCGTCATAATGTGTCATTAAGGTTCACTTTCGTTTAACCTTGTCACACTACGCTCGCGTGTGCTAACATCGGCACTACCATCCAATCTCATTCGCAATTTTAGCACTTAACGTCTACTTCACAAAACACATTTTGGAACAAGTAGAGCGTTTACCAGCGAGTTTTTACGATTATCGCTCTTTGTGACAAGATGCCCCTGTTTTGTCGGCTTATAAAAGTCTTGTATCATGGACTTGAAATTGGCCAGCTGGTTTTCAATGCGTTTGCTATCATACAATTTTCCATATCTTCGCTTCCTCATTTTAAATATTAGACATCACATACATTAATTTAAACCCAAGTAAAGTATCTTCAAGAGGAGTAATTTTTCAAAAGGGCTGCTTCGCCTCTACTCGAAATGCTTTCATTTGTTTCGAATATTATAACTCCTAACTATGACTTGAAATTCTAATGGAAATAACTACTGTACGAAAATGAGATTTCATGTCTGTAAATTTCCTTAGAAAATCACTACATAGTATAAAACAAAGTCGCTTTCTCTGTCCCTATATCCCTATGTATGCTTAAATCTTTAAAACTACGCAACGGATTTTGATGCGGTTTTTTTTAATAGATAGAGTAATTCAAAAGGAAGGTTTATATGTATAATACATGCATAATATAGTAGAGCATTGCATCCGTGCGAAGCCGGGGCGGGTTGCTAGTATATATATATTTTATTATAATAGAAAAATACTAGAAAAAATCGACTCGGGTCACAAGTGAATTCTCAGGCGGGAATCGAACCTTTGGAAATCCGGTCCAATGCTCTCCCAATTGAGCTACCGAGCCTTGCGAACATTCGTCGAAATTTTCTAGTACCTTCCTGATTTTACGCTGTAGGCCAGCGTTGTTTCATCAATGAGAGGAACATCCTCTCGTATTCGAAAGAAACATTTTTACAAATGTTTGGTCAATCGATTAAGATGAAACAGCCATTTTAGTTTCATAATTTTTATGTATTTTATGCATTTTCAATGCGATCTTATCAGATATATTATTACAATAGAAAAATACTAGAAAAAATCGACTCGGGTCACAAGTGAATTCTCAGGCGGGAATCGAACCCGCAACCTTTGGAAATCCGGTCCAATGCTCTCCCAATTGAGCTACCGAGCCTTGCGAACACTCGTCGAAATTTTCTAGTACCTTCCTGATTTTACGCTGTAGGCCAGCGTTGTTTCATCAATGAGAGGAACATCCTCTCGTATTTCTAGTATTTTTCTATTATAATAATTTATCTGATAAGATCGCATTGAAAATGCATAAAATATATAAAAATTATGAAAATATATATATTTTGTTAAAGAATTTTGAATTAAAGGCTAGTTTTTAACATGAAAGTGACATTATTTTAATAGAAAAATACCAGATGAAATCGACTCTGCTCAGAAGTGAATTCTCAGGCGGGAATCGATCTTTGGCAGTCTGGTATTGGACCAGACTCTTCCAATTGAGCTACTGAACTTTATGAAAATAATTCATCTTAAAATGAGTGTTGCTAAATGTAAAGAAACATGTAACAATTTCTATTTAGAGACGGTGCTGTACTCCGCTGAATCGCGATAGCTAAATTGGTATTTTGTAAACATATAACTAAACATGTTTCATGGTAAAAAAAAAGAATTGATTAAAAGAAATCGTTTCCATTTTCAAACTATTTGGCAAGTTCTCTTAGCATACATTATCGAACCTAAAAAGTTTTTTATCGAGCTTAGAGTTTGTACATATTCGGGTAACAAAATACATTGGAAAGTCATTCGGTTTAAATAAACTACTTTTTTGTAAATAGTAATGAAACTATTTTGTCTTCATTGCTAGATTTTTAGATTTGGATGCTTAAATAAAGTATAATATACAAATTGCACCTTTTATGCGAACTAGACATATAAACCTTCCCTAACATGCATACAACTTAATAAAGTTTCATCACATTGATCAATGGTTTCGGAACACATAACGAACAAATATAGAAGCTTTGATTTTTATTTATATACACTTACGTCTTAACCACGATTCGAATTCGCAACCTATTGGCGAAACCAGGATAAAACAATAATTCAATACGATATCAGCAATCGAGCTTAACAATTCTGCTATCGGATTCAGCATCTTTCTTTCATTCTTTCATTCTCCTGTTACGTACTCTTTGTATCACTTATAATTGATGTTTAAACGAACTTACCTGAAGTGGCGTTCTAATTCGGCGATCCCCTTTCTCTTTGAGATCCCAAAATAATAATAATATTTCTTGCTTTTACACCAATAAGTCCAGTCTAAAGTGAGCACTATAAGACTTATGTTATGGATACTAGGGTAACGGATAGACATACATAAATAAGTAATATTTATAAAAATATATAAACACCCATGACCCAGGCCCAAATGTTTGTATTCATCACACAAAAATCTGTCCCTTCCGGGATTCGAACCCAGGACCATCGATCGGTGCGAAAGGTAGGATCACTACCGTTGCACCGAACGGTCATCAAAATAAAATAAATAAGTATAAGTAATGTTGTGTGCATTTCATTCGGAAGTTGTTGTTGCAGCAAATTTTGAAGTGTCATTATTAATTATTTTAGTTGATAAAGTCATATAAACCAGTATCCAAGAATGTTAACCTATTTAATTACTAGTTGATAAGGTACTACTGTTGCATGTCTGCTAAAACTATTACGGAAACTGTGTTGGCTAATGCATTGTCACTGTTACATGTAATTTATGTTAAGTAGCTGTTTGTTTCCTTAATAATAAATAAATAAATAAAATAAAAAAAGAGGCGGCCGATTCGACCTACTCTCTGAACTAAATATTAAATGGCGGAAACAAGCACGTCATGCCAGCAGTCAATGTTGCTACATGAGAAATACAAGTTTGACTTTATTTTTTAAATGTTTTAATTGTAACTATTTATGTTTATTGCTCAACTATAGTGTGTAATGGTTACACGGTCCGTGTATTACAAGTATTCTCATCTCGAAGACGAAGCAAAGTATAATTAAGTAATCCCATTGACAGAAACTTAAAGGGTTGACAGTCCAACTGAGCATAAAATTTAATAAGCAGTGTGCGAGCGAGGTTAGCGATCGGTCACGTGCCGACGGCCTCCGACACGTAGACAAAGTACCGCAGGATTATGCTCACTGAGCTTAACTTAATGCGGCATAAGCTTACTAGGAAAGGACTGGATTTTCGCTTGATTCTTTTGTTCATTTCAACTCTAAGAACTAGTAGTTACAGCATCGCAAGCAAAGAATTCCTATAATCTTCTTACGGTATTATTAATATTATGTATGTAAAAATTCCGTGTGACAGTGTTTGTCTGCGATGAATTCCGAAACTACTCAGTCGATTTTGATATATTTTTTCATTTTGATGAATTTATTCCCACTTTGGATATAGGATAGGTTTTATTTTAATGTATAATAATAAAATTTTACATTTTTTTATAACTGAGCCACAGCAACGCGTAGCCGGATCAGCTAGTATGATATGCATGCATGCAGTTGTTGTATGCATGCAGAGGAAAATTTATAATATGTAAAATCAGCATTAAAAGATCAGCAAAAAAGAGAATTGCAAAGCATGCCGGGTGCAGCAAGTATGATCTTGTCAGGAGATTTTCCTTTCTGAAGTATATAAAATTATTTAATAAAAAAATAACCTTGCTCTTTGACTATACTTATATGATTTTTTATGCTGATTTTACGTATAAATCTTCCTTTGCATGCATACAACAACTTAACAAAGTTTTATCACAATCTGATCAATAGTTTCTGAACGCCTAGGAAATAAACATTCAAATATAGAATTTTATACATACCAATGTTGATTTTTATTTATATAAATAAATTATATAATATAATAAATTAATTTATTTTATTTAAAGTTGTTTTCTTTTTAGAGCAATCAATACATTTGTTTTAATGTTGGTCATAAATGCCGAATATATGGGCGAACATCGATAAAACATATCCAACCTAATTGACCTCATCCTTTTTCCAAGTCAGTTCAAAATAATTACAAACTAAATATCGTTCAATGTACATATTGAATCAGAATGTATTATTCATCAAATAACCGTAGAATTAATAGGAACCCACATTAATTTAAAATTCATGACTCGTGAAAACTTTTTGGTCGCAACCTGGTTATTCAATTAAGTTTTGAACATTTAATTTTATATTTCATATTTCCAGAACACGATTAGGGAATACTAAATGGAACGTAGTAAACTATGAAGCTATGTTAATTTAATTATACCTTATGGGACAGAAGATAAAGTCCAAAAATAATTGGCACTATCGTGAATTTTTGATAGCCTTCGGTATCTCCTCGGGGAATATTTCCAATTGGATTCCACGATTTGAATTTGAAAGTATAATCAAACGTGTGCAGATAAAAGACGCTTCTCATTATAAAATAATTGTGAAAGTCATTTAAGTTGTTTTAATATTATTAACTTTAGCATTTTGATGCACGAGCTAACCCAGAAGATGCCTATTTGATTCCTGAAAGTTCGCCTTGGTCTGCAGTTACCTTCTTGCTCATGCACATTTGCCTCATATATTTGACTTGTTAATCTTCCTTCGTCCATCCTTTGTACATGTCCAAACTATCTAAGCATTCCTTTTTCTATCTTTGTCACTTTACCTTCTTCCACACCACACCACTCACTTATCCCATCATTCCTTATTTTATCTATCTAATTTACTCCGGCTATACTTCTTAAAGTTCTCATTTCCGCTGCATTAATCATACATTTATGATTCTTCTTCTAAACCCAAGAATAACTTCCATACATTAAAGTCGGTACCAACACTCTATGCACAGTCAGTCAGGCCTTTTTTGACATCTTATGGCTGTTCATGAAAACGTGCACAGTCCCGTTCACTCGATTTTCTGCATTCAATCTTTTTTCAATATTTTACAATTTTATTTCTAAGGACATCTTTACTAGAAAAATTCTACTCGTTTTAAGTTTCAGGTGGGATTGGAACCCACAGCCTCTCACTATCCGAGTCAGCTGGCGCTGATGTCAGCTTAAGCAATATTTTTCCAAGTATTTCATAAGCTGACGTCAGCGCCATCTCTTGATGTTCTAGGTATAACATCGATTCTAATATTTTTACAAATATAGAACAATCGAAACCGAAGAAGCAGCTATGTAATTATAGTATTTTTACTGCTAGATTTTTATACATAAATAATTGTTACTATAAACAGAACAAGTTGTCATAAGTGTCAAAACAAAGAAAGTAGAGTGTGCTTTAGTGTTTTATATAATGGTAGTGAAGAATGTTGCAGCAGATGGTTTAAACTAGTTCATCTGTTTTTAGATTTTATGTTACGAAATACTAATTATTTAAATTTTTTTTTTATATATTTTCTATAACAAGTCTAAACTGGTTCTTACGTTCCAAGTTTTGACTTCAAAAGGCAAGAGGATCATTCTTTGGAAAAGGTATAGCACCGTTTAACAGAGTTCCACAAAGTATAGTGGATTGGCCTTTCTATAAATTTAAAACGTATAAGAAAAATAAACTCATTTCCAAAAGTACAGGGTCAACGACTATTTAATAGATCGCGATGCATGGAAGTAATAAGGTATGGTGACGACATATAATACTGTAAATGTCGTTACTTCTGTTAGAGCTGACGAGTTCTTGCGCCCATTCTTCTTGTCACTTAAAAGACGTCCTGAATGGGTGGTAAGTAAAAATGTTGGATGATTCAAATCAACTTATTTTAACCCTTAATACGACGGATTTTTTTTTTATTTGTAAAATTGTTACTTATTTTGGTTTTTAGCTTGTAGGAGATCCTAGAAAAAATATATTAAAAAATCTACCTATTTCAATTTCCTGCTACAATTACAGCACCCAGAACTCTAGATATATGGCTCTAGATTACTAGTTTTCGACGGAGATTTTTTTTTCATTAAACGGGAAGTCGCACGACGTCAAATTAAGGATTAAGTGCATTGTGTAAAGCTCTTTTCATTTGCGTTTTCTTTAATATCATTATTCAACTGTTTTACTGCGTGAAATATATAATTTTAAGTGTTTACAAATAAATAAAACAACAAAATTTATAATATAGAAAATAAACATTAAATATATATCTAATAAATATGAGCGAAACATAAAAATAGATACACTTTTTGTACGTGTTTACTAAGCGCGCTCGATTTCTCGAAGTTTTTTTCTTCCTCCCCTTTTGCAAAGCCGAAATTCACAGACTGCCTTTTGCGGAGTGTGCCTCAAGCTATCCCATCTAGCAACTCTCGCTGATTAAATGTCAACCACTCGCTTTTAGCAAACATTCTGAAGCTCCGCCTCTACAGACGACGGTTTCAAAAGTACAGCAAATATAATTAGAATCGCCTGGAATTGGCCACCGCCAGAGTTGTCGCCTCAAAGCGTCTGGTCACACAAGTGACCAATAAAAATTATTATAAGAACGTGGATTTAATAATTATTATTTTCAAAAAATTTTAACTTACTTTTATTCAGACGGGCCCAATTTTAGATTAATCTATCTTAAATGCTTACTATATTTTTTGTTATTAAAGCTTCAACTGATAGATTTTTTATCCAAAATTCTATTTGAATTTTTGAATAGCTTCTTTGGATATACATGGCTGACTCCTTTTTATTGATTGTTTGAAACTTTTAAAAGTATTATCTTTGATGTAAGTAGCAGTACAGAACATAAATAGATGGCGCTGACGTCAGCTTTAAGAAATAAATACTCCGGAGACTTCGACGTTTTGTCAAGGTCGCAATAGCTTAATTGGAAGAGTATTTACACTGATAGCAAGGGGATGTAGGTTCGAGTCCCACTTGTCACCTGTGACAACTTGAATTTATATAGAAAAAATCTTAAAATTATATGCTTTTTATATTTATTTTATGTCTAGGTGCACACCAATTTTTTAATAGAATATTTTATAAAAACCTACTCTTTTACTGATTTGAATAAATGGTATGCTCGTGCATTGAGGCTTTGCGCTCTTTGATGAACATTAATTGATTCTAAATACCAACGAATATAAAAACTGTTTTGCTTGCCAAGAGCAATTAATAAATACATAAATTCATATTTTGGTGCACTTTCAGTAATTCTGCAGGATTACTTAATAAAATGAGCCATAAAATATAAGCGGTAAAGTCTGACTTTGATGGCAATTTATTTGCAATTTTGAATATACCAAATATGTAGTAACAAATATGCTGTGAAAACTAACGTTGTTCGTTAGCTTTACATTGAATATTAAGTTCACTGAGCCAACCACCACACTCAGCTTTAATGAACAATGTCCAAACTTCACATATTTGAAAGCGGAGCCTTTGTTTTGGCATTTCCCTTTTTTTGTAGAATATTAAAAGACATAATTCGATATAACTTGCTGACTGGTAATTGACAAAAACAACCTTAACATGACCTAACCCGCAATAAATATCAATTTATTACATTGGATTTTATGCCAAAATAAATAAGGTATAAAATCAATGTGCAAAAGAAAGGAATCCCTTTAAACCCATCTTGTCATATTTTATTTATTTAAAGGTACAGAGTCCTTATCAGAATAGTCCATTTTTTATTATAGGCGCGAGTTGTAGGGCGTTTTAAATCGATGACATTATGATATTTAATATTGAAATGGAAATCGTAATTATGTAATAACTATAGCAAACGGAGAAAATACAAACAGAAAAAAACAAATATTATGATAAAATTACAAGAACCATACACTATAACAACAGTTATGACAGTCTCTCGACCACGGAAGCCATTATCAAAGCAACAGATCCACTCGAGATCGAGACTCCTTGAAAACAAGAAGAAAAGAAGTCAAACTCACCTTACAGCTCACTATAATCTTCATAAGATTGGATATGAACCAAGCAATAAAATGCTTGCAGTGTGACCTATTCTTGGCAGTCCTCCAATATATTGATACCCTTTATTTAACAAGAATAAAGATCACCGCTCAATGCAAACCAAATACTATTGATAGTTAATACTCTAAAAATTCACAAGACAAAACAATTACATTAAGCATTATTTTACAAGTGCCAATAAATAGCTGGATCTTATACTTAAACAATCTATTAGTAATAGAATCGTTATTGTATTTATATATAAAACTTCCCTGTCACAGTGTTTGACCGTCATATACTCCGAAACTACTCAACCGATTTTATTGACTTCTTCATTTTGCTGGATTTATTTAGACCTAGGACATAGAATAGGAATTAGCCTCTTCTCACAAGCTCGTCGGTTAAGGATACATTTAACCTGGCCTTTTTTCACGACATCCTCTATTTGGGCTCTGAAAGTTTGCCTTGGTCTGCCATTACCGACTTACCCATGCACATTTGCCTCATATATTAGTCATGTTACTTTTCTTTCACCCATCCTCTCTAGATGTCCAAACCATCTAAGCATCCCTTTTTATATATTTGTCACTATATCTTTTTCCACACCTTACAGCATAGAGATTATGTCAAAACCCGTGGAGGATTCAGCAGTCGCCGTCTTGATTTTGGGTGAGACGATGATGATGATACAACGAGGAATTGCCGTTAGAATGTTGGGTACGTTACCCAACACGGTTTTCAATCTTTTTAATTTCATGAATAATACTTTATTCAATAAATAAATAAATATGAAATAAAGATCAGAGAAACTAGAAAATTTGTGATCACATACTACTGTACTGAACCAAAGTAACTAAAACACTTTTCTACATTGACCCGGTCGGGAATCCAACTTGGGATCTCAAAGTGGCGTTACCATGTAAACCGGACTGCGAGGCTTTCGATAAAGTAGTGTGGAAGTCTCCACTAAAATTATGTTCGTGACTTTGTTGAATGTCGTTATCAGAGCCATTAGTCACCGCGATTGTGTCCCGTGTGAACGTACCCTTAGCGCGATCTAAACTGCAACGTAATTCTATTTGAATTGGGGCTGAGTGCGCCCGCTGAGGACGCAATTCCTCTCTCCTGGCAACTTTCCTGGAGCGCAATCGTGTTTCGTTGCGGTTACCTAATCTCTGGTCTTTAATAATTGAACTACGGACGTGGAAAATCTACTAATATACCCCTAAGGATATACTTTAAGCTGTTCATAATATTAAACAAAAACTTGCTGAATTCCTTTGCTTTGTTTTCAAACCAGTGACGCCATACTAACCGAAGTTTACATTTTAATATTATCTAATAAGTTCATGATTATAGAATTTCTAGTGATATTTTGAAACTCTGGGGTTGATTGCCATAAATTAAGAAACACGTTCTTCTTAATATAATAAAGAAACAGGTTTTCTTCGTTTTCAGATTTATCGTTTTATCATTGCATATTTATTCTATTAAAGATCATAAAGATCAGAAAATGCCAAAAAAATCTAATTGTAAAAAGTTAACTTTTTCTCAATCAGAAGAATCGAATTGTAAATCACAAGAGGTAAAGTCGATAACGAATGATGCGTCGTTGGATGGCGTTGCAGTAGCAGATTTCGAAGGCAAATCAAGTATGACAGCAACGAGTAATAGCGGCTGCAGCGACACGCAATTAAAAAGTTCGGCAGTAGATGGCGCTAGTAGTTTTAAAGGTAAAAGGCGTGTTTACATATTAGGTGATGAACATTTAAGAGGATTATCTGTTTACCTTATAAAGTCATTAAAGAAACGAAATTGTAATTATGAAGTGTTTGCTCATATAATACCTAAAGCCACGAGTACTGAATTTTTAAACCATTGTATGCAAAATATTTTTTCCGAAAATGATATAGTCATATTAGGATTTGGAAGTTATGACACAGATATAGTATATTGGACAAGGCTACAACAATTATTTTACCTATTTATTTTAATAAACATATAAATGAGAACACTTTAAATTACAATATTAAATTATGGACGAAACATTTTAGAAATTGCTCACATATTGACACGAATCTCTGTTATTATAATGGTTTGACATATAAGAAATATTTAGTTGATAGGATAAATTTTTGCATCGATTACTTTGAATATAAAGAGAAGTACTTGTGTTATAAAAACATTAAAAATCTCATAAGAAACTCAGCCTTATTATTGGAAAATAAAACGCATTCAAACCCTAAAAAAGGCACAATACCATATTACTTTAAGATATTACAGTGTAAGCATTCGGAAAATTCTTCTTCTGATATTGATTCTAAGGATATTTTTTTTCGATCTCTGTCCAAAAAATGAATTTGTGATTTTTCACCAAAACATACAGGGACTGCTCTCAAAAAAAGAAAACTTTGAGATAACTCTTTCTCATATTAAAAGCAAAACAAACCCTGATGTAATATGTCTTACAGAAACATTTATTAAACAAGGTGATGAAAAAAATGTCAATATACAGAACTATATGCTGGCAACAAATTACTCAAGGAGTAAGAAACGTGGTTCTTGTATTTTAGTAAAGAGAGGTTTGGAATCCCATCTGAGGGCTCGGAGGCGTGGTTGTTTTTTACACACGTATTTTATATCTTATAGAAATATTGCATTGTGAATGCAAAAAATTAAATTAAAAACAAGAGGTTTGGAATTTAAGAAAATTACCTTATTTGATGACCTTTCTATGGATCATCATTTTGAATGTTGTGCAATCAACTTGAATAATAATAATATCATAGTAATTTGTATATATCGTGTTCCGTCCTCATTAAATAGACATTTTGATTATTTTATTAATAAAATTGACATGCTGTTACATAAAGGTTTGAAAAAATTTTCCAAAAAATATGTCATAATAAGTGGGGACTTCAATATAAACTTACTAGAAAATAAGCAAAGCGCTACAAGGTTAAGGGATATTTTTAAAAAATATAATATGAACTCCCATATTAATGAACCCACAAGGGGAACAGCATGCTTAGATTTGATTGTTAGCAATGTAAAAAATGCAATCGGATACACCTTACCTCTGTGGCTTTCTGATCATGACACTGCACAGGTATTAAAATTTAATACTTTGCATAAAAAAGTAAACCCAATCTCTGTTTTTATGTATAGGAGATGTTATTCACAGGAAAATATGGTTAGATTTAAAAACTACCTTAAGTGTCTCACATTTTCGGGAATATATAAACAAAATGATTTAAATATCGCCTTTAATGAATTCCATGAATTAATAGTACTTTTATATAGATTATGCTTCCCCAAAATCAAGATAAAAACTCGCACATCAAATAAAATTAAATGGATGACAAAAGGACTCAAGAAAAGCAGTGTCACTAAAAGACTGCTTTGTCATAAATATTATGTCCATAAGAGTGATGCTAATCGGTCTACCTATTCCAATTATAATAAATTATTTAAAAAATGTATAAACTTTTCGAAAAGGTCAGCCAATGCAAAATACGTTTCATTAAGCAAAAATAAGTGCAAAGCTACATGGACCACAATTAAAAATGAAACGAATGATAAGTACAGTGATAGTTATAATATTAATTGTATAAAAATCAATAACCAACAAGTGACAGATCCTATGACCATTGCTACGACATTTAATGATATTTTTTTAATTAAACCAAGTGATACAGCTAAGGACAATAGAACTCACTACACAATAACCAATAAAATATCTAACAGTATATTTTTGAAACCAGTAGATGCAAATTATGTAAGAAAGATCATAATGTCACTTAAAAACTCACAGACAGAAGGTTATGACTCATTATGTACAAAAGTAATAAAATTATGTAAAGACGAACTAGCTGAAGTCCTAGCATTCTTAATTAATTTGTCCCTACAAACAGGGCAATTTCCAGATAAATTGAAAATTTCTTTAGTTAAGCCTCTTCACAAAAAAGGAGACAAAGATGACATAAATAACTATAGACAAATAGCATTGTTGTCCATATTATCGAAGGTTTTTGAAAAAGTGATGCATGGTGTAATAACTGATTTTATAAGCAAGTTCAATATAATTAAGCAAAACCAGTATGGGTTTCAAAAAAGTAAATCTACGACTCATGCAGCATTTGATTTGGTTAATATAGTTATGCAAAGTGTTAACAATAAGAACTATACCACTGCGATATTGCTTGATATGTCAAAAGCTTTTGATCACGTTTTTCATAATTTATTGCTTGACAAGCTTGATCATTATGGTATAAGAGGACCTGCTTTAAGCTGGCTAAAATCGTTTCTAACAAATAGAACTCAATGTGTTGAAATATCACAATTAGATTCAGATAACACTATACGGACATATTCATCTAATTTTAAAAGTATAAAATCTGGAGTTCCTCAAGGGAGTGTTCTTGGACCCTTGTTATTCGTTTTATATATAAATGATTTACCAGATATAGTAAAAAATAAAACAATTCTCTTCGCAGATGATATTTCTATTTTAGTTTCTACTGACAGTAAACTTTCGTATGAACAACATAAAATTGATATAACAAATACAATGACCAAAATAATCGAATGGCTAAATGTAAATCATCTTCAAATTAATTTAACAAAGACAAATTTAATAAATTTCAATAATTTTACAAATCATACCGTTCACATTAACTTTAATGGACAAATTATATATGCTGTTTTAAATGTGACATTCTTAGGCTTAATAATTGACTCAAAATTTTGTTGGAAAGCGCATATAGATAAAGTTTATTGAAAAGTAAATGGGTTTGCCTTTGCTCTTTATAAACTAACAAAGGTTGCCAGTGTTAAGGCCGCTCTCATGGCATATTATGCCTACGTAGAATCCGTCTTAAGATATGGATTAGTGGTTTGGGGGAACGGCACCGATATTGCGAAATTATTTGTGGCTCAGAAGAGATGCATCAGGGCTATCTCTAATATAGCACCGGATATGTCTTGTGTGCCATACTTCAGATCACTCCGTATTTTAACACTCTCCTGTTTATATATATTGGAGGTTGCGTTGTTTGTCAAACAAAACAGTGATAAGTTTATAAAGACAGGTTCTTTGAGATATATCTTTTCAAAGAACTAGGCGAAATCCCCACAGACTTGTACTACAATTAGTCCCTAAAACGCAGAGAGTCCTAAATAACAGCTACGCAATGTGTATAGTCATTTATAATAAAATACCAAATCGCTTTAAGGACCTCCCTATCAATCGGTTCAGGTCTTTGTTACGTACTTGGCTGTTAGAAAATGCGTTTTACTCAATTGATGAGTTCTTAAGACATAGAGATATTTAAGGTGTTGATGCATTAATTTGTACTATTATGATCAGATGTCGAGAATTGTTATTTTTTTTTTAATTATTTTTGTTATACATATTAATATAAAGACACATTTAAAAAAAGAATTGTAGTAGTTAGAATTATATAAATTGTAATGTGTAGAAATATTTGCATGCTATTCTGATATGGCTAAATAGGTTATAAGCTCTGAATTAATATTAATATCCATGTATTACCCTATTTAAAGCAAATAAATAATTTGAATTTGAAATTGAATTTGAATTAATTGTTACTTTCCTAATTTTCAGATAATACTAGGTAGATGCAGTCGCTAAACATAAAGCTTCGATAGCACCATATATTGGAGCGAAGCGTAATACTAAAAAAAATTCAACAATGTTTAGTAAATTTTTAAATTCCATAGAAAGAAAAAGCGCGCGCTTTTTGTTTCAATGGGAAATTTCATAGAGCCAATTGTTTTTGGTCAGTACTTTTTCATTTTTCGGGCTTTTAAATTTTAATTCGGGCTCCGTCATATTATGGTACTAAATGTGTTGATTCGATTCCACACACAAAAATTATTAAAATCGGTCAAGAGCTCGAGAAGATATGGCGTAACAGACATTGCGTCGTTGACGCTGATCCATGGGATCAATAAATAATAATATCCAATTATAATATTTCTTACCAATTAGCCTAGCCTAAAGTAAGCACTGTAGTGCTTGTGTTATGGATACTAGAGTAACGGATAGACATATAAGAGACATAGATATTTAATTTTTATAAAAATATATATATTCTTAAATGCACATCTCCACCACACACACATCTGCTTTTTCCGGGATTCGAAGATCCAAGGTTCACTAATGTGCTGTGGATTCAGTATAATCTGAAAAGGTCGCTTGTCTATAACAGTTGTCACTTTTGTAAGAAATGGTTGATAAAAAGCTGTATCATAATACGCTCTTGTTATTTCTCTAGTTGAGCATCCTCGATTATCTGTAAAAGCTAGGAATATCACTGGTTTGAACCAACAAAGGTCGTTAATATTGCAGGAAAGACGAAATAATTTATTTGACAAATAAATATCATCCGAACAAAGAGCCATTTGTTTTGGAAGAATTTATGTTTTCATGGGCTGTTCAAGTTAACATGTATTCGTATACATTATCCTTAGGCATCGTGACAGGAATCCTATTAAAAGAAGATAAGGGTGATCGTGAAATTTTCATCAGAGCGCAGCGAGGCGAGGCGGGTGGGGTGTTGAATATGCACGGTTGAGAGCGCTGTCCTCGCTTTGCGGCTCGACTTGCTTTCTTAGCGACCATTCACACATTTCCACAATACTTCTTGTTATCTTTGTACTACTGTATTCAAAAGTAAATATATGATTTCTTTCATTTATTTAGTTTGCTTTTTTGGTATAATACATATTTGCCAACCCTATAAATAAGATAAGTTACTTTCTCTTGGAAAAATAAAATGTTTTCGATAAAATCTATAAAAGATTTTTACAAAATCCACCATGTTTAAATACGTAACGATTGAGATACAAAATAAATTAACATTATTTTTCATCAAATTATGAAGCCAATGAAGCATTGACAAAAATTAAAATTTTGATTCAACTGAAATAAATTAATATATATATATATATTTTTTAACTTGCTGTTATATTTTTCTTACGCTTACGCACCAATCGCACATTTAAATAAACCATTTATTTTTATTTTATTTAATCTTGACGTTTATGTCATGCAGATATAATAATAATAAGAACAAAAAATAACTAAATGACCTAGATGCGAGCAGCACAGGACCAATCTTTGTGGAGTTCCTTCAGGGAAACTTTTGTCCAGCAATGGACGATGTTTGGCTAAGACGAATAAAAATAATAATGAAAATTCTTACATTTACACCAATGAGAGTAGCACAAAGTCAGCTCTATCCACAACACAAGCCATATGCTTGTGTTGTGGATACTGGAGTAACGGACAAACGTACATGTGTGTAATATTTATTAATATAGACTAGTGCTCGTATTCATCACATAAACATCGGCCCGTTCCGGGATTCGAACACAGGCCAATCGATGTGAAAGGCAGAAGGCAAACGGTTGTCAGATTCTTCTAAGCATGCTTAAGATCAAGTTATCCAGAAACTCCTACTATAACTATTACTAACTTAACCTTGCTTGAAAGCATCCTAAGCGTGCTCGTTCGAGTATAAGTCGGGCCGCCGGTCGGCCAACCTGATCCCGAGATGTTCTTTCAAAAAAAATGTGTTTAATCGTCCAGCTGAATGCGCAGGCGTATTATCATTGACAAACACGATTCGGTTTCTGTAATTTGTTCTAAATGGTCTGGAAATTCGGTCGATAATGGTTCTTCTGCACAAATTTGCCGTCATAGAGCTCTATTTTTGAAAGAGAGATCTCTTTTTATCATTGAATCACGTAAGAAGGAGGGCCAAGAGGTTTATCGGTAATGACGATTTTTTTTTACAAAAAGCTCAAATCCGTTTTTTAAGAGATTTTGTCATCGCCGTCCCCATTTTTTCATCGAACAGCCAGACTTACAAATAGATGCCACCTTTTTATGGTTGATATACCAAAGAGTCACACTGATCGTTTTGGTTCCAATTTCCTGATTATGTATCGCTAAGGAGTGAATATCTTTGCCTGAGTCTGTGTTTCCTGACAAATACAATATAGGGTTCTTCAAATCACAAGTAAATAGGTATCTTCTAGGCAAGCGCGAGACATCCTAGATAACATTGTCGCTTAATATCAGGCGAGACAATGTTCAAGCGCCTACCTATTTACCATATGAAAAAGACTGATTTGCCGACTTACCTCATCGCTTCAGCCAAAAGACAAACGGAATACACAACTGGACAGAGAGATCCCAAAAAACAGGGGGATTTTTGAGATTTCAAGATTTGTGGGCTGCTGGTGAGTTTGCTGTAAAAGACTATTATTACGAAAACTTTTTTGCTCATTTTGAGGTCTATGGGGAGTATTAAGATTACATCCAGTGCCATCAAACGCCGTTTACTACAGCCTTCGAGTGCTATCCGACTCTTCAGAAATACAGTAATTTCCTAGTTTAGGCTCCACTCGGTCCAAATGTTTAAAGTATTTTATCGATTTTTATGCGCTATGTTTAACAAATAGATAGCATGTATTTGTACGTGTATTTGTTATACATAGCGCATAAAAATGGAGGAAAATAAATATTCTTTCATTTTTTTTCATCTCCTTATTTTGCAATAATGAAACTTTCAACCAAGTTATCAAAGTCCGAGTTCCTTTGAAAAGTCCAGTCGAAAAAGCCTTCAAATTTTCCTAGAGTCTACAGTAAAATAAATATTTTAAAAATTAAGCAAGTTAATGCAAAAATGTGCTTGATTTATCTTTACATAATAAGTTTAGACGAATTGAATGATTACGATTGTGCCCGTCAAAATATCAAATGGCAGTAAAACTTCTATGAGAACCATAACCTGCATAAGATGACTATCCTGTGAACACCGCTTCAGGAAAAGAATAGAAACCTCGGAATTGAATAAAATATAAAGTGATAAAAAAAATAATTTCAATGACTAGTCGCGAAACTGTAACAACTTAACAATTTCAACTTCCATCGAAAAGAATTCAATTATTACATTGAACAAACAGTGACCAACGCTAATTGTCCTTTGACAATTACTAGCATGAAACGCTAAATGAATTGCATCCAGCTACGCAAACAAAATGATTAAAAATTTCAAAACTATGCCCTTATTCAATTTGTTCACCCACCGACAGGCTTAGAAGCAAAACAGAGGCTGATCATAAACGAGTTATATGTTGAAATGATAAAGACTCGTATTTAATTCGATCAATGAGTTCGGAAATAGGAATCAAAACATCTTTTCACCCCGGTTAAACAGGTGTCGTAAGAAACGAAGACGTGGTCCCTTACTATGAACCAAATAAGAAGGCTAAAGGTTACCCAAAGGGCGATGGAGCGTTCTATGCTCGAAGTTCTCGAATGGCGACCGCGGATCGAAAGACGAAGCGTAGACAGAACTGCAACTCCATGGACCGACGATCTGATGAATTGTAGATTGTAGAGATCCTTGGAGGCAGGGCCGGATCTACCATATGGCTTTTTGGGCTTCAGACCAGGGCCCCGTGGATTCAAGGGGCCTCCAGCTAAGTCAAGCCAAAGTCGAAAATAGATGATAATGCGAAAGAATCCACAATTTAATTAAATTAAACAGATCGTATGGTTTGCAGCCCTGCGTATCCTGCGATTAATCAAACCCATTCAATTCATTTAACTCAAGTCTACATTTAGGTGTTCGTACTTCGAACTGACATAAAATGTTCGGCTGCCATTACACATTCATCTCAATTGTGCTCCGCTGTTTCCCTCTCAGACTCTGTCTGTTTCTATCTTGTTAGAATCCATATTGTACATAAATGTTGATTTGACAATTTTGAGAATGTGATGTGCAAATTAAAGAATTGGCCAAAGGAAAGTGCAGAAAGATTGCTTAATAATTAGTCAATTTTTCAACGGTTGTATTACACTAAGGCATAATATATTATAATATAAATCAAAAATTTTACTGTCTTAAGAAGTATTAGCCCAGAGCCCCCTAAACTCACGGTCCGGCCCAGCTTGGGGGAGACCTTTGTCCAGCAACTGCATGTTTTAAGTATAGTTCCTATGGATCCCACTAGATGGCGCTGCACCTTTTTACACCACGCTAATGTATTGTTTAATTGTTTTTTTTTTAATAAGGAACAATGGAATTTGTATTTATAAACTAATTTTTTAGCACTTATTTCAACTTAAAGTTTCTAAGAATAAACTTATGTATTGTATATATTTTATTTTAACTTATTAATTGCATAAAAAAAAATTATATTGAGCAATATGGATTAGCTGATACGTGGTGTAGGTAGATAACAATGAACCAAACAAACTTTTTCATTAAGATATACTGTGTAGTGAGTAAGCTGTTTGTTATCCCAAATAAAATAAAGAAAATATTTCTGAAACTTATTTGTTGCTTTACAAATCTCTTATTAGATCTCAGCTGGAATACAGTTCTGTAATTTCGATACCTATTATGCTAAATACAGTGATCGCATTGATTTGGTTCGACGAATTTTTTTCGATTACTAAATTTCAGATGTTTTCGTGCGAAACGATCTTATGAAGATTCTTTACAAAAATATTCTCTTTTATCTCTTAAAAATGATTACTTACTGATCAAACAATTTTATACAATATTTGTCATAATAAGCACGATTATATAGGTTTACCATAGAAAATAAACGTAATCAATTCGTGCAGATTTTCTACGTTTAAAGTTTAAAATGCTCAAGATATATATATATGTGTGTGTGTGTGTATATATTAATTGTATAAAAATTAAAAGAACGTTAGCACTAGCTTTAAACAAATGAAAATGAAAATGAAAATAACTTTATTCAAATGCACTTAAAAATAAGTAGTTTTGAATCGTCCAACATTTTTTCCTACCACCCATTCAGGACGTCTTTTAACTGACAAGAAGAATGGGCGCAAGAAACTCGTCAGCTTTAACAGAAGTAACGACATTTACAATATAATACGTCGTCACCATATACAATCCACAAAAAAAAAACAAAATTATTTTGTTATGACAATACTAATAGTGTTATGATATCATTATTTCGTTGTTTCGTTGATTACAACAAAGTCAACAAGTATCTGTACTTACTTAAAGTAAGTATCCCTAAACATTGCAATAACATACAGGGAATAAACGACAAATTTAAGAAAACAACAAGATTTATGTTTAGTTTTAGCCAATACTGAATACTGAAGGTTAGAGCAGACCCATTTCCCAAGGCAGCACCCGTTCACGAGCATGACGCATGATACAGCCATCGCTTCGCTCAACCATATCTTAGGGAACGTAACGATCCGCACCACATGCCACCACCCAAGAAATGTATTAAGAGAGCATGTCATACTCTTATCTACCAGTAATAAATTAGTTTTAAAACAATTAACAAATGCTAATACTGTATGATACAACCTGTAATAAAGAGTGTCATGTTGAAATGACACATATTACTTCCATGCATCGCGATCTATTAAATAGTCGTTGACCTTGTAATAACCTTTGGACATGAGCTTATTTTTAACATACATTTTAAACTTATGATAAGGCAAATCTACTATACTTTGTGGAACTTTATTAAACAGTGCTATACCTTTCCCCAAGAAAGAGCCTCCTGTCTTTTGAAGTCTAAATCTTGGAACGGCAAGTCTATTCTTATTTCTGGTGTTAAAGCAATGTACGTCGCTATTTTTGACAAAAGTATTGTAGTGTTTTCGTACATAAATTATATTCTCATAAATGTACTGTCCCGCCACAGTAAGAATATTAATTTCCTTAAAAAAATCTCTGAGAGAATACCGAGGCCGAAGGCTGTATATTGCACGGACAGCTCTTTTCTGTAATACAAAAATGCTTTCAATATTAGCAGCTGAGCCCCACAACAACAACCCATAAGACATTACACTATGAAAATAACTAAAATAAATTAACCTTGCCGTTTCAACATTAGTTAAAAGCCTTATTTTTTTTACAGCATATGCCGCAGAACTGAGTCTACTTGACAAGGCCTCAATGTGAGGGTCCCATTGTAGTCGTGAATCTAATGTTATACCCAGAAATTTTGTCTTTTCAACAAATTCGACTACTTCATCATTCAACTTTACATGTAGGTCAACCCTCCTTACATTCGGTAACGTAAATTGTATGCACTTTGTTTTCTTTGAATTTAGTGATAAATTGTTACTGGTGAACCATTGTAAAACTTTTGATAGCGTACTATTTACATCGTCAGAGCAATCATCGTGTCGAGAGACTTTAAAAACTAAGGAAGTGTCATCTGCAAATAGTACTGTCTCACAAAGATTTTTAACATAGTAAGGAAGGTCATTAATATAGATCAAAAAAAGTAAAGGCCCTAATATTGATCCTTGGGGCACGCCCATAGTTATGGGGGCTCCAGCAGACTCACTCTTATTAATGACAACTTTATGAATTCTATTTGACAAATACGACTGTATTAGGCTTTTTGACATATCAGAGACACCATAATGTTCCAACTTTTTTAATAGCGTGCGGTAATCAACGCAATCGAACGCCTTAGAAAGGTCACAAAAGATGCCAATTACATCTTGCTTGCCCTCCCAAGCTTGATGCTTGTATGTGTTTAATAAGTGCAACTCCAGCATCAGTAGTACTTTTACCTTTAGAAAAACCGAATTGATTTTTATGAAAAATTTTAGTATCGGTAAAGTGAGCCAATAACTGCATATAGATAATTTTTTCAAAAATTTTACTGAACACTGGTAATATAGATATAGGTCGAAAGTTAGCGGGATCATTTTTTTCTCCCGATTTGAAAAGGGGAACTAATTTACTATGTTTCATTAAGCGTGGGAATACCCCCTCGTCAACACTATTATTAAAAATATAAGCTAAGTAAGGCGCAATTATGTCAATTATTGATTTAATATTATTAGTTGACATACCCCATAAATCTTCTGTTTTTTTGATACGAATACTTTTGAATGCTTTAATAATATCTTCTGTATTAATATGTGTAAAATTAAATTTTACATTGCACCTATCAACACTCGATTCTAGGAGGGCAGCAGCAACATTAGGACACGAACGTAGGGAACTTGTAGTTTCTAATGGTAATCTAGAAAAAAAATCCTCAAAAACACCAGCAACAACTTTGTCAGAATTTACAATATTTTTGTTAATTTCTAGTGAAAAAGATTGTATTTGAGATTTGCTTTTGCCTGTTTCTTTATTAATTATATTCCACGTAGTCTTTATTTTGTTCTCTGATAACTTAATTTTGTTAGCTATGTACATAGATTTAGCAAGAGAACATACTTTTTTAAATGTTTTAGAATATTTCTTAACATATTCAATAAAGCTAGTATCACTGGAGGTAGATTTTAAAGCATAAAGTTCATATAATTTCCTTCTGCTTTTATAAATTCCAGGTGTAGCCCAATCACTAAATTTCTTTTTTACATTATCTTTTTTAAATACCCTTTGTCTAAATATATTGCTAAATTCATTATTAATTATATTAAACAAATGATTATAAAGACTATTAGTTTCAAAGTTGGAGACCGGTAGAGTTGCAAGTTTGTTACTTACATTGTATCTGAATTTATCTATACAATGTTTAGATAATGGTCTACAAGTTATTTCGCGTTTCGAAGGAACGTGATGGTACTCAATAGAGGCAAATTGGCCGCTGTGGTCGGATTTAATACAGTTAATTATTGATTTTTTAAGTATTTTATTATTACAAAAAATATTGTCCAAACAAGTGGCGCATGTGGGAGTAATTCGGGTCGGTTCATTAAATACATTAAATAAATTAAAAGATTTAAATAAATTTAGGAACCCACCCGACAGATGTGTTGAATCAAGAATATTTATATTGAAATCTCCACATACAATCACTTTTTTATTTTTGTTGAAAGTTATTCTTAGTACTTCCTCCATAGCGGCCTCAAACTGTGGGTATGAACTCTTGGGAGGTCTATATACACATACAATAACTATTTTGTCTAGTTCCACACATGCTATCTCAATAATACGTTCTATTGATTTGGATACTATATCTTTGCGTTCCTTACATTGTATTGACTCATGTAAAATTATCATAGAGCCACCTCTTTTGGCTGATTTTCTAGTAAACGAGCTTACAATTTTATAATTATCTATGTTAGTCATCAATTCGTAATTCTTTAGCCAATGCTCAGTTACACATAACACATCAATATTTTCATAATTTAAATAGAGACTTAATTCTAAATCCTTGCCAGAGAAGCCTTGTATATTTTGATGAACAATATTCAAATAGGAAGACTTTTCTTTTGTCACTATAGGGCCAGAGGACTCCTCTATTGTCTCATAAATTAATTTAAAATATTATCTTTAGATTTTAATAAACAATTATTTGGAACTAATTCCAAAGTCGAATAATTAATGTCAATATTATACTGCTCAATAGAAGCAGCAGTTTTACTAGCCAAGTTATTGGCTAATTGTTTAAAAAAATAAGATAGCGATATAGCTATTTGTCTCTTATAATAAGTAGGCAGATAGTATTTATCCTTTGTCATATAAAATTTCTTTATAAATTTATTAATATCAATTATATGAAATTGGCTATTATAATGTGCCATAGTAGTTAATGATACATTTAAATGATATCTATAATTATTTTCCGCTTGTGGCAGACTGCTGCTATGTTGTTGCTAATGTTTCGATGATGAGTATTCTGTTATTTGTCCTCCAATATTGCTCATTTTAGACCAATCACAGATTTAGTAAACGCGATCAAAATGTAGCTAGAGAAATCAATGTGACGTAAACGGAGAAAAAAAAATTAGTTTTATTATACTTGACTTAATAAGCAAACCGTGAATATATATTAATCAGAGATATATTTTAAAGTACCCAATAGACTTCCCAGTAGACCTAATACCAAATCGTATAGAGATGGTTCTTCTTTACCGTGAACTACTAAAACTAATGCAGGGAAGCGACCTCCATTAAGGCATCTTATGCATGCATATAACGAACAGTTATGTTGTTGTTAAAGATGCAATGTATATATTATAAGTTCATGTGTAGAAAACTAGATGGCGACAGTAGTCACCTAAATCGCGCTATCTTTGTAGTTCAAGAAAATCATTACATTCGGTACAACTAAATTTTAAAACGGTGCCGCTGCTGTTCCCCCAGGGCGGTCTAGGCTTGATTCCGACTTCCTCCCCCGCATCCAGACCGTGCCCAAGTTGCCAGGGGCGCAATAATAAATGTAAAAAAATAGCTAATTCCTTAACATTCAGATTAATAAGCGTGTTTAATATTCATGAGTTGTAACTTGAATATAATATGAAATATTAACGAAAAAAGAACAATGTTATTTAAGTTAAATGTTAAGCAATTACTTTATGCAAATATTGACCGTACAAATACTCGAAGAACCGGTTTATATTCTATGTTTATGTAATCTCCTTGTCAGTTGTCCTATATAAACTCACTAAAAATCGAGATGTTTACAACATGTCTGATTTTGTTGGAAGAGCTTACTATCAATAGTAATCAATGCTTCAGCCATTCTCTAAACACGGATTCTGAAGGTGAGTGAGAGTGAGATTTTTAGATAGATATCTATAACTATACTATTATATAAATCTCTAGGTTCTGTCAGGACAAATTAAATGATTAAATTTTCGTTTTATAACTCACTGGCACCAGTTCTACTGTTTTTTAATTTTTAAATGTCTACACAGACAAAATTTCATCAAAATCGATGTCAATCTGTATGTCATAATACAAGAACGGATTGACCGATTTCAAGGAAATTTGGTATATGGTAAGAACGGTAGAAATCTTACCTATTTTCAGTAAAAAAGGCCTAAGAGTCCTAACTAATATTATAAATACGAAAGTAATTTTAACTACTTGATCGATCATCATGAAATTTTGAATACACTTTGCTAGAGGCATGAAAAAGTACTGTTCCCGAGGGATAGAACTAAACTTTTAATCGGTTGTCTACATTAAGCCGCGAGAAAAAGCTAGCATTATATAACTCGTATCAATTAGTGGTTTCACCGCCTACCATACATAACTCGAGTAGTCATCTGGCTTGTCAATTTCTGTTCCTTGGTCATTGCAATCAATACCTTTTTTTGAAAAACCTGAAACCTTAACTCTTGTGAGATTGCGTTAAGTTTCATTGAAAGTTTGGTCAACACATAACGCATCTAGACGATCGATACGAACATTAGCTAGCGGCTACGGACGAGCGCCAGAAATAGGACCCCTATATCGTCAGATAATACAAAATTGCACTTGCCAATACAAAAGTAGACATAGGAAAGGCCTGCTGACGTCACAGTCCACCATCAAAAATTCATATTTGATCTCCGATTTACATTTTTTAATACCTTGCCTTGTGATTTTAGTGCGTACATATTTTTTCCGTGCGACAAAGGATAAGAAATAACCTTAATATTTTCCTTAGGGATATGTTTAGGAAAGGAATGAGTATTGTTAGCGTGGAAGGCTAGAATTTATACTTCTGACCGTAACATTACGTTTAGTGATAAGTTTGTCATGTGTTTGCATATGTAAATAAGAGATTTAAGGAAAGAATGTTAAAATACGCTTTGAAATGCAATCTCTTGTGTGCAAGTTATTTTGTAATTCACGAATTTAATTCTTTCATTTGCCAAGCTCTGTGGTCGAGTGGCTCGCATACCGGTTTTCATGGTGTTAGGGTTCTATGATGATTACCATAGATTTGATAACTTTACCCATCTTAAGATCGATTATTTTTATTTTACTGGCAACACTCGTTTCAATTATGGTATGTAGTAACGTCACTTATCTGTGGGGAAGCGAGAGACCGGCCGGTCACGTCACTTTTGCAGTAGCAAGCGTGAAGAACGGACGCCTCTTCCTAAAGTAGATATTTAGAAGTTTTGAGTAAAATTCCTAGATTTATTCGAAGGACTGTGGCTGTTGAATATATTTTCTAATACATTTTGGAAACAATTTCTAGTTTTATTATAATGTACAAGGGATAAGTTGTGTTTTATTACGATGGAAATGTCACTCCGAGGTCCCGGATTCGATTCCCGTCCGTGTCAATGTAGAAAACTATTTTTTCTATATAAGCTCGGAACTAAGTGTTTTGTTATCGTCGTTGTTACTGAATTACATAAACTCGTGTTAAATATACATAAACATAAATTTTAATTAATTTTTAATTTGTCAAGAAATTAAACGTTTTTTCAGCTTGTGTATTATTTTTAATTTAGCTGTTAGGTGTTGTTTGCATTTGTTATTGACTTTGTTGTAATCAACACTGCTATTATTGTGATAACAGAATAATTTTATTTTTTTGTGGACTATGTTTGGTGACTACGTATTATATTTTAAATGTCGTTACTTATTTTAAAGCTTACGAGTTTCTTGCACCCATTCTTCATGTCAGTTAAAAGACATCCTCAATGTGTGGAAGGTAAAAATGTTGGACAATTCAAAACAACTTATTTTAAGTGCATTTCAATAAAGTTATTTTCATTTTAAGTTTAGAATGGAAGGCGCTGAAGACTGCAGATGCTGGGTCAAAAATCGACGCAGGTGCACGAGATAATATTTCTTTTGGGCATCCATCTAACGTCTGACCTTTACAAAAGATCCAGCTCGAAAGACCATGTAAATTTCTATAATAATATAGAAATATTAATGAAATTCTAGTTTTTCTATCAAGTTGTATAATAATTTCACATGATTGATTTATATTCTATAATTGTAAATATTATTATGATATAAATTTAATGATGTAGCTTATACAAGCAAATATGAATTATACCATAATTGATGTGTTTATTATAAACATGTACAGTCCATATATATTAACCATACCATACGAAATGCTAGAAAATTCCCTGATTGTTCCAACTTTGTTTTTATTAAATGTGTAGTTAGGATGCGCTCAGTCACATATTAGCCTCTGGCTAAAAAACAGCGTCATGGCAATGTCGTGGTGTCGACATGCCTGACATGCTTAGCTCGGGACTTATTCACGACTACAGTGTAGCTTAGTTTCGTTCTGTGGTTGTAATCTGTTTTTTTTTATTGTTTGTCACATTTATTGTAGATTTGCATTGGTGTGTGTAAAATAAATTATTTCTATTCTATACCAACTTGTCTGTCATTATGTTTTTTATATGTATACCACGTTCATACAATAAATCTATTTTTATGAAATACAAAACACAAAATGTTTTGTTTTCAAAAAACAAATTACAATAATTTTATGAATTGGAATCCCCTTTTAACCTTATAGACCTGTGTCAGGAGACTCCACTCTTCCATTAAAGCGATTATTTTATACTTAGTTGGCAATTAACTTTAAACATTATTTTAAATATTATTAGGTAAGACACTCAGGTAAGCTTTAACTAAAATAAGTTATAATAGTCATAAATATGATATTTAAAAATGCACGTGTAGCTTTAATGCTGGTCGTTTACGTACTAACTCAAAATTATATGTAAAGTAAAAAGTATTAATTTCACAAATGCAATTTGCTGCGCTGTTCGTTTGCGTACGTAAAAGAACGTTTGTTTTGACGGTAGTGATCCTAGTTTTCGCACCTATGGTCTTGGGTTCCAATCCCGGAAGAGCCCGATGTTTGTGAGATGAATACAAGCATTTTTACCTGAGTCATGGTTATTTATATCCATGTGTCATATATGTATGTGTACTTGTTACCATAGTATTCATAACACAAGCCTTGCAGTGCTCAGTTCGGACTAAGCTAATTGGTGTGAATGTAGTATTATTTATTTTTATTATAATTCACGACAAAAGCAAAATGGATCATATTTTATAATTAATATTACATGAATGAAATAAATTTGACAGCGACGCAAATACAGGGATTATACCGTCTAATAAGTAATTGATCCGAACAAACGTGACATCTTTCAATATTTAAAACAACGAAACTTTTTCTTCGCAATTTCAATACATTACAAGCATTCCACATTCACCTGAAACACTGCACGTGTTAAATCTGCAATGGACACTGTTCCAGCGAAATGTGTCGAGCTGATAAACGAGCTCATTCAATTAGCTGACGCAATGAGGTCGGCTTGATACGTTTTTTTCAATCTCCTTTGTACAAACAAGAAGATTTTCCTTATACAGGTTTACGTGTCGTATGAGTTTCCTTTTCGTGGAATCTTTCCACGATATCTTTCCACGTAATTGAAACTCGCTCAGGGTTATTATTGACAGAGTATACTTAGCTGATAATAAAATAGGAAATTATTTATACCTAATTTAACAGAAAAATATTGAATGTAATTTAAATTATATACAAAAAATATTTAAGTAATCATTTTCAATGCTATCTTGTAAATTTTAATAAAAAAACACTCATCTCACAAGTTTTTCGCAGGCGGTACTCGAACCCGCTACCTTTGGATGTCCGGTCCACTGCACTCCCAATTGCACTACCAAGCCGTGTTTGACTGTTTTCTACGCTGTTTTTTTGCTTCTAACTTCCTGTATGCTTTAATTAGTTGAGTATTTTCTATGAGACCAAGTCTGTGATCCGTTGTTAGGGTTCCGTACCGCTGAAATAGAAGAAAGTCCCTTATAGGGGTAACAAAGTCTAAAAACAATATGAGAGTCGTTTTTAAGATTTTTGGGGCCGCTGGTTACGAAAATGACATTGGTTTTAAAATTTAACAAGGCAGATATGAAATATCATGCATTATCATCATTATTATAATAATAAATCAGTAGTGTGCCTGCGGTACTAAGCCTACGTTTTTTGCAAAAAGCATTACTCTCCTTATGCAGCGGGGTAAAAAAGTACCCAAGATCCAAAATAAATTCAAGGAGCACCTATTTTAAGATTTTAAAAGACAGGTACAGATACTAGGTGTTGTGGATTAAGAGCACATTGTAGACGTGGTATATAATAAATGCCTATAGGTAATGAAAGAAGCCATATTAGCATTAGGCGGTCGGTATCTTAAAGAATTTAGTTTACCTCAGCTCACAGCGCTTTGACACAAGTTAGGATATAGGAGCTTTAGAAGATACTGTATAAAAAAATTAAATATCTTTGAATAAATCACTCTTGGTTGCTACTATTACCTGTCGCACTATTTGCTTCTCAACATCTTTCATAATGCGCACAGCAAAGGGCTGGAACTCCCGCGCTTCGTCTGTATTTTCGGGTACTTATAACCCGTCGTTTTTAATGCCAGGGTGACTAGGCACATTCTGGGTTATATTATTTCTTATTTAGTTCTTACGCTTCTGCGTACATTACACATTTAAATAAAACATCTTTTTTACGGCTTTTGCTAACAGTTAGGAAAGTGCCTGATTAAAAATTTAAAATATTGTGAAGGTTAAAGAAAATATAAAATAACCATTGCCTTAGTCATCCTTTGATCACGGCTCCTGTAGGGGAATCGATATGTGAGGATTAAATTTAAAATAAATTATGAGCAAAATCCTTAATTTTTTTTTTTTTAGATATTATTTAATTTCAAAATCAAAACAAATAAATGTAATTTATAAATGTCCAATGTCTTAGTACTTAAAATAGATCCTTTTTAATATAAACTCTGAATATATAACTTATTGTAAACAAAATGAACTTGTCTCAGGCGGGACTCGAACCACTCTCTCTCGCTATCCGGACAAAAGCTCTTCAAATTAAGCCACCAACACTGATAGTCCCGTAAAATTTTTCTAACTATTTACAAAGCTGACGCCAGCGTCGTCCCGTATACCTAAATCAATATTAAAAAAATCATGCGGATCTCAACTTAAAAAAAACAATTGTTTATGTGAAACAAAAAATCTTATGTCTCTTCACCCGAGTAGCGAGGGTTGTGTGTTCGAGTCTAGCCTGACAAATAAGGCAAGTTAAATTTTATCTTGTTATACAATGTGTCCCGTCACCAGTGTCGGAGCCTTTAATGGTGTGAAATATGGCATTTTTTATTGATCAAATTTTGTTTTTCTCTTTCGGCCACCATTTTGTTTTCTTGGTAACCAAGACTTGGGCTCTCATACTAATTCGACCACCACTACTCATGTAAATGTCCTATCAATATTAAAAAGGTGTCATTTGATAGCTAAACATGTAGACAATCATCATGTTTCAATTGTCATGGAATAAAAAATAGAAAAAAATAATTAAAGAAAAACAAATAGATTCTTTTTGCTTCTTTTTTAATTATTGGCTTTTTGAGAAAAACCAAATTTGAGGGGTAATTTGTAATTTGTATAAAAAATGCCATATTTCACACCATTAAAGGCTCCGACACTGGTGACGGGACACATTGTATATTTTTATATATAAAAATAGCAGGTAAATGCTTAAACGACTAAAAATACAATAATTATATAAATGTAAGCCATTTTTAAAAGTCCCTTTTACTGAAACATTTTATCTACGACCTTTTGACGACCGTTTGGTGCAACGGTAGCGATCCTGCCTTTCGCACCGACGGTCCTGGGTTCGAATACCGGTAGGGGCAGATGTTTTTATGATGAATACGAGCATTCGTACCTGAGTCATGGATGTTTATATATATATTTCTATGAATATTACATATCTATGTATCATATATGTACGTCTATCCGTTACCCTAGTATCCATAACACAAGCCTTATAGTGCTTGCTATTAATATTATTTATTTATTTATAAAATATTCATTATCCTTTGTAAAAGTGCAATTGACAACCACTTGGTGCAACGGTAGCGACAATGCTTTCGCACTAATAATCCTAAGTTTGAGTCCCGTAAAGGGCAGATGTTTGTGTGATGAATACGGGCATTTGTACCAAAGTCAAAGTATTTATATATATATTTCTATGAATATAATTTATTTTTGTATCGTATATGCACGTCTATCCGTTGTCCTAGTATCCATAATTCAAGCCTTACAGTGCTTACTTTGGCCTACAATACGGATAGTACTTATAGAGATTACCGTGCCGTGTGAAACTAACATACCTAAAGACCAAGCGATGAAACAAAACAAATATTATGACCTCCTAAATGAATTAACCAAAAACGGTTATGTAGTTAGCCTATGCTGTAAAAGTAAGAAATCTCTGTATAACCAGTTGAAAGACCTTGGCTTGTCCAAACCTGCAGTAAGTTTTATACTAGAACGAGCATCTAAAGCTGCATAAGCAGGTTCATACCAGATTTGGCTAGGCAGGGAGAGAAACACGAGTAGTGAAGGTGAGTGTTGATGTACGTCGGAAAGGGGCCCCTTAAACCTATATCCGTGTCACAGGTCTCGGGATCTACTCGGTGTTTCTCTTTCTGCCACACGATGGGCTCGGCACCCACACGGTGAATCCATGGAATGTAAAGAGGTATATATCACAACCGCTATCCTGTAAAAGTCACCAAACAAAACAATATTCAAAGAATAAAATCAAAAATCATACGACAATTTATTCCCCGTGTGAAAACCGCCATCCATCTGATATTACACTACTAAGCTGGCACATTAGCTTACACCTGCTCCCCCATTAAACACACCTGCACTATTGCTACCCCCACTCCAGCCCATCAACCCATCAAAGCAACACCCCCATGTTAAGGGCTCAACCGCCTCTCAACTCGATTCCACCAAATTGTACAAACTTACTGAATAATTTAGACCTGCCGCAAACTAATGTCAATGTTAAGAAACTTACTGTTGTTTGCATAACCCAAATGTGTATTGCGCGTGAAAGAGGGGAAGTACATGGAAGTATTGGGATAGTATAATGGTTGCTTTTCTTCAATATTCTAATTGAATTTAGGTTTTCTTTAAAAGAATACAAATTCAATAACAAGAGAATGACAATAATAACTTAAAAACTAGCATTACGTTGAATTCGATGGAAATTTTGTTAACTTTTGAAAAAACTGTGTTGTAATTATTACAAATTATTTGAATAATACATAATTTTTTTAAATTGATTTAATGTGACATTGGCTCGAGCGATGGCGCTTCAGTTTTGTACAGGCATTGACAGTTTCTACGGTATAGTTATTAATGTTTCTCTTTTATGTGCGCCAAGAAAGTCAAAGAAATAAAAGCAAAGCCGGAGAAATATACCATATTTTATTTCAGTAGTGAATGTAGTTAACACAAGTGTACTTACGAAGTAAATACATATTTGAACAACTTTCTTACAGATTTTGCGCCTAATTTATTTCGGATCCTGTGATCACGCCTTTGTAAAGGAATCGAAACGTCAGGATTATAAAAATAAATTATGCGCAAAATCCGTAAAAAAGTTTTATTCAAATGTGTAATGTGCGCGGAAGAGTAAGAACTAAATAAGTTAATAGGCCAGTCATCCTGGCATTTTTCATGCTGTTTTTTTCCGTTAGCTGATTTTTCACTATTCGTATGTACTTTTCGCCGCTGATTACGATGGTCAGGTCCAAATCTGTCCAAACCCTGTGCTAAAAAAGTTATGGACACTTTTTGGACACAAAACTAGCGAAAAATGAGTTTTTGGGAAATGTTAATGGCCGAATTCGGTGCGAAAATTGAGGTTAGGAAAAAAATCACTAGCGTGACCAAAAAACGTATAAAACACTACTTTTTGGTTGATAGTGTGCATTGAAAGAAGAAAAAATGGGCCCCATAAACGTAATTTTCCAAAACCGCCAAAAATGCACGAAATGGGCCATATCTCTGGTACTGGGCACCTGAAATTAATTGTTATTGGCCCATATCGATGGGAAATTTAATTTAAAACATTTTTTTTCTCTTGGGTTTTTTTCGATAAAGGCTTATTTTTCGAGTTATTTCCCAAAAACTCATTTTTCGCTAGTTTTGTGTCCAAATAGTGTCCATAACTTTTTTAGCACAGGCTTTGGACAGATTTGAACCTCACCATCGTAATCAGCGGCGAAAAATACATAAGAATATGTAACTGGTTAAATATAAGTAGTAGTAGTTATCGATAAGGTTAATTGTTAGTTTAATACAAAAGAGTCAGAAAACAGAACTGAGGTTGCCAAACTCACCATGTAAGTACGACTTGCTAATAAGACAGTGATTTTCATGGATAAGTAAATCGAAACCTATTATTTGTAGATGATAAATTCCTGGAAATATGTATATAAATACCCATCACTCAGGTACAAATACTCGTCTTGATCACACAAACATCCACCCCTTCCGGGACAAATACAAATAGAATTATTTGTACAATCTATTGTTTCAATGGTTACTTTATAACAACTCGTGGAATTTGATTTGACTTCCATACTTCAAAGTCCATTCTCCTGTCTTATAGTAAAGTTTATGCTTTGTTTGCGTTCACAAAGAACTAGGACACATGCCCTTGGTCCCTTCAATTATGGATTAATTTATGACTTTGAAGCGGAGCTTCTATAGTTTCTATACGAACGATCGGGTCGCTCGCTATATATAGGCGCTAGCTCTCTATCCGTGCTAAGCGCCAGATTTTACCGTTACACGAGAGCGTCACATTTAGTGCAATTACACGATATATTTTTCATGTTTTTTTTACTCTTAGTTAGTATAATACGCTTCGCTTCTTTCGACTGTCACTAGACGGTACTGTTTCTTTTTCTTTTCCTGCAATGCTATCTTGTATGATAAATTTTAATAAAGTCTGGACTGAGAATAACTTGTGAAAGCAAGTAGAATTTTTCTAGTATGTTTCCTATTTAAATTTATAGTGCGCTAAGTTAGAACTGATGATAAAAGAATAAAGACAGAAACAGCGTCGGTTTTGAACTGTAAGTATCACATTTTTTAAATTATCTTTTAGTAATACCGTTAAAGCACAATAACAGACAACATATAAAATAAAATGCACATCAAAACACTTATTAATATCGAGCGAGTCTTTGCCTAATTACAATTTTACTATCTGTTAGCAATAAATGTCTCTAAACCACAATTTTTTTTTTCTAGATAAGAGTAAAACATGCAGAAAATTCATATTTTTGGTAGTACTGTTTTAAAAATTATAAGTTATGGAAATATGATTCCTAGACAGAATGAATGAATGACAAAAACTTCATTTACAAACTGCACACATACGAACAATAAGGAAAATAAATAAAAATACAGTGTGCAGACGGAAATGATCATGACTTAGCACAAATGTCGAACCAAGTAGCTGGACGCTGATTTTTTGTTGTGCCAACATTGGACGAACAACTGTAATACAATTTAAACATACAAATACTCAGGCATGCTTTTAAATATATAAATAAAAAATCCAATAAAAACTTATAATTAATGACTTTTACACAAGACAGATCGAATAAGATATTTTTTTTTACTACATGCCTAAAACTCAAAATCGCCTCCCTGAGGTGTTTCATAGACAATGGACGACGGCATCGATAACACTTTTAAAAAAAGCCAAGTGCGAGTCGAACTCGCGCACCGAGGGTTCCGTAAAATATTTTTATTATGTGATGTAACAAAAAATTTACGGTTTTCGCAATTTTTCCTTTATCTGTGCCATAAGACGTTGCTTCGTACAAAATGTCAAGATTCTGAGTTCACGGGAAGTACCGTGTAGGTTTTGATTCCCTTGCGAGTATCGAAATTTTGCGGCATAAACGGCTGTATCTTTTGATTGCGTTGGCTAAGAAGTTTGAGTTTTTCACAGCTCCAAGGGACAGTAGACCTAATTGATATAAATTTCAGCTTGATACGTCCACGTGTTCCTGAGAAAAAGGGTCTTGACAGACGGACGGACGGACAACAAAGTGATCCTATAAGGGTTCCGCTTTTTCCTTTCGAGGAACGGAACCCTTAAAATGAATAAATAAACAATACAATGATTGATAAACGAAGAGAAAAAAAAACTGACGACAAAAAAACGAATAAAAAACATACAAACCAAGTTGCCATGTTGCATTGCCTAGGTACGAGGTAGCAATCCCGATAAGTGCTTTTTGAAAACTATTCCAACATAAATATACATTAGATATACTTCTGTAATGCATAATATGGTATTCATTGCAGCCATTAAGTATATTAGATATAGGTATATTTTTTCCCGGGAAACCATTCAAATACAGTGGTAATGAAGCCATTGAGTGACTGCGAATGTTCAATACAAGCATTTAGAGGGAACATTTTATGTCAATTTTGTGAAAAATTAAAAATATTTAAAGCAAAACGACGAAAACGCGGAAATAAAAACCAAACAAAACCATATCACTGTCATAGAAGAAAATAAATTAGTACAACACATAATTATTACTTGGTTTAAACCCGTTATGACTCTTAATACCCTTATGAAAAGCTAAAACAGGGGATGCACCGAAAATAAAAATAATATTTCTTCCATTCCCACTAATTAAGCTAGCCTAAGGATAGAACTGTAAACCTTGTGTTATGGATACTAGGGCAGCAAATACAAGTACTCTTTTTATTTATATACATCTTTTGTTGTTGTATGTTTGAGTCTCAAATAAATGTTTTTCTTTCTTTCTTCTTTATAAACGATACATAGTTATATTAATAGCAATATATATATTTCCACGTCAGAGTAATTCTTGATCTTTATAAATCAATAGTTATTAAATATCAGTTGGGCGTACGTGAGGTGGTGTGTTTGAAATCACAAGTTTCGATATGTTTGATTGAAGTCCAATACTTATAACAAATCGGTAACACGTACCTATGTTAAATCTTATGCATTTGTGTCTGTCTCTTTTAAGTGTCGCTTTTTCGTTTCATCGACTTTCAAATCACAACGATGCTAAATAAGTTTTCACTTCAAAATGTAGACTATATTTTGTATGCAGGGTAAACCTCAATAAGAATAGATCTGTCTATCTTTTATTTATAACTTTATGCATCTGAGTCTCAGTTACGTGATAAGACTTAGCGACTTATTTCTGCTTTCCGTTGGTCTACAATTTGTTTTGCCATTTTCTAAAATATACTCAATATTTTTGGCGAAACATATTCCAGGCCTCATGTATTTTAGTTTAGTTGAAGAGCTCCTGGAAATTTGGTTCGAGTCAACTTTAATACTTCACACCGGACTACGGTGAAACCAGAGGTAGGGAGATGGTTTTAGCAGTCTATATACGAGTATGTTTGTATTTTCTTATCAGGATTATGGCTGATTCAGGTTTTTAACGTATCAGCGTATGCTGATGCTGATATTGATAAATAACATAAATAAAATATACCCTAATATTTATTGAGATATTTTTAAAATAACACAAGTTATACTTAATTATTGTATTATTTTTGTTTACAAAATATACTATAATCTTTATAGTTTGAGTGTCATTTATAATATTAACCAACGTTTATACATCGCTTTATTTATAAAGAAAAAGATAATTACTAGCATTTAAGGGCATTTTTTAAATATAATATGTATTATAAAAATTATATTATTATTAATTAATTAATAATGAACACAATCACGCTGTTCTTGCGCGTTATATTTATTAAAAGAAAATACAATTATCTATTGTGGCGTTATAATAAATTTTTTATTACTATTTAAAGATAATCATTGGAGTAAGCATTTTGAATTGGTTTATGGATTACTTATTTTATTTCTTACTAGCTGTGCCCGCGACTTCGTCCGCGTGGAATAGTGCCTTTAAAACAAATAAAACACATACATACATTAAAATAAGCTATTTATAGTACATTACTGCAAATAGCATATTTAAGTACATTTTTATACACGACGTTTTTAGTTTTTCCATCTTTTGCCAAAACATAAAGAAATTTTCGGATTTGATACACGTTAGTTTACCACATAGAGTTGCCCATGGGAAAAACATTTTTTTTCTAAATGAACACCTGCAACTTAAAGCGTCTGTCTTTGAGCTTTTTTATTTATTGTAATTGCAAATGCTGCTTTCAGGGGAAACTACACTCTTTTAAACTGTAATGACAAATCAATCTGAATTATTGGAATACGGGGAATCAAAACATTTTCTCCATTTGCCATTCCAGTCATTAATTCCAAGCTTTAACAAAGTAGTGTCCCAGAATTGTAACTTGTGACCATGTACCATTACATAGCCTTGGCGTGTCTAGATGTCTCATTAATAGAACTGGGACAACTTTCTGCCTCAACTTATGGGAAGGCACTCCTGATAATTCTAAAGAGTTGAGAAACTCTATAGGGTATGATGTCACTTGTTCAGTGACTATAACATTATCTACTGAGAGGTATTCGACAACTTCCCCGTCCAAGTCTAATATGATTTGTTCGTTTATGTGGTTAACTATCTCATTAGTCGGCGCCAAAATTTCCTTTTTACACAGCCATTTCAGATTACCCATATTTATTTAAAGATCAAGATAGCATTTCGTTTTGTCTCACCAGCTCTTTAAGATGCAAGGCGCTCTAGCAATTTTCGCAGCGCGAGTTCTAGCAGCACTACTCGCTAGATTGGATTTGCGTTGCCCAGGCATATTTATTTGATAAAAACAACGTATTTCATTAAAAAAAATCTTTGACCTAACATTGACCTCTTTATTTGAAAATGTTTTTTATTTAAACAAATAAAAAATACACATTGTTTTATTGACCGTTAAAACAAATAAAAATGTAATTCTCTGTATTTCTTCTATGTTTTTATTTTCTGGGCCGTAAGCTTTTTTGCCGTCGTCATCACACAACAACTTCCATCCCCTTATTTTTACCCCCTTTAGGATAAACTTTTTAAAAACTTTGAATGTCGTATTTATTTATATCTAATCAAGAGTCAACAATTAAGTTCAATCTTCTAGCTTTAAAAATGACGTAATTTCCATAAAAACTTTTCTTTCATATTTCAACTCTTTACAGCTCTTTTTACATTAAATAGTAACCTTTATCTTTTTTCAGGCTCAAGACTACCAAATTTCATTTAAATTAGTTCAGTAGTTTAGGCGTAATGGCGTAGCACACAGACAGACAGCGTTACTTTCGCATTTATAATATAAGTAAGGGTTATTACACTATGCAAGCACGTCACGCAATATAACTCCAATGTACAACCAATTAATGCTGACAAAACAATCAAATGAGGGTATAAATGACAGCTTTTTTGTATAACTATCTATGATTGAATAAAACTCTACGTGTCTTTGCGCTAGGTCTCGCCTTTAACAAACACGTACGACTTAATTGTTGGCATTAAAAATCAGTATTAATTGTTGCCGATGCCGATGCCGATGCTGAAGCTGACATTAAAAACAATGCTGATAATCTGCGGATGCTGTTTCGTATGTTCCTCTTTAGTGCCTAAACGATTTTACCTAGTAAACCCCGATTTTAATCACTTTAATCCTTTCTTTTTTAAGCGCGGGTTTAAGCAATTTTAACAATCAAAGGCCAAGTCAAAATTACCCTTAACCGACGAACTTGTGTAAAATGGTAAGAGATGTGAGTCAGGATCGTGGAAAGTAGAAATCTGTGATCTCTGACTTCCCTGCTACTTCTTACTGCGGGAAAAAGACAGGGTCGTGTTCTAATAATAATAAATCCTGGATAACTCAAAACAATTATTTAACAATAAAATTAAATAGGAATATTAGTATACTATAGGAACCGCCCAACCATGACTCGAAAACAAATGCTTATATTCATCACACAAACATATGCCCCTGCCGGGATTCAACCTTTTTCGTAGAAGGTAGGGGCGCTACAATTGCACCAAGCAGCTAATGTAAGTTATAAGCAATTTGGTTTGTTAACCTTTAGTGCAAAGATTGATCGCTATCATTACACCGACGATAGTATTTAATATCAAGCAAAGTTAAGTTGTAAATTCTTTCCTGTGTCAAATAATAATAAATATAATATTTCTAATATTCACGCCAATCAGCCTAGCCCAAAGTTAGCATTGTAAAGCTTGTGTTATGGATACTAAGGTAACGGTAGACATACATATATGATGCATAGATATATAATATTTATAGAAATATATAAATACCCATGACTTAGGTGCTCGTATTCACCACAATACATCTGCCCATTCCTGAACTCGAACCCAGGACATTCGGTGTGAAAGGCAGGATCACTACCGTTGCACCAAACGTTCGTGAAACAGAAACAACACACAAGTAAAAATAAATAAGTACGTAAAGAAAATCGCTGTAAAACCTTCTGTATAAAGTTTTACTCAACAAGTAGACTGGTCGGAATTGTAGGCCGCTTGCCGGCAACTTCGAGGCGATAATGCGGAACCCACTTCCGAAGGTCTTAAGTACATCATCAAGTTCCGGAGTACTTGATAAAGGAATGAAAGTATGGTCGACCAAACTGAAATTTAACCAATTTTGTAAGAGTTTTACGTGTACAATATAACTGTTAGCTGTTAACTTGTTTTTTGTTAATAAGTATCTATACTTAAGTAAAAAAAAAACTTTCTACGCATTTGAATAAAACAAATTTTATTGCAGATTTTGGGCATAATTTATTTTATATTTAATCCTGATGCTTCGACTCCTTTACAGGAGCCGTGATCACAGGATGACTAAGGCTGTCATATCGTCAATCGTCGTCATATATTTTCTACTAACTTTACAATACTTTATTTGGGCACGTTTCTAACTGTTGCCCGAAATACAAAACAAAATACTTCAACATTTTTAAAGATATCTTAAAAACCTCAGCAATTGTTGATTCAATATCGAGAGACAAAAATTGAAGACATCATACGATACCCAAGAAAATTCTAGACGCTCAGAATATCTCAAAGAGAAATCTGAAACGATTCAAGTTTCAATCTCGAAATCTAAAATGCTAACTCAAAGTTAAACCTCGCTTCTCTGTCACAGAGAAATCAAAATCTAGGGGCGCGGAATTAAAACTCAAAAACATTCTTATTGAATTCATGAACGACCAAGAATTCTTCATAATCCGGGGTTCATAATTTTGGCAAATATAATAATTTTTTTATTTTAAATCTCGATCAATTTGATCAAAAACGAAACAAGAAAATTAGTCTTTAGAAAGGCTAGGCTAAGAAAAATTAATGAAAAGATCAAATAATTTTTTTATTCAGAAATCTCTACTAAACTATTTAAGTTGCTTCTACCAACTTTTGTTTATAATTAAATAACAATCATATCGTCATATCATATTTTTGTTACACATAAAAGAAGTATTATTACATTTGATTGCATTAGATTAAATTAGGTTTAGATGAAAAGCACCGGCTGCCGCTATTTCCGAGCCACAGACAAACGTCCGTCTAGCTTCAATATAAGCCAGATTTTTCTTATAAAATCATAAAGATCCAGATATTATTTCGAGGACAGATTAAAAAATTCGTTTAACTCTTTTGTTTTCTGCACAAAAACAAAGGTATTGTAACAGAAAATTATATTACTTATAATAACAATGAAAACAGCTATCAAATATGCTACTACTATGTGTACTGTGTACTAATATGTGTGCTATTTTCATGTTAATTATCATAGAAACATGTATTGTTAATTTCTTTTATATTTGTTATAGGAGTGAAAAGTTCTTTAGATTCGTTGGGATTTGAAAGTCGATGAAATGAAAAAGTGACAGTAAAAAGAGACATACACATAAATTCATGACATTTAACGTAGGAGAAAATGAGATGGGAAGCATTATACATTGTCTCTTATGTTCGTGTTATGTACTTTAGTTACCATAAGCCTCTTGTATCATTTATCGCAAATGTAAGCTCTAAGTGTGAATAAATCTTTGTAATAATAGGGGTTAAAGTATGAAATTGCCGTTTTATTGCAATAGGTTCTTTGAATTGACATAGAATCTTCATGGTTTGAGGTTTTCGAATGAAACTTTTTTTAAATGGTTTCTATGATGTTCTTTTTTTAAAAAATGTAAAACATTTGAATATCGACTTTCAATTGTTTTTGTTATTCAATTTAGACAAGAAAGATGGATACTGCGAAAATTCGAGTTATTTTTGAATACGAGTTCCGACGCGGAACTAACGCGGCAGAAACAGCCCGCAATATCAATGCTGCGTTTGGAGAGGGGTCTACTAATGAACGCACCGTGCGATTTTGGTTTAAACGCTTTCGTGATGGAAATTTCGACTTAAAGAACGAGCCACGAGGAAGACCGCCCACACAGGTAAATAACGATGAATTAAGAGAGATAGTGGAAGCCGATCCTAGTCAAAGTACCCAGGAATTAGCGGCATGGTTTAACGTTACCTTACCCACAATATTGACTCACTTGCGTCAAATCAATAAAATAAAAAAATACGAAAAATGGGTGCCTCATGATTTGACTGATCTGCAGAAAGAAACGCGTGTTGAAACTTGTGTTGCCTTGTTGAACCGGTACAGAAATGAAGGAATATTGGATCGAATTGTAACATGTGATGAAAAGTGGATTCTTTATGATAACCGGAAAAGAAAAATGCAATGGCTGACCCCAGGTCAAATGCCACAACAGTGTCCTAAAGCAAAACTTACCAATAAAAAGGTAATGGTAACTGTTTGGTGGTCTCAGCATGGTGTTATTCACTATAGTTTTCTCCGATCTGGTCAAGCAATAACGGCAGATGTCTATTGTGCCGAACTCCGAACCATGTTGACAAAACTAGCAGTAAAACAGCCCCGACTCATGAATCGATCTTCACCATTATTGCTCCACGACAACGCGAGACCTCACACAGCACGAGAAACCATTTTGACCCTTCAGGAACTGCAGTTAGAAACCATTCGTCATCCTCCGTATTCACCAGACCTTGCTCCAACGGACTACCATTTTTTTCGTGATTTGGACAATTATCTACGTGACAAGAAGTTTTCTTCCCAGGAGGCAGTACAAAATGCTTTCACACAGTTTGTGCAGTCTAGATCGTCGGAATTCTATCGCAAAGGCATTAATGACCTTCCCATTAGATGGCAGCAATGTATAGATAATAATGGCAACTATTTTGATTAAATAAATTTGTTAAAAATTTAAAAAATAAACAATATAGATTTTCAGTACAAATCGGCAATTTCATACTTTAACCCCTAATATATATTACTAAAATTTGTATCGCTATGATTATTACTAAAACCTATATTTATTCTCTTCCTTAAATTTTACATTCACCTCATTATCTTGAAACCAAAATTTTTGAAGGTTTCACTTCTACCATGTGTGAATTGCACAGATGATTTTTTCTTTATATTTTATGTACATATTTTGTTGTTGTGTGTTTGAGTTAGAAATAAATATCTTCTTTATATTTTTACGAGGTAAGCATTTAAGGTGTAATCTTATTTAAAACAGAGCCATCTCCACAGATTTTATCAAATTCTTAGTCAAATCGATGTCTAGAAATAGATTTTTTCATTATCCTAATCTGAGCAACGTTACCCCACTTATCTTCCAAATGGAAAACGTCTCAGAAAGCCAACGTTTTAAGTTACATTCCATTAACTCTATAAATGCTTTCCTAATGTGTCAAAGTCAGGTCGAAGTGTTTTAGGCCACAACATTTGTATGATTTAGCGTAACATTTTTGCGTATGCAATGCCCAAAAAAGCATTGCTAAATATCGCGTATCTACAAACAAGTAGTGTTGCCGATCGATAGTGGTCTATTAATAATAAATCGATAGTCTATCGATAGGGAATAGATAGCAGGACTATAGATCGTAGTATCGAATAAAACGCAAACCCTTTTACATTATTACCGATCTGTGCTACTTACATTGCTGTTAAAACATACCACATACTAGTGCAAATTTGAAGACTATCGATAATCTAAAACAATCTAGACTATCTCGATACTATCGATACTATTAATTGTTTGTTATTTACGGGCAACAATACTATCGATAGTGTCGATAGTATTGCACACCTGCAATAGTATTGCAATGTTTTGAGGTATCGATAGTTTGGCAACACTACAAAAAAGTATCGATGAAATTTCTTCATGAGAATAGGCGTACGGCCTATTCTGCCGTCCACCAGTTGGACTTTCGTGCCTTCGCCGTCGTGTTTCTGGCTTATTCTCCTAGCAAAATTTACATTAATGGGCCGATGTTGTGTTATATGCTCTTGATTACTAAAAAAATATAAAAAAGTTGCCAACAGCACTTACTCGTGTTACCAAGCACTGACGATAAATGGCTGTAGCAAATACTCATTTGTGTCACAAAACAGATTTTACGAATTTAAAAAAAAAGAAAATTCTATACAATATAATAGTTTTTTCCATAATAATTAAATGTTGAATATTTGTAAAAATATTACTTTCGATGTTGAAGGTAGTAAACTTTCTACATTGGTGGTTTTTCTCATAATAGAAGTTGAAATACGTTTGTATATTTCGACGCGTCTGCCAGCATCTTGGTAGCTCAGCGTTCAGAGCACTCGCCCGGATAGCGAAAGGTCGTGGGTTCGAATCCCACCTGGGGGCTCGGAGGCGTGGTCGTTTTTGACAGGCGTATTTTATATCTTACAGAAAAATGACATAGTGAATGCAAAAAAATAAAATTAAATACAGATTATCAATTACATTTCATAGTACTCTAACTAGTTTGTTTGCAAACGTATCGTCGGACACTAAGTGCAGATTCAGGACAATGTGGCGCACCGTCAGACAAACACCGCAGGTCGTAATTTCCGCTGTCGTTCCAAACTCGTTGCAACAACAACGGAACTTTTGCACAAACAAAAATGGCTGACAAATGGAAATGAATTTGGACGGAACATGTGCCCACGACTCGCACCCAACTGTGTTTCACTCAGATCTAGGACAGACTGATTGCGCAGCTTTTTTCTGTGTACATCGAAACGGTAAAAAATTGTACCTGGGGATTTTGAAAAGAGATCTGAAATATTACTTCGTTAGGAAGATGCTTGAAAATTAAGTGACTGTTTGTGGAAGGCACAATTTTGTTTCTGATATCTTTTGTCAGCTTTTATCCTGTTGGTCTCTGAGTTTTCTTTGCAAATCTACATACATATAAATTCCCTGTTACAGTGTTTGACCACGTTGAACACTGTAACTACATTAACGATTTTGATGATTCTTTTATTATTAGTTTCAGGGTTTATTCAGATTTAGAACATAGGATAGGTTTTATTTTAATTTATAATATTGTAATGTATAATAACTGAGCTACAGTAACCCGTGGCTGGGTCATCTTGTGTATACATATATATAAATAAATTTATGCAATCAAAGACAGTTGTTTCAGTAAGTCGTGACAAAGCCACCATCAATATAAATTATGTAGTAATATAAATAAATATTCTTTTTGTTTAAAAATCTTTTTTAAACTTGAATTTAGATAGATTACAGATTGAAGACAAAAAGAGAAAAGTAATGATCACGTTACAATGTGATCAATCGTGTAATAGAAAAATGTACAGTGTTAAACTAGAAAGAAACGTTCATTTGTACTCAAACACACAACAACAAAAGATGTACATATATAAAAAAAAAGAATAACAAATATAATAGTTTTTTGTGTGCAACCTATCGCGCTCACCTTTCACTTTTATTTTGAAGTTTTGTTTTATTATTTTCTGTGCCTGTATAAAGACAATATTTCTTAAGTAGTAAACTCCAGTCGTGCGTCTGAGTTGACATACACACTTTTTCCTTTTTTTTTTGAAAAATTGAAATTGTATCTTTTATAAGTGAAAATGAAACGTTGAGAAAATTGTGTCACAGATTTTCCATTCGACGTTTATTTGTTTAGATATATAATTATGTGAAAAAACATACCGGTCGTTTTATCGTACTAACAACAGTACCTACACCATAATGCAGCGACAGTAGATTATTTTTTCATTCTGGCAACAATACCGTATTGACTCTTTGACATAACTCACATTGACGGCCGCGTATCTCTGGTTGCCACAGTGTTGATGAAAAATTATATATTGTTTATGTGTTTTGTACTATTTCTTTAGTTGATAATGTAAACAAGAACATATTCAAATGCTTTTACAATACCATTATGGTGTACGCCAATGACTTTGAGTTTAGTTTTGTTTTTGTAAATTATAAATAAAAACTTTTTTGTTACTAAATTTAGTCATAAATAGTCATAAGTTCCTAATTTTTTTTGTTACAATTTGATTTATATAAAATTTTAACAATTAGGAACGTGCCCGATTAAAATATTGTAAAGGTAGTAGAAAATATATGACGACCATTACCTTAGTCATCCTATGATCACGGCTCCTGACATCGACATATACTAATGGATATGCAGTACCCGTATAACGTGCAATAATTTCTTGGTTTGAGAAGAGTGACGAAGATGACATACGCTTTCGGACTAACGCTATCTCTTTCCTCACAGGCGATTGGCTCTCAATTTTCATGACAGGTACGGCATATATTTTGAGAGAGATAAAGATAGTCCGAAACTTAGTTTTATCTCTTTCTTTCGTAGAGCCACAATTCTCACCTCTAGGGCATGTCCATTAGTATATATCGATGGTTCCTGTAAATGAGTCGAAACGTCAGGATTAAATATGAAATAAATTGTGCGCAAAATTCATAAAAACTGCACTGTGAATAATTGCACACGATAATGTGAAATGTTTGATTGAACTTTTTGATTAATAGTTGTTAATTTTGCACGATTCGAATCTATGTTCAGACTCATAATGGTTTTGGAGCCGTAATTGATACTAATTTGCATAGATTTGCGCAACTATTATTTTAATCCATCTGTTAATTTATCACTTACAGCATTTAGTTTTGGAATTACTTGATAAATGTCTGTATGTACATTTAGCTTTTCTTTTACTCTCAACAGATACACCGTTTGTTGAAAGGGTAGCGATCCTGCCTTTCGCACCGACGGTCCTGGATTCGAATCCCGGAAGGGGCAGATGTTTGTGTGATGAATACGTGCATTTGTACCTGAGTACAATTGTATCTATATATCTTACATGTTTGTTTATCCGTTACCCTAGTATCCACGACACAGGCCTTATGGTGCTTACCTTGGGCTTGGTTAAGTGGTGTGAATCTAAGAAATATTTTTATTATATTATACATAAAAAAATGGATATTTAGGACAAAAAAATGAAATCTATTTCATTCAACTGCACTAACAGTTTATTACAATTACGTTATCAATAGTAAATGAATGAATGATTGCTTTATTTCTTAAAATATGTTACAATAGAGTGCTTAACAACTGTTAAAACCGTTGAGATAGAAACTTTCTATGAAATAAGTACCTTATAAAATATCGAATGCTATAAAATCGCATTTGTCTATAATTTATTATTTTAAAGCAATTTTCAATAAACAATATCGTGGTTATATAAAAGTGAAATTCTTATAAAAATATTGAATAATAATAATACAATAATTCAATCTATTTCTTATCAATTAGCCTTGCTCAAAGTAAGCACTACCAGGCTTGTATAATGGATACTAGGGTAATGAATAGGCATACATCTATGTTACATTGATACGTAATATTTATATAGAAAAATAACAGTCTAGGGACGTCCGAAAGAAGCGAAACTTTATAGTATAAAACGAAAAGAAAGCCACGCCAGCCTCGCACACTCACATCAGTGAAAGCGAGACAGAAGGCCACGCACCCTGTGGTGGGAGGCAGTTGGTTATATATCGTGTAACGGTACTTAATCTGCCGCTTTCGTCTAACGGTGAAATCTGACGCTTAGTACGGTTGCATGGCCGCGTGGACTGCACCTATGTGTGCGCGGCCCGAACGTCCGTACAGAAACTTGGCTTCAATATATATACAAACCCACGACTCAGGTAGAAATGCTCGCATTCATCATCAAAATTAATTAGCAAGTATACTTGATGTCAATTTTGGAAGTTACACAAATATTCAATTAACATATGAAAGCATTTCTTAAATAACCATTTAATTAAAACGTTCTTTGTTTCCCCCCTAATTAACATGCCTCAACATGGTAGCTTGTTGTATATTTAGACAGCCATGCGTTTATTTTTGTTTGAATATTTTTTATATATATAAAATATATCAATGATGTTGCGTTGTGCCTACTAACAGGGTGTTCATGTATGTTTTAACAGTTTTTCTAAGACTTATCAAAATTAAATAACTGAAGGTTGGAAACGACATTTATAAGAGGATTATGGACGGGAACACTGTAAAACTTCTTTTATTTCCTTGTATTTTGCTCAATTGAATCACGAAATTTACAGATACCTGAATAGCTTTGCTTTAATTTAAAACTTTTTATGAGCTTATTGATAAAAGTTTCTTTTGACTTCGCCTTTTTAAAATAATTTTGTATAATGTATATATATATTTTAATGGGTTTGCTCCTGATTCCAATCCTATTCCAATTGCCTATTTACACTGGCCTTGAAAACGACGGGTTATAAGTATTCGGAAATACAGATGCAAGGAAGTTCCACTCTTTTGCTGTGCGCATTATAAAAGATGTTGAGAAGCAAATGGTGCGACAGGTAGGAATAGCAACCAAGAAATGGTGGTAACCCGCAGTGCGTCTGGATGTCCGATGTAAAAAGGGAGATGACGATATGAGCATATGCAGTTCCTGAGCACGTTTCTTTTGACTTCGCCTTTTTAAAATAATTTTGTATCACGTCTATTGAATTATAATTCTGACATGTGTGTAATTAAATTGCATGCCACAAAATTGGCAAAACATGTATCACTTGAAAATATATATAATTACTTTATATACCATATAAAATAATAATATAATAATGCTAAAAATAAGAAAGGTACTAGAAAATTTCGATGAGTGTTCATAAGGCTCGGTAGCTCAATTTGGAGAGCATTGGACCGGATTTCCAAAGGTTGCGGATTCGATTTTTTCTAGTATTTTTCTATTATAATAATTTATTTTATATACCATGTTTAAACAATTAAACAGTGATTGAGTGGGCGATTCAAAATGAATGGACTGTATGACAGTGGTACGAGAAAAATAATAAGCCACTAGTTCAATTTAATATTGCAAAACTTGGTGCACGCGCACAAGCGGCTATTAATTGACTTTTTTCTTTTTTCTCCGCATGTTGGCTACATGGCGGTATGATTTGCTATCGCTAGATGACGCGATCGTCTCGCACTTCTATATATGAGACAAGGTATGTGCAAAAGGACAATGGAGTAAATGAAGGTGAGGCTAGGAGTGTCAACCAAACTAACCAAAATTACAAAAACCTACAAATAAATAACGCAGGTCATTTAAATTTAATACTTGCGCATCTATTTCCCTTCAAGCTGGGGTGAAGGGTTATTTAAAAAAAAAGAGCAACTGACCATGTAGTTTGCTGCTAAGCAAAACTGCTAACTAAACTAAACTAAGGTATGCTTAATCGAACAAGCTAAATTTCGAATGTATATAAAGTTAGTGTTGATGAGGCAAAGAACAAAGACAAATAACTGGTCGTTAGTAAGAGCCAGTTGCGATTTTAACACGAACTATACGGGTTCGACCCAGGCAAAACTTCTTCTACTATTCCAAGAGGCCAATGAAGTGGAGGTGTATTTTCGGTTGAAATTACTACGACAGTACTGACAGTAATAGGGTTTGATGAAGTGTAGCGTGTCCAAATAATCTGTTCTCCAACGCTTCCAAAACGATTGAACGATTTTATCTAATATGGTGTAACGCGAGAGAAGATGCAGTGGATCTTCTTCTATTTCTAAAGCAGCTGAGTATTTTAATGGTGTGACATTCAAATAGTGCGCTGGAGTCAGTGCAAGCGGATTCGAGGGATCATTAGATAAAGTTCTACAAAGAGGACGCATATTTATGACATCCTCGACCTGACTGAGCACGGTGCTCAGCTTTTCAAATGTAAGAATCTATTCATCTATGACGCGAAACAGATGCGACTTTAAGCTTTTAATATTAGATTCCAAATTACCACCAAATTGGCTGCCAGCGGGCGTATTAAAATACCAGTTTTCAGAAAATATATGGGTAATTTTCATGTTCAAATGTTTTGAACGCAAAAAATTATGTAGTTCAGGAAGGTCACGCCGAATTCCGACATAATTCATACCGTCGTCTGAATACATGCGAGATATGGGACCCCGACGCGACAAAGATCTTTTGAACGCATCCATGTTGTTTATTCTTTTCTGCAAAATTACAAAACTTATATGTTCCTTACCTTACTTACCATATATACCTTAAACTTTTATGTCACTTGAATACGTTTATTTTAAACTCAGAGATAATCAATATGTTTACAACGTTCGCAAGTGACAAAACACTTTTCGTTCTGTAACATTTCAAATCTTAAGAGTTTTTAATCTATTTTCTATAAATTTCTTTCTATAATGAACCAAACAGTTTTTAATAGCACACCGGTGCGATAGATTTATGTGACATGTCAAGAATACAAACTACACATAACATGGCGTTGATGAAATATCATGACGAGTAATGTTCACTGACTCATTTTATTTGATGTCACACAAACTGACACGTCTGTTAATTACAGAATCATGCAAAGGCACCAACAATTTTGGGAACCAGTTAATTGAGAGTTGACTCACCGTGTAACTATAATTGTTAGTTGAGGAGCGTTCATCACATTGGCTCACATAGTTACAGATCCTATTTGATGGTGGAGCTCCATCAAACTTTTTTGGACCACACATTAATGGCTACTTTGGAATACCGGCGATTCTAATTAGAGTATTTTATCTTTCGTAAAGGTTAAGTTGAGTTTAATTTTTTAGACACAATTTAAATACCATACAAAACTTATAAACATACAATACACTTTCTGGGTTAGCTCGTTCCATCGTAGAACCTTTTTTTTTTTTAACGCAGTGAAATGCCTTACGCATATCCCGCCACTTGGCTGGCGACAGGGTTATGTGGGGCTCTCCTCCGAGCACTCACCCGACAAGTGATGCCTGTTGGGTGCCCGGAGGCCTACCCACTGGCCTACACACCTACAATGACCTGTCACTGGCAGACTCTCCAACGACACCAAGTCGCCCAAGAGTGTGCCAGCGGTCGGGTAGAAACCTCGGGAAGTAGAATGCGACCGTGGCCCCGACGGTGCGCGTCCGCAACCGGACCCCTCTCATAGCCGACTACCTCTCATTGCGACATTTCGTCCCCAGGCTCCAATGACGCGGGTTCTCGCGGCACCACCGGCTGAGCGATCTGTGGTTCGGGGCATTTGCCCCTGACGGCAGGAGGATCGCAGCTTCTGCCTCCCATCACGTGCCCTGACGGGCGACCGACTTCGGCGTAAACGGCGCAGTGCGGCTCGTATTTGCAACTAACCGCCTTATGTCCGCCCCTGCTGCAACGGAAACAGAGCCCGCTGCTCCATCGTGGATCCTGTCTTGACCCGACTTGATTGGGATCAAGAGCAAACCCATTCAAAATAAAAAAAACAAGATTCAAAAATGTATGACCAATTTTATTATAGAATTCTAGATATGAGATTCGCAACTTTGTGGCAACTGCATCTTTAACTTTAAATACACAATATAAATAAATATTTTTCAATTAAAAATAATAATCTATACCTTTATATGTTATTACTATTTAGTAAACATACACTGTATTATTTAGAGAAGATAACATTTATTTAACAATTGGAAAATAGTGAAATTGATGAATGAATAATAGTAATACCGAAATCGTGCATTCGTCTGAACACTGTTACTGGCTAACTACGATTGCCGCGCCATCTACCGAGCCGATATTACATTAGTTCAATTCAAAATCAAACTTCTTATTAAACATATAAATAACATATAAATAGCATCTTTGATAACAATATTAACTAATAATAATATTATTTCTTACTTTTATACCAATGTGCCTAGCCCAAAGTAAGTACTGTAAGACTTATGTTATGGATACTAGGGTAACGGATACATGAATGATACATAGATATGTAATATTTATAGAAATATATATAAATACCTATGACTCAGGCACAAATGTTCCTATTCATCACACAAACATTTGCTCCTTCAGGGATTCGAACCCAGGATAGTCGGTGCGAAAGGCAGGATCGCTACCGTTGTACCAAACGGTCGTCAGATTCTTCATTCAATTAATTTTATAACAATTCGTAATTATTAATGAAACAATAAAAAATGTTTTGAAATAAACAAAAATATCTAAAAATTTTAAGGTTATGATAACAAATATGACGTGTTATTAGTTTATGTTTGATTACGAGATTCATAGTTAAACTACATAGTTAATTTCTACTTGTCAATATAATGTAAATATCCCTAACTTATCGTTATACCAAGCTTTGATAAAACAGTGCACAATTCAGATGCGTATTCATTAGTAATTACCCATAAAATATTGAAACCCGACAATGTAAATAAGCTACCTCAACTGTATAATATTGTGCCACTAATAATGTGGCTATCATACTTTGTTTAAATAAACATTTACGCTTTAGTGAGTAGGTATCTTCTAAGCAAATGCGTCACATCCTAGATCGCATAGTGTAGCTTACCATCAGGCGAGATAGTGGTCAAGCGCATACCTATTTTCTATAAATTATAAAGTCAGTTTACGGACGATAATTTTACATGATAGCGTCATAAGAAAACATTGATGAAAATTTGCATACTTTTATGAATTGAATAAAATTATTATTACTGAATTATCATTATTTTGTACATATAATAAAAAGAAGGCGCTTGATTGATTTTTTTTTCGATAAATTAACATTAAGTTGTTGTAATAACCCATGGAAACCACATTAACTCTTCATTAAGTGGAAGAGGAGAGATGCTTCACAAATCTAACGCTTAGACCGATCGTGCCTCTCTATCGCCCTCGCTTGCACACTCGGCTCAGGCGGAACATTATACTTTTTCGTGCATGCAGCCGGCGTTCATCGATTTATAAGACGTTATCACGACAAAAAATATAACTCTTCTAAGCTTTATTGAAAATTATTTGAAGAATGACCCCTTGTGTATTGCAATATGGCTTAAGAAACTTGCTGAAACCGGAAACTTAATAAAGTTTTAAGCACTTAAAGTACTCGTTGCCATTAAACCAACGAGGTTTAAAGTTGTAACAAAGTTAGCGTCAGCGATAATGTCTTGTCCTGCCATTGATACCTATAACAAACAAACATTTTATTTCAATTCAACTACAAATATATGTAAGTAAAATAATCATAAGATTACTAATTAAAGTTTACTTTGGTGAAGAAATTTAAAACCAGAAACATCTTTCCAAATAATATGAACAATTGCATTTTTAACCTGGCAATAATTTGGAAAATATATTAAAAATTTACTTAGCACGGATTTGTTTTTTTTTTTCGATTAATTTTATTATGCCATATCTCAAGACAGACAACACTCGTTTGTGGAAATAAAAGAGGGTTCAAGCCACAACTTAATTTCAATGAAACTGTAACAAACATGAATATTATGAAGGTTAAGGTAAGGAAAGTCAAGAATAGTGACGCAAATTCGCTACTTATAAAGCTCGCTTACATTTCCCAAAAAATATGAGAGATAGCATCAGTTGTAACCCAAAGTTAGCTTTTATGTTTACATTTTATAATAAGGAGATTAGCGTGACAACCGCTTGGTGCAACAGTAGCGATCCTGCCTTTCGCACCAACACTCCTGGGTTCGAATCCCGGAACGGGCAGATGTTTGTGTCATGAATACGAGCATTTCCACTTGAGTCATGGATATTTATATCTGTGTAACCTAGTATCCATAACACAAGCCTAATAGTTGCTGACTTTGGTCTAGGCTAATTGGTGTCAATGCAAGAAATGTTATTATTATTTATAAAGAGTTTTTAATTACGTTTGTCACGGATATAGCTAAACTTATATAAAGAACGATAGCCGCTACAAAAACGCCTAAAGAATGCTACAATAAGAGCGTAGAAGCCTACGTAGAAGACAGAGGCCAATTAGGGAGTCACAATAACCAGTCGGGAACTGTTCACAGAAACAAATGGAGAAAATGTTTCGACGAGCTGTTTGCGCTGGCAAATAATTCGCGACATGGTAGCTGTCGAATAATGAAAAGGTTTCAATATTTGCGCGGGAATTACGAAGTGGAGGATAATTGTGGAGCTTTGTTAGGTGTCTATTGTGTGTTCACAATGAGATGTAGTGCCACTTCTGTGCTAGGTGGTACTCAAAAGGATGGATTCTTACAATGCGCCCATTGGGCACGTAATCTTTGGCCAGTTTAGCTGAGTGTGGGGATAATTGTTTTCAAGTGAGGGCAATTTGGGACAAACAAACCCGTTGGCACGATCACGCAATGTACTTCTAAACTACAACAAAAAAGGTTAACAAAGAAAACCCAAAGTAGGCAATTTTATATAATAATATTTCTTTCATTTACACCAATTAGCATAGCCTAAAGTTAGCACTATAATGCTTGTGTTATGGATACAAGGGTAAAGGAAAGACATAATTATAAGATACATAGATATGTAATATTTATAGGAATATAAATAAATATTAATAAAGCAGGTACAAATCACAACTCAACAGCTCCTGTGTAAATTAAAACATGTTCTGTAAAACCAAGTCCGGGTGGCAGTTTTGATCTTCGTTTACCTGCGTCATAACAGCTTTAAACGCGTTTAGGGAGAACGTGGATCGGTCTAAAATGGAAATTTTGAACGTCGAATAACGGAATACTTGTCATCTAACGTTCATTTCATCATCATAGAATGAAAATATCATAATTGATTTACTTTGGTCCAACTATTTAATAACAAAATTTCAAAAACATCCGAACAGAATTCTCATTTACGAGACTTATGAATACGATTAAACCTACACCAACTCCATATTGTGAGGTATCGAACGACCGTTCCACAGATCCCGATGCACTTCTCAAATATTCGCCTGTAGTTATCCGTATGCGTCCCAATAACATTTCAGTATGAATCCCCAACTTGGTCCATTTGGGAGTTTGTTTCCATTGAATAAAGAGCACCGAAATATGTATGTTCGTTCGTACGTAAAAATACGTACGTTCTACACTACAAAATGTGAATAGACAATAATTATAATTTCAAACTTATGATTTAAAAGTTTGAAAATTTCAATGTTTCTAACATGCATTGGTTTCTTATTATTCGATCTTTATTTTAACGATGTTCTCCGACACAAAGGCTTCTGTAAATTCCATAGACTTATCAAGATAATGGAATATGAAACTTTTCATTTAGAGTTTGTATTAAATTGCTCATAGTACTGAATTTTTACCCTTAGAATTAGTTACAAATGTACGTGATTCATTTCTATATTTTGGTACGCATTCATTATTTTTTAGTAAAAATATTAAAAATATTACAATATTTATCTGGTGTTACATACAGTCAATGAAGGTCTCACTTTATATTATAATGTGAGACCTTGATTGTGAGACGGCGGAGGAAAGTCCCACATGTGCTCGCTACCTCCCCATCATGAGAGTGTGATGCAGTTTTATCGGTTTGTTGGCAATTTTTTATCGTTATTCTCGGATATAGTTATTAAGCATCAGTTGTGCGTATGTGAGGTAGGGTTGATCGAAATCACGTCTCGATGTGAATAAAATGCAATTGTTATCACAAATCGGTAATACAGTAGTATAAGACACGCTACAGTTTTTGAACGCGTTTTGACGATCCGGCCGCTGTAACAAGACTCAGTTTAGCCGACCGTCACGTCATAGACTCCATCGAGTGCCAACAGATGGTGCTGACATCCAAATGTAACTGCTGACATGTATAAAAACGGGTTATTTTAATTACGCTAAGACTGGCTTATGAGAAAGACTAACATTTAAAATGAGTAAAGGTAATTAGAGCAGAGCGAGCGAAGCTCCCTTGGCTCAGCTTCAATGGCGCAATGTCGGTTATGCCATAACTCCACGAGTTCTTAACCGATTTTAATATTTTTTGTGTGGAATCGAATCAACAGGTTTAGGACCAGATGGCGACGGAGCCCGAATTTTGAAATTCGCAAAAATCCCCATGGAACGTAAAAAAAAATTTTTTTTAGGTATTACGCTCTGCTGCAATATATGGTGCTAGCTAGTGTTGCCCAAATGCAAGAACAAGACGAGACTTAGCCAGTCTTGGTCTTGGTCTTGCGCCAATACACCTGGTCTTGGTCTTGGTCTTGGTCTTGCGCTTGCAGTCTTGGTCTTGGTCTTGGTCTTGCAGCAAGAGTCTTGCAAGTCTTGCAATTACCTATTAGTCTATTGCTATTTATTAAAGTTTACTTTAAATCTTAGAAAAACGTATTAGAATTGGAACATTGTGAGCTTGAATTAACATAGCCATAGTAAAGATCAATCAGATTAATAAATAACTGAAGATTTGATAAGAAAGTCGAAAAATCAACTGACCTATATGTCGTTTTCCATGGAAGTAACTGTTTCTTAATAAACATTTATGATTTATAAGCTTACATTTGCTAAAACATGTAAAAAAACAAATTAATTACAATAACTTGACTGTATTTTAAATAACAATGTCTGTCTAGAAAGAGATTGAACCCTCAACTTGCATGAAATTTAATAAAAGAGTTTTATGATTTATCATTTATTTCAATCAAAAATAAAATACAACACAAATCAAACATAACAGTACACAACAGCTTTATCATTAGGTTATGTTACTTTATATCAATTCTTTTGACCAAGAATTAATACAAAGTAACCATCTGGCTGACTCATCACTTAACCTATTTCTATGTTTTCTAATTACTAATGATGCTTTAGAAAATAATCTCTCAGCAGGTACTGAAGTTGCAGGTATTGAGAGAAAATCACGGGCCATCTTCGATAAAGTCGGATACTCTGTCTCATGCGTCCTCCACCAATCTAAAATGTCTTCCGAGCTGGCAGTTCTTGGTTTTCTCAGGTACTCCTCCAACTCGTCTATCACTAAGCCTTGAAGACAAGATCCAGATGACGTCGAGGGACATTCATAGAGTTTATCAAAGTCTATAATGTCTTCATCTTCATCACATACTTTATTTTCTTTTCTTGGCAATTCCAGAGATTTGTTCAGTGAGTGTAGACTTTTATATTCTTCATAAAGTTCATTGAACTTGCGCAGACTTTCTGTTTTAAGTTGCTTCCCCCACATTGTCAGGTCAAAAGTCTGAGCCTTATGCCTTGGGTCTAAAATTAAAGAAGTACAATAAATCCAGTTGCTCTTCTTATAATGTTTAAGCATTTTGTCTCGAGCTGCTTGGAAAGCTAGAATGAGCCTTTCATCCACTTCAGATCGATTAGGTTTCTCATCTAACTGTTTTACCATGGATTCAATTTTATCTAGCAAGAGATTGAATGATACAATGACTAGCGGTAATGTAACATATTTGTCTCCACCAAGTTTTGTACTTAAAAGTTTAAAGTTTATTAGAAATTTATGTAATTTTTCGAGTACCTGCCATTCACTAGCTGTGATTTGAAAATCATTCAATTCGGTGACAGAACTGCACAATATGTTAATGCCCGCTCTCACTTTTAAACCAAATCCAATCATATCATGTGTGGAATTCCATCTTGTTGGACAGTCAAGAATGGCATTTAGATTTGATGGCACGCCAGCTGCTTCACAAGCAGACTGAAACTTCTTCTTCACTATCTCACTTCTTTTTATTTTACTGGAAATACTGCGTAACTTTGTTACAGATGTACGCGAGTCAGCAATATTTGGTGCATATTCTTCATCTTCCTCAGTTTCGTCTGCATAGTCTTCATACTGCTGATCTTGCGCGTTAGTGTCAGACTCACAGTGTAATGCTAAGGTCTCTAATAAATCTTGTACACCAAGGTTTAAAATGTGAGCAAAGCACCGGAAATGTTGATTGTCTGAATCAAAGTGTGGCAACTGTTTGCCCAGTTCATACATAAATTTGGTATTTGCAGTTGCGTTGTCGACCGTGATACCTTGTATTTTATCAATTATGCCATATTCCAATAAACATTCATGGAAAATCGTTGCAATATCTTCCCCAGTATGTCGACCGCGTGATGGTATAAAATCAAGAACTACAGATCGATACTTCCATTCGTTGTCTATATAATGCATAGTAACCCCGTAGTAACTCCTACCAGCAATTGACGTCCACCCATCAATGGTAAATGACATTTTAGATGATAATTGTTGAAGTCGTTCCTTGAGATTAAATTGGAGCTCTTCAAATCGCTCTTTGACTTTCCTTCTAAGTGTAGACCTTTTAGGAAACTCCATATTAGGGCAAATACGTCGAAAATATACTTGTGTAGCTTCGTCATCGAAAAATGAGAAGGGAAGATATTTTTTCACTACCCAATCAACTGTAGCTGTCGTGATGTTGTCACTGCTGTTTTCCGACTGAAATAAAACAATAAATCTTGTGTTATTATTTAAAACATACTAGGTTTGAGCGTTTAGGAGGAGGAGGTTTGTTGTTGTTAAATCGAGAAAATCGTTAAATTGACATTTGTTATATTAAGGTTGCACTGTACTGTAATTTACCAAAATAAAGTACTTAGTTGTTACTGGCCGATTATGAAAACAAATGAAAATATAGGTGTTTATAAAAATATTTAAGACGATAATTACATACTTAATATGTCGCACCCCTAGATGAAAACACCACTAACTCAAAAATACTTACGTAAGTTAATGGCGTTTTTGAAAGTATCGCATGAACAGCTACGCGGAGTTAAAATTCCCGTAGCGACAATTTCGACCATTGTTAAAAATGACGCGAAATATGTACCTATGTATTACTATTTTATCAATATCTATAAAATATTCCGAAGTCAGTTTAAAGTCATTTGTTCAAAAAAGACTTTTTTGAGTTCCTGGAGTTTTCATATAAAAAAAATATATTCTTACCTGTCCACTTCTTCCAGCGGTTACTAAAAAGCTTGTGATATCTCCACTTAATTTTGGTTTAACAGGAAGAAATATTTGTGATTCCTTTTTGTGGAAAGATATTAGATGTTTCCTTAAGCCTGAAGTGTTTCTGTTTTTCATTTTTATTTCAGTCTTTTTATGTTGGCACAATTTACACAAGGCAGTTTGGGATGCATGAATTATTTCGAAAAACTCCTCAAATTTGCTTTTGGGTCTTTTAGATCTGTGACTCAAACTCTCGTTACTCGGACTAGAATAATTTGAATCTTCGTCACTCATATTAAATTGTACACGTGATACGTTTTTAGAAAACAACAAGAATTAGTAAAAACAATTATTAAGTTAGACTCGAAGCACAGCTCAATTGGAAATGACTGGAATTAAAATAATTCCTTTGTTTATAGTACGTTTCCTTGCTTTCTACCGCGCCGCCTCGCCACGTGCCGGCTCTATTAAAAGGATGCCGCCGCAAATCAAACGATGCCGCGTGCGGCGTACAAACACAGATTATTACCTACTTGTACAGACGCGACGCGTGAATAAAATATATGTAAAGAATTAGTGCCAATCACTATTCTTTACATATAAGTGAATGTTTTGGCGTACATCTATACTAATCTATACTAATATTATAAAGCTGAAGAGTTTGTTTGTATGTTTGATGACAGAAGTTTTAAAATAAATAAATAAATCCTGAACGTCACTATACCTCCAAAGTTACTATTCTTCGTGGGCGAAGTCGCGGGCACTGCTTGTAAATACTTTTTTTTTTTTTTTATTTATTTTTTTTTATTTATTTATTTCATATACAAGAAAAAAAAATACAAAGATACAATTTAGTCCCACAAAACCGACTTGTCGGTTTGACTGAGGGATCTTTAGTCTCTTAGCTTATAATTATAATTATGTAGGTATATAATACAACTATAACTGTATCAGGTAAAGTTAAGTGCACAATAATTGGATTTAGACTGAATTACAACAAACTGAAGGAAAATTTAGCGGTGATAATAATAAGATACAATTGTTGTAAGATATAAAATACGTGTGTAAAAAACAACCACGCCTCCGAGCCCTCAGATGGGCTCGGAGGCGTGGTTGTTTTTTACACACGTATTTTATATCTTATAGAAATATTGCATTGTGAATGCAAAAAAATAAATAAAAACATACAATTGTTGTGTTAAATAGTAGTCATCAGATAATCTTTTAATATTTTTTTAAATTTATTTTTATCCGTTTCACATCTAATAGTTTCGGGCAACGAATTAAGAAGATATGGTATACGCTTCTGTAAAGTTCTGTCACCAAAATAATTTTGAACCCTAGGAATTACAAATTTCTTTTTTGAAGTGGCTCTAGTGATCTGGTTATGATTTATGTATTCAAAAGTGGAGACACACTCTCGGCTGCCGTGATTATTTACTAATAATAAATCGCAGGCTTTTTATTTTATTAGTAGGTAAGTACCTACGCTTTTTATATTATTTTATTAATTATGTAGAATTTTTTTACACGTTTCAAGTATATTTAAAAGTGGCTACAATATTTATCAAACGGGTGATATTTGAACACTTTTTTGCTATTTTTTCTTGTAAAAACTTAAGAAATATAATGACTAAATGTACAATAATAGTACCTAAGTAATTAGTTTAAAACCATATAATCAATATTATAATATATACTTACTAGAATAAATTATTATGACATCTACTACCTATCCTTACCATTTTATTCTAATCATAATACTACTTGCGTGATCAGTATAATGTATTCATTTTCATTATAAGCACTCTGAAACTTATTTATTCTTTGGAACACCTGTAGGTACTCTTAAAATTCGAAATTATTTTGCATGAGTATACCTACGCCTACGCCCTGTGGCGGCAATCAAATAGTGTCAAATGTTGTGATTTCGGCGCGGCGGCAACGATTGTTGTATATGATTTCAAAAGAAGCCGCCGGCGCGTGTATTATAACCATGTGCTTCCGAAAAGCAGCAAATTTCTTTGAGAAGTAAGTACAAAACCTTTGATGCCGCATTATCAAAGTGCCGATGGTTAAAACATAACTATGCATGCACTCAGTTTGATTTTAATGGATATTTTTTTATTCGCTATGTAGGTATGTTTATGGTATTAGTCGTAATGCGCATAGATCCAGTTTTTCATATTCTTTGATACAGTTTTTTGCGTCTCATAGAATTCCTAAGCGTACCTATACACCGAACTGTTACACCTAACTACTCCGTGAAATAGCGCTAAGTCCTAGCTGCAAGACGCAAGAGTCTTGCAGGCTTAGTCTTGTTCTTGCTCAAGTCTTGCACGGTCAGTCTTGGTCTTGGTCTTGCTAAAAATACGCGGTCTTGTTCTTGGTCTTGGTCTTGCAAAAACGCAAGAACAAGACCAAGACTGCAAGACCAAGACTGAATTTGGGCAACACTAGTGCTAGCGTAGCTTTATGCTTAGCGACTGCATCGCCTAGTTTAAGAAACTGTTTTATAAATGATTTTTATTAAAATTCGAAACCCGCCGGATCGTGTTTAATTATGGAAATGCTTTCAAACTTGCACCATCCTGTTGATCATACGGGCCGAGCCATAGATTGATAAGCCTTTCGAGGTAGAGTTACATCTGCGAATTCAATACTAGCCTAGTTGTTGATGAAACTATTCGATGTAACACAAACACACATGCTGATATGTGGTCGTACACATAATAAGCGAATGCTATATAGTATATTTTATTTTCTGTCAATACACCAATGGTGTTTAATCATTTTTTTTATAATAGTTAATAATGTTTTATAATAAGTTACCTAAAAAATGTTAATGGTTTAGTCAATTGGTAGATGAAACGGAGAATTGCTGTATTTACCTTTAAAAGCTTCTTATGGTCTAGTCATGTTTGTATGTTAATATTTCAATGTTAAGAGATATGGTGTTGGTGAATTATTTTCAATAAAATAATAAACACTCATTATCTTTTTTGCTATTTAAACATTTAAGTAATAATAATAAATAATAATAAATAATAAATATTTCTTGCATTCACACCAATTAGCCTAGCCCAAAGTAAGCACAGTAAGGCTTGTGTTATGGATACTAGGCTAACGGATAGACATACATATATGATACATATATATGTAATATTCATAGAAATATATATAAACACCCATGACTTAGGTAAAAATGCTCGTATTCATCATAAAAACATCTGCCCCTTCCGGGATTCGAACCCAGGACCGTCGGTGCGAAAGGCAGGATCGCTACCGTTGCACCAAACGGTCGTCGTATATTTTTATATTGTAGATTTTTAAATGTAAATAAATTAATACTAAAAAACTTTACTTGTCTTTGGTGTCAGGAAGGACAATCCACAACTTGTCGCTTTGCGGGCGAGCACTCTTCAAATTGAGCTACCAAGACCTTGACAAACCAGTCGAATTTTGACGCTAACGCTTTGTGTCCTTTCACATTTCTTTACATTTTTCGTCTGTATAGAATGGCCTCTACCACTAAACCAACAACCACATATGCCTGAATTAATAGAAATTTATATAAACAATAAATATTTTATCTTTGACATTTCCACAGATACAATTTTTAACAATTTACGCATACCAGTCATACTTTCAATGTAATCTTAAAAAGCTGAAAAGGAGCGTGACCGTGAAAAGTATTTTATTGAATGAACTTAAAATACTTTAATTTAACTTTATTATTTACAAATATAATTCACGTTAATAAATTGTAACAATATGTAATATTTAAACAAAACAACTTCATAACGGATTTTGCGCATTATTTCACCAGCTTGGGATCCAATAATAAAAAAATGAATATCTCCAAAAACACACATTGCAAGACCTAATAATATAGTAAGCCCTTTTTCCAAATAATAAAATAGTAATCGGTACCTCTGCCCCAGTTTCTTTCGCCAGTTCTTCTCGTAAGGGCCTCCCAATTTCCCAATTTCCAAATTGGTAATAGACTCAGTAGTATACGATGTAATCGTAGTGAGAATTTATTAACTAAATAAAAAAAAACATTTATATAAAATTTTAACAATTACGAACTTTCCTGATTAAAATATAGTGAAGATAGTAGAAAATGTATATCTACCATTGCCTTCCTGTGATCACGGCTCCTGAAAAGGAGTCGTAACGTCAGGATAAAACATAAAATAAATTATGTACAAAAAAGTTGTTTTATTGAAATATGTAATGTGCGCGAAAGTATAAGAACGAAGTATTTTTTTTTTTTTTATTTATTTAAAAGCCTCTTTCATAACAATGTTGAACCGATAACAATAATTTGCAGCCTAATTTGCAGTATAGGAAAAGATAGGTTGAAAAATATGTCTCTTTTGCTTGAGTGTATGCTTTTTGTTGTTTTCTGTGATCTCTATGTTGGTGCATGGAAAACAAAGAGTTAGATATTTAATCCTAAAAAAAATTGTCTGTATTGGCGTAACTTTTTACACAACTTCCCTTTTTATATTATATTGTGTTTAATGATTTTTATGTATTTCTTGCATTTTTCAATACTATATGTTAAGTAACATTCTCAGAACACCTTGTGAGCCGAGTCGATTTTTTCTTGTAGTTTTCTATTTAAAAAGTCATATTTCTAAGTTCTCAAATTGCAAAAATCAGACAAATTATCAGAAATAATTTACTATCGTACTCCTTTGAAATAACACTACTATTATTATGTTACACTCTAGGTTTACGTTTATAATATGACACTCGCTCAAATTCGGTACCTAGATTTGGTAATAACGTGTTTAGCCTGCACCTGTTTCGGCGATATTTTCAGATCAAAATTTCGGACACATCCATTCTTTCAGATACTACTACACTTCTGACATAAATCGTATTCATTTCAATGAAACAGTTTGAAAAAAAAACAACATTGTGCGACACTAGATCTTTTAAGGAAATCGAATAAAAGATAAATACCGCGATCTATATTAATATTCTCCAAATCATTCGGTTCCTAATATTCTCTGCTTATTGAATTTGATCCATTTCGCAGCACCTGCCGAGCATTCACCCAACGTCTGTTGAATGAAAATAAAAGAAAAATTTAATCTAATGTCCCTCCGTGCCCCAGTAAATACTGCTGAGGCGCGGAATATTCCGCCGGCGTCGTTACAGTGCCGTGTAAATTAATATTAATGATTGTTACAACGGCACTGTTGGGGCCGAAAGCGAGCTATGGTCTATCCACACGACACGCGGTTGCCGGAAACGATATTTATAAAGCTACAGATAAAAATCACACAATAACACTACGCACAAAATATGAGGAATATGATAAATATACATATTTATTAGATCTTACACTTCCGAGCACATTACACATTTAAATAAAACAACTTATTTTCAAACTTAATTTTGATGCAGAAATAAAGTTCCAGTAACAGATTTCCATGGTCTAAATTACTTGCCAATATTTCTGTACTCTATCATCTGCCGGCGTTATTTCAAAAACTCATATTTTCTTAGGCTCATCTTTCAATTAGAAATCTGTTGAACACCTTATAATGATATTACATGAAGCAAAATGAATATAATAATCGAATGTTGAAAGCTCTGGCAATGAAATAATTTAATGTTGTCATGTGAAATTTATATCTCTGTAGATTTGTTATCCAACAACAAACTTAAAGACAAATCATAAATAAAATGCATAGCAATGATAAAAAATAAATAAAACAGTGTGTGTTCGTCAGCTCCTACGCACGACTGCAAGAACGATTATCTTTGAACAGACACAAAACTTGCAAATAAAAGTGAAAGATGCTCACGATAAGTTGCTCACAAAACCTCTTTATATTTTTTTCATACCGGGCGCCTTATATTAAAATTAATTCATTAATTAATATATATCTATAATATTAACAGTCATAATAATGAAGTATTTAAATATTACACGGCAACATTAAAAATAATCAAAATAAAACACTTTTTTACGGATTTTCGCGCATGTTTTATTTTATTTTATATTTAATCCTGACGTTTCGACTCCTTTACAGGAGCCGTGATCACAGGCTGTGTTTTATTCTGATGTGTAATGTGCGCGGAAGTGTAAGAACTAAATATTAAAAATAATATATATTTTAATGCTACCACTACACACCACAGCTTAATATATGTACATTACATAGTGCACTTTTTTTTCATTTTTTTATATTTTAAGTAAGACCTTAATTGGCTCTATGTGTCACTTAATGTTATGTATCTGTTGTCTTTGTGAATAAAAAAAAAAAAATAAAGATAGATAGAAGGCATCAGACCGCGTGAAAGGTCACCTTTTTTTGCTATAGACCAACAAAATTAATTTCGCTTTGACTAGAATACGAGTGCACCACGAATACTCTAGAAGTGGTAAATTCATCAAATATACTTTAAAAGAATTTGTAGCATCGAAAATACGCTAGGGAAATAGTGATTGATTATCATAAGAAGCATAAGCCGCCGGTTTTCTAAAAGGAATAGCCCCTAAGTAAAACGGAGTCGGAAGAAAGATAAAAGTGTGTTTAGCTAACACTCACTGAGGGATTATTTTGGAATCGAAATAGGTATTTTAACCTTCACCTTTTTAACATGATGACTGTATTTTTGTTATTACAGCATTTTAACGGCTGTGTTTTTATATCTAAAGAAATTACTACAAGAGAAAATTGAACTTGTCTGTTTTTACAGAGTTTTATTAATTTTTAATAATTCTATTAATAAAGAAATAGAAAATATTTTTAAAAGTAAGAAAAATATCTTTCAAGTTGAATGTAATGCTAACATATGAATTATTCAAAATCTAGGGCTTTGTAGGTATTTTAATTTTGTGCCTGTTTTTGTTAAAAATTATTGTAATTATGTTAAGACTGTTTGTTGCCAAAATAAAAAATAATAGTTATTCTAGAATCTCGTTTTTATGAGTAAGAGTGAGAGAAAAAACAATACTGCTGGCATAAAATTCTTTTTAAAAGTGATGTGATCTCACCGCAACCGCCGGCCAGACGCGTCCCGTGTGCTGAGGCCAAAGTAATTCTCTGGAATTTCTATCGAGGAAACGTGATACAGTTTTCATACAGATGACCTTTCTCCGAGTTATTGTGGCCTTTGGTTCATGTTTATATCATTTCCATTACCATTTGAAAGGATTTAATGAAAATTGTATGTGGCCACATTGAGAATTTCAACAAACTGAAAATGATTCGATAAAATTCTTGCCATTTCATTATCACTTTAGAAATGGCTCAATTTTGGTCTCATATCCGTGGTTCTCTATGATCATTGTTAGAATTTTAAATTAGAATTAGAAATGGGTACGTTAAACAAATATATAGGTCAAAGCAATACGATATATTTCAAGCAGATCGAGTTCGGTCCTCGCCGATGTACTACAGACGTTGACCTACTTGTAACACAAGGATTTAGCTTTACCAGTAGGGGTTGACGGGGATATTATTAACTAGCTGTTACCCGCATCTTCGTTCGCGTGAAAATTTAGATGTGCGCCTATATGAGAAAATTGCCCACTCGATCTTACGGCAATCGTAAATTGTATCATTATAGTTATGCCCGCACATACGTAAAAATACATCCAAATTGATAATCTCCTCCGTTTTGAAGTCGGTTAACAATTAACTACATTTTGAATTCCCCTATATAACCTAACCCTACTATTAAAACTATAGAAGTTTCATACAAACTTTGCCACCCCGTTTTATACCCTTAGGGGTTGAATTTCGCAACTGTATGAATTTTGAGATGATTAAAAAGCTTAGCACGTAGTCCAAGAGTTTCTTTGGAGACTCCATCGCTTCCAAAATCCACAATGTTTTTAGAAGTGAGCTCCGGTGAAAGCCTCGGTCACGCTTTACCTATATCATTTGCTCATTGCCAGCAAAACTTAAGTCTATCAGTCGACTTAAGTTTTATTACATTACTAGGGTATATTACATCATACATAAGACCAACTCCAAGTTAGAAGTATTTCATGGATTCTTGCTCAAATCAAACGCCCTACGTGGTTTTAATGACATGGTAACATTAAAAAAGAGGAATCATTTCAATCTCATAAACTTAAACATCTAATGGGTACAAAAATCTGTCTTGAAAACCAAATAATGACGGTAACGAATAAGGTTTGTTAATTTTCGTTCATTCAAAACCTCCGACGCAAAAATAGGGGTATTATAAGTTGGCCGTTATATGTGTGTATCTGTCTGTAGAATCGTTCGCGTTGCCTTTAAAACGGGTGAACTGATTTGGACATTGTTTTTTTATTAGGAATCAGATTTTCTAGGGGTAGTTCTTAGACTTGTTTTAATAAAATCGGTTCAACCTTTTTAAGGTCATCAGCCGTTTTGCTAGGGACAGTAGGAATTTTAGATGCATAACGGGTATTAATCAACTGATCTCTCGCTCGCTCCACTTTGACCAATCTTACATCATTCTTATCTGAGGTTTCTATATCTGTGGACTGTGGTATGCAAACAGATATGATCTATACTGACTTCAGTAATGCATTTGACAAAGTCAACCACTCGCTACTATTATCTAAACTTAAATCACATGGCGTTAATGGTTCTTTATTGCAATGGTTTGACTCATACTTAAATGCGAGACCTTAAAACGTCGCTTGGACGGTTATGAATCACATCCTTATTTAGGAACCTCCGGAGTTCCTCAAGGTTCTTGTATTTCTGGATGACATCAATAGGTAAGTTTTCTATATACGCGGATGATCTCAAGCTGTATCACACAGTTGACTCCTCCCACGACATGGCTCTACTTGAAAACGATATCAATATAAATATAAATAAATATAATATAAATATAAATATTTCTTACATTCACACCAATTAGCCTAGCCCAAAGTAAGCACTGTAAGGCTTGTGTTATGGATACTAGGGTAACGGATAGACATACATATTTGATACATAGATATGTAATATTCATAGAAATATATAAAAACACCCATACTCAGGTACAAATGTTCGTATTCATCATAAAAACATCTGCCCCTTCCGGGATTTGAACCCAGGACCGTTGGTGCGAAAAGCAGGATCACTACCGTTGCACCAAACGGTCGTCAAATCAATAACATTAACGATTGGTGCAAATCTAACCAGATGACTCTTAATGTCAGTAAATGCCACCACATTAAAATTACTAGAAAAAGAAAATTCTTTCCATCTAGATGTAATAGAAACGGCATTTTATCTGAAGTGGACGAGGTTCAAGACTTTGGCGTAATAGTAGATAAAAAACTGGTTGGTTGCCTGTAAAGTTGGTATACGGGCGAAAGTTTTACGTGACAACGACTTTGAGTGGTAAAATAATTTTAATGTGAATATTCATTCGTATAGTAGGAAGAAGGATGAAATAATAGTAACAATTTAAAACATTTATTTATACAAAGAATTATATTTAAAACATTAATTTATAGGCACGCGTCCACTTTTTATGTCTGTCTCTCTCGCTCTTAGGCGGGCTAACCATGCCCGAGTGGAAGGGACGCGTGCCTCTCACTCGCTCTCATTGTAAGCGCATAACGTGAGCGGAGCGTAACGCAGTTTCTTGAAGTGTCACCCGGCAAACCAATTTATAAGACGTTAGACAAAGGGCTTTAATTCTGTCAGTGTACGAATAGTATTATTTAATGCTTTGGTCAGAAGTGTGTTGGAGTACGCAAGTATAGCATGGAACCCAGTTTATGCAGTTCACTCACAGCGTACTGAAAATATACAACGTGGGTTCACATTTTTATCCCCACGCATATCTCACAGAATCCCTTAAAATTATCGAACGTCATTTTTCGGTATCCGGTCACTGCGGCAAAGACGGACTTTGCATGACTTAACATTTTTGCACAGGCTTCTCAATGGTTACATAAAGTGAAACGAACTCGTGGGAGGTGACACACTTTACGTTCCGCCACATTTGCCGCATCAACCGTTGTACAGGACTTTCGCGCTACCTTTATCTAACACAAACTTAGGCCAAAGCGCCCCTCTTAACAGTTGCTGCGCCAAGTACAATGAACTGAATGAAAATAACTTCGGGCTATTAGTCATTTTTCACGACTCGTTTCTTAAGTTAAGACCAAAGTTCTATTGGCTGGCCTACAGCGTAAAATAGAAAGATACTAGAAAATTTCGAGGAGTGACCACAAGACTCGGTATATCTCATCTCAAAATATTTTAAATGTTTTAAATGATGGACTACCTATTCCATAAACAAATAAATCTCTCTCACATATACATGACTACAAAACATGTACGGTTGTTATGTACAATAATGAAAATTTTAAAACACAATACGTAATTTGACGATTTAGGAAAAAACGGAATCCTTACAGGATTACTTTATTGTCCGTCCGTCCGTCTGTCTGTCTGTCAAGACCCTTTTCCTCAGGAACGCGTGGACGTATCAAGTTGAAATTTACAAATATACTCAGGTCTACTGTCCCTTGGAGCTGTAAAAAAATTAAACTTCTAAGCCAACGCAATCAAAAGATACAACCGTTTATGCCGCAAAATTCGCACGGTACTTCCCGTGAACTCAGAATCTTGAAATTTGGTACGAAGCAAAGTCTTTTAGCACAGATAAAGGAAAAATTGCGAAAACCGTAAATTTTTAGTTATATCATATAATAAAAATATTTTACGGAACCCTCGGTGCGCAAGTCGGACTCGCACTTGGCCGGTTTTTTAGTATTTATATGTTTATTTTTCTTTTATGCGTTGGGGGTTTTCTAATATAAAAATTAATTTAAGTTTCGAATAAAGTTAACGTGGTGCGAATGATATTTCCATTTTTGAGATGCAAATTAAATCTTTTACAAACCAATTTCATAATGTAATGTAAATAATCTAAATTTGCTTCAGAATATTTGATCAATAATATTGACTCAGACTTTCAATTCTTTATGAATAAAAACCATAATAACATTTTCCAATAATAGCCACGATACGACGAAATAAATTATTATGCGCAAAAATTCACTAACTAATTCATCGCGAAGTGAAGCGAAACTTTCTTTAACTTAAAAACAGTATTGTGAATGGCAACATTCGTCGATGGGTGGGAGCTTGCATAATTATTATTCAAGAACTTTCTACGATCACTGAGGCTAAATAGTTTTGGTGGAAGCGGTTTATTTTAAGGGTGAAAAATAAGTTATCATCAAAACCTTCTTCGTGCATCAAAATACATTCTAAGTCATTGTTGCATTTTACCCATGTTGTATGTATAATTTATAACATGGAAATAAAAATATGACCACTATGTCTGTAAAACCAACTTTTGATTTAGATTTCAATAATGACATTTTATAGCAAACATGAATTTAGACCATACAAAACGTGGACTATGTTGGCCTAGGCAGAAATGAAACAATCATTTATTATAACAATATAAACAATGCCTTAAACACAAAATTAATAGCTTATTTAAAAAATACTGGAAACGTTTCTCGTTTTTGTTTCCCACATGAGAATTCACTTGTAAGCCGAGTCGTATTTTTCTAGTATATTTCTATTAAAAAGTAACATATAAGGTAACATTGAAAAAATTTAAAAATATATAAAATCATAAAACAGAATTAATGTTTCCGTTGACCCATCGTAGTACGTTTAATGCTTGTGTTATAAGTGTGTTCCCGTCCGTAGTACATCAGGGAGGATCAAATTAGGTCTGCTTGTTAAAGCTAACATGTCAACTGATGAGCAATGGCTGCCTTAAATTGATTGGTTGTATTAATATGTTATTGACTGCATAAAATCCGTTTCAAAACACACACACCTAATCTCTGTCAGTCACTTTAAATTTAACTTTGAGTCTAAAGAGACTGGAACAATTAATAAATATAATAAGACAATATTAATTATATGTAGATATAACTAACAAATAAAAAAAAGGTGAAAGCCAGCCTCACCGTTGCTGTTGAAAAAGGTGGTTAAAAGGCTGGGAAGATATACTTAAACGTTGGCTGAAGAAGATGCCACATCTTTTGTCCCCAGTTGCTTCAATTAAACGGGCGGACATTTCTTAAAAAAGAGCTTGGCTTTCGGGCCCCATGTACCCACACCGAAGGGAACAACGATGTAAACGTAAATGGCTGCATTCTTTGCGACTTTCTGCAGCTGCTGCAGCAGTCCCGGCTTCCTTCGATGTAGAAGCTACATGTGATAGTGCCAGACTGTGGACACAGTTCGCATTCCTAATCAATAATAAACCTAGTCGCCAAGGGACAAGTGTCATGCCATCCGATTGAGCTTTGAATGACTCTATGTTTAATACACTGTGAGAAACACAAAGAAAACTCAACCTAAACGTAAGTAAATACCCAAACGATATTATAAATTTGTTAGGCTTTTCAGAGATTTAAAACTGAACACTATGGGAGGGAAATAAATAAAATTGCTTAAAAAGTTCTGTGTGACAGTAAATCGAATCACTCATAGAACGTAAACATAAAAGCGATTGTTCCGTGCAACGGTAGCGATCCTGCCTTTCGCACCGGAAGCGAGGAAGATGTTTGTGTGATTTTAGTGCTATTCTACTCCATGGGATACTAAACGGCGTACCAGCATTATTCTTTAAAAAGTACCAAAGCTATCATTGGTATTAACAAAGAGTGGAACTCCCTCCCTGTGTCTGTAATTTGAGTACTTATAACCCGTCCGTTTTTAAAGCCATGGTGAATAGACACTCGTTCCATCATGGATCCTGGCTTGGCCTCCGGGCTTTATTGGGTCAAGAGCGAACCCATTCAATATAAATAAATAAGAAGTAATAGTAATATCCATTGAAATATTGGGAAACTTAAACAAAATACTCCTATCGATACAGAGCATTGCGTAGCATGATAAAGAAACTATTCATTACAGAGCCTCCAAGTATTTCGCCCCCATTTCTTAACACACACTTAGCGCCAACTACTCGAACGAAAGAAGCGATTAGTGAACTCCTCCGAACTCGCGTCTTTTTTGTCCAATTCCTTCAATACATTATTCCTTAGATCTCAACATTTCGCACGATTCGTTACCTTCATTAGAGTAAGTATAGGGAGAATACTTACTGTTAGTGAGAACTTGATGAAGTACCTCATGTTGACAGAGTTTGTTAGCAGAGAGTTGTAAATTTTTTATGTAGAGACCTCGAGTTGGGTTACTTTTCATTGCATTATAAATATCGGTGTTCTATTACCACAAGTTGCTAATGTTGAGCCAATTACGGTATAATATCTTTATACTTATAATATCTGACTTATAGAAATGTTAGTAAGTTGACCATATAATTTACTTCTTACTACCTCGGACAAAGAATTAGTTTAGCTATTCAAAGGGGGAATGCTGCCAGTATCTTTGGAACCTTGCCTAAAGGGACTCCTTTTAGTAATATATTTTAGATATTATATTATATTTTTTAAGGTTTTTAGTTTTTAAGTTTAGACATAGTAGTTTTAACGTTATTTTCTTAATAAAAATATAACATGTACTCATAGCAGATGTTGCTTTCAACTCTATCGATTTACTTCTTTATCAAAACATGGGTTAACATTAACAATTTCGGCCAATTCACGACACGCTTGATGCAGGTTGCACCAAGCGTGCAACCTGCACCAATCTTTCAAACCGACGGCCCTAGGTTCGAGTCCTGGAAGGGGCAGCAGATGTTTGTGTGTTGAATACGAACATTTGTACCTGAGTCATTTGTTTTTTATGTATCCCTTACGTATCATATATCTATCCGTTACTCTAGTATCCATGACACAAACCTTATAGTCCTTACTTTGGGCCAGGCTAATTGGTGTGAATGTAAGAAATATTATGAATATTAATTATGTAGTATCAAACCAAGCAAAGCTCTTACTATCGGTAGTAAATAACGTATAGAACACATAAATGGGTATATAAACGACTTTGACTCGGGAACAAATGCTTGTGCCCATCACACAAACCCACGAGGATTCGACCCCGAGACCATTGGTGTAGAATATAGGATCGCTACCATTGCATCAAGCGTCCGAGTTTAAATAAATAAAAATATCAAATTAAATTGGCTTCATTATCAACAGCATATTACTTTGTTGTAATCAACGAAACAACGAAATAATGATATCATAACACTATTAGTATTGTCATAACAAAATAATTTTGTTTTTTTTTTTGTGTGGATTGTGTATGGTGACGACGTATTACATTGTAAATGTCGTTACTTCTGTTAAAGCTGACGAGTTTCTTGCGCCCATTCTTCTTGTCAGTTAAAAGACGTCCTGAATGGGTGGTAGGAAAAAATGTTGGACGATTCAAAACTACTTATTTTTAAGTGCATTTTAATAAAGTTATTTTTATTTTCATACAAAATGTCACATTTTTCTTAAACAGTTTTTAACTTAAAAAATGTACAAGGTAATAATTTTATCAGATTACCGTAGGTTCAGGCGTTATAAGATTTATCAAGCATCTTTTAAATTCTCACAAAGAATAAAATACTGTCTGCGTCTTTTTTTCCGAGTACTTATAACCCTTCCGTTTTTAAAGCTAGTGTAAATAGGCAGCTTCTGGGTTAGCTCGTTCCATCGTGGATCCTGTCTTGTCAATTTGAAGCGATCAAATGGCATCTCTCTAATTCCTCGGAGTATCTTATTTTATGCTTTATCTAAATTATAAAACAGTTTCTTTTGCGCATAATATCTTTATGTTTTAACATGGAAGGGTCTCTATCGGGGGGCACGGCAGTGCCCCCGCCAAGTCGAGCGCGAAGCAAACACTGCCGTACCATCCTTTACTCGAACCATTTCGCTGCATTTTCAGGCCCCTATTTGAGAACCTCTAGATAAGACTAGAACGCAGAAATTTTTGTCATCTAGTAAGCTGTAATCACACACTTAAAATCCAAAATTTCAAGTTTGTAGGTTGCTTAGTTCCGAAGTTAAGCGAAAGCAAAGTTTCGCATTTACGACACTCACTTATGATCATCAAAATAGAACTAGTACTTCCCATAAACTCAGAGAGCTGAAATTTTGTACAGAGTTAGGGTTTGATGGCCACATAAAGGGAAAACTATAATAACTAGGATAATCGAAGATCTGGAGTACCTGGTGACCCTGATCATAAAACACAAGAGCCCATCCAAACTATTAGAGATCGAAATGCCGCCTTTACAAAAAGTATTCAACTTGGTGGGCCGCTTCATTTGATGTCAAAAATCGAAGGTCTAAAGTATCCGATGAAGAACCCTCAGCTGGTCTCAGCTGTATTAGAGATATGGTAATGCCCCCTTCTACTATTGGTACAAACAAAAATCGAATGTCATTGCAAAAATCCAGCGTAGTGGGACACATCTTCTAATTTTCAATCTACCCTAAAGCGTCCCACTGCTGGGCGAATGCCTCCCCTTCTACTTTTAATACGCATATAAATAAAATTAAAGGAAAACTCTGGATAATAAGACTAGATGAGCTTTTATGCTTATACTTACAAGTTTACGAGAAGAAATAGTCGAAGTCGTAAATACCGCGCGCCTTTCAGAAATTAAACCATCTAAACTGTCTAAATGAATAAATAATGAACGCGAATGGGCAATACGAAAAACTGTTGCTACTGTACAAGAATCAGAACCGGAAATAAAGAAAAGATAGATTTGTAATAATTAAAAAACTACTCCTAAAAAAATGTGTCAAATAAGAAAATCTAATAAAATAAATCAATATGCACACGTTTCTACAAAAAGAAGTGAAATCCCACCAAAAACATTCTGTAAAAACTAGCCAAGTCTCGATGGAGCTGCTTGTTTATCTCTAAAAAGTAATGAAATCTAGACAAAGCCGTGCCAAGCCCAAGGTGCCTTACTGCGATTTCTTGTTGTGTGACTTGGTCGTTGAACATTCTTTATACGTTAGTGGGTACAAGTCAATTTTGTTTACACGTAATGTTATATTTGTTGTAACTACCTATGTTTGTTCAGCGAGACAATAGCCCATACTGGTATTGGTAATTGGTCGCTAGTGTCTCATTTTAGGCTGTTGTTGATTGTCCAACACATGCATTCAGCATTGACAATCCTGACTTCTGCTCTCTTCTTTTTGAAGCGTCAAATCGACCACCGATCTAACACAAAATAGACGTATATGATTCTATAAGTTTGTTGAGAGAGCGCGAAAAGACACCTTCCATTGTTTTGTTTCACACGATATGATTCTATAATTATATTTCGCAGCTTCATTCTTTGCGATTTAAGCTTACATGTTGTAGTGGCGCCCCCAAGCGTCACCCTTGCACGGACGTTTAGATTTTTTTCTTTTTATATCATTCGTATGGTATCCCTACGAAAAAAAAAAAAAAAAAAAAGAAAAACTAAACGTCAAATCCACCCGCCAACTCAGACAGGGTCGCTAGCTCATTACGTGTTTCCGTGCCGAACCCTTCGCACGTCTCAGCGCTCGAGCACGAACTTACCTACCATAGCGAACAAAGAACTCTCAACATGGGGAAGAAAAGAGGAAGGGAAAATAGCGAGGAGAGGATATATAGAAAAATAAGGAAGCTTGAAGGAAAGTTAAGAAAATATAGACAGGGCGTTATTTATTCGTCGGAAGATGAAACCACCGGTAAGTAAAACGTGTTTTACACTCGGTAATTTTTTTTTTTAAATTTTGAAAATACCCACGGTCAAAAAGGGTAAAATAAACGAAACTGTGTTAAGTTTTTATTGGTGATGCGAACAACTAATATCGGGGTTGTATCCGTCACATTATGAACTATGTAACTGTGTAAGGGTTTTATTGGTGATGCGAACAACTAATATCGGGGTTGTATCTATCACGTTATTTCGAGATGCGCAATTGCTAAAATCAGAGCTCTTGTCATTTCTTATAAACGCAAGATGTGAATAGCTACACACAATAAGGTTATATCCATCATTCTAAGGAACTGTTATGTTCTTTCAGGTCCTCGTCAGACCACTACGCGTGATCCTTCGCCAGAAGTCCGCGCATGTTCACCTAATGATATACATGCACTGCCACTGTCACCTTCACCACCACCGGAGGTGCCGGAGGCGTCTGAGGTGCCGGAGGTACCACCCATGTTGTCGCCAGCGCCGCCAACGCCATCACAAGAATGTCCCGTTCCGTCAACCAGCAATACGACCGCAACCATAAGTGCAGACGCAGCCATTTCAGGTGATGTGGAATTGGATGACGAAATCCTTCAACTTCTTGGAGAGGCTCCAGAGCCGGAAACCATCTTAGGCGCGCCGATTCACAAAGACATCGCGGCAAGATGGCATGAAATTTTAAAGAAAGGCCTTAGCAAAGACTGCAAGGACAAGATGTATAAGGACTATTTAATTCCGTCCAACTGTAACCTGCTCACACCTCCCTTGTTGAACCCAGAAATAAAAGCTGCATTGACAGAGACTCTGGTGAAACGCGATGCGTCAATGGTTTCTAGACAAAAACATTTAAGTGTTGCAATTGCAGCTTTAACATATACGGTAGACAAGATTATTTCGGGGAAAAACTACCAAAAAGAAGAGATTTTAAAACCAGTTAGTGACGCATGCCGTATCTTATGTGATATGCACCATTATGAGACGGAGACCCGTAAGAAATTTGTGGTGTCTTCTACCAACACGGGCTTAAAAGACGCATTAACCAATGCTATTACGGATAAATTTCTCTTTGGGGACAATATGTCTGAAAAACTTAAAACTGCTAAGACAGTGCAAAGATCGGGAGAAGAACTCAAAAGTACTCCAAGGTCTCAGAGTCAAAAGGTTCTGGCATATAATAAAAACCAGGGAAACTACAAAACCCTGCACCAGAAGAGGCCGGACGCAGGGAGAGCATCAATAGGCCCGCGACAACAATGGAAGTACCAACGTGGCCGCACAAGCAGTCGCACGGTATATCCACGGGGGCCACCACCACCGCCGCCGCCACCGCCGCCACCGCCGCCACCACCGCCACCGCCAGCACGTCGGGCAGGTCGCCGTTAAACGAGGTAACATACGCAGGCCGTCTTAGATATTTCTATGACAAATGGAAAGATATAACAAACGACAAGACTATCTTGTCATGGATAAGAGGTTACTCAATACCGTTTAAAATGCTACCACCGCGGACTGATATCCCATCCACGTATCCAAAATCAAATGAGGAGCGTGTTGACTTTGAAAATTCTATAGAAAAGTTATTGAAAATCAAAGCTATTCGTAAATGTAATTATAATGCCAATCAGTTTCTTTCATCAATATTTCTTATACCTAAATCTAATGGTGATAAACGTTTTATTTTAAATTTAAAGAAATTAAACAAATTCATTGATGTCCAACATTTTAAAATGGAAGATTATAGGACTGCTTCCAAACTAATAAGTCGAGATTGTTTTATGGCGTCAGTTGATTTAAAAGACGCATATTTTTTTATTAATACAGAAAAATCTCATCGTAAATATTTGCGCTTTAACTATTGCGATTCTAATTATGAATTTATGTGTCTACCCTTTGGCCTATGTACAGCCCCTTATGTTTTCACAAAGTTACTAAAACCAGTTGTTGAATTTCTTAGGAATAATAAAAATATACTTTGTGTATGTTATTTAGATGATGTTCTCGTATTTGGAGAAACGTATAGCGAATGTGAAAACAATGTCAATATTATTGTAAATCTATTTCAGCATTTAGGCTTCATTATAAACAAGGAAAAGAGTTGTCTAATACCTTCTACAAACTGTAAATTCCTAGGCTTCGTTTTTAATTCGAGAGAAATGATTTTAGAGTTACCATTGGATAAAAGGGAGAAAATCAAACATTATTTACAATATTTTATAAATTATAAATGCAATTTACATGATTTTACAAAATTACTTGGACTTTTAATATCAGCTTGCCCTGCTCTGGAATATTCTTGGTTATATACCAAACGATTCGAATATCTGAAACATATTTATTTGTTAAATAACCCTAGTTACAACCAATCTATGACATTAACTAATAAAATAAAGTCTGACATGTCTTGGTGGTTGATTAATATAGATAAAGGCTTTAATAAGTTCAGGTTTAATGAATTTAAATTAGAAATATACTCGGATGCGTCTCGGACAGGTTGGGGAGCATTTTGTGAGGGAAAAAAGACTTATGGTTTTTGGAATAAGGATGAAACTAAATTACACATTAACGAGTTAGAACTTAAAGCCGCGTTCTTCGGCTTAAAAGTTTTTGCAAAACAGTTGGTTGATTGCGAAATTTTACTCCGTGTAGATAATACTACCGCTATATCTTGTATCAACAGAATGGGCATTGTGCAATATCAACACTTAAATGAGGTGTCTAGGGAGATATGGCAATGGTGCGAAAGCAAAAGAATACATATTTTTGCTTCTTACATAAATACCAAAGATAATAGAGAAGCTGATGCTTTATCACGAAAGCAATTCTCTGATACCGAATGGGAGCTTGCTGAGTATGCCTTTGATGAAATAAAACAATTCTTTGGCAGTTTTGATATTGATTTATTTGCAAGTCGTTCTAATGCAAAGTGTGATATATATGTAACTTGGCAAAGCGATCCTGATGCATGGGCAATTGATGCCTTTACTATATCCTGGAAGAATATGTATTTTTATGCTTTTCCACCATTTGCGTTAATTTTAAAGATGTTAAGGAAGATCATAACAGATAAAGCGGAAGGTGTAGTTGTTGTTCCATACTGGCCAACACAACCGTGGTTTCCATTATTTAAGAAACTAGTGCGCTCTGAATACATCAAATTTGATCCAAATGTTAACCTATTAATATCCCCTTTCAGAGGTCCGCATCATCTCCACCCGACTCTCCAGCTTGTAGCCGCGAAATTGTCAGGAAGATGTTCCTAGATATGGAACTCTCGGATCGATCGGTGGAGATTATGTTAAACTCTCTTTCTAGAAGTACATATAAGCAATATGATAGTGCCTTTAGATCTTGGAGGAAGTTTTGTGACAACCACGGTTACAACTACCACCAAGCTTCTGTACCTATATTGATAGAGTTTTTTACCGAAACGTTTGAGAAAGGTGCAAAATATGGTACATTAAATTCATACAAGTCTGCACTAAGTTTATTATTTAATGATATTCTAAATGATTATAGAATTAAGAAATTTATGAAAGGAGTTTTTAGGATGAGACCTTCTCAACCCAAATATAATGTCAGCTGGGATCCTAACGTAGTACTGTCGTACCTTTCAGATCAATGGCCTAATGAAGATCTCAGCCTAGAACACCTATCAAAAAAGACCGCAACTTTGTTGGCTCTCGTCACCGCACATAGGGTTCAAACATTGGCTTTGGTAAAATTGCCCAATATTAATTTACAGAATTCTAGTGAAATTATTATCTTCATACCAGATATTATTAAGAATTCAAGACCGAATTCATGTCAACCTGTTCTGAAAATCCCGTACTATAGTGAGAATATAAGCATTTGTCCAGCGACATGTATTAAAAACTACATAGATAAAACTAGTTCTATACGGGGTTCAGAAAATCAACTGTTTATTAGTTTCAGAAAGCCATTTCGAAAAATTTGTGCACAAACCTTAAGTTCTTGGATAAAAGATATTCTTTACAAAAGTGGAATAGATACCTCTATTTTTGGTGCTCATAGCACCCGCCACGCGGCTACGACGACAGCCAGCAAAATTGGGGTTAATATAGATGTCATAAGAAAGACTGCTGGCTGGAGTAATAACTCTGCAACCTTTGCAAGATTCTATAATAAAGAAATTGTAGATGGTGACTTTGCACGTTCTTTACTATCAAATATGAATGTATAACAATATTGTTTCTAATAAATTGAAATCACAATTGTATTACAAAAGATTATATTAAAATAATTGTTTTTGCAAATAAATGATTTATGACAGTATAAGGTGTATTTTATATTTATTGGGGATCTCTCAACATCCTACAACATGTAAGCTTAAATCGCAAAGAATGAAGCTGCGAAATATAATTGAAGATCAAACGAACTTACCTTAAGTGAAGTTCGATCTAAATTATATGAGCAGCTTCATTCGACGCGATTTATAATCACCCACCCATAATCTGACACAGATCCCTGACCCTATATATGTTACAAATATAAAATACGACAAATATAGGTAGGTAAGGATTAACTATAAACAAAACGAGCTAGCGACCCTGTCTGAGTTGGCGGGTGGATTTGACGTTTAGCTTTTCTTTTTTTTTTTTTTTTTTTCGTAGGGATACCATACGAATGATATAAAAAGAAAAAAATCTAAACGTCCGTGCAAGGGTGACGCTTGGGGGCGCCACTACAACATGTAAGCTTAAATCGCGTCGAATGAAGCTGCTCATATAATTTAGATCGAACTTCACTTAAGGTACGTTCGTTTGATCTTCAAGTCTAGCGTCCAATTACCAATACCAGTATGGGCTATTATCTCGCTGAACAAACATAGGTAGTTACAACAGATATAAAATTACGTGTAAACAAAATTGACTTGTACCCACTAACGTATAAAGAATGTTCAACGACCAAGTCACACAACAAGAAATCGCAGTAAGGCACCTTGGGCATGGCACGGCTTTGTCTAGATTTCATTACTTTTTAGAGATAAACAAGCAGCTCCATCGAGACTTGGCTAGTTTTTACAGAATGTTTTTGGTGGGATTTGTATTTACTGATATCAATCGTTTTATGAGACATGTGTTTTTTACAAAATTCTAATGTATATAATAACGTGACTGTCATTGCAATTATTCAAAAAGGAATCCTAAGAATCGCATAAATATATGTCTATAGGTTGAGACAGCAGTTCATTACAGCCAGCCCAGTTCCATCAGGAACAGGTACTATAAGAGCTTTTTCTTTGGTGATGATTTCCTACTCGATAAGCTCAAATGTTTCTGGACTGAATTGCTCTTTATTTCGTTACCATCTATCCTTTGTTTAGCTGCTTAAAAAAATGACTGTCTAATATTAATAATAACAAGTAAATTTTAGATCATGCAAGTAAAACGTCTTGTCTTAAAAACAAAAGGTCTTTATATGTGCTACATGGCAAACAAGTAAAATAATTAGTACATATGTTAATGTAGCAAAAATAATATAAAATGTTTTTGAACATGTTTTAGCATCCCTAAAATTCCTATACCTTAGTTGAACGATAGAAATCGAAAGCCGTACCGCAAAATTAAATAAAAGAAAATAAACTTTGAATAAGTTGTACGCATTTTGTAAGTAAGTAAGTATTTTGGCGTAAACTCCATGTTTGGCAAGGGTGGTCATAACAAGTTGATAAATATGATGAGAAATTATCTCAACAGAATGCAACTACATACCAATAATGGTCGGGGTAGCGATCAAAATTATATCAGACAAAAATTTCAATCACGAGGACAGGTTTGTCTTGCTGAGTGTGTAAAAGCAAAACAACACAAAAAAGTGTCATTTCGCGTTCTGATACTATCTGTGGCGCAGTTTCGAGTTACAAACAGTAGTACCGGTATCTAATGTAATAAAAGTCTACGACTACAATAGAGGATACATAGATCGAATAGTCCGCCCTTAATATCCACCCGTAAATGCTGAATTATCTCGTACCTTTGTTGGAACAAAATGGAATGGAAGTTTAAAAAAATATACTTTAAAAAATGTAAATAGTAATATAGATCGTTCGTTCTATAGAGCTTTTTCTTCCCCGTTGATGTATTTCCTTATCAATAATGCCACCGTTTGTTCGCACATCAATGATTGATTGTGTGTCACTGTTCGCACATTTTATTTTCAAATGAGTTTGAAGAAACCCTCATTCAATTCATATCTGTAACCGCTTTTTGTTGCCACAAATTGTGTTTGTTTGTTTTTATTTCAATTTGAAACCTGTGAAATAGACCGGTGAAGATTTAAGACCGACTAAGACCTTTACATTTACGGGTGTCGTGAAAGGTGACTAATGATAGCTAGGCATCGTAACCTCCAGTAAACCGCTAAACGGGTGACGGCGCTTTTATAGTCTTAATATATTCTCCAACTCATCTACGAAACGTTCAAAAACCGCCCCATTTTTGGGGAAGTTTCCGTCCTGCAGTAGACAATTTTTGACTATATGACGATGATGAAGTTCCCCTTTTTTTCGCATAAACCTTTTTGGTAGAATATTAAAACGCATAATTTGAACAACCTGCTGGTTGGTTTTGTTTAAAAAATTTCTAACCTTACCTAACCTGTAATGTATACCACCTTATGCCAAATAAGTGTAGAGTATAAATATTCTGCCAAACCCTGATGATGCCCTTGTGAATGCCGAATAGCTGCTTGAGTAGCAATCAAAGCACGACATTTAGATTGCGAAACGCGGGAGGCGCTCAATTGTACAATGATCAACGTGTTCGGTCTGAGTTTGCGAGAGTGAAACAATATTTGTAAAGGTTTATTTGGATTGGGCGATCTATTGTTTCGTCCCTTTAAAGGCACGCTAAGCCGTGAGACTCGAGTGCATATGTTGTCGTTAGTGCCCAAATGTCCACATTACCAATTACGGCATCTTTTCCTTACGGTATTTAAATCCATATTTAAGTCCTGAAACCTTACCCTGATCTCCTAGCACGATGTAAGTGCTATTGTCAAAGTTAGATACCGCTATACGCGGTCTATAGTGGCGTCTGTCTTTAATAGTAGAACCTGTATCTCAATAAGAGGTCATGAGACGGCCTCTGTATATAAACAACGGTATTACTAATAGGTGATAATCAACAACGTCGATGGCGAGTCTACGATTTGATGACGTAAACAATATAGGGTGACTGATCCAATTATCAGCACTTTAAGAGTTAGTCGCAACTTAAGTGCGTTTATAACATTGAAAAATACTGTTACACCCGTTATGACGAGTTTTCTAGTTTCAATATTCAATCAGTAAGATGATAATTTGAAAAGTAAATGTTTATCTTTATTCAATTTTTTTTTCTATAGGCAAGAGTAAAAAATTACCATCTCACCATTTACTAGCACCATCACCACCAATTATTAGCATAGAGTGAGCCAATTCACAGCACTGTGATAGTTGTACTGAAATTATATAAAATAAAAAATGGTTATTAGTCTCTTTTATTGAATATTTATTAAATATTAAATTATGAATCATAACTTGGTCATTAATAAGGTCTCCTGTTTTTTGTTAGCTTTTATCTCTCTTATTTTGTTTTCTTTTTGCTCCTGTATTTTATTAGCTTTTGACTGTTGTTTTTAGTAGCTATTGTCTCATTCGCTTTTTTTTTATCTTATTTCTAGTAGTTTATACTTTCGCGTTATTTTTCTCTTCTTGTTTCAGTAATCTGTTCTTTTTACGAGTCGCCTGTTCTTCTTCTTAAAGTTGCTTAGCCTTTAATTTGTTGTTTTCAGTCTTCTACCATTCAGCTGAAGTAAGAACGAATGACATTGTCTCTACATTTTTAACACCTTTTCGTTCAGATGTTTTTTTCCGTAACCAATACGTCCAGTAATTTGACTGGAGTTAGTAAATATTGTTGACTATCAAGACATAAGAAGTTCGCACTCCGAAGACAATCTTCAGTATTGTTAGCAGATGGTTCATTCGTTGTTGCAGTGTTCATAGCTTGCATTTCATCTACAAAATCTTCTGCTAATAAAACTGGAGGTACATTGAAGGTTTTCGAGGCCAGTGTTTTGGACATACCCTTTTCTACTGCTTTTAATAGATTTTCGTTACAGTATTTTATTCTTTTATTGGGCATATTTACTTCATTCGGTTTCAGAGTAGTTGGGTCTTTAACTTCATTGGGTCTGAAAAATGATAAAATGCCAGGAAAACCAAATTATCTGCATGCTTTTGCATTCATTCATTTCAGCACTATGCTGACAAATGGCAAATGTAATTTCAGCACCATGCTAAGATTTGGATTCTGAAGGTATAAACTATTTTTAAGAAAAAAAAAATGAATTCTATGCATCAAATAAACACGGTTTGCAATTAAAAAATTGTTATAAGTATTTAAGTACTATTTTCCATTCATCAGCACTAGTGCTGATAATTTGGAATTCGCAAAATATTAGATCTATATATCAGCACAACATTTTTTAACAATACATTACCATATTCTCAAATTTTTCTTTTCAAACTATCCTCATAAACCATCTAAGAAATCAGATAAATCAAAAATTTCAGTATAAATTATGTAAATGGTCTAATATAGTTTAAAAAATGTAAACACGTGAACTTACCTTCGATCACTAAGAACAGGCAAAAATAGGACAAACTGCAGGACACAAACCTTTGTTTACAAAATTTTCGCCATTTTGAAGTCGGAAAGTATGGTATTGCTGGGAAAAGGATCCCAAAAACATCAATTTATTTATTTTTTAAGTGGTAACCAAAATGAGTTAGTGAAAATCTTATAATTTTACTATTTATTAGGAGTGCTGATTATTTGGTGCAGTGCTAGCATTTGGATCAGTCACCCTATGTCAATTGGAAATGAAATAGGGGCGATAACCTAACAAATAAAAGTTATATGATACGACCACCCGTTATCAAATGATAGAATGATAATAAGTTTATTTGCATCATATTACATACAAACGCTTGCAATAAATTAAGATTATGATAAAATATAAAATACACATGAAAAAAACGATGACGGCTTAGAGCCCTCAGGTGGGATTCAAACCCATTCAGTAGCTCAGCGGTCAGAGCACTCACCTGAATAGCGATAGGTTGTGGGTTGTAATCCCTCCTTAGCGCTCGGAGGCGTTTTTGACATACATATTTTATATCTTGTAGAAATATGGCGTTGTGAATGCAAAAAATTAAAAATTAAAGACATTAAGATCACGATTCCATAGCCTAAGTGCCGCAACGACGCAAAAAGGAAAAGCTCAGCGATTCGTTTGCTTTGAGAGAAAAGCACTGATTTTCAGCTCCTACTTAGAGAACTCATGACACTACGTGAAAAAGCGCTGACTTAAAAACCTAGAGAATAAGTATAAATGCATCTACAACAAACATTCAAAAGTATTCTCCAAGTAAACAGCGGTAAAATAAATTATTTTTAATAGAAAAAAATCGACTCGGCTCATGAGTAAATTCTCAGGCGGGAATCGAACCCGCAACCTTTTGATGTCCTTTCCGATGCTCTCCCAATTGAGCAACCGGACCTTGTGAAAACTCGTCGAAACTTTTTAGTACCTTTCTACTTTTTACGCTGTAGGTCAGTGTTGTCTCATCAATAAGAGAAACATCCTCTCGTAGTTTTCACAAGGCTCTGTAGCTCAATTGGGAGAGCATTGGACCAGACATCCAAAGGTTGCGGGTTCGATTCTCGCCTAAGGATATACTTGTTCGCCGAGTCGATTTTTCTAGTCTTTTTCTATTAAAAATAATTTATCATATTGTAAAATGCAAAAATATATATAATCAACAGCTGTAAGGCTTACAAGGCGATTGTCGATACCCCCGAGCCATGTGTCGAGGTCAACCTCGATAAAGTGGCCGCTAAGTGGAGGCAACTTATTCCATTACCCCCTCGTCCGAACACACAAAACAACTATGAGACATGGCTAATGCTTTCGACCGCCACTCCGAGTTCGGATATAAACCTAGTACAAGAAAATAGTAGGCTTTCTGTTATGACCGGCTACATCAGGAACATTTATTGAATTTGTGCCATAGGAAATCGCATGACGTCGGCAGTTTCATCAAATAATTATAGGTAATTGAATGAAGAAAATTCATGATAAAAAATAAGCTGCTACCACTTAAGGCAGCGTGGACCCAAATGAAATGAATTGCTCGTTCTCTGAATCGTTTTGTAATAAACACAATTTGTGAGTCATTTGGCGATTTTATAAAAGTTTTGGCACATGAGTTTCTTGCCCGATTCTTCTCATGTTAGCCCCTACGTTCGGAATCGGGTCGCTCGTGGCGATTACATGCGCGGCATCAACTCCGCGGATGTACTTGCCGCTAGCGCACGGGCTATCTTTATTATAGAAGATTTTTTTTTGATTCTGTAAAATTGACGATTTTAAGTGCCCGCAAGGGCCTATTAAATAAAGTTATTTTGATTTTGCAATAAAACCTCAAATACAATTTGGAACTACTGAACTTTATAAATTTAGTGGAACTACCTGCGTGTGTAGCCCGTCCGTTTTCAAAGCCAGGGTGAATGGGTTAGCTCGTTCCATCGTTCCAACCCATTCAAAATAAAAATATCAATGACCTTTGGTTTTGAATCTCAATCTGATGTTTTAGCTCAATATGATTAATGTAGCCTACCGGTTTTAAGATGTATTTCTATTCCTCGGGAACTGTTTCTGAATGAACCCAGAGATGCCCTATCTTCTTTTTTGTACCCGAACAAATGATGATCGTGATGAGCGTTGAAGAGTTAATCGTGAAAGTGTAATAAACCAAAAAAATCCTTTTCGTATTTCTAATATTCGTTAGGATTTTCTATAAATCCTCTCTGATTTTTTTAGGACTTGAATATTGAAAGGTAAATTTTTTGAAACATATTGTAATGTAGAATTAAATGACACCGCCAATCAATCACAAAATTTGCTCAGCTGAACTGGCAGTGGATGGGACATATACAGAGAAGAACTGATGGCCGTTGACGCGGAAAGGTTTACAAATGAAGATCACGATCCGAATGATTTAACTTTCAATTCAGACCCTAGTTTCTTCTCTCAATAGTATTATTGCGTGCTGTGAGTTTTCGGTAGTCTAAGAAAATAATTTATTTATTCCAAGATTTAATTGTTTAAATATTTTACATACAGTACAAAATCTTCCAAACAAAGTTTGGGTTCCGTCAACTGACTAATTTTAAACTCAAATATGTGTTAGACGCGACAGTGTAAGAAGTAAGCATATATACACTTATTTTAATATTATTTAAGCTAAGGAATACCCATAGTTTCTGCTTAGTAAGGGACTAGATATCGGTGTGTGGCCCGGAATGTATAATTAATATTTAATATTTATTATTCAAAAATATCGTTTCATATTCATTTAGGCTATCAGTTTCCCAGTTTGCCGGAAGACGCAGGTGCTTATACCGCGTGGAGTGAATTTTATCGATGCGGTGTTCTATGAAAAGAAATTATTCTAACAAAAAAATTCGGAACTTTGCCGGCAACTGTTTTCACTCTGAATAATCGTATATAGAGCTGTCTTAAATTTCTGAAGGGAAGTATGACTCTTCCCGTGTTCAAAAAGCTATAACCACCCCCAGAATACAAGAGATCATTATACCAAATTTTAATAAAATATTAGCCGTCAATATAAAATATATTTATTTTTTATTTATTTATTTACAATAAAGACTAGCAAACATTTTGCATTAGCAACTGTAGAAGTCAGAGACTGTGTTACAGTTATTAGCGCCCATCTCATTAAAGACAAGCAAAATGATTATAAATACATAGTCGTGCTTACTACTCGTATATAACTTATTTAAATAGACACTATTTAAAGTTTTTTGTTGTTGATATGTGTGTGTGTGTGTGTGTGTTAGTGTGTGTGCATGTGCGATGTGTGTGCTTGATCGTTTGATTTAAACTGAACGTTATAGTACACTTATTTAATCAAAGATTCTGCAGTATCATAATCAAGTCCAAGAAGCCATTCAGTCAAAATCGCCTTACATTTATACTTTGAAAGAGGGTAAATATTGAGCTCTTTTTTTACTTTGTTATACAAGATTAAGACATACATATATATATATATATATATATATATATAGTCATAGTAATAGTAATAGTTAATCAATATTATTCTAGATTTCCGAATCTCACAGACTTTATGTATCCTCCTATTGTTTACTAAGATAGAAGGATCATTGGGGACATTTACATGTTTGCGTAAGATAACTTGTTGGACAATAAGTTTACGGGCTGAAAGAACTTTCCAAAAAGAGTAAAAGAACTGTGTTGACTATCTAATAAGCTTAAAAGCTTCAAGACAGCTCTCTGCGCCCTTTCAAGAGTCAACATTTTAGTTTTATCGGCCCCATACCAAATCGTGATACAGTACGACAAGATCGACTACGCCAGAGCACTGATTCGCACTGTCAAAGACAGTATATGTTCCGTCCATTGCATGAAGCGAGCATTGTGTGTGCGAAAAATTCTAGAATAAATTCAGTTAAAATAAATCTTGAGTCTGGCTGTGAGGACACTTGTGGTGATGAATTGCGTTTTATTCAGGATTTTAGTCAGAAAATTACTTGATAGCCTCAACATGACTGCTCTCAGTGCCAACTCAGCGAAATACCTAGCCTCATCCCAAGTTCTCCCATAAGTTATAATTGCTGTATCGTCGGCAAACGTGATGATTTTGCAGTTTGGGAAACTTACCGACACAGATCATTGATGTAAATCAAAAATAACCAAGTATTATATCGATAATACCAAAAGTATTAGAAAATATACAATAAAAAACCAGTAAATAATAAATTTTATGATAATTTATTAGATATCTTTTGATGGGGTGGCCTGTTACCATTTTAAAGAAGATCTCTCAATGGATAGAGGTTGTCTATTCTGGGTAGGGATGGAACGATACGAGTAAATACAAGTAAATACTCGATACTTTTCTTTCGATACCTGTTGGCATCGATACTTTAGAACTGAGTATAAACTGAGTAACGTTAAGTAAGTACTCGTATCGGTACTCGGTCAGTCACTCACTCAGGAGCAAAGAAAATAATACTATCTATCGGTTTAGGAGTGTCAAAAAACTCGTGTGTGTGTACAAGATCCAAAATAAGAAAGAAAATTATTTTTGCTCCATGGTTTTCTACTGCTCAGTTGGCAGCCTTGCGTATCTGTCAACTTTAATGTATTATCTATCCACTTATGTATGATCTACAATCTGTGATTTTCGTCCGTCATTGTTTCATTCATTTATTTTCAGAAATCGATTAATTGGAAATCATTTGGAAAAGTTATTGTTTTTAGAGAGCACAGCGAAAACTATTTTTCTTAATATTTTTTTCGTTATAACATTTTATAAATGGATTAACGCCAGCTGCATGCACGAAAAAGCATGACTCATTGTCACGTTCCGCCTGAGCAGAGCGTGACAGCGAAAGTGCGAAACAAGCGATAGAGAGGCACGATCGGCTTAAGCGTTCGGCTTGTGACGCTCCACTCTTCTCTCTCTTCCACTCCATCCGCCGATGCAACTTAGTAGAAGAGAGACAGAGGCAGCATATAACCTATACGTGAACTTTTTTGTCGACTGTTTATAAAGTTAAGCCAAAAGTTAATGTGGTGTTCGTTGTTTATTACAAAAACAATTACCGCAAAAAAAAAAAAAAAATCTGGCATTTTGAGAATTCGATGAGCGATAGAGTGCTATAATAATAGGATATGTTAGAGTTACGACTAAAAAATTATTATGACTCATATAAACGTTATCATCACGTAAAATTATCGTCCGTAAATCGACTTTACAGACAACAAATTTTTTATAAATATTAGGGGTTAAAGTATGAAATTGCCGATTTGTACTGAAAATCTATATTGTTTATTTTTTAAATTTTTAACAAATTTATTTAATCAAAATAGTTGCCATTATTATCTATACATTGCTGCCATCTAATGGGAAGGTCATTAATGCCTTTGCGATAGAATTCCGACGATCTAGACTGCACAAACTGTGTGAAAGCATTTTGTACTGCCTCCTGGGAAGAAAACTTCTTGTCACGTAGATAATTGTCCAAATCACGAAAAAAATGGTAGTCCGTTGGAGCAAGGTCTGGTGAATACGGAGGATGACGAATGGTTTCTAACTGCAGTTCCTGAAGGGTCAAAATGGTTTCTCGTGCTGTGTGAGGTCTCGCGTTGTCGTGGAGCAATAATGGTGAAGATCGATTCATGAGTCGGGGCTGTTTTACTGCTAGTTTTGTCAACATGGTTCGGAGTTCGGCACAATAGACATCTGCCGTTATTGCTTGACCAGATCGGAGAAAACTATAGTGAATAACACCATGCTGAGACCACCAAACAGTTACCATTACCTTTTTATTGGTAAGTTTTGCTTTAGGACACTGTTGTGGCATTTGACCTGGGGTCAGCCATTGCATTTTTCTTTTCCGGTTATCATAAAGAATCCACTTTTCATCACATGTTACAATTCGATCCAATATTCCTTCATTTCTGTACCGGTTCAACAAGGCAACACAAGTTTCAACACGCGTTTCTTTCTGCAGATCAGTCAAATCATGAGGCACCCATTTTTCGTATTTTTTTATTTTATTGATTTGACGCAAGTGAGTCAATATTGTGGGTAAGGTAACGTTAAACCATGCCGCTAATTCCTGGGTACTTTGACTAGGATCGGCTTCCACTATCTCTCTTAATTCATCGTTATTTACCTGTGTGGGCGGTCTTCCTCGTGGCTCGTTCTTTAAGTCGAAATTTCCATCACGAAAGCGTTTAAACCAAAATCGCACGGTGCGTTCATTAGTAGACCCCTCTCCAAACGCAGCATTGATATTGCGGGCTGTTTCTGCCGCGTTAGTTCCGCGTCGGAACTCGTATTCAAAAATAACTCGAATTTTCGCAGTATCCATCTTTCTTGTCTAAATTGAATAACAAAAACAATTGAAAGTCGATATTCAAATGTTTTACATTTTTTAAAAAAAGAACATCATAGAAACCATTTAAAAAAAGTTTCATTCGAAAACCTCAAACCATGAAGATTCTATGTCAATTCAAAGAACCTATTGCAATAAAACGGCAATTTCATACTTTAACCCCTATTACTTAATAACAAGCATACCAAGTACTTGCAGTTTTTATTCGAGAAGGTATCGACACTTTTTTTCGATACCAAGTAGGTATCGATACTGTATCAAGTAAAAGTATTCATGCTAGATGAAATCGTTTTTCATCCTTAAGTCTGGGACTAGGATTTTTATACAAAGCAATCTCTATTTGTCTATGCGGTGCCGAGGGTGTATTTAGTACACGACTGATAGAACAATTTAATTTAAAGTTACAAAAATGTAATGGTATATACGCTTGTCACCAAACAATATATTAGCGTGTTGTAAACAGGTACAGCGCCATCTAATGTGATCCATGGGAAGTATATTTAATAATAAACAAAAATAATAAATTCATTTCCACATAAAATTTTAGGCTTAATACAGTTTACAACTTACTAATACGAGTATAAAATAGTAACTGAAAATCATTTATTATTGGATACAGGTTCCTCTTACTCGCATTGCATTGGAGACATTTCGGACATACTTAACGAAACAAACTCACTTACATATTTATTATATTAGTATGGATAGCACAATCTGTGCATTTAATAAAAACACTTTTAAATTTCATTCCGTAGAATTCATACCAGCTGTTGTTAAAGAAAAGTTAGGCAATTAAGGAAATGATTAATTCCCCAAATGTTTTTGGAGTGGCTATGAGTTGAGCAACCGTTCGATTGATACAAGAAATCCTATTGAGAAAATAACATAAAAGCATTTATTTAATTAAAAGATGTTCCTGTTTTGTATCCCTATACAATCCCGAGGCTCAACATGTATCATAAAGAAACTAATAGATATTAAATTAAAAATGAAATTCAAATTTATTTATTCGTGTTTAACCCAAATCATGTTAGTAACAATAATCAAATGTAATCCTATGTTAGGTCCCTAGTACACGGCGTATTTTAAACGCGTAGAAGACGCGCAAATGACGCGTGTATACGCGCTTCCAGCGAGATTCGAAGGCAACCGCAGCACAGGGAGCGATCGTGAACCGCGCGTCTAAAGCCGGAATTACATTATTGTGTCGGGGTCTGTCGTGGCGCCTTCTGGTGGCGTCTGGCGCGTATCTAAAGTATCAATTTTGTATGTGTAGAATTACATTATTCTCGTGTGGTATGTCGTGACGCTCTCTGGCGCGTTAACGATCTGGCGATTTAGATCGGAGACACAACGGTGGAGGGGATATGTCGCGACACAACACACGAGAATAGTACGCTCGGCTATCTGTCGTGGCGTTCGTTCTCCACCACTTTCTAATTCTTTAACGAGACATGAAATTCTCCTCTACTGCTTCTTAATCTGTTTACTGGATGTAGCCAAAACCTTCTCTTTCTTCTTTCTCTTTGAACTGATTGCATTAGAAACAGAAATGAAAGATCTTCATCAAAATCACTGTCAGAGCTCGAAGAAAACATTTTACTGACCCAAACACACGAAAGACTACTGGGAAACTGAACGAAAATTGCGCCAGAGCAGTCCACAACACGCCTCATAAATGTAAACGGTCGCCGCCATAACACAACGAGCCACGACACACCCCGACACAATAATGTAATTCCGGCTTAATGCGCGTATACGCGCAGATACAGCAACACAGACGCGCTGTAGCCGCTTCAAACGAGTTTCGATCGCGGTTCACACGCGCGTTTGTATCGCATTTTAAGCGCGTTTGAATAATACAAACGCAAACCGGGGCATCTACGGCGCAGAAAACGCGCGTCGTCTGCGCGTTCAAAATACGCCGTGTGCTAGGGCTCTCACTTCAATTAAATTCATTAAAAACCAATTGAAATCATAAATCAATGTCAATATCAGCAATATTCAATTCTGAATCATATAATTAGCAAAACTGAAAATACATAAAAAAGTAAAAAACAAAATAAACTAATTTATTTAAATAATTACTTTAAAGTAATATATTTAAATAGTAACTCAAATCTTTTATCTAATAGTAAATATAGTGGAGTGCCGTTAGATTGTAAAATTAGAAAATGAAGAAACCCACAAAATATGCATGGAATTTAATTTTTTTTTTATCAGATTGTTTATATTCTATATAAAAATGTTTACCCATTGAAAATCGTTGCTTTCATCGAAATAAGTTGATTTAATAAAAAATATAGATGCAACGTTCGGTTGCGCGCTGTCCGTGTCACCGCAGCATGCGACAAACATAAGAGTAACGAAGAGACAGCGATATATCACTATAGTCTTCTCTGTCACTCTCATGGCTCATTACTGGGAGTTTTGAGGCATTTTATTTAAAATTATATAGAACAAATGTTAGTAAAAATTAATTATTTATTTTTCTCCAAAAATATACAAAGTACTTATGCTAAATTAATTTAATTTAAGATATATTAATTACAATTTACATCTTCATCAACCTCGTCAATTTGTACTACAGGAGAAGGGTTTGTACAGCTATTACCATTGCAGTTTATACATGCAACTGAGCAATTAATGCCACTTTTTCTACACCCACAAGCAGATCCACATCCTGACTTACAAGTACAAAAAAAAATTCGCAGCAAATTTTCAGGACCTGGTGGTTTATTCATCATTTAAGGCTTCATGATGCCTGCATCAAATTGCCATCCCCATTTTTTAGGAGAAATATCATTGCCTAACCACATTTGTACTTGTAAATAAACTCGTTTAATATGTTCAGAAGCAGAATCTACAGTTGGAGTTAAAGATGCCAATTGTACGTAACTATTTTTAGCAGTCGCTTTAATAAATGAATGGTATTGAAATTCATTTAAATCTTTGATACATTTTGGTGCTGAGTACAGAGCTAAGATGCTTTTTAAGCCAGCTTCAATTATTTTATTTTCATCTTCATCTACATTTTTAAATACCTTTGCAGCAATGTGTAAATCTTCTCGTTCTTCAAACATTTTTGCAAATTTGATTTTACCTCTTTTATAAAAAGCTGACGTCGTATCACAACCGGTGAATGCATGTAAAAATAAAATATGTTCTTTGCATCTTGGCAATGTTTCCTCTTAGGTCAGCATTGAAAAAAGCGCTGTTTTTGAGCAGTTTTACCTCTTTTTTTTTCAATCAAAATTTGTGGAAAAACTAGTTCTTAGTTTTTTCTTTGGTGGAAAATACGCAAAATTAACTCTTATTTAATTGATGTTGGTTTGGATATATTTTTTATTGATATAATTAGCTCTACATGTTGAATAAGCATAAACAAAATCATCATTGTAGCTATCAAGAAGTCCATCTTGCCTTTCAGCAGAAGCATTTTTTAAATTACTTATTCCTTTGGTTATTTAAATTACTTGTCCTAATGAATCAGTTCAGAAGCAGATCCAAGTTTTTCACAAATGTAGCAGGCAACATTATCATCATCTTTGGATTGATCCATATTTATTCATGTAAACTGTAATAAACAAAATGTAGAAATTTAATTTAAGTTATGTAAAAATATAGAAATGAAATTTTAATCGAAAAATTGAAATCACTGATGATGTACTGATTTGAAAATCAATTGTTATACAAATTAATATTGAATAAATAGTTTATAATGCTTATGAACAGAAAAATGCAGGTTATGATTCTATGGTTGCAATTTTAAAAATATTTAAATATATTTCTCAAAATAAAAAAAAAACCAAGATATAAAAGATATAATAAAATACTTACTATTAATTTTAGTTATTCAAACACTATTTGCGCTGTTATTAAATAATTGATTTTATATACACTTGACAAAGGTAAATTTCATTTTACTTGCGTTTAACAAAATTCCAAACCCGATGGTTGAGAGAACTAATAACACTGAACTAGTCCTACGAAAACGGTACTCCGTTGTGCAGGAAAATCTGCCGCGCGCCCCTCCACTTATTTTTAGCTGTCCCTTGCTTGTTCATCTATTTTGTATACCTGTTACCGTATAGGTATGTGTACTAGAATATCTATTAATACATATTTTCAATTTAGGATCAAAAATTAAACATTATTTAACCCAAAATAGTTAATTTACTTGTAAATAATTTGCAATTGTTTATAAATAAATAAATTTAAAAAAGCAACAAATTTATTTGGGTAAACTTTGTTACATAGAGTACAAAAAATAATATCCCGCTAAATTTTTACCTGTTCATTGATTTTACTTGGGTTCCTAGGTATAAATCTAACGACACTCCACTAATATGCCAACTATTATTTTTAGATCCGTACCAGCCTATCCAGTACCAAGTGACAACGTTTTTTCCAAATATAGAGCCCGGCACCGACCTCAAAGTTAAACCTTCATATGTATAAAATACACGCGTAGAGTGTTTTAAATGCGTAGACCTCCAAAACTATATGGCGAGAGAGTCTCATATAACTAGACTCATAAAAGGCGTCCTTAGACCAACTCTTAATACTGGATCCACACTATGAAGTTGATTTCGGTTCGTTTGTGGTTTCTTCAAATCTAATCTTGTCCACATGACACAATCTGACTCAGTTCACGATTCAGTCTTGAATCTTCTTGAAAACAATAAAATAAACGTTAAAATATTAAATTGTTTGTAATATTCACAGCCGAAAAATCTAAATATCATTTTAAAAATCAATTATTCATGCATAAATTTATTTTTAAATGTCTACACTGGTTAAGACATCGATATTAGTTAGAATTTAACTTAATATTTTTTTTTTTCAATTATTCAATAGGAATTATATAAAATCTTGCAAATGCAGATCATTTAAATTTGATGCGATTATCGCTTCAAAGGGTAAAGCTGACTGAACCGGGGACAAAAGAGCATTCATGCTATCGATACATATCGTGACAAGTTCGATGTCGCTCAAACAAAATTACTTCCAGACTGATCGCGACTGGAATGGGATTCGACCGGAACTTGACTGTGACGAGATCGGACCGCGAACGAGCCGTGATCGACCTTATAGTGTGATTCCAGCCTAATATGTCAGCTTTAACTCAAGCTAATCGAGTTAGTTCCCCGACGATGTACTACGGACTCAGATGTAACACAAGCGTTTAACATACCAAAGGGGTTAAATAATAATGTGTCTTTTTTACTTTGAAAAAAGAAACTCATTAGCTTCCCAGGCGAAAAATTAGGCGTAATACATTTTTCACTCATAAAAAGAATTTACTACACTTTTTATAACATACTGCGAAATTTCTACGAAACATTAAGCTCTGATTGCATTGTTTTCCGAGAGGAAATATTTTGTCAAAACAATGTGAATTTATATTAATATTCATAAGTCGTAATTTTAATTAATGTCGTGCTTTTAATAACAGAATGTTATTGTAAATAAAAAGCTCATTATAGTTAGCAGCTTTTAGCAGTATAGCAGCCCTTGTCAGTTTCTTTTTATATGGAATCCCGATGTATATCTAAGAAGCCATTATAAATTCACTAGCTTTCCGCCCGCGGCTTCGCCCGCGTGGAATTCGGTTATATTGCGGTATAAAGCACAACTATAAGAAAACTTCTCATTCCCACGGAAAAATCTAAGAAGCGCGAGGTAACGCTGGATACAATCAGTTGTTAAACCAAAACTGAATGATACACTATATTATATGTTTTCCCTTGTGGAACAAAAACTTGCAGATTTTGGGCACTGGAAACCCGGGAACACGCTACATAAAGCTGACCATGCGAAAAACAATGTTTTTCCAAGTGTACTTTGCTTTATTAATGGTCATTGCAAATGAAACCCTTATAGGAAATTGTAGTCTTTTAAATTGAAATGGGAGGTCTGTTGGAATAATCGGAATCCGAGGAATGAGTCATTTAGTGAATCATTTAGCTTCTAAATTTACATGTTCATATTCGTTTGCAACATATAAGTAGATGTAAAAAAAACAGTTTAGACGATAAAACGATCATCCCTCGGGAATTCCTCATTTTCGGGGATTCATTATCGTATCATTTAGCTTCTAAATTTACATGTTTATATTCGTTTGCAATATTTTACGTTGTTTTAAAGGACACACAGCGCCATCTACAATCCATCCAAACAAACAATATTTTTGTTTCATCAAGCAAACAATATTTTTGTTTTTCCTCGGGAATATCAATTTTTTCCAGGATAAAAATTACCCTATTATTTAATCCGGACTTTTATCTTTATGTCTGCAAAATTTCAAAGCAATCGGTTCAGTAGTTACGGCGTGAAAGCGGAACAAACAAACAAACAAACAAACTCACTTTCCGATTTATAATATTAGTAAGGATATATTCATTTATTTATTTATATAAGTACAATATTATAAATACAAATAAAAAATCATTCGTGGTATTTACACCTATGCCTCTCCTCAAAAACATTCCTAATGCATATCAGCATATACCCCATAGTAACGACATACATAACATTTGCATTATTTTATTTACATGCCGAATAATAGAAGCTAGATGCAAAGTAGAATATAGTCACTAATCTCAGAGTACCCATCAGCCCAAAATTTGGCCTGATAATACTCCAAGACCAAGGATTGAAATATTATTACAGGAGTAGCATTACTAATCCTATCTTACTAATATCATTATACTCAGCAGAAACTTGTGCCAAAGGAAAGTGAAGACCAATATTGGTTCCGGTAAATGGTGTAGCTAATAATTAGGACATGTAGCTGCGAGGCAATGACAGTAATTCACAAGAATCCAAATGACCATTAGAAATTTCATGCATTAACTATTTTCAGTTACGTAATGGTTGCTTTATAGTTGACGGTGTAACAATCTCTAACATGAAAAGGCTGTGTTTAATGAAGGTCTATTATCTATGTCTCGACGACCGTTTGGTGCAACGGTAGCGATCCTGCCTTTCGCACCGACGGTCCTGGGTTCGAATCCCGGAAGGGGCAGATGTTTGTATGATGAATACGAGCATTTGTACCTGAGTCATGGGTGTTTATATATATATTCATATGAAAAATTACGTATCTATGTATCACATATGTATATTTATCCGTTAACCTAGTATCCATAACACAAGCCTTATAGTGCTTACTTTGGGCTAAGCTAATTGGTGTGATTGTAAGAAAAAAATATTATTATTATGCTCTAGATTCGCTGTGAATGCATTCTATGAATGAACTTCAAACACAAAAGCAAAGTCGAAATGACCAACGCATTATGTATGTATATTAAATTCTAAGCATTTTTGACGAAAAAAAATTGAAAAGCAAATTTATAAGACAAATGTGCAAGGTCAAGTCGATAAAGGCAGGCCAAGATGAGCAGGGGCCAATAGAAGAAGTCCTGTACAATGGCCAGACAGAAGCTCCCTTAATAAATGAGAAAGTATAAAAGGTTTGATAAGAGTTGAAGAAACGAGAGATATATATGTCAGGATCGTAGTGGAAATCTGCGATCTCGGACTTCCCTTGAGGAAAAAGATATTGTTGGGCAAACTTACCTTGGTACAAAACATAAATTTTGAACTTATGGTTTAAGTTCCCGCACGAAAAAATTAAGTAGCTGGTTTAATTAGTTGCTAAATGGTATGTTCCGTTGTTCACTTGTGTAGGACACATAGATAAAAATATAAACAAATGAATATTCTAAACTCACCCGAAACCGCAATAGACTCAAGTTACACTTTTTTCTCATTTCTAATAATAATTTTAGACTACCTCCATCTAAGCCTTTTTTTCCAATCTTGGTGCGAATTCCAATTTTAAGACGTAACTTTTTCATAGAGTTGCATTTCCCTTGCCCATAGATCGAAATACATACATATATAAAAAACCCTGTCACAATGTTTGACCGCGATGAACACCAAAACTACTCAATCGGTTTCGATGATTCCTTGTTCATTTTACCTGATTTGTTTCGACTTAGGACATAGGATAGGTTTAATTAGTAATACAGCAACACGTGGCGTGGCAGCAAAATCCCCTGTCACAGTGTTTGACCGCAATGAACCCCGAAACTACTCAACCGATTTTGATGATTTTTTTTTCATGTTGCTGGACTTGGTCTAACTTAAGACATAGAATAGGTTTCCTTTTATAATTAAAAAAACATAATAATTGACCCACAGCAACGAATGGCCGGGTCATCTAGTATACAGTATAATATGTGTAATCTATGAACCGTGGCGAATTGTATGAGTGTAGCCATAAAATTGAGTATATTAATTTTATATATGAAACAGGCATTATTGTATGTATGTATTAACTTCAGATTTTCAACCCATATAAAAATACGGTTGCTTTATGAAGTTACAGCTGCTATTATGGGTGTGTTTACGAACGGCTAAATCGATTGCACAGCGCCCACAGTGAACGTAAGTAGGGCAAATATCGACGGTACCGGGCAGCGAGTCTAAGGCAAGCCAAACCTGAAATACACACAGTTTTTGAACGCTAATTGTTTGGCAAATAATGTTGCGTATTGACGTTAAGGAATGGAACTCCGTCCCTCAGTCTGTATTTTCGAGTACTTAAAGTTTTTAAAACCAGGTAGGATAGGCACCTTCTGGGTTAGCTCTTTCCATCGTGGATCCTGTCTTGGCCCCAGGCTTGATAAGGATTATGATAAATAAAGTTTTATGGTATGGTACCGCCTTTCGCACCGACGGTTCTGGAACTAGTCCAGGAGGGATAAATTTTTTCCCTTGCATTAATAACGTTAATAATATTTCTTACATTCACATTAATTACTCTAGTCCAACAGATTTGTGTTATGGATACTAGGACAACGAAAACACATTCATAATATGATACATAGATATAAATACTCATAAATATATATATATACAATGTGTCCCGTCACCAGTGTCGGAGCCTTTAATGGTGTGAAATATGGCATATTTTATCGACAAATTACCCCTCAAATTTAGTTTTTCTCAAAAAGCCAATAATTAAAAATACACAAAAAAAAATCTATTTGTTTTTCTTTAATTATTTTTTTTTATTTTTTATTTCATGACAATTGAAACATGATTGCTCTGTAGTTGTTGTATACATGTTTAGTTATCAAATGCCACCTTTTTAATGTTGATAGGACATCAACATGAGTAGTGGTGTCGAATTAGTATGAGAGCCCAGGTCTTGGTTACCAAGAAAACAAAATATATATATATATTCTCTTACGGCCGCCATTTTGTTTTCTTGGTAACCAAGACCTGGGCTCTCATACTAATTCGACACCACTACTCATGTTGATGTCCTATCAACATTAAAAAGGTGGCATTTGATAACTAAACATGTAGACAACAACTACAGAGCATATATATATATAAATACCCGATTTAGGTACAAATGCTCGTATTCATCACACGAAAACCAACCCCTTCCAGAATTCGAACCCAGGATCGTAGATGCGAAAGGCAGGATCATTACTGTTAGGTACACCGAACAGTAAATATATAAGGTATTCCTTACTGCAAAGGCGAGTTGAAATTGTTGATTCATCGACCAAATAGCCAACCTAGTCCGAAATCGAGATTTTCTGCTAAATCATTAAAATTCAATCCTGATATTATTATTGATTCTTTTGTTGTTATTAAAATCTTATAAGTAATACACAGTTATAAGCTTTAAAGCTGTATACACAGTTCATATCCCTCATATTAAAATTTTACTATCAAAATCATATTTAGTTCAACAGATGGACTATTTAAATAATAAAACCGCTTGTTCATTATTAAACTTCAGTTTCTTTTGTTTTTAAAAAGGTACTCGTAACAATGTCAAATTAACTGGATAAATTATCGCGCCCTCATGAAGAAAAGCGAAAGAATAAGAATTGAATTGTTAAATTTTGTTTTTGCGATAATAAATCTTTGAACTAAAGTTTAAAAGATTAACGTCCAAAGATTGCTTGACTTGAAAACTGACAAAGATATTTTCAGCAGTCGTTCAACTAATTTTAATTAATATCACCTCCGAAGTTAGAAGTCGACAGCTCACAAAGATCCGCGCCAGCAAGTCAATTTTGTCTCAAATTAGAGTGGATTGTACATTTTCTAGGTAATTTCGTCTACGTAACGCTCATCCGTTTGATAAATGGGAAAGGCAACTTCTTTAAAAGAAACACTTAGCTGTCGACACCTGAAAGGGCTATTGAAACCGCGTCGTAAATAACGCTTCGTTAGGGCGGTTTGTTCGAACGCCTTCGCTCTGGTGACGCTCTGGTGCGCGCCTGACAGAAGAGGGTAGGATTTATTAAAATAAAGATACGTCATACTCACTACGCTCTCTATAATCAAGTGTTTCTTCTTCTGTTTACAAAAGTACTAATGTCATACAAAAAAAAAATACAGTGCTGTCTGGGGACGCACGAAAGAAGCAAAGCTTTGTAGCACAAAGCGAAAAAGAGATAGAAAGCTACGCCAGCCACGTACACTGACATGAGTAAAAGCGAGGCAGAAGGCCACGCAAAAAGAGGTAAGGAGGCAGCTGGCTCCTATATATATATCAAGTAACGGTACTATATGTGACGCTCTCGTGTATGCTTACGCTTAGCACGAAAAGAGTGGAGTGACGTACAAGCGTCCGTATAGAAGCTGCGCTTTAAAAACATTGGCCGTGCGGTAGAGCTACGGGATCTACTTCTTATTACTGAACAATTAAGGTTGACATTGGGTCCTGCGTTTAATCCACATCGTAGCACCAGCATCATTTTTGTGAGTCAACTTAACCTTGTGTTCATTTATAAGTGATAAATCTACATCTTTTTGTATGATTTACAAAATCGATAAATTACAGTTTTGATGAAATGCTTTGCCTTTTAGGATTTCGTAAGGAATTACGGGGGTCCTTTAAAGTTTCGTCGTGTCTATTTGTCCGTGAGTTAGTGCTGAGGATAATAGTATGATAATGTTGTATTTTGGCATATTTAGACATATTGAGTATGCCGACTGTCGTTATATAAATTTGAAACAAATTACTACTTTTTTCACACTTAAAGGGGGAGACTATTATATTAATTCGCAATAGAAGTGTTTATAATGAAGCTAAAATAAAACTAACTTAGCTAAGTGAGCTTTGCAAGCTAATGTGTGAACAACCAACTTTTCTTTTAATTACTCAAGCGTACAACTGCTACATTTTTAATATCTATAGACATTAATTCAGAAACTTGGCTCAGGTTTCATGCGGGACTCAAACCCACATCTCCTAGATTCATTATTCATTTTATTTACTATCCTGTTATAAGGTCTCGGTTTTGTTGTTAAACCATGAATTCACTGTTAAATTAATAGTAGATACGACAATAGACAATTAATGGAAGCATAATAATTTTAAGAAGATAATAAGATTATATTGCTATTCCCTTACAGAGTCCATGTAAGGTGCTAGAAACCGACTCTTATTATCTTGTTAACCACATGAGTTCAAAAATTGATTTGATTTGAACGTTTAAAATGTTAATCTTAGTAACTTACCAAGTAAGTGAGACGCATGTTCTAGTGGGCAACTACGGAACTCTCTGGCCGTGTCTGTCTCGACACGCGCTTGGCCGGTTTTTGTTTTTCATTTCTCTGCAACATCTTCGATGTGATATCACGAGTAGTGACGACTATATATTTCATATAAATAACAGTTATGCCCCATGCTAGTAAAACAATATAATAGGTATTTTATTAGGCTGAAGTGATCTTATGTCCAAGTATTTACTACTAAAAGTCGCGGTCCTTCTATTTGAAATTTAATAAGATAATATATTATAATACAATTATTTGTTTGAATATGGTTACAAATTTATCTTAAACTAGTGGCCGTCCCGCCTCGCACGGGTGGACAAAATTCTTTAGCAGCATCTAGCATTAAATATAGCCTATGTTACTCAGCGTGAATGTAGCTTTCCAATGGTGAAAGAATTTTTGACATCGGCTTAGTAGTTTTTGAGTTTATTCATTGCAAACATACAAAAATATAATAATATGAGTGTAGATAACTATTTTCCAAAATTAATTTGTACAAATATTTAATTTTGAAAAAAAAAAACAATGACATGAAATATTTCTTTTTAAAATGTATGCTTCAGCAATAATTCCATAAAAAAATAAATTCATAATAAACATTCACGTGCACTCATCCTATTTAATATCATGTCGATTAAACAGATAACGAATACCAAACATTAATATTAATATTAAAAAATATATAAAAAAAACATATGTCAAATCTAATCAATTAGGGGGTCACTGATTTTAGAAATAATATTGGTGTTAGCTTAAAAACGTCAATATCTTTAAGTCATTAGTTAGCTTCTTTAAGTTATTAAGTTAGCTAATTGAATATGCGAATCACCATACAGTGAACGATTTTCGAGTTAAGCATTAATTTCGGCTCTAGTGTACAAAGACCTGTATAAATTGCTACTTAAAACTTTGAACAGATATTTTTTCACTGGTTTGCTCTTGATCCCAAGTTCAATCCCGGAGGCCAAGACGGGACCCTCGATGGAGCGAACCGACCCTGGAAGGTGCTTTTCACCCTGGCTTTAAAGACGGACGGATTATAAGTATTCGGAAGTACAGACGCAGGGAGGGAGTCCCGTTCCTTTGCTGTGCGGCATACAAATGATATTTAAAAGTGCTTGGTGGGGAACAATTTTGGAACTTCAAACAATGCCTTACAGCTTTACAATCTATCTGCACCACAGATGGCCCTAACACATTTTATTAAGCTTAAATGCTCTCAGCATATCTACAGAGTTGCCCCATCAAATAAATCCATATCTTAATAATACATAAAATCACGCCTTTTTTCCGCAAGAATAGGTAGAGATCACTTCCACTCTTCAACATACTACGATCCCGACATCTCTAGCTTCTTCAACTCCCATCAGCCTTTTTATACAAACTTGTCGGTTACGGGTACTTTTGACCTAGCCTTTTTACAGGACATCCTCAATTTGGTCCCTAAAAGTTCGCCTTGGTCTGCCGTCACCGACTTGCCTCATATATCTGTCTTGTTAATCTCCTCACGTCCATTCTCTCTACATGTCATAACCATCTAAGCATCCCTTTTTCTATCTTTGTCACTATATCTTCTTTCACACCACACCACTCTCTTATCACATCATTCCTTATTTAATCCATCAAATTCACTCCAGCTATACTTTTTAAAGCTCTTATTTCCACTGCATTAATCATAAATTCGTGCTTCTTCTGCCAATGACGATACATAACTGGGGTGTGCTATTAACGCTGCTTCTTTGCATCGTAATTTAAACACTTAACATATATTTAATGGGTTAGACTTGGTTAAGTGGTCGAAACACGAAATAGCAGCGCGCCTTTCTGCAAGGAATATCAAGACAGACGCTAACTTAATTTCCGCATATTTAGTTTAAACACTTCCGAGCACATAACACATTTGTATCAAACAACTTTTCTACGGATTTGCGCATAATTTATTTTATATTTAATTGACGACCTGTCAAATGTAATATACCCCTCCAGGCAGCAGGTATCTATAAAATTGATTGTGACTGTGGGCTCTTATACATCGGGCAAACAAAGAGAAGCTATACTTCTCTTTGTTTGCCCGATGCCCGGATGCGCATTAAACAACATGTAGCTGACATAAACTTAGGCGCCATAATAAGCCTGCAGTTTGTGATCATGCTCTCGAGGAGCCAAACCACAAAATTCAAATAGATAAACATCAAATTCTCCTAGAATGCTACGCGAGGCTATTGAAATTAGGAAGAGATGAAGGTTGGAGCAAGTCAAAGCACGTTCTGTTCAGTTGACTGAGGGCTTCCCATACATTTGAAAATGCTCCTACTGACCTAAGCAGTGATAATAAAATAAATAAATATTTCTTACATTCACACCAATTAGCCTAGCCCCAAGTTATCACTGTAAGGCTTGTGTTATGGATATTAGACTAACGGATAGACATGAATATATGATATACAGGGTGTCCCAAAAAATAGTGTCAAGCGTAAGTCCAGAGTTAGAGCACCTCTTGGAGTACCCGAATCACCCCCATGTATGTTCCGCGATTATTCGTAGTTTTCGAGTAATAACTTTTTTTCTGACTTTTTGAAAATTTTGATCGAAAGAACTTAAAAATTTTAAATAAAAAAAAGTAGAACATATTTTAATGTTTTTCTTTTTGCCACTGAATCATCTTTAGTGCTTCTTTTATGTCTAAAATAATCAGCTTCGTAATTTTAGTGGAAATTTAGAAAACAGTAGTGTAAAGTCAAAATTTGAATGTTAGTGAATAATTACTTAAAAATTCATCTTTAAATTAAAAATCTAAACAGGCAAATTCATGGTTTCTAAGTATGTGTAAAAACTTCTCTAGACTCTCTGCTTTCATAATAATTAAAAAAAAGAAGTACTTAATAGGGCTACTTTGGCTTAAATCGGCCATTAAAGACAGCAAGGTGAAAATTTCATAAAACTCGACTACTGAATATTTTTTTTTTAAATTCCAATTATTTATTAATAAACCAAAAATGATTGTAGAAAAGCTAAAAATTTATTATTTGAAGGTCAAAAATAACTGTTCCTGCTGCCATCTTTAATAACCTTTGAAGGTTTATTATAACTTAATAAATGAAACAAAACATTATTTTCAAAGTATTTATTATTCGATCGCTTAAAGAAAGTTTTCAAAATGACGACCTTCATGCTCAATACATATTCTACATCGTCTAAAAAAGTTTTCTTTTAAATTTATAAATGCAATTCTGTTATTTTTTATTGTTTCTTCCGCTTGTCTTAATTTTTTTCTTAACACTGTGACGTTTGTAATGTCCTTGGCGTATACTAATTCCTTGTAGTATCCCCAGACGAAAAAATCTATGGGGTTCAAGTCGGGGGACCGTGGCGGCCACGCAATGGGGCCTCCACGACCGATCCATCTGCCTGGAAATGTTTCAGACAAATGTTGTCTAACATTTTTAGCAAAATAGCATGGAGCGCCATCGTTTTGAAAAATCATATTTCTCCGCGTTAATAAGTCTACATTTTCTAATAAGACGCCGAGATCACGTCGTAGAAATTGCAAGTAGGCCTCGCCTTCAGTCGGTCCGGTAGTTCGAACGGACCAATCAGCTGTCCCTTTTTGCATGCCTGACCACAAATTGATACTAAATTGTTCTTGGAAATTAGATTCCCTTGTGAGGTGTGGATTTTCAATACTCCACGAATGGTAGTTATGCGCATTAAACACCCCACACCGCTTAAAATATGATTCATCAGTCCATAGAATATTTTTAAAGAAATTTTCTTTTTCAGCTTGTCTCCGCAACATTTCCTGACAAAATGCCACCCTTAAATAAGACTACCCGAGAAAGTCTGCGGGCTTGAGCTGCTGAACTTTCTGGATGTGATATAGGTGAAAACGCTCTTGATGAAGTATTCGATGTGCTTGTGATTTCGGAATTCCGATTCGACGTTCTATTGTTCTTAGACTAACTGATGGATCTCTCACCACTTTTTCGACCACTGATTGGACAGTATCTGGGTCACTCATTTCAGATGGGCGCCCCGATCTTCTACCTGGTAGGCGTCCTTCCATGTAAGAGTTATGTACTGTGACGGGGTGCAGCCGGAGAAATAAAAGCTCGTTTAGGTCACTTGTTTTATATTTAAGGAATTAAGGCACAACTGAAACAATTATATAAAAAAAGGTAAATTACACTGAATACAAAATCAATTTCACATTTATCACTAAAATATATTATAAAAGGTAGGGTTACTTACAAAAGTGCCTTAAAGAAACTTATAGACTTATAAACAGGAACTGGTAGCACAGAATATATATATAGGAAAACTTGTGAATTATGCTTATGAACCTATTATACTTGTGAGCTTATTATAACTGCTCAGCACTATAAATATATTTAATGATTGTTATCGCTGAGTCAACCGCTCTACGCGCTGACTCTGGTAAGAATAAACTTCGAACAAAACAAATAAAAAGAGACAGACAATAAATTTAAAATAGGAAACAGAGTCAGACAGTAAATTTAAAACAGGAAACGAAGAGAAAAGAAAATATGAAAAATGGCCAGAGAAGAGCGCAATGAAAGCAACGAGTCGCCAATATAGCTATGGCGCCTCGTTACAATACCCGCTCCCCCCTGGAAGAAAAAATCCTGGGTATAAAAAGGATTTTTTCATAAAACTATGTAAAAATAAGTGACATTTTATATAAAAAAAACATATCTTTAATAAAAATGGATGAGATGAGAATTGTGAAATGAGAAAATAAGGAGACCAGCTTCCTTACATGCATCACTTTCGATACATGCATCACTTTCCTTACATGCATCACTTTCATACTTCCAGAACATACTTCAGTCAACGGTCATGGTTGATTTAATAAGACAACCAGACTCCACGCGGTAGAGTATCCAAAATATATTGAATACTCAACTGGCTCCCTAAATCAGTGAAGGCTTATTTAACCAGTCACAACCCGCTGGGTGAAAAAAAATAAAACAGTGTAGGGTTTCTTTCAAAACCGCGTATAGTTTTACTGTCTGATGGGTGTAGTAAATGTGGGGTAAGTGTACTGTAAGTGTAGTGTGTAGTTGCGTGTTTGTTATGTCACTACTATAAATTATAATAGTCTAAGTGATAGGATGATATGTGATGAGTTGAAAGGAGAGTGAAACTAAAGTTGTTTAAATCTCTAATAAATTTTTTCCTAACTAATCTATTATACAAGGACTGGTTAAGTAAGACTAAGATAAATTTAATAAAACTAGTGTTAGGTAGGTGTAGTGTTCAAGTTTAGACTGGTAGGAACCTCTGGATAGTCGGCACGGATTGCCTCCAGGAAAGTGCCTAGCCAAATCTAAGACTTGTATGTGGGATACACTGGAGGTACTCCCTCTCAGCACTGCCCGTAAGTGTTAATTGCACTGATCTGAGTGATACATTGACGCTCAGAATCAGCAACAATTTTGTGTCGGTTTCTTTCGAAACCGCGTATAGTTTCTTGTCTGTAAAATGTAGTAAATGTTGGGTAAAGTGTCTTGTAAGTGTTTTGTGTAGTGTTGTAGTTGTATTGTCAACTACTATAAATTAAATAAAATGAGGATTGGGATGAGATGAGATGAGATGATTAAGTTAATAATATGGCCGATAAAACAGTGGGGGGCGACTAAGCCTTTTAGAATTTGGAAAAAATTAAAAAAATCACACACAACATACAACGATCTTCAAAAATTTTAGTTTTCTTTCGGTTCGCCGGTACTGGTTGACTGGTGACTGGTTCTTATACACGTTGAGGCGCCAGTGTGACGGGGTGCAGCCGGAGAAATAAAAGCTCGTTTAGGTCACTTGTTTTATATTTAAGGAATTAAGGCACAACTGAAACAATTATATAAAAAAAGGTAAATTACACTGAATACAAAATCAATTTCACATTTATCACTAAAATATATTATAAAAGGTAGGGTTACTTACAAAAGTGCCTTAAAGAAACTTATAGACTTATAAACAGGAACTGGTAGCACAGAATATATATATAGGAAAACTTGTGAATTATGCTTATGAACCTATTATACTTGTGAGCTTATTATAACTGCTCAGCACTATAAATATATTTAATGATTGTTATCGCTGAGTCAACCGCTCTACGCGCTGACTCTGGTAAGAATAAACTTCGAACAAAACAAATAAAAAGAGACAGACAATAAATTTAAAATAGGAAACAGAGTCAGACAGTAAATTTAAAACAGGAAACGAAGGGAAAAGAAAATATGAAAAATGGCCAGAGAAGAGCGCAATGAAAGCAACGAGTCGCCAATATAGCTATGGCGCCTCGTTACAGTACTCTTAAAATCATGCGATGATCAGGCCAAGTTTCAGGCTGAGGTCCACCTCCATTTTGTACTTGCTGCCGGAACAACCTGGCTGCTTCAGAAGCATTTCCTCTTGCATATCCATAAAAGTAATGCAAAAGAGCATATTCTTGCGATGAAAAAGACATCACAAAATGAAGAGCTTGAAAAGTCCGTTAAGAATGCCAAATTTGTCAAAATCCCGTATTCACAAAAAACCAAATCGTAATCGCACTCAAGGTCCGTAAAGAAAGCAAAGTTCGTCAAATAATCACAAATGAGCGTATCGTACGTAAGGCGCAAACAAAAGCAGGCAAACGACTGGCGCCAGAACACAATAGGCGCTCGGACTACACCCCCCGCCTCATCCCCTTGTCACAAAGAATAGCATTCCTCAGTTACAGTTATCCATTTCGCCAATGAGAGTGAGAGAGATAGCAATAATGCGGTCTCTTTCATATCCTCTCACTCGGGCAATTTTTAGCAGGTAAGTACTGCATTACATCCAACACTACAACCGACGTGATCCGCGAGAAAAATATTTAAATATGGGTTTCATGTAGTTAATTTTTGCTAAATTGTAATTAATCTGAACCTTAGTAATTATAAAAAGACCAGATATTATTTTTATCATCTGATAGGAATTTGGTAAATTTTATGAAATTTTCACCTCGCTGTCTTTGATGGCCGATTTAAGCCAAAGTAGCCCTATTAAGTACTTCATTTTTAAATGATTATGAAAGCAGAGAGTCTAGAGAAGTTTTTACACATACTTATAAACCATGAATTCGCCTGTTTAGATTTTATTTTACCACGTTTTTCTTATCTCACTTTTCTTATTTGTTTGTCTGTCCGGGCAAAATCTTGCAACTTAAATTTGAGGCACTTTCCGATAAGCTAGAAAGCTGAAACTTTCAGGATAGTTCAGAACCCGATGACAATGCACTCTAAAGCAACTTTCAACTTTCCAGATGCACTTTCAGGTCCACTTTCGGCAACTTTCACTTTTGTATGGGGCTTATCCGATTGTTGCGTAACACATGGTTACTTCGTTGAGTTAATAATTAAAAAGAATAAAATAATTATACTAGATTTAAAAAATCTAAAAATCCCACGTTTTTCAATGTCCTAAAAAGAATAAAATAACCCTGCCCCGCAGGGTTATTTTATTCTTTTTAGGACATTGAAAAACGTGGGATTTTTAGATTTTTTAAATCTAGTATAATTATTTTTTAATTTAAAGATGAATTTTTAAGTTATTATTCACTAACATTCAAATTTTGACTTTACACTACTGTTTTCTAAATTTCCACTAAAGTTACGAAGCTGATTATTTTAGACATAAAAGAAGCACTAAAGATGATTCAGTGGCAAAAAGAAAAACATTAAAATATGTTCTACTTTTTTCTATTTAAATTTTTTAAGTTCTTTGGATCAAAATTTTCAAAAAGTCAGAAAAAAATTATTACTCGAAAACTACGAATAATCGCGGAACATACATGGGGGTGATTCGGGTACTCCAAGAGGTGCTCTAACTCTGGACTTACGCTTGACACTATTTTTTGGGACACCCTGTATAGATATGGGATATTCATAAAAATATTCTATAAACACCAATGACTCAGGTACAAATGCTCGTATTCATCATACAAACATTTGCCCCTTCCGGGATTCGAACCCAAGACTATAGGTGCGAAAGGTAGGATCTCTACCGTTGCACCAAACGGTCGTCACAGTGATGAAACATAAACTATTGGCCTCTTATAATTGTCTGAAATAACAGCCTCCCTTGGTTCGCAATCTTTATAAATGGCAGGTGCTCAGCCATTAACTCGGCGCCAGTAACCCTAATTGCGAGACTCCCGAACAGCTATTTATTCAAATAGAAAGTGGCGTGCGTTATTCTTTCACGTAAACCCTTGGTAACACTGACAGACAATGGATTTGATTGAAGGGCTTCGAAGACTTCGAATGAATTTCGCTGTTAATTTCTTCAACACTTTGCTCTTAATTTAATGTCCGTTTTAATTATCTGATAACTAATTTGCCCAAAGATATCCGCCTTGAACCTAACGAAAACAAATTCCAATAAAATGTTCAAAAAGTTTTCCTTGGATTTATTTGATATTGCACAACACACTTAAGCCTACATAATCTATATCCTAATGTTCAGTTGTTAATTTCTTAAACATTTGTTTAGACTCTCTTCTACAGTAAAAGCGTTAGTAAAGTTTTACAAGGCATCGTTAACTGTATTTCCAATGCTCTGTTTATAATTAAAATAAATATCTTAATAACAATAATGTATTTAACTCTCACACTAGTCAGCATAGCCCAAAAGTAAGCGCTATAAAGCTTGTATTATGGAGACAAGGGCAACGGAAATATATACATGGTACATAGATATGTAATGTTTAAACAAATATATATAAATACCCATGGGTCAGGTCCAGATTTCATCATTCGTCATCCTTCACACCTGTGTTTGGATTGGATTGATTTTAAATATAATACATCAAATAAAAATAAATTACATAAATTTATTTAAATAAATGGAATAAAATGGCAAGACTACTCGTAAAATATACTAGATTTGTGTTTGAAGCGGGTCAAGTGGTCACCAAATATATCAATATATCTTTGCTTAACAGATTATAAAAAATATAGGTTGCCTAGCTAGTTTACATGCTAAGGCCGGAAGAAAAGTTTTTGGACTGGACCGGAACTACAAGTTAACCTCGCTAAAGACCGGGTGTAATATGCGGAGTCTGCCCAGATCAGTTTTAGCATTGGACTTTTATATGTTGAAATAGCGTCATAATATTATTTCCTTTGTTAGGTTAACGAGTCTATGATCGACGAAGCTAGGACAATATTACAACATTATCGATACTTTAATTTTATTTTCAAGTGATATTTCACGCCTGGACAGCTTTTGACTCTCTATAAAGCTCAAGTCGGATCTTACATGGAATATTGACACAATTCTGGGACGGCTCAGCAAAAAACCAACTCGTTGCACTGGACACGATTCACCACAGAGCTGAGAGACTCATTGGTGACAGCAAATTGGTGAAGAGCAAGCTTTACACCTTAGCTCACCGCCGCAAAGTTGCCTGTCTGTCGTTCTTTGGCCTTCTACAGAATGTATTTTGGTGAGTGTGCTCCGGAACTGCATATGCTCATATTGCCATCTCCTTTTTTCCATCGAACATCCAGACGCACTGCGGGCTACAACCCTTTCTTGGTTGCTATTCCTACATGTCGCACCTAGCTTTTCTCGACATTTCTCAGCAAAGTAGTGGGACTCCCTCCCTGCGTCTGTGTTTCCGAGTACTTATAACCGGCCCTTTTTAAAGTCAGGATGAATAGACACCTTCTGGATTAGCTCGTTCCATCATGGACTCTGTCACCGGCTTTGATTGGGATCAAAAGAGAACCATTTCAAAGTAAAAAAAACCTAATAGTGTATCTACACAGTTAACTTGTGACATTACTAAGGGTCCTTTTACACCACGAATTTTTATAGCCACTTTTTCAATTGTATATGCAAAGTATACATATTTAAACCGGTTGTTTTACCAATAAAAGACTTATTAACAGTATCGTTTATTCAGTAAAATAAAAAAAAGTTCCACTCCGAGAAGTGATCCATCATCCAGTCGCGACATCTACGTGTGGCGCGTCACAACTGATAACTTCGTTCTTCAGTCAAAAGGAATTTATGAATGATTGTAAGCGGCCTTGTCACAAAGAATTTTGGCCTCTTTTTAAAAGTGAAATACTTTTACATAAGTACCTATATAATGATGTGAAACGCTATTTTATACAGAATTACACAGAAAATTTAAATTCAAATTCAAAGTTTTTATTTGGTTTAGTTGTAAAAATAGTAAGTATATCAAAAAATAAAATAATATGTCCATACATCCAGAAACCAGAAGCGAAGATAAACGAAACCATATCCAGATTCACAATATGGTCATTCTGGTTTTTATATTTAATTTTGACGTTTTGATTCCTTTGCCTGAACTGTCCTCACCGGATGACTGAGGTAATGGTGGTATTATATGTGCTACTACTAAATGTATACAAACTTTACTTTACATAATATACTTTTTTAAATTACTTTTTATCATAAATGGATATATACCATTTTCACCACCACACCAAGCGTTTTAGTTCCAATTTTGTGATGCGTACCGCCAAGGTAAGGAGTAGAACTCTTTGCCTGAGTCTTCGTTTCCTGACATCTCCTAGGCAATTATGTCACATACTAAATCGCATCGTCGCTTACCATCAGGCGAGATAGTGGTCAAGCGCCCACCTATCTTCAATAAAAAATAAATTAAATCAGTTCAGTAGTTACGGAGTTAATCGCGGTCAAACACTGTGACATGGAATTAAATACAATAATATACAATCAATATCAGATATTTTCGAACACTGGTTTCTTCAGTTGCCGAAGTATTAATAAGGCTGTTGCGGCCAATTTATCTCTGCCGAAACATGGGATTTATTAACGGAAAAACAACGAAAACCTTAACGAGGGATTCATTATGTGCAATTAGTGGCGAAGGTTTACTTTGGCAGGTCCAGACGGTCATTTGGTTTAGTCGATGTCAGCGGGAGGTGTCAACATTCTGCCACTGAACGGCAAACGACCCTTTTTTTGAGCGTTTTTTGTTCGAAAACCTGGTCAATAACTTTCGAGGAAAATGCAGTGTATAAATTTAATAAGATATAAATTAAAAAACCTTTTTTTAACAAGCTCCTATTATTACTTGTTTGTTATATTTATTTGTTAATAAAACGAACTCAAGAAATAAAAGGCCTTAACTCAAGGGTTGTGTCGTTTTATTGTGGGATTCCAATGACCATCTTTCAGCTCCCTGATTACTATGTAGGTTCAAAGTACTAGTTAATACGAATCAAACGAGTTCAAACTCGATAGGTTTGTATCGTTTTATTGCAGAGTTCTTATGGCCACCTTTCAACTCCAGTATCAGATCAGCTCCATGTCATCATAATATTGCATTGTCACGTGGTATACATATGCATGCAAAATTTCAGCTCAATCGAATATTGAGAAAAGGGTCAAATATAACTTGTAAGATTTCATTACAGACACCGGGACAGGTGAAAGTAAATAAAAACTTGTAAAAAGAATGATGAACAATCGGACTTCGGAGGTCGGAGGAATCCGAGTAGGTCACAAAAAATCGTCGAAAAAATCGAAAGGAATATTAACACTATATATTCAATTCAAATTGTTTATTGCATTCCATAAGTACGATAAGATGTTACAAAAGTTATGACCCTTATGGGCCTTGTGGTGCATAAAAGTGTAGTGAAATAGACTTTAACAAGATTTGTTAATATTATTAGATAATATTTTCTACTTCGTTCAGAGTTTGACTGTCCATTTATTGCACCATTTTGGAAATTGAAAAAAATCGAAAGGTACGTCAAGGTTTTGGTAGGTTAAATGCAAGGGATGTCGGTTCCAATCCCGTCTAGCACTTAGAACAAGTTGAATTTGGGCTAATTAAATTTTTTTTGAATATTAATCTAACAGTGTAACGCTTAAATAGCAAAAACTATAATAATTATAGGTCAATAATAACCAATAAATAAGTGGTTGCCCGCGCGGGGGTAGAGCGACGAAAGGGGTACGGAAAGTTTTTGGTAGTAGCGCCACGTATTCAAGGACTCGGTAGCTCAACCGGAAGAGCACTCACCTGGATAGCGTGAGGCTTTGGGTACGAATCCCGCTGACCACTTGAGACATTTTTTTTTCTAATAATAATTTCTTTAAATATGGATATCAAGTAGTTAATTCTTAAATAACAAAATATATAATTAAATCCAATTAGATGTTATTTTACTTAGAATATTACGGGAACTCCAAATGAACGAATAAATGTTTTATTTTAACCTATTCAAAAGTATAATTAAATCTCCTACTCGCCAAATAAGCTTTAATGTAGAGAGCAGTGAAACTTTCTATTAGCGATAGTATTGATTAAAAATCTATTTAAATCACATCTTGGAGCCTCATCGGTGACAGCAAATTAGTGAAGAGCAAGCTTCACATCTTAGCTCCTTGCCTGTCTGTCTGTCTTCTACAGACTGTACTTTGAAGAGTGTGTTCAGGAGCTACATGTGCTCATACCGCCATCTCCCTTTTTCCATCGCACATCCAGACGCACTGCGGGCTACCACCCTTTCTTGGTTGCTATTCCTACCTGTCGCACCAAGCGCTTCTCAACATGCGTCTGCCCTGCGTCTGTATTTCCGAGTACTTATAACCCGTCCATTTTCAAGGCCAGAGTGAAAAGGCACCTTCTGGGTTAGCTCGTTCCATCGTTAATTCTGTCGGTGCCCCCGGGCATGATGGGATCAAGGGCGAACCCATTCTTAATGAAAAAAAAAATCAGTTTTACTAAAATGTCGCTATTAGTCGCGAGCAAAATCGTTTGCCTTTTGCAAAAAAGTCGAAAGGATGCTTAAATATTTCAATATCATAATTGTAAGTTTATGTAGTACTCGGAATTTATTTATTGTAATAATTTTCATTAAAAATAAATAGAAGATACTTTCAAAAATAAAGATATGGTTTTTGTCTTAAGGTCTACGCTTAACAGGCGGGTTGGGTAAGTATCAGTACTAAGCATCACAGTAAATTCCACCAGCTGCTTTTCAGTTCCATCATCAGGTCCTCTTCGTCAGGTAAAATGAACATGTCGGCTCGGCAGTACCATATGCTGGTATCATCATCTGAACTACATACAGATACAAAGTTTCGTATTGATACAAGAACTAAGAGTGAACAAAATTCAGCTTCTTCAATATTATTATAAATTTTCTTGGACAAGGAGGGCTAAAAACGTAAGTTTTTACATTACCCAAAGGAATTTTGGCACAGCTGAGTCCAAAAATGCAATTTCATAAAAATTAACAAAGGCTTAAGAAATTTCTCTTAACCACGTCCGCTGTAAATCGACGAAGATCGAACTCGGCCATAAAGCCTTGGGTAGCTGACATCTTGTCACGTTATTTGAGGACCGTTTGGTGCAACGGTAATGGAGCTGCCTTTCGCACCGATGGTACTGGGTTCGAGTCCTGGAAGGGGCAAATGTTTGTGTGATGAATGCGAGCATTTGTACCTGAGTGACAGTTTTTTAAATATATTCCTTTAACATATATTTTTGTATCATGTATATCACTTAATATTACATATATTTATGTATCACATATATTTGTCTCTCCGTATCCTTAACACAAGCCTCCAATGCTTACTTTGAGATAAGCTAATTGAGTAAAATAATGTTCATTTGAGCTTAAAAGAAGACACTCCAATTTACAGATAAATAAGATTTTACGGAACGCTTTGAAGAGAATTTGCATACAATGCAAAAGGCCATTTGTTGTGCATATCAGACGCCACGTTCACTGCATGTCGCGCGACAAACGACCCGTGAGCGGGATCGGTCATTTGTCACCTGCGACACGAGGGCACCGACGCGGCTTCGCTGCACTGATGACGCCGACGAATATTTCAAACCGCGCTGTTGTTGACAGCAATACAGTTTTCAGCTTGATGGTGCAATATCTAGCGTGTATGCAAGATTTTTTTGGCGTTATATTTCTTTCGGCGCGTTTGGGAAAACTGATTTTTACGATGCGCGCGCACACCGACACCTAAAAGCGACGGGATGAAGTTGGCCGCTAATTGTCCCAAGTTTTCGTGAGAACTGATAACTATTTTCAAGGTAGTTACTCAAATATTTGTGTGTGTGTATGTGTGTGTGTGTGTATGTGTGTGTAATTTTAAATAATATATGGTGGTTACAATAATTTATATAATTATTTATACAATTGTATATTATATAAAAATCGTGATAAAATTGGTTTTTATTTTACCACGTTTTTCTTATCTCACTTTTCTTATTTGTTTGTCTGTCCGGGCAAAATCTTGCAACTTAAATTTGAGGCACTTTCCGATAAGCTAGAAAGCTGAAACTTTCAGGATAGTTCAGAACCCGATGACAATGCACTCTAAAGCAACTTTCAACTTTCCAGATGCACTTTCAGGTCAAATTTCGACAACTTTCGGCCACTTTTGCTTTTATATGAGACTTTATGTCACTTCTTTCTCTCGATATGTTTGCTGCGTTCATGATTAATTAATGCAGTGTGTGATTATGATTTAATTCAGCAAATATCTTGCCAAATTATCACACTCGATCGTGTAGTCAGCTGCCGCATATAAACGTAACGGTCATTTGAAATTTAAACTGTTTACGGCTGTGCGTCAGCGCGTCGGCGCGTCGGCTGAACTTAATGTTTACGGTTGGATCGGTGAGTGAATATTTAAAATTTGATTAATTTTATAATTTAACTATTTAAAAGCGATAGCAAGGTAGAAGAAAGTGAGAGAAGTAAAGAGAGAAGAAGGAAGAAGAGAAACAAAGTGAAGTGAAAAGGTAGCAAAGTGGTATAAGGTGAGAAATGAAGAAAAAGTGAAAAGTGAAGAGAGCAAAATAAGTGATATAAAACAATTTTAAATTGCAGCGAAAATAGTTTGAAGGAGAAATACGCGAATACGAGAAAGCGAAAAAGAATAAAATAATTATACTAGATTTAAAAAATCTAAAAATCCCACGTTTTTCAATGTCCTAAAAAGAATAAAATAACCCTTCGGGGCAAAGCGAGGGGCCACTCAAAACGTGGGGGCGCATCTTTACAATAATCGGCATCAATGCATGTCATTCATCTCTTTAAAATCTCCTCTTAGTAATATGCGCCCCCACGTTTTGAGTGGCCCCTCGCTTTGCCCCGCAGGGTTATTTTATTCTTTTTAGGACATTGAAAAACGTGGGATTTTTAGATTTTTTAAATCTAGTATAATTATTATAAACTCTTTTAAGTGTATTGGTTTGAGATGACCTGTCAGTATTTATTCTTGTTATTTGTTTTTACTATGAATTATTACTATTCTTACATTATTATTATTGGATAAAAAAATATTTTAATGGTATTTGATATATTACATGATTCTGTGTTCATTTATAAAAAAATCAATTAATCTTTCTATACTTTGTTAATGATTATTAATTTATCTTTCTTTTCACAAACAAAGAGTACTGGCACCCTGAAGGAATTTATTGTTATCTTTGTTTAGTTACGCTAAAGAAGCATAACCTCTTACGTGCGTACGTAATTACACACGCACACATATTTTTATTTACAACACGGCACGGTAGAGTTTTACCTTTATCTTACTTGATGTTTAGTAATATAAGGATTGATAGGAATAAACAACAGGAGACTTTTTTATAATAAATCGGCAGATGCGTGACTAATATCTCGCCTGATAATAAGGACGATGCGATCAAAGATGTGGCGTGCTTTCCTAGAAGATACCTATTCATTGGTGACTTGAAGACCTTTTAATTGTATTCGTCACGAAACACAGCAAACTTTTCTGTAGTATGTTACAAACATTCTGTTATTAATAAATTGTGTTAATTGATCACTACATGCTGTTTAATGATAGACTAATTTACTAGTTGTTATACTACTCATGGGGAATTCCTGCATGGTGTGTAACGACAGATATAAAATTCACAAAAAAAATCTATTTAAGGTTGTTAACATTAACTAGCTTATTTACTCATGATTATTTTGATATCAAATGACTAATAACATCGGTCCAAAATTATTTTAAATTAATTTAATTATTTTCTCATATAATTGACAGATTATTGTTATTTAATATTGACATTGCTTCCAGTTGGTTGAATACTTTTATAATCTTTTGCATGCCATACTTTGGCAGAACCTCTTGGTTAATTTACTGTATCTGAAAACATCTAAAAATCATTTTGAATAAAACTATTTTACAGAATTTGCGCATAAATTATTATATATTTAATCCTGACCTTTATTACATGTCATCTTGTGATCATGGCAACTGTAAAGGAGTCGAAACGTCAGGATTAAATATAAAATAAACTAGGCGATGCAGTCGCTAAGCATAAAGCTACGCTAGCACAATATATTGGAGCGGATTTCAATACCTAAAAAAAGAAAAAAAAAATGTTTCTCACAATCTGGTCCTAAGCCTGTTGATTCGATTCCAAACAAAAAATATTAAAATCGGTTAAGAACTCGGGAAGTTATGGCGTAACAGACATTGAAGCTGATCCATGGGAGCTTCACTTCAATTATGCGCAAAATCTGTAAAAAGTTTTTATTCAAATGTGTAATGTGCGCGGAAGTGTAAGTACTAAATATGATTGTGTTTACCATGTTTCATGCAAAAAAAGACTTCGATTTTATCCATTTAAAGATCAGCTGATATACCTATGACAAATAGTTACGTCCTTTAAAATAAATTAATAATTTAAACACATCAAGGCTCTCCAGAGAGCTTTTGTCGTAGCAACAATCATGACGGCAGTTGCGAACTGAACACACACGTCACTCGCAGCTAAGCACACGGCGCGATCTTGAGAGGAACCGCTTCTAACTCAAGGGTCACTTATCGGGGAAGCTGTCGTGATGCGACGCTTGAGCTGACTCAGCGTTATGCACGCATTCACGAATGTGTACCATTAGAGCGTTTGTTGACTCCCGAATTTCTGCGTTGAATACAGATGACAAACTAAATCAACCTTTGCTACAATTTTTTAACAAATGTAAACAAATTTATTTATTTATTTTATTTACTTCGCACGGGTGCAATGTTGATACTAAATATACTACAGAATGTCTTTGTATACAACATTCACAACTTTTTTGACATTAGACAATACAAACATGTCATCCGTACCGGTACCGCCGCAACCGCTATGTCTCTGCATTTTAAATCTGTATTATCTTAGAAAATATTCATTTAAATTACATGCTGTAAAGGGCCATATTGATCTATATTAAATGTACAATGTATTTAAGGTACTTAATTGGATAATGATTAATGCTGTATTGCTTAAAATGGCTTCGTAAATAAGTAATTGTTTCTTGTAAAAATTAAAGGATAAAAAATGGTTATTGTGGGTTATCCCTGAGAGATAGACATATACCATCCAGGACTATTTTGTAGACCTTTTTAAGATGTACAATACTGTAGTACATTATTTTGTTCTATCTCGTAGGGTTCAGCCAGCGTTTACAATGTAAGCGCAAAAAAAAATTACAACATCACATTGGAAACCTCTAAAATTATCAGTATTTCTCCACTATATTATGCATATATTATACATATAAACCTTCCTCTCGAATCACTCTATCTATTAACTACATCAAAATTTGTTGCGTGGTTTAAAAGATCTAAGCATACATAGAGACAGACAGAATGAAGCGACTTTGTTTTATACTATGTAGTGATGATTACAACAACCAACAAGGTCATACACAATACATATTAAATTTAATGATATGAACCGCTTAAACTAAGTGTTGCCTTACTTAAAGGCTGCCACGGAAAGCTTAAAAATAAAAGCCCAAAAAAACAGAAGCCATCTTAATCTATGTTAGTGACCATGAGCTAATATAATTTTCAGTGCTAATAATTTGTTTATTTACATTTTTTTCACATTTAAACAAATCCAAAGAAGCAAAGAGAAAACTGAAATGTAATTTATGAATAAGGACAGGGAACTCCCAGGGAGTCATTAACGAGTACATTAAACATGCAAAGAATATATTTGTTTCAGTATATTCGTGAGCACTTTCTTATGATTCTGATGATGGTCTGATGATATTCAGTAGTCTTATTTTATGAACACTTAAGGCACAAGGGTATCCCTATTACGTGTCAACCCATACCCCATTCCCCCAACTCTTGAGTTGAGATAGCTGCTTCTTATTGAGGACAGAAAAACAACATTGCTGAAAGTGTATTGTGATTGACGTCTGAAAAGGCTAATACTTACCCGGTTCACGCAGCTCCGATTGGAATCGAAAATTTCCTCGATCATAGAATGGTAAATATTTACCAGGCGAAGTGGACGATATTTTATTTTTATCTTACCCAGAAAAACTGTCAACAATTCGAAATACGTCTCAAATCCTTTCATTACGAAATAGAATCATTAATGCTTATACTACGAAATGTTAGGTTGGATAAAAGAATGGTGAAGAAAGAAAATCTAGTCAGTACAAAACGTTTATTAAAACAACTTAATTAGAGTTTATTACGCATGATTTATATTTAATAATAACATTTATCTACTCTGATACTATAATACAAAGATTCTAAAACTGAAAACAAAATGCTTATGACAAACGTACAGGCCAAAAATAATAAAAAAAAAGTTTAATTACGATACAGGTCTTGTATGGACACCTGTATCATAATATAACTTTTTAATCATAACGATACACCTATACAACCTCCAGCTGGACCAAGGAGGTTGAACCTCTACTTTAAAAAGGTTTCAATGAACGAGTCCGCGACGACGCAACACGCATTCACAATCGATGTTTGCACCTTGGCGCCAACATTTGACATTTAAAAAATCTTTTCAATATTTAAACAAAATTTGGTTTTGTTTGCAATATTGTTTTACGTATTATAGGATGAGAGTAGATAAAGTAGTGTATGACACTGTACATAACTTGGTCTTATAACACTCGTGTGATACTATAAAAAAACTCGCCTACGGCTCGTTTTTTTAAAACACACTCATGTTATAAGAACCCTTATTATGCAACAGTATCATAAACTACTATTATTTTGCATTTTATTTGGTTATTAAATTCTCACGACGACCATTGCCTGAGTGGTTCTCACGGCTCCTGTAAACGTCGAAACGCCAGTATTAAATATAAATTTTGCGGAAAAAACCCTAAGTGAGCGTTTTATTAAAATTTGTAAAGAGCGCAGATGTGTAAGAACTGAATAAATTTGAAACGGTTATCATCCCTATCAGAGGTATACAGTTTACAAACATTTGTGAAAAATGCTGCCGTAATATCGACTGACGCAGAACGTGAGGTGGGTGGTGTAATTGTGACGTTCCCTCGTAACACGTCCCTCGTAATTGGCAAACAAACGATGTGGGCTCACGTTTGCGACCCACATGGCACGGCAAGACTATCTGCGACGAAATACTACGGCTTGCGACGCGACACGACGTAAGGCTAGGAACAAATCTAAGAAGAAATAAAGCTTGTGTTATGGATACTAGGGTAACAGATAGACATACATTTATGATACATAGAAATGTAATATATTTAGAATTATATATAAATGCCCATGACTCATGTACAAATGCTCGATATCATCACACAAACATTTATCCCTTCCGAGATTCGAACCCAGGACCGTCGGTGCGAATGGCAGGATCGCTACCGTTGCACCAAACGGTCGTCATTTAGCAAACTGCTAAAATGGTAGTGCGTACTGACGGGCTTTCGTCCCAGAACAGAAACAGTATCTCAACGAGATCGTCTCAGATATGTGGAGTATAGTTGAAGCGGAAATCAGCTTGAAAATTTACACGCGCGTCTGTCCTTAGCCTAACGCGATTGGTCACCATGCTCCCGTGGACTAATGAGAGTGCGCGAAAAGTGCTGGCTCGCAAACAATTGTGTCAGTGCAGTGATAATTTATTTTCTCGACACTATCCTGTTTGTTTTAACGGTTAGTTGCGAAGCCGAGAATTGAAAGTCCTTTTACAATATTTCCTTTTTCAAAGGTTTTTCTTTATTATTTGCAAATGAAAGTGAAAAATAGTGCTTTTAAATTCTTCCTTCGCAATTATAATATTCAAAATTTTTGATTCGTTTTGACCGGTTTTTTACTATTAAATCCTAAAATTATTTAGGCTTCTTGCAAAACTAATATGATCAAACACGTTGTCTAAAATAAAGTTTTATTTTATTTTCGCAAAAAATAAAAAGATTTATCCGACACTACTGCATAAAAATACTAGTTTTATAGTATGAGAATAAAAAAAAGTTATTTTTAAGATTTAACATTATAAACAATTTCTTTTCAGATTCATCGTTAATAATGCAGTCAAAATTTTATTGAAGAAGAAAAACAACCACCAATACTCGTGCAAAACCTATTATGAAAATGGTTACTTACTAGAAACTTACGTTTCCATCAAGTCTACTTACTCATGTCAAAGTGAAATGTCTGGAGCCACCATTTAATTCGTTAAAAGATTTAGCCTAAAGTCCTCTCTAACGGGAGTTGCTGATACGAGCGGAATATTATTACAATCAGGGCATAATGAACCGGGATTGTGGCCATCAAAGACGATAAATAATGGTCCACTTACACTTCGTGCGTGGAGTGCGAATATTAGCCTCACATCAAATCAGGGTTGAGAAATGGGATTGTCGTAGTGGTCTCATTAACGCTAGTGAGTTTAGCAGATTTTTGCGTAGTTCTCGACCTAACTTCCTTTACGCCTTAATGCTCTAAAAGGCCGTTAGGTTGGGTCGAGTACAGGACAGTTTCTTGCGGTCAATTTCACTTAAATCACAGCTTTTTATTATACACTCGCTGTTGCCCGTGACTTTGTTCGCATTAATACTTAGAGGAGAAAATTGCAAACCCGATCTTACGGAAATCGTACATTGTATTACGAGTAGTATAATCTCCTTCTTTTTGAAGTCGGTAAATAATTACGTACATTTTAATTTCTTTAAATAATAATTATTTTCTAATAATTTGGAAACCTTACTATTAAAACTATAGAACATTACATACAAAATGGCAAACCCCGTTTTCCCCCTTTAGAGGTTGAATTTCGCAAAATCCCGTCCTAGTGAGCATCTCCATCCTTCCATGCAAAATATGAGATTTCCAGCACTTGTTGTTTATGAGATTTCGCGATGAGTGAGTGACCTTTCGCTTTTATATATTATGTATAGGTACACATTTATAGACACTTACGCAGCGTACTATTCCGACACCGGTACATAAACTGTCAAAGATTATCATATTTTTGAGGATGAAATAGGTACGTTCGAGTAAATATATTTGTAACTAATGTTGCCTTCGTCTACTTTCAGCTTTTCTGACAAGGTATGGAAATATTATCTGGTTATTCACTACCAGTTTTCTGCTGGACGAATTCATCCTTTTTACAACGCCAAAGTGTGTGGCCATGACTACTTTTCATCTATCGGGTTACCGCAACCATCACCGTCATGGTCTCATTGGTTCCTCCTCACGCTACAACCTTCATTTCGCCTATAAGGAACTTTTTCTCCCCAATGTAAACTTATCCATTTTGAAAATCTTTGTCAATAACCTTGGTTTTCTATAGATATACTACAATTTATCGATTACAAATTCGTAAGTCATTCAACACTTACTAGTCAAAGGCTTTTTAGTCTTCAGACTTTAGAGAATTTGGGTCAAACAAATATATAATTTTATCGATATTTAAGTAGTTTATTATTTTATATATGACATAATACGTATGTAAATGTATGTTTATGTAGTCTATAGCTCTCATTTTCTATTTACCTAAGCAGTTCCTAACTCTCCATTTGACTAGTAGAGAATGCCTAATGGCATTAAGTCCGCCAATTGTGCATATTTTTGTATGCAACAAAGTTTATGTAAATAAAACAATAATAATTCACTTCTTTATTTCAACCGAGAGAAGTTTTCAATGCTGGGTGAAAATCTCTCCAAAAATGGATGAGTTCTGATCTGATGATGAGATAATGTTCTGATCTCTGAGGGTGAAAATCTCTAAAGATCACTATCATACGAAAACTCTTGTACATTTCGAATTGTACTCACCGATAAAACTAATTAAAAGGAATAACCGCTACCAATACAAATTAAAGCTACCCTTCTCAAAATGAAACATATATTTATCTGCTCCACACTCAATGCTTATTAAAATTTATGATCACATTTGAAATAAATACAAATAAAATGTTTAAAAGATTCAAACGCATTTAAAACTTAACTAATATATAAGTAAAGGTATTATAATTTAACAGAATATTTCCATGATAAATTTAATTGAATAAATTTAAAATATATGATTAAATTATTTAAAATTCATTTGTATAAAAAATAAAATATAAGGTTCCCGTTAAGGTAATTAAGGCATATTAAGGTTTGGAAATTGCAAACACCCTTACAAGGTGTCACATGTATAAAAAACTGTAACTACCATCTTTGAAACAATGTAAACATACAATGTGACAATGCAATAAAATAAAGAAATAAATAAACGCCTTTTTGTTGTGTAGGTGTATGGTAACTATCTCCAGTATCAATAGCGTTTACCACCACCGGTTTTGTTAAGATTTGGTACTGATTTCCTCGTCTGGACACCACATGGCGTCACTTAACTTCTTTCACAATTCACTTCTTACTGAAACAGTTTTCTCATCAAGATCTCACATTAGCGATAAGAGAAATTAGAATACTCAGAATTCGGTTTTACATCAAAATCAATGCTTCGAAGATGTTAGTGTGTAAATTAGATTTCCCGTTCTGCCGAAATGGCAACTTTGAGTTTCGCAGTAATTCATGCGCATATTCACTAATTACTCCAGGGATATAATGATGACGGGGTTCTATTTTCCTACTCATAATTAATATCAACAAGCTTATTTAATATGCTATGTAAGACTTTCGCGATCAGCGTTGTATGAAAGAAAATTGTGATAAAACTACTAAAAAATACACATGGCATAAATCTAAATATGACAAATGTTTTATGCGATTGTTTTCGTCACGCACCCATAACAGCCTATTTGCTCAAACAAATCGATTCAAGCAAAGAAATAAAGAAAGTTTTACGTGAAACAAAAAACAAGCTCAGTCTAATATTATAATAGCGCCATAGATGGCTGTGCAGGAAATGCAAAATTGAAGGTCTATGCAGACGGGCTCATGTCGTAAGAGAGTGTCGAATAATAAAGATCATATCAGATCAATTATGAATATAAGGTGGAGGTCGGTTTCCGAGTTTCTTATCAGTTCTTCTCGGAAAAGCCCCTCAATTTCCGAACTGGTAGTAGACTCAGTAGTTTACAGCAACGTAGAGACAATAAAAAATGCACAGTAAAAGAGACAATTGCCCCAAACTCCGTAGCCGAGTGACTCGCATAGCGGTTTTCATGATAACGCCACTCCGAGGTCCCGAGTTCGATCCTCGGCCGGGTCAATGTAAGAAACAACCTTTTTCTATATTGGCTCTACTCTATATTGTCGTTACTTTTGAATTCCATAATACTCGTACAAGTGCTGGAGCTCCCTAGTTGAGTTAAAATAAAAAAAATAAGTATAAATTAGGAAGCTTCTTTATTAGTCTTATTTGATTATAATTATTAATCTTGATGAGGTTATTTCGCTGTCGGATCTGGGCAGAGAGCGATTGTATACTCTCTGTCATTGAGAAGTCGACAAAGGTAAGTTTGTTTTAATTATTTTTGTACGCTTGTGCTGATTTCTGGTAAGTTTTTAATTTTCTGAGTTTCTTAATTTTATGTTTATATGTGTGTATTATATTAAATGGATTCAGATGTTGATTTTATATTACTAGATCAGTCGATGCAGTCGCTTCGCATAAAGCTTCGCTAGCACCATATATTGAAGCGGAACGTAATACTAAAAAAAATAATGTTTAGTAAATTTTAAAATTCCATTAGAATGAAAACATTTAAAAAGCGTGAGCATATTGTTTCAATTGGAAATCAGATATAGTTTATTGCTCAGACCTTTTTATTTATGAATTTAAAATTCGAGCTCAGTCACAATCTGGTCCTTAATCTGTTATTTCAATTCCAGAAAAAAATTATTAAAATCGGTTAAGAACAGATATTCGTCATTGAAGCTGATCCATGGGACTTCCTCTCCAATTAAATTTCTTGAGACTGACTACTATGTAAAACTTAGAAATTATTCTGCTGTGTATTCTTTTCGTTTAATTTGGTCGAGTTTGAAAGGGTCAATTCGGAAGGGCATACACAATAGTGTGTGTGTAAACCTTGGAATAGGAACGTACAAGAATAATGATGACTTTCACTTAAGTCATTCTGTGATAGCAATTCTTGTGAAGGAGTCGAATGGTCAGGATTAAATATAAAAAACACGAATAAACGCGCCGTGAATCCGGTAATTTTATTTATTTAAATCTGCGCTAGGCGCAGAAGTGTTACAGCTTAATAAGATGTTATCTTTTACACAGGCCCTTATTCTTATAGAAATCCGACAGCGATGTTTGATATAATTCACCGATATCAGCCGATTTATGATCCCAGTGGGACACAATAGACCTTCTCAATGGATGAAAACAACGCACAGGGGCCTCGAGATAAGAATCTTTTTGGTCATCATTTTGGTCGACGCATGAGACCCGAACATGTAATATCACAAGTAAGGGAACTGTGATATTGATAACATTTTTAACCATGTTTAATCATAAATTGCTACAAGAAAATATTTACCTTGTCTCAAGTTTCAGGCGGGATTCGAACTCAAATACATTCTCCATCAAGACCTTGAAAGACCCGAAGAATATTTCCAAGTATTTCTTTAAGCTGACGTCAGCGCCATCTCTTCACGTTCTAGATACTACTACCTACAAGATCGAATGTAATACTTTAAAAGTATCCAACGATGGATAAAGAAGACACCGTTATTTAAATTAAATTTTTATTATGTGTTTTAATTGTTATATTTTTGTTGGTACCAAAATCGGAGGAGGACTCGCCAAGACATCGAGGCGAGGAAAGGGAATGTAGTTCGAGAATCACCTGACACCTTAACCGAGTTAATTTTGATTACTGATAATTTCTTTGAATATAAAAATGGAGCAGTTAAATGTTTATAACAAAAATATAATAACATATTTAGGTCTTACACAAAGTTCTTACACGTCAGGATTATATTGAAATTATGCGCAAAAAACCGTAAATAAGTTGTTTTATTTAAATCTATAAGAACATTTTTAATGAGTTGTACTTTATATATTTTTTCATTTTCAATGTTCTCTTATATGATAAATATCAATAGTAAAATCATAACTGTAATGACCCCTTCATCTTAATTAATTGTCAAACATTTGTAAAAATGCTTTTTACGAAAGCGAGGATGTTCCTTTCATGGATAGAAGAAAGGAAGTGTAGGCCAGCTATAGCGTAAAGAATTTCGAAAAGTGCTCACAAGGCTCGATAGCTCAATTGGAAGAGCAGTGGACCGGACATGCAAAGGTTGCGGACTCCAGTCGCACCGAAGAATAATTAATGTTTTTCTTATACAATTTAAGTTTAATCATATCATATTATTTGTTTGCCCTACTATTTTTGACCTTAATGTTATATTTTTTAATTTTGTCAAAATGTAATTAGTACCCGTGTTTCTTATGGCCACAGTCCATAAAATGCTATGTAAACACAATAGTAGCACCGTCTATTTGCATTCTCATTACCATTGTAAAGTTGCTCATCAGCCAGTCACGAGACTACTGCTTGTCATTTTTACAAATAATGGACTCTCTTAAATTATGTTAACAGCTTTTTGGTTGGATTTGAGTGTTTACATTGATGACTCAATCATTAAATAAAACTTCATAAAAATGAAAGAGTTCTATTTAGTTCTTACACTTCCGTGCACATTAAACAACTTTTTCACGGTTTTTTGCGCATAATTTATATTTAATCCTGACGTTTCGATTCCTTTTAAGAACCCGTAATCACAGGATGACTAAGGCAATGGTCGTCATATTCTTTTTACTACCTTCACAATATTAATCGGGCACGTTCCTGTCAGGATTAAATATAAATTATGCACAAAACCTGTAAATAAGTTGTTTTATTGAAATGTGAATGACTTTGTTATTAAATGATTATTATATCTAAAGAACTTATTACAATAAAAAATCTCATCTCATCAATATCCCTCGATATCCGTTAATTGGAAGTGCACATTTTTTGTGACAACAATTTCTTAGATATAAAAAAGCAGGTAAATTATAATAATAATAATATTTCTTACATTCACATCAATTAGCCTAGCACATAATTAGCACTTTAAGGCTTGTGTTATGGATACTAGGGTAAGGGATAGACATACATATATGATACATGGATATGTTATATTCATAGAAATATATATATACCCATGAATAAGGTGCAAATTCTCACAAACATTTGCCCCTTCTGGGACTCGATCCCAGGACCATCGTTGCTTTTTTTGTGGATTATGTATGGTGACGACGTATAATATTGTAAATTTCGTTAAAAATAAAGTGAAAGCTGACGAGTTGCGCCCATTCCTCGTGTCAATTAAAAAACCTCCTGAACGGGTGGTAGGTAAAAATGTTGGATTCAAAACAACTTATTTTATAAAATAAATTATTTTTCATTTAATTTCAAAGGCAGAATCGCTACCGTTGCACCAAATGCTTCATGAACAGAAAAGTACATAATAAGAAAATTGATTGCTGAGCAGTAGTTAAACAGAGTTTGTTTCGCGAAACATTAGTGGCCCTAAAGCATGAGAGGCGAACCGCTGGGACCAGGTATATAATTGAAAAAGTTGCTCGGTTAACCGGCGCCCGAGTTGTAAACAAAACAACTTTTTCAATTTCACTACGCGACTCACCTGGAGGCGCTCGCCGAGCTCGTTCATAAGCCTCGTTCAGTCCACTGCTACGCAGCACTTGCTCGATATACTAAAAAGTTAGACGAATTCAATCGTTCATTTTGAATTCGGATTTCGGAGTTTATTTTGAAATACGCAGAATAACTCACACAGGTTTAGCGAGATCTTCCAGCATAGGTTACTGAAACATTTAGCTAATTTTGAAATATTCAGTTACAAAACATTGAGTCAAGACGATAATTAATACCGAATTATGTATGGTGATGACGTAAACGTCGTTACTTCTGTTAAAGCTGACGAGTTTCTTGCGCCCGTTCTTCATGTCAGTTAAAAGACGTTCTGAATGGGCGGTAGGTAAAAATGTTGGACGATTGAAAATAACTTTTTTTTAAATGTAATTAAATAAAATTATTTTCATTCATTAATCCATTCGATGACTTTAGAAAATGATACTAGTTTTTTCTGTCTTTATTCATGCTTATATGATATAAATAAATATAAAATTACATAGATGTCTCTTTTTTATAGATTGTTGGATTGGATTCAATGTAAGTAGTCCGAGTAGTACCTAGAACATGAGAAGATGGCGCTGGTATCAGTTTATGAAATACTTGGGAAAAATCGACAGGTCTGTCAAGTTTTTTGTAACATGATCGGAAAAGCACTCGCCCGTATAGCGAGGGGATGTGGATTTGAATCCCGCCTGACACAATTTTTTTTAGATATTTAATCTAGTATTTATAAATGACTTTACTGCAACAATACATCCCTGCGAAATATCTATGTATGCGGCCGATTTAAAGCCAAAACGGGTGATCAAAGGCTCTACTGATGCGGATATCTTACAATCTGACCAAGTAACATAGTTAGCTGGTGTGAAAGGACGTCTATGTCACTTAATTCCTCTAAATGTCGGTATATAAGTTGCACCAAAAGGAAATCACCCCTTAAATCTTCTTACGTGATTCTTACGCCATCTAATAAGATGGCGTTGATTTGGCAAAAGTCGAGGTGGTCAGGGATTTAGGTGTCGCGTTGGATTGTAAGCTGAAGATGAACATCCACATAGAAAATATTGTAAAAACCCGGCTCGTATGTTGCGATTTCTAAAAAGAAACAAAAGAATTCCGTAATATCAACACTAAGAAAGTTCTCTTTAATAGGTTAGTGCGTAGCCATCTTGAATTTGCTAGCGTTGTTTGAAACCCTTCCTACAGCGCACCTTCCCATAGAATAGAATCTATACAGAGAGCGTTCAAGCGATATCTGACTTTCAGCCCTTGGCATAGCACACAAACACCCTTATAGTCGACGACTTGCGTTTTTTCAAATGACTAAATAGATGTGTATATACCATAGAAAAGTAAAATAACATGTGTTCACAAATACCTAGGTTTGAACTGAGGTGATCTAGAATAGGCATCAAAAAGTGATGAAAGTAGCCACAGTTATTAAAATACATAGCGTCTTATACAAAATATACACAGAAATATTTGTGTAATGTTCTCGAAAGTTCTATGGGGAGGTGAAATGACAGAACGCGTTCGCGGTAACAGTTTATTACAGACTGACTCAAAGACACATCATTCGCTTAAACCCAATATAGTAATACCCTCCACTATATTTATAAATTAATACTTCACAATTAGCGCGATGTAATAGCTAGTATAGCGTCATCTATTATAAGGATGTAGAATTAAATATGTAAACAAATCGTTAACAACATGTAAGCAAACCATTCATTGTTGCAAACAACAATACAACTAGCATTCACCTTACCCCCTCTATAAAGCGTGACATCCCATAAACGGAACATCCTCTGGTTAGCCCGCGTTTATCACGTAACCTTTGCTGCAAGTCTCGACGACTTAACAACATTGTTGGGGTCATAACGCTTTAAGACTATTGTCACATAATCAACCTTAATACAACTGTTAAGGTAAGTCCAGAATGTATGTAGAGCTGAATAAGATTTGCTTATAAAGCAAAATTTGTTTGCAACAACTTAGTTTAGTGTTTAATAAAGTCTCATGTTTACATACATTTTGGCAAACTACAAAACATCAGAATAAAACACTTTTTTACGGATTTTTGCGCATGTTTTATTTTATTTTATATTTAATCCTGACGTTTCGACTCCTTTACAGGAGCCGTGATCACAGGATTTCAGGATTTCAGTCAGGATTAAATATAAAATAAAATAAAACATGCGCAAAAATCCGTAAAAAAGTGTTTTATTCTGATGTGTAATGTGCGCGGAAGTGTAAGAACTAAATAAACTACAAAACAACCTACTAAAATTGACCTTAATTGTAAGATCAATTAAAATCTAAAATTATATGATGACAATTTTTCCCACCGGGCGAAACATCTCGTCTCGTCAATCTGTAAGGTATAGCGCCGAAAAGGTAAAAGAAATACAAGTTGAAGATACAAAGATCAGGTATTTATTGTCTGATATTCACACTTACTAGGGATTTTTTAAGTAAATTTGCAAGCGCTTGACCACTATCTCGCCTGATGGTAAGCGACGATGCAATATAGGATGGGACACGCTTGCCTAGAAGATACCTATCAATTCTTGACTTGAAGACCCCTAAATTGTATTTGTCAGGAAACACAGACTCAAGCAAGGAGTTCCACTCTTTAGCGGTACGGATCACAATTGGAACTAAAACGTTTATTGCGACTCTTTGGTATATGAACCGTATAGTGGTGGCGCCTCTTTCTATATTCTATATATGCATATAGAGTAACTTAGTTAATATATAAATTTATATTTACTATATAACACCACATACCACTCCTTTCAGGTCAGCCTCCTACAAGAAGTGCAAAATGAAGGCACTTGGAGCGTTCCTGGCAGAGCTGGGGTGGCTCGAGTAAAATAAGCTTTTTTTTTTGTTTTGACGGAGGAAAATGCACTACTGACGATGAATTCATGCCTCTCTGCTGGCCAGGCGTCTTGCAAAGCCTTTTCCAAGAGTCCTGTGCTTCTCTGGACCATCTCTTCACATTTGTGTGAAGTTCTTTGGATCTTTGCGGACGACAGCGGGTGCAGGGTTTTGGAGGCCCAGGGCCGACATACGCTGGTGAAGATCGCAGCAGCATCAACAAGGTTCCACGTGGAGCAAAGTGTTACGAGGAACGTCGCGGTGGTTCAGAGGGAAGTCCCTGAAGACTAACTCGACGAACATTTATATTTGTGTAGGAGTGCAGGGGAGAGTCCCACATAATGTCCGCCGTTCATCCAGAGGCGGAGTATGCTTAACGCATTCCTCGCGTCAAAAAAAGGGCTTCACCGCCTTAATGATGATGAGCAGGTTTTCTTCACACTTCTCAATTCTCTCGTCGGTGGAGTCTAAACTTCTCATTTGCAGAAACTCTCCCATACCCGAACTCACTTGCTTCCCCTTGACGCCCTTATTGGTTCATCCCGAACCCGAACTTCTCAAATGAAGTGTGACTGCGTGTGACTTGATGCAGCATCCATTCGATTATGCTGTCCTTCCCTCTTCGGCATCTGATTCATTCTGGTCTGCTGTCCTGACTAGCGACCTCTTGGGAAAGGCGCTCATGCTCACCTTCTACCCGAATATGCACTGAATAATCAAGCGACGTGCTTGAAACCCTAAATGACCGTAAACAGAAACACTAATCGAATATTGAAGGCCTAAGGAAAGCCAAACCTAGCTGCCAAATATCAGTGAATATAAAAAAATCCACGTTTTAAACCTACTTTCTATCATCATTCAATATATATTCATGAAATTTGGGATTACAAATGTTCATCATAACTATCTTAGATGGACAGAATTCCAAGAAAGAAGCTCTTATACAAATTTAATAATACAGAAATCGAAAGTAAATCCAAAATATTAATCATATTTCCCCAAAGTCATATAACCCCATATAACCGTGGTCAAAATAACATATATTAATTGAGGTTTCAATTTTTATGCCAGCTAGTTTTTTATGGAAACTACTCACCGTAGGTTAAAATAAAAAAAAAATATATTTGGGAAAAACTGCGTTCATATGCAGTGTTTGCAACCGTTAACCATCGTAACCAATATTATAAATAAGAAAGTTTGTATGTTTGTTACACTTTCACACTACTACTTAAACTTGACCGATCATCATGAAAAGTTGCATACACTTTTTGACAGGTATAAAAATTACACAGGGTATCTTTCATCCAGAAGTACTACTCCCGAGGGATAGGAATATAACTTTTAATCGCTAGTCTATATAACCGTGAGCTAAGCCGCTAGCTATTCTTAATTCTTCCACGGATTTTAATTTGTAATTCTTATTCGCAAACAGGAGGCGTCGTTAAAAGGCAGAAGACATCAACTTTGGTGACAATGTCACTGCCCTAATTTAGGGACTGTCCCGCGACGTCGCGCGTACGTCGCAAATTAGAAGTTGATGACAATTTAATCGCCGGCGACGCAGATGATTGATCGCCTAATACAATTAGTGGAGCGTGTCTCGAGTCTCAGTATTTAAAGTCTAAGATACTTAAAAAGGATCAAGTACTAAAAATAAAAAAAATAATAAAAAGTATCCTATCACTGAAGACTAGCGGCTAGGGTAAATAATAAATACTAATATTTTTTATAATAACTCCAATTCACCTAGCCCTGTAAGACTTGTTTTATGGATACTAGGGTAACGGATAGACATATATCATACATAAATAAATATTATTAATAGAATTATATATAAATACCTACGACTCGGGTACAAATGCTCGCAAATGTCTGGCCTTTCTGGAACTCTACCCCAGGGCAGACGGTGCGAAAGGCAAGATCGCTACCTTTGCACCAAATGGTCGTCATACTATAATAAAATCTTATTTATTTATATTTATTTATTATTATGGCAAGAAACTTATATATCTCATTTCGCCACTTACATGTTCCTGCCATATAATATTATAAATAAGATGTGTAGGTTTTTAAAATAATCACTATTATTTCATAAAGCTTCGATCGAATATTACATACTTGTTTTGTTACATTTTATGTTGTAGACAAAAATACCCAAAACGTCAAGAGATGGCGCTGGCCTCAGTTTAAGAAACACTTGGAAATATTCTATGAGTCTGTTTAAGTCTCGGTCGCTCAATAAGAGCAGAAGTACTGCGGATAGCGAGAAGATGTAAGTTTTAGTCCAGCCTGACATATGACACGGTTGAGTTTTGTTAGCAATAATTACTTTTGATATAAAAAAGATATAATAATAACATAGTTGTTTCTCTTTTATCGATTGTTGGATACTTGTAGAAGTTACAGGTAGTAGTACCCTGATGGCGCTCGCGTCAGCTTAAGAAACAATTGGAACAATTTAAGGAGTCCATCACATTCTGAACAGCTCAATTAGAAAAATATTAACCCTAATAGCGAGAGGATGTGGGTTTGATCAGGTCCCGCCTGACACATGAAACGTGTAAATTTTTTTCGAGTGAAGAAATTATTTATACGTAATGAAGAATTAAGAAATATTTTAGTAATTTGCAAAAGGTTGTGCATTGAGCAAGGCGGAGCATACTTTGAGCCGTTTCTGTAAATTTGTTGTTCGTTATGAAAAAGTAAGTATTAGTTTAGGTTGAAAGAGAGCTAACATAAAGTCTATGTCAGACCTATGTCAGGTCTTTTAACATTTTCTTTGACTTGTAATATCGATCTGAGCGGCTTCTGTACATTTTGTTATTGATATTAGGTAAAAATGTACATAAATATTCTGTGTTATTTACTGTTTAATCATATGGTAATAGAGTTGCCATATAAATGATATTTTTTTTGTTAATTTTGGCAGTAAGTTATACTGCTATACTACGGTTTTCAAATATTGTAAATTGTGTCTTTATAAGGGACCATCTAACCCCGTTTCCGCATTACGTATATTTTTGTAATACTTTGTATAAACACATCCCTTTTTAATTCCCATTTCCGCTTACTAATAACCTTTTTTCCGTGGCAGTGGGCGTGATCAATGAAGCTAAAAATTGGAATATAATCACACGTTCCCAAGCAGTGCCTCGTTAGACGTATATACGGAAAGACAGATTAAATGTAAATTATATTTCCGTTTTACATAAGATCCAATTAATTTCGAACGTATCACACAAAATCATATTTATCTCTCGAACGAATTTCACTTGTGACGTGTTAATATGTTTAAGCCCAAAGACACGAGTAAAAGTGCTGTCTAAGGGATAATACAAAGGGAATTTTAATGAAGAAGCTGACTGAAATTACATTGTGTATTATGAACGGCGACCATTCGGTGCAACGGTAGTGATTCTCTCTTTTACACAGTCCTATGGTGAGTCCTGGAAGAGACAGATGCTCGTGATATGAATACGAACAAGTAATGAGTATATATATTTATTTCTGTATTTATTACTCAAGGTACCAAAACTTCTGTAACAATCTTCTAAAAAAAATAAAATTAATTATGAAAGGAATAAACTAATAAAAAATAAAGGAAATACAAAAGGTATGTGGAATACAATCAACCGTATAACAAACAGAAAAAAGCCTTCTGTTATTGCAACTGAATTACTTAACCTAACAAAAGAACCAACCGAATCAATAAATCTAGTAAATAAATATTTTGCAGAAGTTGATGCGAAGATTACCGGGGACATTTTGAACTAACGATCTGCTGGAGACTTTGGTTTGCATGTGGATGGAACAGAAAGTGCATCTCAGCTAG